>JANVCC010000073.1:3387988-3579205 GCA_025345505.1 Todiramphus chloris collaris | reverse complement strand
GCCCGCGGGCCAGGCCCGGGGCCAGGCGGGTGGCGCGGGGCCAGGCGAGGACAGGGGCCAGGCGGCGGCGGGGAAGGTGCCGGGCGAGGAGGCGGGTGCCGGCAGGACGCCCGGCCGGGACGGGCGCGCACGAGGCGCCCACGAGGGCGGGCCGGGGCACGGCGGCGGCGATACTCACTAGGGGTCGTTGGTGAAGCGGGGGCTCCGCGGGGGCTGGTAGCCGTACAGGTGACAGTAGAGCACATCGAAGCAGAAGCAGCACATCTCGGCCGACACCACCATCTTCCTGCAGCCGGGCCCGCCGGAGCCGGCGCCGGGGGAGGGGGGCAGCGAGGCGGCCGGCGGGGAGAGGCCGGCGGGGCCCCCGCCGCAGCTGGGCGGCAGCGGCGGGGAGAGGGCGCAGCCGGCGGCGCCCCCCGCCAGCCCCCCGAGGCCGTTGAGGCGGGGACCCCCTGGCGGGGGCAGCGCCCCCGGCTCGCCCCCCGCCGCCGCCGCCCCGCCGCAGTGGGAGCCGCTGCCGCCGCCTCCCGGGCCGGCCGAGCCCGAGGGAGGGGAACTGGAGAGTTTCTGCTTCTTCACCCCGCAGCAACCCGCCGCCATCTTGGAGCCGTCTCCCCCCACGCAGCGCTTCCGACCCATGGCGGGGGGGCCGGCCGACCGGCCGGGGGACGTGCGGCGGCCCGCTCCGCCTCCTGCCGGGCCCGCTCCGCCTGCAACGGGGAGGGGGCGGGAGGGAGGCGGCGGGAAAGGGGGAAGAATGAATGAGGAGCGGGAGGGAGAGGAAGATGGAGGGGGGGGGGGGGGGGGGGAGAGACAGAGAGAGCTGCGTTAGAGCGACCCGGTGAGCGGCCCCGGCTGGCAGCGCCGGGGCGAGGGGGCAGCGCGGCCCGCAGGTGTGGCGGCCGCGGCGGGGCCTGGCGGCCTTTCCCCTCCCCTCCACACGCCGAGCCACCCCTCTCGCCTTCCCCCCTTGATTTTTCTCCTCCTTCTGCCAGGGAAGTGGAGCAACTCCACCCCGCGTGCTAAAAAAGAAAAAAATAAATGAGAATAAACCCGCAAACCCCAGCTCCGCAGGAGCCGCACGGCAGAAGCAAAGCCCTTGAGATGGTTAAAAACACCCCGCTAAATAATTCAAGTGACCTGAGATGCCTTTCTCTTGGGAAGAGAGGGGAGGGGGGAGAGTGTTGGAGTCGGCAGGATGGGAGCCTGCAGAGACTGCTTGGATGGACCTATTAAACGTGCAGTCGTGATGGCTAAAAGCCACGGGGTTTATGTATATATAATAATCCTAAATTTTTATTTATTACAGTCTTGGCAATTACTTCATCCACTAAGTAACATCTCAGAGTGTAGGCCCGCAGCTACAGGGCCAGCAGCCGTGACCCAGTGAGACCAAGGCCCTCGGTGCCTGCCACCCAGGCTTCCTCATGGCGAGACCTCTGTGGAAGGGAAATCCAGAGGGAAAAGGATGTGAGTTCCTGCAGTGCTCTAGTTAATCTAAAATTAAGCTATTGGGGTGAGAGAGGAAAATATGTTTTATGTTAGCTCCACATATAGATACATCTAAATTTATGGAGAGACATATAAAATAATAAGTTTAGAGAGACAGTCATTATCCAAGCTAAAATGCAGTCTACACAAATTTTTCACAGTCACAAACTACTTAGAGACTCAGTTTTACATTTCTTATTGGAAATGTTTTCTCCACCATCCTCATGGTCTTTATTTTGTCTGCATCTTGAATTATCATGGATTTGAAGAGGAAATCCCCAGTTACTAGAGCTCTAGTATTTATGGGTTAAAAAGCCCTTTGAGGTTTTCTGTCCAAATACTGGCCCAAACTTTTCTTGCTTTGACTGTGAATCACAGTCTGAGGTGAAACAGCTGTGGGGAATTGTAGCAAACAGAAAGGAGAATTACATGGTGTAAAACAGTCTTTTCCATTTATAAATATAACGTTTATGTTTGGAACTGGAGAACACCGGAGAAGGGAACCCAGTTCCTTTTTCTCAAACAACTTTCAAGTTTCTTTTAAAACAAAGGAAATGTTTTCCACTTAGTGTTCAGTTGTTTAAAATCAGTTAGCAGTGACACCTTCTGTTGCTTTTGGGAAAATAGTTTCTCCAGGTATTAAATTCTGTCCTTTTTTTTTTGTTGTTGTTTTTTACCGTCTTAAATTATTTAACACCAACATTTATAAAAATATCAAGTAATTGCAAAAGCTTATGAGAGACACAATTATGAATGGTTCATTCCACGGGGACAGATTATTTGTAAGGTTCAGTGTAAGCCTCAGAGGTATGACTGATACCCTTGACTGATACCAAGACTCCTGATAGTGCACAGCAATCACTTTTTGCTTAAATATTGTATTGCAATGGACCCTGAATGAAAGGGTAGATTAAATACGTTACTTACTCATTAAAACCACCTTACTTTCTCCACCTCTGCAGATGTTCTTTGCTCTATTTGCCTATAGCTGTGCTCCTATTTTACCTCAGAGCAATGTAATGTAAACCAAACCTCTCTGTTGTGGAGACAACTGAAAATCTACAAACACAACTGTGGAAATTATTGTTTAGTGGAATCAGGAAGACACAATTGTATTATCGAATATTTTTGTCAGTGTTTTGAAGTGGAGAGAACCGCAGAATCACAAAACATTTCTTTTTTGTGGAATGGAAAATTTCCATTTATATTTGAAGAAGAGTTTATTCTGTGGCTAAGACACCTTCAGTTAACTGCAGCATCTGTTTCATTGGCCCTTTGCTTCAGTTCAGTCTCAAGGGCCTTCACAGTTCTTATTACAAGGAACCTTGAATGTGTTCGGTTCCTTCATGTATATAGTACGTGTATATTTTGCTAACTTTAGTAGATTCTCTCCTGTTGTTTGATGACTGTGCTGTGCCTCATACGCAGTCAGATGTGCTGAGTGAACTCGGTATAAACCCCAAACTCCTGTCAGTGTGAATGGAGTCAGAATACTAGTGCAATTAGAGCAGTTTAATTTAGGTATGAAGTAGCCCTCCTTTATGAGTCCAGCTCTTTTGTACTGTTGCTCACCTTGTGTTCTAAAGCCCCAGTGATTTTAGAATTGTCACTTGTTACAAGTGAGGGAATGAAATTAATTTTTTGAATTTAAAATCACAACCCATGATTCTTGAAAAGAGTTGTTAGATAAGAAAACCAGAATTATTTGCAGAAACATATTTCTCAGTGATCCAAAGCTGCTCTGAAAGATTGCCCTCCTTAAACAAAACAAAGTGGCTGGTATGTGGGGAACTGGTATCCTGACAGACACGATCCAATTCCTTTTGAATCCAAGGTAAAATTTGCATGGGCTGTAGTAGAAGTCAGATTGTTCTCAAGCAGGCCAAAAGATGATTTATGTTCTCAGTATCTTAATTCTAATTACAAGACAAGAACAACCAGAACAAGGAAACAATGAGCCAAAATTGGGCTGCATCAGTAAGCAGGAGTGATATAATCCTTGCCTTATTAGTATCAATTCTTTTAATAGGCACTGTGACAGGTGAGGGATTTAAAAGGGTACTAAAAATAGCACGTTTAGGCTGTGGTTCCATGTGTGTTTCTGCAGTAGTAGTAATGTTGGTTTAAGCAGCTCTACCTCAGCTAATTGTTCTTTTTCCTGTCCCACCCATTCTGTTGTGTTCATGCAGCTGTTTGTGCAGATGTGAGGCAGAAGATCAAGCTGAAAAACAATTATTCTTTACCCTCGATTATTTTGTCAGCCAAATCAGTTCTCCAGTCTGGTTTATCAGAGAGCTGCACAAAAGTCTCTGTTGGCCCATTGGAGTGGCTGTACAAAACAGAGAATTAATAGCCTTGGGTAGCTCAAGCAGTACTGGTGAAAAATGAGAAGATGCAGCCTGAAGTGGCATTGCACATTTTTATAGGGGAAATGTCAGAAATCACAGAAGTGGTTGAATTTTAAATAATAGGTGAAGAAAGCCTGTTGAGGAAATACATGAAAGATAGGGGGTGGATATAGGGCCTTGGAAGTGAAGTAGTTTGTGCTTGAGACTGTTGAAAAGTCAGAGCTAGGGAATGAAAGAAAGGGAAAGAGAAAACCCTCTTTCCAAAATATGTCATTTTCCACTTTCTTAGAACTAAAGGAAACATTATACCACAGTCAATTCTGTAAAAACCAAATTCCCGATGTTGAGCAGTGTAAATAGCTAGCATCTCTGTGAAGTTGTTGGTTATTATTCTAGTTAGTTATTATTCTAGAGAAGAGTCTGTACTTACATCTCCCAAAATTCAAAGTTTAAATTCTGTCTTCCCATCATAATCTTTTTTGGATTGGGTCCACCATAAAACTGGAAGATTTATACACTGAGAATTCCTTTGGTCTACAGAGTTTCCACCCATTGTGGAGACAGTCTAGACAACTCTTCCCTCGCCCTGCAGTCTGCAAGGCATTATGGGTGTAGCTGGGAGGAAAGTGGGTTTGCCTGGATTACTTTCTCACATTATTGCCAAAGTGGTCTATCACACTCCTGAGGCTCATGGGAGTTTTCCTCACTATATTCTGCTTAGACAGAATAGTTCCCGGTCTTCAGTGCTCTCCCTGTCTCAGCTGTCCCCAGGAGAAATTAGATGCAGCTCTGAATCTAGGCCAGAAAGTGTGCACGAAAACCAATAAAGTTAATGAAAGTTAACTTGCACATGTCTGAGAACAGTAATTGTTCCTACCCATCAGAGGCCATATCCTGCTATTGTTCCATATATCAAGCCCCCGTTGAAGTCTCTTCTAAAAAATCTTGTACAAAAAGTCATCTCAGGATGTGATACCAGCCAGCAGACAAAAGGTCCTCACATGTCACGTTGCTGGAATCCTGGCCCTGTTTCATATTTTGAGCTTTTATAATTTCACCATACTGTGAATCCAGTCTGTTTAATTTTAAAGGTAACATTGTTCTGCAGACATTTTTCACTGTTAGGCAAATGTAGGGTTTGGATCTGTTAAACCGTGTGTGCATGGAGCTTCCACTGCAAAACTGGGCATTGGTTTATTTAGAAAACACCACAACAAAACACCTTAAACAAACAAAAAGGCCCTCACCAAGTAACCCCCCTCCTTCCCCCCCCCCCAACTAAGCAAACAAGAAAACCAAAACCCCACCATGTGTTCTAAAATGTTACCTGTCAAACTAAATATCTAGGGCTGGACAGTTTTCTAACTAGAGATAAAAACATTAAATGTGTCATTGGAGTCAGAATAGTTATTTAATTAAAACCCTAAGGATCAAAGCACTTGCAATAAATGAAAGGTGAGACTAGCAGCAGCTTTTTAATGGAATACTTTTCACTTAATTCTGTGAGCTGGAATGTTCCTCAGATATTATGTTAATGCAGGATCCTATCCTTTTTGAATGTATTTTTCCATTGTACAGCGATAAAAGGAGATGCAGCTTACATAGCTATATTCTCAGTGTAAATTCACCACGGTCTCACTGGGGTCAGTGGAGCTACAGTGATTTATGCTAGCTGATACATTAATAATAAGCCTTAGGACATATTTTTTGACATGGCTGTTTGTAGTTGGTCTCCTTCACAAAATGTTTTCCACTACCATGCAGCAACCATACGTATTAATAGCATTCCTCATTTCTGAGCAGTCTAAAGTGCTGTCTTTGAGAGGGTTAGGTTAATAAATTCAGAATGATATCTAGGTGTCTGTTTATCCAGTGCAGTCATACAGCCACCCCCAATGATACTCAGCAACAATCTAATAGGACACAACAATTAAGGTGTGTAAGGAAAAAAATATAATAATTAATTTTCAAATGAACGAGTAAGAAAGGAGGGTAGAATGCAATGACTGAGAATGAAAATCTGATCAGGACACCACGATTCCATGTCCGTTTGTTTCTAAGAATTGCACTAGATCTTTAACCATCCCAAATGGGCAGCGCTTTATTTTATAGCTTATCTAAAACCAGAAATGGAACTTACATGTAAATTTCGTTAATGGGAGGAGCAGAAATTTCAGAAAAGAGGGGAATGTTAGCAATGTTAATTGGTTGTTAACAATGTTAATTGATTAGGATGACAGAAATGCTCCCATGTAAGGAAGCTAACAGGCATAAATTTTGATCTTCCTTTTGATATAAGACTGTGCTGAGCTTCCTTGTTCAGATGTTACTTAATTTTCTCGTGAAATTATTTAATTTCCTCTGGCTGCTGCTTTTGCTATCTTTTTGCCCGTTATCTGGCTTTTGGTGTGAAGGAATTCCACCTCCATGCCTCTAATGGCCAGTTCTCAGCTTAGGTTCATGCTCCCTTGCTCAGCTATTTTACACTGCTCAGACAGCACTGAAGCTGTCGTCTCTCTGTTCCTTTCAGAGAAATGAGATACACTGTTCTTTTCACCAAGACTGAAGAACTTCTCTCTTTAATCTTTACAAGCAGCAGAAAATCAGTGAATCCTTCTGCCTGCCCTTTACCTTCTCACTTCTGTAAAAGAAACTGTTAATCTTAAAACGGCCAAGAACCTCTTCCAGTGTTCCAGGTGGGGACATCTCATCGCTTTGTACTGGACTTTTTCAGTCAGGCCTCACGAAATATTCTGGCTATTGTTTTGGAAGAATGCTTATTAGCTGCAGTAGACTATTGCAGCTTGTAAGAATCTGCATGTTAATCAAAAGTATTTCTCCTTCTTCAGTATTTGTAACATATTATTTATTGAGTGTATTCTTTTCCTTTTTCCCCAGCAGTATTAGTGTTCTTTACACCCAGTGTCTAAATTACTTAACCTTATATCTTCCAGTGCTTCTGATCTGTACATGTCACCCTGAACGTTGTGTCGATCCTCCTTTTTGTGACTAGTTTTAGAAAGTCACCATTCATGTCACTTTGGTGCACTTATATTTATCTTTTTCTGTGCAAAGAAAAAAACTGACAAGTGCCAGCATTTTGCCATAGATCTGCTGGTGCTCCAGCACTATCAACCTGTAACCACTAAAAGGACTAAAAACATTGTCTTAAAAGAGCCTAGAGATATAAATAGAGTGTTAATTAATAGCAGATATTGCCCTTTGTGGCAAAAACCCCATCAGGGCTCCAGCGAAACCTTTCTCATTGCAGTTGTTACTTTCTTCATCAGCAGTTCGTGAAAGCAGCCTCAGTAAGGCTGAGCGTCACAGCTCTTTGGAGTCACCTCTCACCCTCAGCCCTCTCTGCTTACACCTATTCAGTCCTGCAGATTGTTTTGATTGGGTTTTTTTGCTGTGTGTGATAGCAAAAGCCAAACAGATCATGTGTGCTGCATCCACAACTCTTTCTTGTATCTTGAAGGCTTTAGAGGAGACTAGCGAGCCTGAAACCCAAGTCATTCTGCAAGCTTCTGACTAAAATTGAATCCCTGGGAACTGGTAGCATTCGGTATCTCACTTATTTGTAGTCATTTCCTCCTTAGTTTTATTGCTTCCTTTCTGTAGAATTCATGTTCTCCAGCATAATATTTTCTAATGTACTTTCTATCGCAGAAGTCAAGTCTCCTTTCAGACATGTATAAATCACATTACTCCAATGAAGTCAATAGAATTTCACCATTACTGAATGATGAGTTCAAACGTGGGCCTGTAGGTTCCCTGGTAAAGTGATGGATGGATTTGTCTGTTCCTGAGTCTCCTGAGCTATCCTCTGCTTTCAAGGAAGGTGGTAGTTATGCAGATGCATGTCCATGCTCACCCAAATTCTATTAAATAAAACTCAGTGTCTTTCATTCTTCTTATTTCCCCCATCTGTGTTCTCACTCTAGAGAAAGGCCCTAAGTCTGCCTGCTGGCAGTCAGCATTTTTGTAACAAGTATTTAATGTATAAAATAAACAAATTACATTAATTTTGAATAAGAAGCAGCTGATAAATATTGAAGCTTCAACAAAGTTTCACCCAGTTGTTGGCACAGTAGGGTTATCCCTCTTGTGTGCTCCTCTTCTCATTCACTATTTCTGGCATTCCTGTTTTCCCATTATCTCTATAACCGAGTCCCTCCTATCTGACATTAGAGCACTTAAAGACAGACCTTTGTTTGTAACATAATCGTTATGCTTGTTTTTGCATGCTTGTTTTTCGCAATGTTTTCTCCATCGTTAATATTCTAATGACCTACTGACTGCCAGAGATTGCACAGGGTAACATTTTTTCATTTGAGGAAATGACCGTTTCCATTCAGAAGAGAGTAATTGAGATAAAAACATAGCCTTCTGTTACTTCCACTAAAACAAAAACTCCTTTGCTTGTGTATTTTAAAGTAAAACTATAAATAATCAGGTGGTTCCAATTGCAAATGGGATGCTGGATTTGTTTCCATCTCCCTTTAAAATGCATCTTTATAATAATTAATTCATTTTAGTTAGCATTTCTGAAGAGCATTTCAAGACTGGAAGAGTCACTGTGAGATACTTGAGGAGAAGCCCAGCACAGCATGTCAGATCTAAGGAACTGGTGCTGAAATATTTCAGGGCTATCGTTTCAGGGGGTAGCATTCAGCTTAGCTTAGGGATTGAGGAGAAATTTGAAAATAATGTCATAAGAACCCCATGTATTTAACTCTCTGAAAAAAAAAAAGCCAATTCAAAGTCTGAATTCTCTGTTTTTCTATTGCTTAGTCTGTGTTTGTTTTCACAGGTCAAAGTCCCACTGTCCAGTGTCATCACACTCAAATCCTGCGGTGACCTGTGAGTACCTCACCTCTACATTTTCTGTTGCTGTAGGACAGCTGCATGAAAACTGTTGTGATGACTTCACAGACACTGAAAATGTGTCTTTCATTGAACTATCATTAGGCATTCTATATTGGGGTACTGTTTGTCTTGTTACATTAAATGCATGTAGTTCAAGCATGTATGCTTATAGTATAATACATCTACATTTTTAAGTACTGGCTCATGATAATCTTATTCATTGCAATTTAAATAGAAGACTCACAGTTTATCAAATCTAATTCTAGCTGTTTCTAAAGCTGCACTTACTTTTAACCTAGTTCTTTACTTGGTTAAATCAGAACTGAAAGTTATCAAAGAAAGATATTTCATTTGCCCTTTGATTAACAATTACCAGGCGTTGCATGTTCAGAATAAAAAATGGATAGCATTTTATTTTATGAGTCCACTAACTACTAGTGAATTAGAATAAAACTCCTGTGGGAACACGTTTGACATTCACATGAATAACAGATGAGTTCATTATGATCCCCTGCTTATAAAAAGAATGGCAAATGAATTCATAATTATTAAGCATTTAAAAATAACACATTCCCCCAAAAGATACAATTCTGCATTAAATACTCGGCTGTAGTTCAGCTGCAGGGCTTTGAAGAACCTGAAATGAAATGGTAGCACAGAATATAGCTGAAACTGAATGGCAGACTGATGATCTGGTCATTTGCCATGTTCTTTAACTGCTTGGTAGCCGAAATAATTAAGATTCATATTCTATTTAATGCATTTGAATTAATTCTGTAATTTTTAGGTTAATCTTGCTTCCAAGCAGAGCATACAGATTAGATATATGGTGGATGAAAGGATTACACTGGGTATATGTGTAAAGAGGAGGATTACAGCACATATGGCTACTGACATGTCCTCATGTTATAAATGCCTGTGGGCATCTCATTTGAAATATATATTAGAGTTGGATTTTGTAGGGCCTTTTTGTTGATGGATATGTGGTGTTCTATATGACATTCAGGACAGTTATTTAGCTAGAAGTGACATTCCCAAACACTTGCCAAGCTGTCACATTAGCATACTGCTCACAGCCTGGCAGGAGACAGCTCTTCTATGAATCATAACCTCTGCCCTGTGGTGACACTGAGAGCACTGGGGTCCCAAAGGTTGCCTTGACTGCCAGAGAGAGAAGGAAGTAAAAGAAGCCGAGGACAAAGTTCAGAGAAAACACAGAGGACTCGCAGAGGAGGAGAAGGGGGATAAGGAAAATCCTGTTCTTTGAACTACCAGCGCTGGGGGCATGAACAAAAATGGGATCAGAAGTAGATCAAATTAAGATTGTTCTAAGTGCTGTTAGCACCTAAAAAGATGGAGAATTCTTGTCTCTCCAAATCTTCCATGTGATCATGATTGCCTTCATGGAAGAGGAGTGAAGAAGATGTGATTTTTTGTGTGAATTATGATCCCATGGGTAGCTCTCTCCTTGGTTTTGCAGGGAATAGAGAAATTATGCCATATGTGACTTCTGTATTCCTCTTCCCAGCATAGAGGGAAGGAGGTGTGTGAAAGACCTTGTGTGCATATAGATTTTGAAGTCACATTGCTACCCTGGTTTCCCAAATTCCCTCCTCCTTAGGAGCAGCCCAGGCTCTAACACAGCTGTGTTGCCATCAACTGTGTTGTCACACTGATCTCAGGAGGAAAAGCAGCCATGTCAAATGTGATCGTTATTTGTATTTCATTCAGAGGCCTGAAGCTGCAGTCCATCATCAGGTGGGCTCCATGACCTACCTTGGCTGTGTGCTTGAGAAAAAAGGCTGCAAACCCAAGAAATGCAGGGCAGGGAAGAAGTAGAGAGGGAAGTGTCTCAGGATTATGGAGGGTGAGGGCCGTGCTGTACAGTCATGAAAAGGGTCACGAAGACTGGAAATACATTAGCCAAAACAGAATTCTGAAATGTAATGGTACACTTTTCTGGCCCTACCTACAAAGTTGTCACTACTAGGGAAAAATAAAATACCAGAAAAGCCATTTGTGCTATGCAAAGTTTGTGGAATTGTTTGAGAAACTGTTAAATGATGGTAACATTATTTCTTTCTGCTTTGGAACAAGAATCGCCAGATGAGCTTTAGACGTTGCGTAGCTGCCAGGGGAAGAATATATTTTATATACTGCTGAATTGCCCTGCTTTTAATTTTTAAAGTTTGTTAGCACTGTCTGATTAACTTCTGACTTGATCGAAGTGGGTAAAGTTTGGATGTATGTCTCGACAACTAGGGCTGAGCTGATGCTTCAGAGGGAGGTGAAAAATACCCAAACCTAAATCCAATAGATTAAAACTAGTTGTGTATAAGGGAAACTAATAACTCTTTCCTGAGTTCTGCAGACTGCTGGCTGAAGTATGTGGTTTGATTACAGTTATTGCCTTAATGCAGAGTTTCAATGCTTATGGGCCCCATGAGGACAATGCAGGAAACTTGTTCTGTCTGAGATGTATGAAGTGAGTGTGTCAACTGTTGTATTCATACATTCACAGATTCCAAGACCAAGGAGATAAAAAAAGCCAAGTGCTGACTATCCTAAATACACCTTTTTTTTTCCCCTGAAAGAGACAGTAAAAGTTTGGAGGTTTGTTTGGGTTTTGGTTTCTTTTTTTGCAAAGCTGATACACTATGGATGCATTTTTATGAGACTGATAACAGCTACTATTTTAAAACATTTAGCAGTTGTTGGAAAGATAGTTACTTGTTTATAGAGAATTTAGTATTGCAATATATTTTTATATATACAGTCAATGTTTGAGTCAATCATTATTATAAACAAGTGCTACGATAGCTCTCCAGCTGATGACAGCAGGAAATGTGCATTAGTTGTGAAAGTCTGATGGCTTTACCTTAATCTAATCACCTAGAAGCTAGGGCATCAAAGACAGTCTGCCTTAAAAATTGGGTAAGTTACTAAAGGCAGTGTCACTTCATCTCTGGTCACCAGTGTCCCAACCATACGGTCCCTCAGCAAGGCCACAGCTGGTCATCATCCAACATCAGCGTGCAACAAATTATCATGAGAAACATCAGTAGTTTTCTGTTCAGTACCAACGCATTTGATTGCAATTAATTCCAATGTTTGCTTTTAATACACTAGGTAAGAGCAGGGGGGCTGCTGCATCACCTTTCTGTGGAAAAAGGGAATCCCCTCCACAAAACACAGAAAGCTGTAAATTAGTTGCTTTTGACAAAATCAGACAACTGTGGCCACCAATATTCCTTTTGGAAAATTAGGAAAGGAAAAGTGGTAGAAAGAAATTAATACTTGTAGTTGGTGAATCAGAGAGATTCAGAGAATCAGAGGAACAGCCATCTCTGAGAAGGGTGGTCAAAATTCATACAAGATTTACTTATTTTTGAAAGAAAACAGGTAGAGTTGTGAGGAGATTTGAATAATTTATATCAGAATTAAAGTCTTGGCTTCAGAATGTGTTTACAGTAAGGCAAGTCTCAATCTGAATCACCTCAATTTGTGATACGTTGTCTTGCAGCAGATAGCAAAACATGTTTGTTTGAAATCTTACGAAACAATAATTATAGTAAGTAAAGGCAATTGGCAGTGATTGAAATCCTAATAATACACTGCATTTCAGACATTTGTCTAAAGTGACCTCAGCCTGTTATTTTACTGCTAGAGAACAAATCTCTCTCAAATTGCATTTGTCTCCCACTGAAATGCTCCAGTAGTGTATACTACCCGAATTAAGGCAAATTGCTAATAATTTATTCACCAGAAGGTTTGCTATTATCAGCTTTGTTTATGCAAAATGGAGATTAAAAATTAGTTCTCTTCCTTGCAAACTGCTGTGCAAATTTCATCTGCTTTTATTAGATGTCATTATCTCATAGGAATGATACGAGATTCCTTTCATAACAGGAAAAAAGATAATGAAATATAATATAGGACTCAAAAAAACCTGACTTTATTTGGCAGAACACTATTTATATGTATTAAATCTGCAATATATGTTATAATCTTTCAGTTCTACTTCCAAGTAATGTTGCCATAAAAATTCATACAAAGGAAGGGATAAAGCTTGTGAGTGTAGTATGTCTATACCACTTAGCAGAAAACATGTGCAGATCTTTTTTCTTTTTTTAACTTTTTATTTTTGCATTGCCCCAGCTTATGTTCCAGTGCTTTCTGCAGCTCTGATTCAAAATGTCAAGAACTCAGAGAGAGATTCGTTAGGAAAACACACATATCCAATGGATCTCTATACTTGTATTAAATAATGTAAAATCACATCTTAGCTCTTGTGAAGATGTGCTGTCTGAAATTTCAGAGAGCAAGTATGGGAGTTGCTCTAAGAACCATTCCTTTGAGCTACTATTTTGATAATTATCTTTGTAACACATCTCACTGATTCTTGGTTGTATTTGTTTCAAAGATGTGGGCTCTTTTAAAATAAGTGGTATTTTTCCTTAGAAAATTTAAAATAAATTTAAAAAGCTTCTCATCATAAAGGTCAGTCTACCTGGTGGCCTCTGGGTGTAACTCCTTCCTTTTCCAGTGTCGTCCTTTCTCAGTTCTAGGGAACGCACAGTATGCTACTCATTGCCAACAGACAAGATGAGGAGAATCCAATTAGTTCCTTACCCTCTGTAATTTAGGAACTGTGTTCACTAGATGATTAAACTTCAGCTATATGCATCATTACATTTATTAACATACAAATGCATTTAAATTTCATATTTATGAGCTTGCACTTCACAGCTTGTTTACCAGTGGTACAGGAAAATGTAATTTTATGTTAGTTTATAATGAATTTGTTCTTGCTCACAAGCACTGGAAACATGGTGTAATGTTTGTATTTCAAACGTTGCAAGGTAATTTTAAAATCCAAGTAATTGATTCATTTTAGTAGGCTGCTTAGAAACATTTGCTCTGGTTTTTTTTTTATTTTAGTTGCTTTTTACTGATTTTCCTTCTCTACCCATGAAAATTAAGCGCAGAGATTTAATGTTTTAGATCACGTTCTTTCTAATTGTGTATGTGCCTCTGTGTATTACAACCTCAGTAAATGCACAGCCTTTTTTCAAAGGAAAGAGTCTTGAGGAGATGGCCGTTGCTCTTCCAGAGGTAGTTTCACAGTTGTGGGGTTTGGGTTTTGATTTCCTGTTGTTATTCTGCAGAGATAATTGGTTAGCGTTTTAGCCAAGGATTTTTTTAAATCGATGGAACGGTCATGGGCTTTGGACTGAGGTCTCAGGGGTGGAAGAATTTGTACTGCCCTGTGGCAGAGCCAGCCCAAAAAGGAGAGAGAGAGATGCCAGGTGCTCATGGCTCAACCATCCTGATCTCAGCACGGATTAGAGATTTCAGTGGCAGGATGCGAGTGAAGAACGGGGTGTGGAATTCTGCCATAACCATCCCACTTTTCCATCACATTATTCCAGGATGAGCGTGGAGTGGTAGGTGCAGGAGCCAAACCCAACAGGCTCCTTCCTCTGGCACCGTACAAGCCAAGTCTGCCTTGTACTGCCTGGGCCCTGCAAGGCTGGTTGCTGCAGAGCCAGCTCCTGGGTGGTTGGCCTTGGTGGTGGAACCCCTTCCCAGGAGAGAGCTGCGTGAAGGGCCGAGCTCTGCCTGCTGTGAAACCTCCTTCCCTTTCAAACACCGTCAGAGTCTGGTACAACCCGCGCGGCGTGTCTGCGCCTAGGCAGACTGCGCTGCATAGCTTCTAGTTGACTGGAGAGATAAAAATAATCCCTGACATAAATCAACTTCATTCTGCCTCGGGGCATAATTTAAATACCTTCTCCTGGGTGTTCTTTCCTCTTTATAAAAGCAGCAAGTTCAGTTTTGAGCCTTCACACTCTAATTCTAGCAAACATTTAATGAGGGACCGTGCCCCGGCGAGGGCAGAGCTAATGCTGCACAAGGGTAGGAGCAGCATCGCCCAGGGACAGGGTGGCAGGAAACAGGAAGGTCTTTTAGGAAGGCTCTTGAATGCTTCCTTCCCCAAGCCTGTAGGGCCAAAGTGTTGCTTAACTTTATGAATAGCTCTGGACAAAAACTTTGAATGATGTTTAAATTCCTAGAATAAGAGAGGTTTGAAAGAGCTGGGGCCGTTTTTGAGATTAGGTTGAACTAGACAAAGAGTCTCAAGTGAAATCAGAGGAAAAACATGAAAAATTTTTCTCAGTTTTTAAAGAAAATGTTTTAACATGCTTAAAATTGAAATTTTTCATCTTTTGAAACTGAAATACCATTTTCCTCTTCAAAATCAGTCTGCATAAAAGTTTTTGGTTTTTTTTTTTTTTAAATGTCATGAAACATTTTATTTTAAATTAAATGTAGTATTTCAGGTTTACTCCAAGTTAAAATTACTACCTTTTTATTTGTAGGAAAAAGTACCCTGTGTGAGCTCCATGTGAACTTAGGTTTCTGCTTCCTTCTTTCTGACTTTTTGGTTTGGTTATTGAACTGGAGAAGACTTCACTTGCTCAGCTCTATTAATGAAATCCTCCTGAGACACTGTCCTTACAATTTTCAGATGAAATGTGAAAAGATATTTGATTACAAATGCCCTTCGTTAGCATTTAAGGTTAGTAGCTCCTCCCTTGTGCTGCACCAGTCTTAGGCCTTGAGCCTGGCTGCACGCTCTGCTTGTGCTGTTCCCGTTCTCTGGGACAAAAATGTAGTGTGTGAGGATCTGTGATTTCAGCAGGATACAGGTAAAAAGAAGGTTCTCTTAGTTCTGATGTGTTTGTGGGATACCTACTGAATGTTGCATTAGCTCAGTATACACTGAGTAAAAGAGACCTTAGCGGCCACAGATCTTTCCCTTTTACTTTGTGTCCCTATTCTTCTCTTTCACGTTCCTTATTCTTTTCTCAGCAACCAGTTTATTTCAGATAAATATGACATTTCAAATTTTTGTGTAAAGTTACAGAGCAGGAGATGAGAACTCCTGGTGCCCAGTCAGACTCTCTTTTTCTCTGGCTGATCCGGGCAACACAAAGGCTGAATCTTCAGATCTGGGGTTCTTCTCCCATTATTTGTATTGACCCCATTGTGGCTGATTTCAGAAGGGGTTGCACTCGGTTGTCATTGGCACTACAACAGTGTGGACCTTTGGAAGCTCAGAAAGCTGTTCCTCTTTCAAAGACAGGCTTAGCAGACCTTTCCTATGAGGAGTAAAGTAGATAATGAAATCAAGGGCTGCCACATGGCCCCATTCACAACACCACCTGAGCATGTATGTAACTACAGATTTGTGTGTGGGATTCCTGCCTCTCATGTGGTAGCTCTTTGGGTGTTGGGGGGGTTATTTACTGTAATTATTTTAAAGGTATTTTAAAGGAAAATTAAGAGGGATGGTCTGATAGCTCAAATCTTCAGCAAGAGGGTGACACTGTGGACAGTAAAGAACTATTACTAACAGCCAACTTCTGTAATCAAACCAGCTAATAAGTGTTTGCAATCTGAAGAGACAAAAATGAGCAAAAAGAGAGAGGAAGGGAGCGCTGTCAGCGCCGTTCTACAGATGGAGAAGGGGCCAAGCAAGCATTGATTCAGTAAAGTATGGAGGCAGAAGTCGATTTTTAGCATTTCCAAATGTGTACATTTCAACATATTCTGTTTGATACTGGCAATGCTTTATGCCTACGCATTTCTAATTTTAACTGTTCTGATTTTTTTTTTTTTACTATCAAAGAGAGGAATTTTATAGTTTCTCTTCAGGCTGATTTCTTAACTACAGTGGAGCATCTCCATTCTCAGCACAGCAGCAGATTTTCAGGTTTTGCATAGGTACATGAGGCTTTTTCCCCCCAGTTTTATTGCAACTCTTCAACTGCACACATCCAGCAGAGAGAGAAGAGGGGAGGGACAGATTTACATACATTGACTGGATGTGCTGACTTTTCAATATGAAATAACAGAGTTACTGTATTGCATCAAAGTAAGAGTCTCAGCCTGGAAGGGATGTTTCATTGACATTGAACTGAAAACACATAGACACAGTGTAATGGATCTTAAAATTAGCTGGACTGTTTCTGGGTGTCTGTGTTGCTCAGTTTGCATATGAAAATCTCTGTGCCCAGCATAAGCAGATTAATGGGGTGAGACCTTTCCTCAGTAGTACAACCTTTAAGACTAGTTCTAGCAGTCAAGCAGAAAATCAGAATAAATGGTACATTCAAGCAGCTTGTCTTTGTGCAGTGCTGTGGTGGTAGTTTGAATTCAGGGACGCAGGCTGTGGAGAGGTTTAGTCCTCACATGGGCCTTGACACACTCTAGTGGCAGAAACCTGCAGTGCCATAGAGGCAGTGGAGCCTCTTCCTTTGCTTTTTGGTGCAGAGCAATAGTTATGATGAGCAATAGTGGATGAAAATTTAGGTGATGGTTACTGAAAGTGCCCTGGCAGTTCAGAAACTACTGTTAATTCCTGTGCTTTTACAAAGCTTGTATGTCTTTGTATGTTTCAGTATATGAAATACTGGCTCAGGGATTTCACTTGCTCAGCATTTGCAGAGAGTTTGAGCGACACACCCTGACCTGAGTCACTGACATGACCACACTGCTTATGCAATCTATCAAAGCCAATTGACAGCACCTATCCACAAGTCCTAGGCACTTATCCTTTAATGGTAACAGATGCAGGTCTTGGGCAACCTTGTCTTTTAACCAACCATTATTAAATAGTAAATCAATAACCATATTAAAAAATGTATTTATATCTGAACTCTAAACCCTGTGGTTTTTCTTATTGAACTAAACATAAATGATTCACTGTTTTGTCTTCTGAGAAGACTTAATGGACCACTTGGCTGCCTCAGTTCTCTCTTCATTTTTCCCTTCATAGAGCTACTCTGTGGCAAAACCCCTCAGATAATAAGCTATCTAAATATGTGCTTTATCATCCCAGCAGTTATCAAAATAGCCCAGCCTATGGTGAAGTGTTTTCTCCAGGATCAAGAACTTTCTGTTACAATAGTTCTGGTCTGGCTGTGGCTAGTGCTGATCCTCCAGGCTGTTACAGGTTGGGCTGGGTTGCAGTAAGCTGGAGCATTTTTTGTGTTTTACTGCAATTCACACAGTAACACTACAAAATATTTCACATAGCACAACTGAAAATTTCCCTTCCTCAGGAAATCTTGATGTTTTGAAACTCTCACTTGGTTACACCATAATGAAAAAATAATCCCATTTCCCACAAAAGAAAAAAAAGTAGAAACATCTTGCCAATTAAATGTTTGAATCTCTTATTGTTGCTTACACAACCCAAGCAGGTTACATGGATCTAAGGCACTGCCTGTTCTTTCTTGCGTGTTATTCTCTATTTCAGGGACTCCTCCTGTTCTTTCCTCCACTTAACATGACCACAGGTTTCCTCTGCAATAAACATATCTGCTGGTCAGGATTGGGGAGGGGGGCTCTGTGTTCCCAAATTTCCTGTTATCTTTCATTCTCCTTTTGCTCAGGGTTTATACATTTTTCCATCTGACATGCAGAGCCGTTGCTATGAAATTATGTTAGACTTTATTTTCCTCAGACATTAAGCAACTTTTGAGTCTTGATTCCTGGTTATCTTGATATAAAAGTCACAAAGATATTTTAGACTGGCTCTTGCTGCTTTTCCTCTGATGCTTGTAATTTTTTTTTTAAGATCTTTTTTCTTTATATGGGTAAGTTGCTTCAATAACAGTAAATCTAAATGTTCTAAGTGTAGATGCTTACATGAAAATATGCCTTTCTCCCAACTCCCTGGAGAGGCTTGCTTTGGATTTTAGAGTGAATAGTTTTTAGGCTTCTGCAACACAATCCTAAATATTGGAGAGATGCTGACCAAAAATTAGAACTCGGGTGAAAATCTAAATCTCTCTTTCGAGTCAACGGGAATACTGCCAGTTTGCACTGGGAATGAATTAGACCTTGGGGGTTTGCATCCTTGTTTCAACTATCGTCCTAAAATAGCATTGTCAGACTAGATATATCATAAATTCATAGTTATGTCATAATAATTATGTCATTATTAGTGATTAGATCAGCTTTAGAGGGTTATTTTTTTTCCTTGACCTGGTGCCAAGTTCCATGAGGACACAAGCTGTGAGTTAGATTGGAGCTCTGAATTCTTTTTTCCTGTGGAGTGGGCAGGGTACTTCCAACACCAGGCATCTGTTATGCATTCATACATACCTACATGCAGCCCTATTTGGGAAGTACATTCTTTTTTCTCACTGCTCTGCAGTGATATAATTAGAAATGTATCAGCATTTACCATTCTCTGGGAGCTGTGCTGTCTGGAGATCCGTGGGGCCTACCTTTGGGCAGCCACTCACTGCTCAGTGAAGGCAACACTCTTCCATGTGTGTCTCACATATCCAAGGATTATAAATATTCCTATACATTACCCTCTGATAATTTTTAATCTAGACCCTAATCTAAGCAAAGAGCAAAACAAGTCATAAGAAAAAAAAAAAGAAACTGATGGATGAGTGAACATCCAAGAACAGCACCTTGAAAGATTCCATCTCTTGTATCTACTGAGGTGTCAGTTGTTGGCCTGATGGCTGGACTTCAGCAGACTGCAGCATGGAGATCACCTCCTGACATTCCCTGATGCAATAACCAGTGTTGAACTATTCGACTTTTGGCAATTAGTGTGCTTGATTTGTCCATCTTTGCAGTTTAAACTAATGTCAGATGACTCTATAATTTATTTTTGCATCTGTTTTAGGCTCCTATTTTAATACATGAACATTTGAGTATTGCGTGTCAATGTCTTAGAAGTCCCCTCAGGGCCTTCCTTCCTGAGAAAGGGATTGTCTCTCTTTAAGACAGAATGGGTCAGACTTGGAGCAGGGAAGTTATCATCTGGAGAAGGCTAGAAAAATTTGAATAGTTTCAATGGACAACAGGACAAAAAGTCAACTAAGCATTTACCTAATTCGATTACCTTTGTGAGAGTCATCTCAGCTACGCTGAGGATTTATGTCCTCCTGTGCAGTCAAGTGAATATGATTGTCCTGCACTCGGAGCCACTTTGGATTCCAAAATAATATAGCTCTTTTCTCTGCCTGCTTAATAATGGAGAGTGGTTGACAGATTCTTCCATCTGGCATGCCCAGATCACACTTTGCAGCACAGATTTTACTGACCACGTTATCTGTTATTTCTTTGTGTGGTAAGAAATTAAACTTCTTTCTTTCTTCCCTTTCCCCTGGACAGTGAAGAGCTTTTTTAAAAATACCACCAAATAAAGATCTTTCGGGCTGTGAGATTGCAAGCTTTGTTGTGTGACTGTGGTTCCATTCTTTTGCTTCAAGGTACCAATCCTAGGAGGATAAATGTGGAAGTTTTAAATAGTTCTTCCTTGCATTTCAACAGTTTGGTTGCCTTCACGAAAAAGGCAAGTTGGCGTTAAAATTCAGGAAATATATTACAAAAGGGCACAGGGATGATGAGGGAAGCCAGCACATCACAATCTAAAAATTCTGTGAAGTGTTTCATTTATTTGCCCCATGACTCTGTAAAGTCACTAGATAGACAAACACATTATGCAGATAGAGAACTGGAGACAGAGGTTATGTGATGCCCAAGGCCATTCAGTGAGTCAAAGCTGAGCCAGGGTGAAGTTCCCATTTTAGTGTGCCTATTAATAACACTAGCACAGACAAACTACGTGAAAGAACTAAATTTGGGGGCTGTGTGATGTCAGCATGCTCAGCAAGGATGAAATAGCATTTGTTTCTCTAACTCAGACCCGGTGAAATGATTAGACATAAATATGACTAAATCAATGTCTTATTTGAAGGGCTTCTTTTACTTAGTGGTAATAATCTTGTTTCCTCTTTCCCAGACAAGGCTTTTTTGTTTTCCCTTCGCAAAGAGAAAAATGGTTTGTTTTATCCTTTTTATACCTTCAGATTTTGGGGACTGACACCTGAATACCGTGTCTGGCATCAAGCCACTGTCACAGCATAAATGATTTAGGGATAAATGTGAGACGCTGTTAATGACAGCTGAATTTTGCCAGCATCTGCTATCCGTATTAAAAGCAGTATTTCCATTCAGTAGACCATTGCTGCATTGATGTATTATGTGCTTTGAGTTTGTGTACTTTATCTAGTTGTAGATAAACAGTGACTTCAGTTACTAACAGGACATGACAAAGAAAGTGATGTTTCAGCGTGAGGAGAAGGCAGAGTTAGGATCTGCTCTGTTAGTGTCTGTCAGTCACTTGCCTCAGTGACTTGGGTTTTGACTTTTAGGTATGAATATAATTTTCAGATGCCATTACTTATGGTTCTGCTCTTATGATTGCTGGCCTGATCATCAGATGTAGTGAACCAAAGTCACTGAAGAATCAGCAGGATTAGAGGAACATCCACTAGAGCTGACTAAAGGAAGGTTGACAGATTTGATGGGGAAGGTGAAGGAGTGTATTGCAGTGGTGTTTAACTGGAGCCAGCCTAGGAAGCCAAAAGATGCTATCAGGGATTATAGCTGTCTATCTTGCAGACTACAAATCATTATAATTGAAATTCATGAAGCGTTAATGAAAATGGTTTGTTAGTTTTAAGGAAAATTATGAAGTGATTCAACTAAATGAGCCTTTATATAGGTATCCAGCTTGCCCATTTCAACAATTTTACTTATTTTTTGTCAACAAATTAGATATCTGAAATTCTAGCAGTATAGTCTTTTCATCAAATGGATGTATTTCTTTTCAGTGCAATTAAGGTAGAATTATCCAGTGACTGCAGTTGAACTGTTTCTCATAGCTGCTGTTTTATGTAGCCTCAGACATGTCATCTTTAAATGGGTTTCTTTGATATATTGTACCCCCTGTTGCTGCTGCGAGAGCTCACAGCCTTACAGTCTCAAGATAATTTAAATACTTGAATATTCTGGAATTTGCAGTTTTTCCAGAACAGCCACCCATTTCTCCAGGTTATGGCAAGAGAAACGGTGGTTCCTGTTGAAGGCTACTTGCAGCCTTCTCTGTATTGACACCACAGCCTGCGAAAAGACCTCTGAAGTGTTCCAGTCAAACGTACTGTAATCTATATGGCAGTTGTAGAATCTACAGTGAAACTGAGTTGTGATGCTCTGACATGCTTTTGATGAAAATTTTAGTCTTGGTGCTTGTGATCTGTTGCTTTGATGTCAAATAGACAAATCAGTCCAGAGCTGTACTATAGTCTCTGGTTCTCATCCATGTGGCATTGAACTTCATTTTCTTCTGGGGAAAAAAGATATAAGGGTCTCATGGTCTCAGTCTTCCCCTCCCTCTGCAGTGAGGGCAGCCTGTTGGACCACCAGATTTTGAGAAAAAAAGGAAAAATCTTTTCTTAACAGGAAAATAACTTTCTGGTACTTGTTTACAGTTAAAATACATTCAATATACCCTACTCTGTGCAGCCTCCTAACAGATTTCTTGGATTCTTCAGAATATCAACAAGAACCAAGTTTGCTCCATTCATTCTCCTCTAACTTAAAGTGCTAGTGTGTCTTAAAGAGCCTGATGTTATTGCATTGATGGTATCTTAGTCTTTGTGCAGGTACGAGTGATGGCAAAAGGAGCCGCATCTGCTGAAGTAAATGATATCACCTACCCATTGCTTCATGCATTACATCCAGGAACTGATTCTTATCTCACTTATATTAACATGTACGACAGCGACCGAGCAAACAGTCCTGGGGTGATGATAATGGTACAGCTACTTGCAAAAACATGCAGTGCTTTTGGTAACTGAGCGTGCTCCATCTTAAAAGAAAGATGGTTGCGATTCTTGCTCCCATCTCACTGCTTCAGTGTATTCTCCTAACTCCAGTTGCTGTTCGTGATTTAGATCTGCTTTTTCTTGAGCCAACATTGTCATGTATCTTCAATAATTCATTTCCCTGATGATATTTTCACAAATAGCACTCGTATTCCTGGCTCATTGTTATGGAAAGTATTGATCTTCCTGTATTGTGAGGGACAAGAACTATGTAATGCTCCAAACAGGGACTCACCTATACTCAGAAGATGCCATCAGTGCTATACTGTCTCTAGTGTCTCTATCTTTAGTGGCACCCTGTAAGATGGATTTGTCTTTTTCTCAGCTGTATTATATTGAGAAGTGTTGGGTGGAAGCAGCTGCCCTTTGCTTGTCTGCCTGTCTCTTCCCACACCCCTTCCAGGATGTCCTGTCACATCTCCATTCCTGTGTCACTCCCACCCTGCCCTCCAGGCCCTGTAGCGCCCCTCTCATCCTTCCCAGGTAGCCCTCCCTATATCCCTCGGGATACCTCCCTGTGCTTCTCTGACTGTTATCAGAGGCAAAGGCTGGGTTGAGGTGAGAGTCAGAAGCAGGCCAAGGCCTACTGCTGCTGTGGGATGTTGTGGAAGAAACAGAGATGGAAGGATCAGAGAGAAATGGGCTGCAGAGATCTTTGTGCTTCTGCCTCCTGCTGGGAGAAGGCTGGGGACAGTGGTGCTGCTGGGGGTCAGCAGCCCCAGAGAAGACAAAGCTGAGCTGCTCGGACTGGCCAGGCCTCCTTGCACACCAGTCTACAGCTTTGCCACTCTGGGCTGCTCCCTCGTTTGCTTATTCCTGCCTCCAATGAGCCTTATAGTTCTACTACATTTTCTTCACTCTCTGATATTCCTCCTCTAAACCAACGCTGCCTCCCAATGCATTGCCAGCAAAATTTGTCAGTTCTTTGTGGCAGAGCCCTGCTCTGTGAGACAGTTAAAATTCAGCCCCAGTCCTTGAAGAATTCTTGTCCTATTCACGTTTTGTTCACGATTCCTCTTTCAACCCAGTCCCTCAACTGGATTTAATAGAATTAGTCTGGTGCAAAGTGCCAGCAAGGAAAATGAAAACTGTTCCTTCAATTTTAATGAAGGGCTCAGCCACCTGATCCAGTTGTGTGGCGAGTTCCCGTGTCTCATCAGTGGAGCCACTGAGACTAGAGGTGCTTTCAGTCTCACCATTTACAGACAAGTGCAGGGTCAGTTAAACCTTTTTTAAAAATTGGGTTTAAGCTAAAATTAAAAGGAGTAAACTTAAAAAAAAAGTTGGGTGAAGAGACTCTAACTGGCCAATTACCATGGCTCTGCTCGTGCACAGTATCTTACTTATTGTAACTTTAGTGTCTATCTGAGGATGTCATTAAAATTGGAGGGACCCACTTCTACAATTGTTCAAGTGAAGGAATAATTGTGGTTTTGACTTATGCTCTGACTCTAGAACAAGTTCTGCTCTAAGTCAGTGTAGGTTCCACTTTAGCCATTGCCCTTATTGATATCCATTAGCTCTTGTCTCTATACTTGTCTCTAGGCAAGGACCATCGAGTATGAGTTATGGAGTGCCTGGCATCGTAGCTGCTGCTGAATTATAAATTAGTACATTTATAGAGTCACTTAATCTTTAGTATCTGGTGCGTGGCTGATTTACTGTACATGCACTCAAAAAAAGTCTATTAACACAGCACGAGCGTGTCCTCAGTTGGGAGTGTCTCGAGCATTGCTAATCCCCATGGTCTGTATTCCTCCTCTAACAAAGATGGGCATTTCAGCTTCCAGAGAGCTCCTGTATGCAACTAATTGTTTTAAAAATAGAAAATGAATATAGGCTAGATGGCATCTGCTATTTTGTTATTATTATTTCCTTTTTACGTGTTACGAAACAACATGCATCATCCCTCTAGTAATAGTTTTTTATCAATGTCACAGTTTAGTACCACATTTTCTAACATGTGCCCAACCAAGCACCCCTTGCATGGTTATCTGCACAGGTGTATCACTGTAGTCCCAAAAACATTCCCAGTTCCCAAAACATTCACTTCTGCACAGAGCTGTCCTGTCACTAGAACTTCCTTCAATCAGCTTCTGTTTGTACTGAGTAACTTTTCTTTTTGAGAGTAGGGGATATAGATTTGTATGCGTGCCTCGTAACTCATCTAATGACATGTCAGTTCCTCTGTTAACAGTAAACAATCAAAAGCTTTGCTGACTTTCAGCAAAACACATCCAGCTATAATAATTTCTTTCTTCCTGCAGTCTCTCAGCAATGTGTTGAGTCTCAGGATTTTCAGCAAACTGAGTCCTAATGTTTGGCATTGGGCATAAAATGGAACTAAGGAGTAAAGGATTGATTCCTATTTCTTGTTAAGATAATTTAGTACCAACGACTTCAGCAAAACTGAGGCAGAGATTCACCAGTGAGAGGAGAGAGCCAGGCTCAGAGATCAGTCTTATCTTTGGAAGCAACATAGAAACTCTCTCAAAATTGTTAGGAGGCTTTCGAAAGAAAAATAGCACTTTCAGAGCCTGATCTTAAATCTTCTGATACCAGCTGAAGTTTTCTCATTTCACTTCTAGTGCTCTGAGTTATAAGTCATATCCTACTTTTCTTTTCTTTCCTTTTTCTTTTTTTTTTTTATTATTTGCATATCAAGATCAGAACTTTTCCCATACTGACAATTAAGCCTTAAAGACCTTCAGTCGACTCATTTGCACAGACAGCATTTCTCCTACCCCTCCAGTCCGTTTCATAAGTCACCCCAGAAACATTTGCAGGCTAGAAAATGAACAAAAGATTCTCCAGTATTGAAAAGGTGAAGGGTGAAGTTTGAATAAGTTCCTAAACTACTGTTTCAGAGGCTGTGCTTACTTTTGTTTCTGCTGCAGACTGTAATGTCTAAGCATTTTGATAGCAAATATTATGGGGCTACAGTTGTACAGCAAGCTCTTGTCTGTTCTGGCAGCAGGCACGGGTAGCTTTGATGGCTTATTCTATCTGAGGGCCTCCCTACCTCTAGTGCAAAGTCAGGCTTTCTAAAACCTCTCCTAACAGGACAAAACCACCGAGTTGCAGTCAGATATTTGGATGATGTACATTAAGCCCTCAGGGGAATTTTGTCTGCAATCATCACATTACTGACCATGAAAGGATAAAGCATAAAGCAATTCCAGTTTTTCTAAAAAGCCTGAAATACAGGAGAGGACCAAAAGAATCCCTTTTCCAATTTCTGTAATCAGAGATTCCCAGAATTTAGTTTGTCCATTCATTAGACATGAACTGTGTTCATCTTCCTGCAGTAGTATAAGTAAAATGTCCCTGAGGATGTTAAAGTATTTTTACAAGTATTTCAATAAAATGGTATGTCCTATAAAACTGGAACCTCACCATTCTTGCGGAGCTCACTCAGTGCGTTTCTGTGAGCATATATAAAAAGAAATGCATGGCAAAACCTGTTCATTTTTAGTACAGCTCAGTCTGCTGCATTGGTTTTATGCTTTCTGTGTCTTTGTAGTGTTAGCGCACAGCTTAAAGGTATCCTAGCACAGCCAGCACACAAGACAAGGAAGCTGTGTATATGCTGTAAATCAGCACTAGCAGCTCTTTTTATAATGTTTCCATCTACCATACAGAAAACCAAGCCCTGATTTGAATAATTTGCTGAGCTAAATAAGACGACTAACAATACACCTAAAATAAGGAAGATGAGGCAATAGAAATTTCCACAGTTTCAATCAGGATTACAAATTACAGCTCTCCAAAAGATGCTAACATGTAAGGAAAAAAAAAAACCCCAAACCCAACCCCTGGAACTGATCAAAATTAGTGTCAGTCATTGATTTCTAGAACACACAAAGAGATGGTGAGTATAAATGTGTTACTTACAAATGCTGAGGATTTTAGGGAATGAAAATGGAGACCAGGAGCTGGAAACTGCCTGCCATGCCAGCAGTGTTGATTTGGAAGCGATGGACACAAATAAACGTTCAGCAAAGCTTAAAAAGCTGCAATGCAAGGCTAGCCAAAAGTGTCCATGTCCTTACCGTGCTGTGGCTGGCAGGCAATCCGTGTCTGGGAGCCTTCAGTCCCTCTAATCAGGCTCCGGGGATTTTGTTTGCAAGAGAGATTGTCCTTTAAGTGATCAGTGCAGGAAAACAGAGAAATAAAGAGAAATGAGCAAATTGTACAAGGCAAATAGCTGCAGGTCTTTAGCATGCTCCCTGCGTTTTCCTGAGCTGCATCTGCAGTAGAGAAAATATCCCAAAAATAGCTCAGGCTGCCAATGACTTGCTGAAACCTGAGAAAGAATTGCTGAATTTAAAGATCTGGGTTGCTGTGGGTGTATGATTAAAGTGAGAAATTGCTGGCAGGAAGAACCTAGGATGAAACCACATGCTTAAGGAGTAACTTGTGAGTTCACTGGTATCAGAACATGAGCTGACCTCTGGTTTCCCCCTCCTCCACGCAATGCCAGTTAACCCTTAAGAGTTCAGCATGGAAGAAAGTTCTGTAATAGTGAATGGAAGGGGAAATATGACCAAAAAAAAGTTCTTTACAGCTGTAACATCTGTGATGTAGTGACCGTATTTTGTAGCAGTGCCCCAGTTCCTAAATTTCAAAGCAGCCAGGCAAGCTGAGGTTTTGCAGATGTCTTGGAAAGTGCGTGGTTCTAACTTGGGGAAAGCACAGTCTTGTGTGGGGCAAATGCTAAAGACCCCCTTAAGCCCTTTGTGGTCCCACAGAGTGAAAGGGATTTCAGGTGGAGTTTTGAGAAAGGAAAGAATAACGTAACAGTTCAGGGAGAATTCTGCCAACACTGTCTTATAGACAAAATATGAAGAATTGCTGGAGTATTTGGCACAGCCTTGAACAAAACACTGGTATCTCTGTGCTGTGCCCAGAACAAATTGCAGTAGCTTAAGGACTGCTCTGGGTTGCTCTGGTCTGTAGGTGTCCCCTATGGATTCCCTGTGCTTACACAGACCACCAGAGCATAGCATATTTTAACCCCAGTCTGCGGCTTGCTCCCTGGCACTTTCCTGTGTTGCTTCCCCGATTAGAAGAGAACAAGAGGCAGTTGGCACAAAGCTGGGTACATTGGCTTGACATCAGTTAAGTTTCCCAAGTAGAGCCAAAAGTAATCCTCAGTAACCTATTTAGGACAGACTAAAGCTGCCAGAGCGTGGACCAGGAGCTAGTCCCCAATTTCTTTGTACTGACACTGAAAAGGTAAAAAGCTTCAGTACTCTAACTGGGTTAGATTCAAGCCACATGGGACTGGATTATGAGAAGCTGCTGCTTTGGAAAGCAATTGTGCATCTGAGAAAAGCGCTGAATATTGCCCTTACTTCAGAACGTGCTTTTGTTTTGACTAAGATGTGCCAAACAATAACGGGAGAACAAAACAGTTAATGTGCTTCAGCCACAGTGGTGTGTGAACCCTTCAGCACTCTGATCAGACTGTCCACGCAATGAAGCTACACTTCTCTAAGAGTATCTGAGCATTTTACCTTGAAGATGCTGTGTGTATATTTAACAGATACTGGTTGCTGTGGTTTCACACCCATAGTGGCCTTCTGCAGGGCTAAGGAATGAAATAGTTGTCCTATGAAAATAAACTGGTGTTCACGAGTTGCACGTGTACAAGGGCAGCTGAGGATGCCCATCTAGGACCTTCCCTTTTCTAAGTGCTTTGGAGAAAAAGGCCCATTACTGGGTCTTTTGGTCTATCTGCAGCTCTAACTGTGCTGCTCCTAACTGTCGTTCTAGGAGTTAGAAGAGCAGACAATCCCCAGAGTAGGCTGGTCATTGTATCTGTATTTCTACCCCAGCAGGCACCTTCTGAAGTACTTCTGCTGATAAAAAGGAACTGTAGAATATTAGAAATTATGGCCTAAATAAATTATGACTCATGTTGCAGCATTCACTCTCAGACAAAAGGCAGTAAGCACTCATACATAGCTAGTGTTGGTATATATTATCTCATAAATTTACTGGTGAGCTCAAGAAGTCTGATTACTACTCTGCTAAAAAATCCTAATGCAAACCTCTGTTCCTGTCTTTGAAGAAGCAAGTGATAATACAGAAGGCTTTGCAGGCACCTTTTTTGTGAGTTAATAAAACCTCAAGGCAGTCATAATGACAGCTAGTGGCTAATTCATCACGTTTAGCACCCTGCTGCTGGTGTATCAGCGTAAGACTCTCTTCAGAGGCTAGTGTTGGTGTGCTACAGGATGAACTGTGCATTAAAAAAATTATTCCCCCTGCCCCCCGAATGAGATCATTTATTCAAGCACTCTTTTTGTCTCTCCTTGTTATGAAGAGGTTGCTAATGCAACACAATAGAGCCGTGCTTCATCTTGAGCAATTGGAAACTTAGTATTCTGAACCATTCTCTCGTTGTTCCACTCTCTGTTGAATTTCATTAGTACCGAGCGTCTAGATTGTAAATTAAATATATGAGATAATGCATATTTTTGTATTTTTTAACTTCAATATAGCATAGGGCAAAAGTGAAAAGCAAGGAGCAGGACAGAATTCTGAGCAGAGAGCAGATGGGTGGTTTGTCATGGAAATGGAGACGTCAGCATCTGTTCGTCCTTCTTACAGTGAAACACTGGTGCTTGTGGTGCCAGTCGAATGGGCATATGGAGAAAGTGCATCTTGCACCAAGCAAGATGTTTTACGTCATGATGCCTCTAAATTCTCTAACACGCTTTTGAGAGCTACATGTTTGAAAGCTCATTTGCCTTTTTTTCAAGTCAGTAATTTTTTAATATCATATGACCTGTGTTTTGCCTGAGCACCCAGCGTAAGCTGAGCGCTGGCTTTCATCTTCCATTTCCCTGGGAAGAATGGGAGAAGTACCCAAAACCCAAGCTATCCCACCAGGACTGACTTAGCTGTGAGTCTGCTGCATGGTCTGGTGTGGTCAATAAATCATCTGCACATCGGGATTCGGGACTCAGCATCCAGTAAAGTTGGAGAGTCCTTGTCTGTAGGTGGTGGTTGATCTGCAGAAAAAAAGTCCTGTTTCCAACAGTGCAATCTGGCCACCAGACTAGTGTGGCTGTCAGTGAGAACTCCCCTGCAGAAACTTGTTGATCAGAATAAACTGAGAGATGCAGGTGAATGTTTCAAACAGGTCACTGGGGTAGGATGGCACCAGTTGGTTTTCCTATTAAACACTCTCTTCTTCAGAGAGCTCTTTGGGGTCTGGTACATAGAAGTCACTGAAGTGGGAAAATTTCCAGTGGATTGGCAGATAATTATCGTTTTGCGACAATGCTAGAGTTGGTGCAAAAATGGCATTTTGTGTTATCCCAAATTGTGAACACGAGTTGGAAAAAAGCCTCAAATTCCAGCACTGGAAGGTCAGTGGGAAGAGACAAAGCATGGTACCTTACACTGCAGCATGAAAACTTTCAGGATGAACTTACCTGAAGTAACTTGGAGTTAAAAAATAAGACCAAAACTTGTATGAGAGCTTTCTGAAGTCAAAATGAGCTCATCTTTAAATTAATATAATACCTTGGGTAGTAGGTTGGAGAAAATCAGTGTTTTAATAACGTGAGAGAACACAGACCAAATCTTGGTCCCAATGAAACCTATGGGAAAACTCCTTTTGATTCTGGGTGCTGGAGGAGGTTCTAATAAAAGTAGTAAACTTGGGGAAGATCTGCTAAAAGTGTCAGTTAATGGTGAAATAATTGATGGCCTTGAGAATAAAATAATATATCGTGCTTTCATGACCTGCTAGAAATGTCATGCTCAGCTCAGACACTTTTGTAGTACCCACAAAGGCAGCTGCCTTTGTTCAGCAGCACCGGGTGAAGTTTTAGTAGTTGTGCTGAACACTTGGTACTTTCTATAAATCCTTTGTTAAAGCAGCTAAGGTAGGGAGCAGAGCTTACCCAGAAGTTACTGTCTGAAACAGGTGATGTATTTCTTTTGCTTATGAAATAATGTGAAACAAAGAAACAAAATGAATAAATCTTGAGATTTTATTTGCTGACATTTTATAGTCTTTTTCCTAAGTTAGTGTGGAGAAATACCAGTGTCCAGAGCAATTAGCATGGGTTTTGCTGTTATCACGGGATCAGATATTTTACCGAAGTTTGACAGCGTGGTGTTCAACTGGATCTGTTGAACCAAAACAATTGAGAGTTCCTTGGGGCGTGTAAAAATTTTCCCCTATTTCATATAAGGTATCAAATCAACCTTCTCTGGGATGCCTTTCATGTAATATGTTCCTAGATGCTGTGTTTGATATTCAGTGACAAGTCAAACACGGTGATTTCGGAAGTGCCAATCTAAAAACCTAGACACAAGGTCCACTGGATGTTGGAATAATCCATTGCTCAGTATTTGATGCTAAATAAACGTCAGGTTGGAATGCCAGTGATTCTCTGAGTCTGCATTATTTTTAACAGGAAGATTTTTTGCCTTCTGTTATCTCCTCAAAGGCATCACTAGTGTCCCAGGGGATACTGTGAGAGTGTTAGTGCCTTGAAGAATGTGTCTAGTGAATTGTTTGAACAGTAAGGTCAGGGTTTGACAGGAGAGAGAAGCTGAGGCTAGTGGCCTTGATTGCTGCAACTGCCCTTTCCCTTGTTCCAGTACAGCGAGCAGCAGCCAGCACTGTTTATCTAGGCACTGGGCAAAAATGCCCCAAATATTCTGGTTTAGAACAGGAACCTGAAAAGTAAAGCCCCTTCCTGTACCTGACAGCGGATTACACGGGCTTGCTACAATATAGTCCTGCCTTTCTAGCTAAGGGTGGCTAGGCAGAGACACTGGCTGTTATCTACCAGAAGCTTTTCACTCTTTTTTTCTCTTTTCTCTACTTTTTGCCTTTCTGCCCTACTGTCTGGGACTTCCTTCATTGTGTTTAAACCTCACTTGTAATCCCTGTCAGTCTTGCCAAGTACATTCTGGTTGTGGTCCATCCTACCCCACTCCGTTTCAGCCCCATAGCATTGCCCTGTATTTTGGTTTGCTACTTTAGTTGGAAACCTGCTGTTGGGGTGGGTCTCATCCTGTACAACTACAGGAAAGGTGCCAGTACAGGAGAAACTGTTTGTGAAATTGATTTTCTGCTCTACAGAGGAGTGACTGGAAGATTTTGTGAGATCCCTGTAAGGATTCTGTTACAATCAGTGAAAAATAAAATTTAAAAAAAACAAAGCCCAGAGGAAAGCCACAATGCTGCCCTCCCTCTAGGCACTGGATTTCTCATCAGTTGTCACTGCAAATTTCCACAACTGCTTTTGGCACCATTTCAAAAAGCCTAACTCAGTGCTATGCTTTGTTTGATTAATGACTAGTTCCAGAGATTTTCTCTGGTGATCCTCACATGAGACATAAAGAATTATCTATTGCCTCAGCAGTGTCTGGGGGCAGAGTATGTCAAGGAGATAGTTTGATTCCCTGAGTTTATAATGAAATGTCTTATTGTATTCCTTGCCCTAAGGTACTAATTTGATATATTCTGCATCTGCTTAGCCTGAGCATTGTAGGTTTGCCTTAGCAAAGTGAGAGAATATAGTAAGGAATTGCTATTACCAACCATTAAACCTGTAATTATTCACTTGCTATCAAGCATTCAATTTGGCCTTACTGTATTTGTTCAGTTTTATGTATACGATAGTATAAACCAGAATACTCCAAAGCAACTGACTCCTGGGTACTAACAACTCCATTACCAAAAGTTTTATTCTGAATGTTGGGGAAAGCAGTGGCCAAATGGTCCTGGTTCTGCTCCCTTGTACAGCTGTACATTCAAATCATTCTGTCTGGACGTAAACATTTCAGATCAGTGTAGAAGTTGTTGGATAATTGGCATGTCTTTTATTGAGATGAGCATCACAGCGATGTGAAGGAAAAGTGGTTTATCTCATTGCTGTGATTAGTCCAGTTTCTAAATGTGTGGAGCTCTCTGAAAAGACCTGCAGCTTTATTGTTGGACTAGATTTTACCCTGAAGTGTACAAATCAGGAAAGGTTCCATTAAAAGTCAGCTGCAGCCTGAAGCCCATCAGGGTCATTCTGTCTGAATCGCTGACCGTGGGGAAAACTTGCTATTGCAGTTGCTGCCTTTCCCTTCCCATTATTATCTGTCTCCAGTACAGTGATTCTGTTCTAAGATGGCTTAGAGGTCCTTCTTCTTTAAACATACTTTTTATATCTCTGCTGCCTGCAGTCAGACCGTCTATATATCCTGGGAAAGTATGTATAGCCAAAGAGTATCACAGTAGCCCTTTGAGGCGAGGTAGGGATTTTACAGTAAAGAACAAGTGGAGTAGAGAAGTTAAATGACTTGTCAAGAGCTGCACAAGAAGATTATGTCAGGGTCCAGACTGAAGCCCAAGCATATACTTTTCACAATCTATACCTGATTTGTGGTACATTTTGAAACTGGGGAAAATTGGAAGTGTCTAAAACCTGTTTAAAAAGTCAAATGCAAACCAAGAAGAATAAACTGCAGCATCACTACAGTTCCATGGTGTGTACCACCATTCCAAGATTTCCCCTCACCTCAGAGACTTGTTTCTACCTTTTCTGTCCCTTGGAGCATTTTGCTCTACACGTGATTTCTCCAAGGCAGTGTTTTTTTTATTGGCTAGTGGTGTTTTTCCAGGGAGTGAGGGTGTGGAGCTGCTTCTGTGGCTACATGTACCCTTAAGCTTTGCATTGCTCCGTTTAGCTAGTACTGTCTGTAGGAAACATTTGTGTTCATTAATATCTAGCATCAGGAAAGCAGTGAAGCATGTACCAGAAAATAAGTGTGCATTGCAATAGGACTGTATTTAACCATTCTTTTGATTAAGTCTGATTTCCATATCTGAGGTACATCAGCCCTATTCTGAGGTATCTTCAGTACTAGGGCTCTCTCTCAGTACTGTCTCCCCCTGCATATGCAAACTTTTCATTTCCAGAGACAAGATTTTGCAGTAGTTGAATCAGAAGTCTAACTGGGTAAGATAGTTCTTCCATCCCTGTCCAAATAGCTTGCCAGTTCCAGTACCGGTCTATCTGATGTGTAAACTGGCCAGCAGGGCTTCATAAAATTATTTCCCTTCAACGGTTTAATCCCTTGGTCTTTCCTCAAGAAAAATTCTCATAACTACATTAAGAATTTCTCCTGAGGCCTGTAGAATCCTAACTGAGATTTAACTGTGCTATTTGACAAGTATTGCTTAGAACACGCTGAAAAGTTCCCCTCTGTCAATCCCTAGTGGATCTAATTCTGACCTTTCAGCAAATTGGGTGTGGACAAGAAGCTGAATATTTCAAAAAGCGCTGTAATTAATATTAAGCAAAGGAAATAATTTGATGGTATTTTAAGAATGTCCCATTGGTTAGTTAAAAAGAGAAACCCAAAATAAATATTTAAAAGCAGTTCCACATGATCAGCCTCCAAGGCTGTGGTACAGGATTCCTGTGTTAACGGATAATGGAAAAGAATATTCATTTGGACAAATAGAGGTGGAGGTTTTAATCTACTGCTTTGTCCCATGCAACACATTTTTCCGCTACTGCACCATGCTTCTGAGTGGCCTCACTTATAAACCCCTCCCAGGGTTTTCGTTTATGGGGAAAAGGTTAGTGGAAAAGCTTTTGAGTTTAGTATGAAGTTCTCAGCAGATGCAAAGTAGCAGTTTACTGTAAAATGACATTTCAGTGACCTGGTGTCCCCAGGGCAGCTACCTGACCAAGCCTTCTCCTCTCATATATTTATGTAATGTTTGATATTTAATGATCAAGTTTGCTGTCCTGTTTGGGCGATACAAAAGCCTCCTCAAATACACAGCTGAGCTGTTCCAGTGCAAGTGTGCTATTGCTGGTGGTCATACCCCCTGCCCTTGGTCTGGGCCTGCAAGGGGCACAGAAAAGGAGAGGAAGAAGGACATGTAGGTCAGCGTGGGCATCTTGAGTTGCCCAGGCTGTGGGTGCTGTAGCCTGTTCCAGGCTAGTTCAGCTTGGGGTCATGGCAGGGAGAGAAGCACGAGTCAAATGCCTCTTGCTGATGTCTTCCTCTCAATGCTTCTTCAGCTCAACTGAATTCACATGGCAGCACTGATCTTTTGCTGGCTCCTTAGGGAATGTACTCTAAAATACAGATTTCTTTGCCTCTTGAAGTATGTTTCTATTGATGCCTGACCTTTGCTATGACTTTCCAATTCCGCATCATTTCAAAGAACAGTAGGTGAAGAGCCTCCCTTAGCCCGGTGGCTCTCAGCTCACCTTCCCCGTTCTGTCAGCATTCTTCTGGCACTTTGCCTAAGATGTTTCTGTTGTTTTGTTTTTCTTTTTTCTCAGAGAGCTTGTGTTTATTTATTTTTTTGTAATCATGGAAACCATTTAATCCAACTGTTTAATTATGTTTCTCTCCAGTTTAGGTCTGGAGGCAGTTTGGGTTTGTTTTAATCAGAACAAGATTTTCTAAATGCAGCTCTTTTTCAGTGGCTTTCAACTCGATTAGAGATCAGAACCTTAACTTCTGTTCAGGGCAGGCATTCAGAGCAGTCTGTAAGGTTGTCTTACACTCACCCCGACTTCAGTGGTACTGCTGAGGGTACCTTAGAGATGAGCATGTGCTCCAGTGCCTTGCTAGCCTAGGCCTGAACATCCATAGGGAGCTTGGGAACTTTAACCTGTTTGACCAGGCCCGAGGAGATCTCACTCTGTAAAGCAGCATCTGTCTCTGAATATGTTTAACTTTGACCGTTGGAAGTAAGTAGCCAATTTTGCTGCTTCTCTTTAGCCTTCAGGAACACAGCTAGTGTAGAAACTCTGCTAAATCAGAGCTGTAAAATGCAGTTTAAAGCACAGACGTGGGAAACAAGCAATGCTTGTTGAAAGGAAAAGCCACCCCGTGTTCCGAGCCCTGTGCGCTGGTTTGCAGTTGCTAGAGGGCACCATTGTATAAACAATGGGACTGTGGCAGCCCGAGGGCCCCGAGCATCGCATCGCGCCCAGTTTCGATGTGGTACTTCTCAGGGATAACGGTCTCACGACCGGGGTTTAATAATTTCTGCTTTGATTGCTGTCTCGGTGATGTTAACATTCGCATATCTGTTTCTCTCTGGCTCGTCATAAAAGCTTTAGAGACAGTTGCCTTGCTCTTGTTTTCTTACAGCAGTTGGCGTAAGTGAAGAAATGATGAGAGTTTAGGAATAGTTTACCAATTTATTTTAGTTACTACATGAAAACCCTGTACAGTTAAGGAATTTTCCTGCTTCCTCAATAGATGACACTTGGAAAATATTTCTTTATGTGTTGGCCCTTGAAACAGAGGGGCAGTAAGGTATAAAATTTGTGACAAATTCTTTCTTTCTTTCTTCTGGGTATTGCTTTGCATTCTGTCTCAGATGGTGTGCCTCTGCTTTATGTTGCTCCTCTTTTGCTACTTCTTACTTTGATAATTCAGTGCTTGCTGCACATGCAGTTTAAAACTCAGTGTAGAATCAGTTTTGTTCACAGTGCTAATAAACAACCAAGCACTAGAATGCTACTTAGAATATTCATTTTAAATACTTGTACAACCCAATTTTCAATTAGAAACAATTATAAAATGTAAAGATCTGGAATTCCTGTGGTTTCAGTAAAATTACTGAGTTTTGAATGGCTGGATAGAACTTTCTGTGGCATAGAAGCCAACGTAAGGAAATCAGACTTTTAAAACGCGGCAACGGATTTGGGGATTCTGGACGTCTTTGTCAGGCATCTAAAAATGAGCATCTCCAAACTGGGAGCAATTTCTGAGTATCTGACCATCGTTGCTCTGGGTACTGCTGCTTTCAGGTTCCTGGGTTGATATATTCTGGTTGTTGTTCATTTAACACATTTCACAGAACAGGGAAAATGGGCTGCCCCAATCTTTCCCCAGCTAGGCTCACTCTCAGGCACGCTCCCCGTGTCTGGGAAGGGCTGGACTTCACATTCCAGCCCCGACCCTGACCGTGCACTTTGCACTGCAAAGCCGTTGGCGTGCTCGATGTGGAACTGGCTGTGAGCTGTTGCTTATGCAGAGTTTAATTTGCTAGACAATCCTCGTTTCATAGGAGAATTCCTCCATGGCTTTTTAGGGAAACTTCATGTACTTGTAAACCTGTGAATCTAAGGGAAGATACCAAAAGGAACATCGGGCACAGAGTTTCTTCCGTGTTGTCCCAGAGGCTGTCCCTGTGACTGGTGCCCTTCAAGTTCCATGAGGCCAGGGTTATTTCTTTAAATTCCTCTGCTGCTTGATGGCCTACAGGATTCCCCATTGCCCTTAAAGCTTGACGTTCAGGTAGCATTTCTTTCCTGCAGAGTCAAAGATGATCCCTCATCCTACCTGGTCGCTCTCACCCCCCCTGAACCTGCTTCTTACTGCCAAGTGCAGAAAGGAGAATCTGTCAGAGAAGAGACTGGAGGTGTCAGCCCTGCTGCTGGGCGTGAGGTGCTGTGGTGCTGAGACCACGACCTGAGCCTCTCCTGTCACCTGCAGCAGCCCCTTCCCCAGCCGGCAAAGTCTTCCCACATCCTACACTGGGAGCTGGAACAGGTTCTTGGTACCTCGCAGTCCTTGCAGGCTGGAGTAAACCTTCCCAGGGAAGGTGACCCCATCACTGCCTCTTGTGTGGTTTCTTCCTCCTCTCCCCTCTACCTGCCATGAACCAACTTACCCTGGCAAGAGAGTTCTGGAGGGGGTGCCACACAGTTCTAATCTCCAACGTGTTTGTGCAGGGGTGAGCAGCAGACTTCAGTCCCTACAGGCTGGCAAGCTGCTTCCTTTCACCAACCCTACAATCAGTTCATTTTTTAACTCTATGCCTTTATTTGCAGGCTCTCGGTATGAAATTTCTTTTGGTTGTTTGTCTAGTTTTTCGTTTCACAACTAAAGAACAAAAAACACTTTTAGACCTTCCTTTAAAAAATTATTATTATTATTTTTTACTTCTGGGAAGCAAAAAGCAGCCAAAGACACACAGTACTGAATAAGTCCAATTATACTGCATTCTTGTGGTTGAGTAAGACACAGAGCAACTAAAACAAACTAACATAAACAGGGAAAGCCAAATTAAATACTTACATTTGTATAGTGCAGGAGGATCGTGGGCTCAGGAATGTAATTCAATCTTTATTTATTTTTTAAGTAGGCAGTGCATAAAATAGTTGGGGATCTTTGCAGCTCTAAGGTACTGCAATACTTTTTGACTACAGAGTCAGCTAATACAGTGTTGTAAGGGGACCGTGTGTTTGCTCAGCACGCAAGAGAGCTTTGGTAAAACTAAAGAAAGGATCACTGCGTCGGTCATGGCTCTTCAGAACGCGAAAGCAAATTATCAAATGGATACCTGACACCAAATGGGGAGAGAGAATTTGGGTGTCTAATTGACATATACACAATCTGCTTAGCATTGGAAGTGTGAAGTTCTACATGAAGCAAAAATGATCGTGGTATGTAAGGAATGCAGATGTTTATCTATATATCATCGCCACTGGGCCTTCTCACAGTCCTCCTAATAACTGTGCTGCAGAAAGAGCTTTTGGACTTTTCCAAAACAAATCTGACTTTCCCATCGCTCCCCACTTCAGTGTGCTTTGTACAAAAGGAGGTATGTGAAAAAGTAGCTGCAGTGTAATATGGATGTTAGGAGATAGCCACAGCACGTGATTTTATAGCAGAAGACTCGGGTAGAAAGATTTCATTTGGAGGCAGTGCAATTCACTCACCAATTATTCCTGCCACCCAAGTAATTCCTGCACTGCTTCTGAGGTCTGCCAGCGTCCTGTCAGGTGCTGGCAGTTGGTCCCTGAAGCACTGACACACAAAATGGCTCTTTTCTGCTGTTGGGTTGAATTGAAGAAGCTGCAGTATGTTAAATACTTTACTAGTTACTTTTCTGTGCACACAAATGCCAGCAGCCATCCTTGGGGTGTTCAGGGACTGAAGGAAATGTGGTCCATAGATAGCCACAAATGAAATGGAAGGTGAGTCCTAACCTTCGTTACGCAGCGGTCCAATTAAGGTCTATGCAGACAATCAGTATTGCCAGATTCCTCTATCTTTATGAAGGTTTCTGCTCAACGTTAAACTCAATAACAATAACCATCAGGAATTCCAAATCCATGAAATCCACACCCATACTCCAGATTTACTCTGATATAATTGTGTATAGAATTTGCCTTGAAGGCTCTGATAAAACGATAGATCCACAATGGTTCTGTAGCTTAATGTAAACACTGGGGAGGGGGGAGGAGGTTTTTCATTATCTTCCTTTGCCAAACTGTCACTCCAATCATTGTAAAGAATCTTTGTAAATGTTTTTTATTTCTTTGAATTTCTCACTAAAAGAAGATGTCAGAGAGTGGAACCATTTGGTGTCCTGTCCTGGGGTTTACACCTTACAGCCTGCTGGGGGAACAGTCCCCGTAACCCTGGCATTTTGTCTTGTGTCAGTTATGAGGACAAGGGACAAAATTCTCAAACTAGCAGGCCCAGTGTTTGTCAGGAAGTGAAAAATGTTGTCATCTAGAACTATTTCAGCCTATCAGTCATCAAAGGAATATTTAACCTCCTGTTTTCCTTCCCCTCAGTTTTTCTTTCTTTGAATGTCTGTTTTCTTCTCCTTCCCCCTCCCCAACTGGCTGCAGCAAAGAAAATCTGTCAGTTTTTACTGGAGTTTTTCCCTTTATTTTAAGTCTGTGCAGTCTCTATGTAAAAGGTTACCAACCTTGGCTTTCACTTACACAATTAATACTGGCTTTATGGTGTAACCCCCCTTCAGTTTGCTGATCAGCCTTGCACCATCCCCAGCTGGTATGTAAACCAAAATATCACGATGTCACTGTTCAGAGCGGTGGCCTCGCTTCAGCTTTTCAAATGCACATTTAGTCCCTTGGAAGAGGCCAGGTTTTTATATAGCAGTTTCCACAGAAACTGCTGGAGACTCTGGAGATCATGGCCCCTCGGGTCCCATGCGCGTTCACCCTGGCACATTCGTACACTCGACCGTGGAAATCTGTGGAAGACCCGAGATTTTTCAGCTCTGGTGGCATCTTGTCCTTTCAGTGGGTGCAGGTGTCAAACCTCCAGCTGTCTATGAGAGTGGGTCATTTCTACCTTTCAGGCACCAAAGAGACCTTTGCTGAATGCCAGGTCCCCACCAATCTGCTCTATCACTTCCCTTCTTCAACTGGACAGGAGGAGAAAAATGTGACAAACAAGATGACAACAGGGAGAGATGCTTCACCAATTACTGTCACAGGCAAAACTTGTCCAGTGCGACTCCTTCCATGGGCCACAGTCCCTCAGGCACAGGCTGCTCCATCCTTAGTTTCCCATGGGGTCACAAGTCCTGCCAGCAGATCTGCTCCAGTGTGGGCTCCTCTCTCCACACGTCCTGCAGGGAGGGGGTCTTCGTGAGGTCACAGGCTCCTTTGGGTATCCACCTGCTCTGATGTGTGGTCTTCTATGGGCTGCAGGTGGGTATCTGTTCACCGGTCTCACAGAAGCCACCCCTGTAGTCCCCCCACTACCAGAACCTTGCTACGCAAACCCAAGAGGACAATCTTTGAAGACGTCTGTGCCTTTTGACAGGACAGGAAGAATGCTCTGCCTGGGTATCAGGATGTGCTAGGGAGAGCCAGCTTCTCTCCTCTGGTTCATGGGGAGAGTTTGCAGCTTGCAAAGCCACCCCCTGGTTCTCACCAGACAGTGTGCTGTCACAGAATCTGCTGGGGCTGCTGTCGTTTCTGGTAAGGTTGTCCTTTTTGTCTCTCTGTTTTGTTTTGAGGGCCACGGTCTTCTCATCCAAGTAATCTCCACTGGTGGAGTGGGAAAGTTAGTGGATAGTAGGCATCCTGAGAGTGTAAAATTGCACATGGACAATCATTCAAGACAGAAAGGGAGATGGTTTACTGGAGTATATGTTGAGATATATACATTCCCAGCTTACCCCCCCTCTTCTCTACCTTCAAATCCCATTAAAGATTTAGAGTCTTGTAGCGGAGCAAAGCTGACAACATAAAGTGCATTGCACCCATTTCTCCTCCATATGCAGCCCATACGATGAGGCAGGACATCAACACTCCTCCGTGGGTACTGAGAAGAGCCAAAAAGTTCTCTCAGGCTTATACTTGTACATGGAGTGAACTAGCCCTTGGACTTCAGACTTAATGGACATTCTGGGCCTAGTGAACAACCTCCTTTTTATCCTGTTGTCAGGGAGCAGCTTGCAGGGTTTAGCTGCTGCCTGCAGATGTGAAGGGAGTACAGAGAGCCTGGGTTGTCTTGCAGCTCTGCTTCCTGTGCACTCATCCACTTCCTGCCAAGGGAACCTCCACGTTCCACCCAGTGGACCATGGTAAAAATTAACAGAGTAAACTTGATGGTCATGATTTCCTCCTCTGCAGTATTTTCTAGCAAATTGGGTACCTGAATTCCTAAAGGGCTGGGATATTCTAGATATAATTGCCAGTTTTGGGGAGCTCACAGGATGTCCAGCATAATCAGTGCCCAAGGGAGAGCCAAGAGAACAGCTGGAGCCTTGCTCGGAGTGGGAGAGCTCTATTCTGTGAAAGGTAATGGAAAACTTTACTGTTCTGTTTTGGTGCTGAGTAACTTGATCTACATGGTTATTTTTATTCTTTTCTGTTTACATTCTTAGTGCCTTTTCTGATTTTTAGACATATATGTACTTTTTTCTTCTATCTCCTATGAGCTCCTGGATAGAATTCTGCTTCCCCATGAAACCCCTTCCCCTTAAAACCACCGGCAAATGCAGATTGAAGGTATGTGCTTTTGCAAGAGCTCTGTATTCACCCTGTCACTCTCTGGATTAAGATTGCAGTGGTTTATGTATGTGCAGCTGCTTTCTAATTAAAGCCCACATCTGCCCTGGCTTTAACACCAGTCAACTGTAGCGAAGCCCTTAACCCTCTCTGTTACTTCCACCCTTTGTCCTATGGGCACATGAAAGGATGAGTGGATGGAGACAGACAGACCGAGAGCACAGTTCTCAGCCTTGCTGTGTTTGTGCTCAGTACATCTGAAGAGGGAAGGATGTGGAAGACAGGTCTCTTTCTGTTCCTTCAGTCTTAATAAGATTCTGCTTTTAGTCTAATTCAGCACACATTCAAGGCTGGGCTGCAGTCCTTCATTCTGCTGCTCAAAGACGTTTTACATTATTGTGTCTTCTCCATTTAGTTGCTCACAACCCTGACAGGCCCCTTCAGGGAAGGACGTGCATTTGTTGAGTGAAGCAGGTTACCCTGTCATCCATCCACCCAGAGGATCCCCTGTCTCAGGGGAACGAGTCCTTAATAATTTCTCAGTTGCTTTGTGTTGCTTCAGCTGTACAAAAGAAGTAGGAGAGCCCTGTGGTCAGGCTCTGGAGACTGTGCTCTTTGCTCATCATGTAAGGCAGAGCCTCACAGCTTGTAGAATTCAGGAGGCCATGTCATATAGAAGAGCTTTTTTATGATTCCTCTGAATGATGCATGAGATAAATGAGTACAGATGAAAGTTTTGTCTCATTTCCTTGGAAGCAAGCAATAAAACAGGGAATCTGTAATATGAGTTAAAATGACAAAAACAAAAACTAAGGAAAGTTTGGCCTTTTTGACTCTTTGAATGCTGCTTCAAAACTGAATCAGCCCAAGTTTATGGCTTATTATGCAGGCTGCTCTTGATAACTTTTGAAACTTCATCCAAATGAACTATTCAGATCCTGGGTGGAGTAACACTAATGGTGATGTAACAGACCTGAGGTCAACGCATCTCCTCCCAGTGTGTGGTCTGTGAATAATACGTGGGCCTGTGGGTCCCAGAAGCAGTGATCTCTTTGTGAAAGAATTTGACAAAAAGGGTAGCTGTATCACAGTTAATACTCCCATTTCCTCAAAGAATGCATTCACTGCAAAGGAGGAAGGAATGTTGCCTTTTCAACATTCATCTTTTAGAGAGCAGGCAAAAGGGAAGGCTTTCTGGCTGGCTGGGGTTGGGTACACCTGAAGAAAGTCTCTGTTTGAAATGAGTGCCTGCAAAATAAACTGAAGCCCGTGTATGATGCAGGTGCCTTGACAGTTCTGAAAGTCAGAACATTTTTATTTTGAAGTCTACAGAGGGATTGAATTGTAACATGTGAGCTGAGATAATCACAGAATATATGAGAGGTTACTGAACAATCTCTTCTCTCTAAACATGACTTTAAGAGCATTGCTTTAGATGGTGCACATTTTAGAACATTAACACTGGTGGCTTCTTCCTTTATTTGACAAATGTCCTGCTTAGAAATGAAAGGCTATGTGGTAGTTTTAAGGGGAAGTTAGTGGCATATTTTTTAACCAAAAGGAAGTTTAACCTTCCTGTGTATGTTCTGCTCCCCAAAACACTGCTCAGATTTGAATTAAGTACTGAAATTTAATAGAGAAGTTCTGAATCTCTTACCATAATACTGTCTCTTCCTATGTATGGCAGAAAGACTGGTATAATGGTTTTATCCTGTGGTTTTATTTATATCCTGGGGTTTCAGGTTGTGAACGTAATACTGTAAAAATTATTCTTGACTTGTGTGGTTGAGGTAAAGCTTGTGGATTGAATCAGAATAACAGTGGGCCTTATGGATGGATGGATGGATATCTCTGTGGATGTTCAGATGGACATTTGTCAAACGTCTTAAATGGAGAAGTTTTTCATTTGCATCAACATGATCCCTCTTTGCTTATGTCATGGCCCACAGGGAGGTTCAGGTGGGAACCAGGGCACTACCTTGGGAAAATCACGTGAAAGAAAGAAGCAAAGAAGGAATTCTGCAGCACTCTTCAAAGCTTCGGAGTAGCTGCTTCCCGTATACTTCTTGATGGCAAATATTTGTTACATGCAGCATTTAAGATAAATACCATTGCCTAAATTCTTAATTGTCACCAGGTCCCCTGCGAGCCATCGGCCAAGCTCTGCAACCACGTGCCCGCTTCCTGGGGTGTAATGGTGTCAGAGGACTACAGGCACTGACAGACAGGTCAGTCATTTTGGACTGGTATTATGTTCCCGTTTCATTAGCAGAAAGATACATTTACTGGAGGATATTTCTGTTTGCTTTTCCCTCAAGTATATCCCTCATATGTGCCTTTGTGTGCATCTGTGTGTATGTTTTCTTGTGCCTAAAAGCCACTATATTTATTTAAGAATGGTATCCAGTTCTTCAGATATGTTGAGGAATTGAGTGTTAACCAACCTTGCTGCTTTAGAAGAGAAGATGTGTCTGTGTGCTGGGTTAGAATTTGTGAAAAGAGGGATTAGCTCACTGGAAGTGTCTTTAGGGATGGTGTTTCTAGGCTATTCTCTCTAAGAAGGGATTGATTGATAGAAGTGATAGAAGTGATATAGTCAAGAGAGAAAACTAGGATCTTCTGGAGAATGATTTAGAAGAGGATCCTCATGTACTTTTTGTTATTTGTGTGCTCAGTCCTGAAAATTCCTGGTTTTTCACCAGTTGGTATTGGGATGTTGCATATAACAGACAGGGTGGATTTCAGTTAGAAATCCAGAGGAAGAGAGGAAATAAATTAGCCTTGCAGCTACCCACTAAGGCTTGGGCAAGAAAACTCATGACTTAGAAGGCAAAAAAGAGACCTTGAGAAATTCTTGCTGTGGATGAAGACTGACGAGCTTGTAGCTGATAATTCTTGTGAGTAGCATGTTTTCCTTACATTAGGTAATCATTTTTTGATATATTCAGTTTACATTATCTGTTACCTGTTTGGGTTTGGAACGGAGTTGAGTAAGCATGTTCTGGGAGACAAAGAGCAAACATTTTCATCTATTCTCCCTGGCCTGGTGATAGATATGATGCATATTGGAATATAATAATGAAAACCCAATAATCACACACAGTTTTTTTCTCTTAGCTTTAGTAGTTCATAATATGGCCTCTGATGTAGGAATTTATATATATAAGGTGACATTGGCAAGCTGTGTCTTTGAGGAGATAATATGTCTGCCTAAGCAAGGTTTATAGAACATAAAATTGAAGTGGCTGTTCTATATATTGCTATTTGATGGAGAATGAATTGAAAGCAAGAGTGCATATAATTTTTTAGAGCTATAGATGGATTAGTCTCACTAGTTATTTTTTATTAAAATTATACAGTAATGCTTAGTCATACCTTAGATGCAGTTCCTGGAATAAAAGTAGATTATGCCTTAGAGGTAAGAATCACCTTTATTCCATTAGTGCCCCTGCAATTAAAACCACATTGGAGGGATCATATTGCTTTAATTCACTGGTGTAATCTCTGGGTGAGGCCTTTCTCTAAGTGAATGAACAAGCAGGGCTTATCGTGATGGCCAGGACTCGCCACCATGTGACGGGGGTAACTAAACTGTTCCTCCTTCAATTGTATTCACTCTTTGACTTTTACTCTGATCAGTAACTGCATTTCCAGATGTTGCTCCTTGTGAAACTGAAAAAAAAAAAAAAAATAAAAAATAAATCTTCCTTTTCTCTAAGGATAATGCAACTCCAAACCAGGAATTTTTACCAAGGCATATTTGAATTCCAGAGTAAAAGCAAGTTTTGAGGAAGAGACCCAAAACCATAATGTGCCACCTCAGTGAAGGATCTGAGCTTGGAAAGAACTTATTTGTGGATGAATCCACAGGTCTTTGTAAAGCAGTCACTTCTGTCCCGAGACAGGGAATCCTGCATGACTGGGTTTTGTGATTCTACAGCAGCCTTTGAGAGTATCAGGTTGAAAATACAGAGCTGTGTTTCCCCCAGGTCCAAACACTTAGAAGCCTGTGAGTCAGTGATGAATAAAAAGCTGAATACGAATAGCAGCAAGGGTTTCCTTTTCTTACTTTAGATAACAACCAGATAAGCACCTACACCAGTTAGTCACTCTGTATTTGCACAAAGGTCTCTTTCATATTGCAGTAATTAAAAGTCACCTTAAACAAGGAGTGATAATGGGCAGTTTAGAAGACTTCTGACCTGCTACAGCAATAACAAAAGTCTGTGTGATATAAGAATCTGTCCCCGACCTGTGGATTTTTTCATATTGAATACATAGTTGTTTTTGAGGCTGCATATCTTTTTGGGTCAGTGTTTGTTTTGGGGAAGAAAAGTTCCTAGAAATTTCTGATGCTTTAAACAAATAAATTCAGTGTAAGTATTCCTAGTACTGACTGTTTTGACTATTGAAAGCTGTTTTGAAGACTTGGTTCAAGTCATGTTTTCAACCTTCAAAAGCTTATTGTTGCTCTTGCCTCAAGTCTTGCCTCTGTATTGCAGATTATCAAATTGTATCTGGAATCTCCTGTCCAGCATTTATTCACAGCCTAACTTTGGACCAAAAATGACCCCTTTATTTGCTCATAACACACCTTACTCATGCAAGAATAGTGGATTATTTTCCTAATGAACAGCTGCATTTTAATTGCACGTTCTGGGAATAACCATCAAGCGATGAAATACGGTGTGCTCAGCCTTCAGTGAATACATGCGATCATCACTCTTCTGTCACAGAAACCCAGGTTTTCTTGTGTCTGTCTGGACTGGTTGCAGCAGCATTCCTCAGTGGAACCTTTCTGGAGGGAGCTAGGTCTCTAACCCAGCTAAGCCATCCTGTAATCACCATCCTGTTCTTACTGCTTATGAATATAACCTGGGCAAAGCTGAATTAAGCTGGCCCTGTCCTCAGGCGTTTGTAAATACAAAATGAAACCTGCAGAAGTACAAAATGCACACAGCAGAATGATAAGCATTGTTAAAAGAAGTGCTGTATTTCAGGAAACAGATTTTCTTTTCTCTGGCCTTGGACTGGCATGGAATAGAATTCTAAATCTGTAGGACACAGAAATAGATAATCATTTCTTAATGAGTTTTAGGGGTTTTTTTTTCTCACAAGCCTCAGCTGCTAGAAGAATTTGATCCCACAAGCATCTTAGTTTTCAAAGTTTTTGAGCCCCTCCTTGTGAGAAAACCTCAGAAACACAAACCTCGAAGACTTAAGATCTATTAAAAAAAAGCCCAAGGACGATTAAAAAGGGTGCTTTGATTTGGCTCATTCTTTAGGGAAGCAGAACTTGATTTTTTCTTTATACACCTGAGACAGACAGTCTTTAATATCTCTCACACTTTATTACTGCTTAATTATGTCCCTTCTGAAATGGTAAGAGACAAACTGTAGCAGAACATAACCAGTTGCTACTAAAACCTGTTGGCTCCACAAAAAATTCTCATCATATATTGATTGGCACCAGCGATTGCTCCACCAAAACACGGCCGACTCACGGAACTGAGGCACCTTCTTGCAGCTGCTGAGTGCAAAGGCACATATCCCTGTGACACTGCTGCTTCTTACGGGATTCTTCCAGTGCTCCGAGTGCCAGGAGCACAGTAAAAGCTCTTTCCTTACAGCCTTTAACTGAGCAAAGCTCTCTTTGATTCAAGCTAGTTTTGCTTGAGCAGTAAGTGCAGAACTAGACCATACAAATAGTTTCAGTATAGCTCAAAAGATTATTTTATGTAGATATTAGCAACTAACATTATTGATATTCATGAAGAGACAACACTGTGCTTACCATCTGCAGATGTTGGAGTGGGTGGATAAGATTTGGGTTTTAGGGAATTGGAAACAATGTGATTTCTTTTTCCATTTGGTTAATTATGAAATGATTCTTGAAACAGATAACAGTGACTAATTTGGCTGATGAACTTAATGGGATGAAAGGCAAGTACAGAAACAAAGCAACGAAAGGAGGGTAAAAAAAACCCCAACACAACACATGAGAGGAGCTTTAGCTTATATCTAATGATGTGTAATTGCTGTTGGTACCACAAGGAAACATTTTTCCATAACTAGTAAGGTAATATCTCAGTTTTAGATGTTCAAATTTCAGTCAGCATTTGAGCACACGATAAATATCAATGTCAGAAATCGTTGGTTTTGACTTGTACAAGTTTTAGAATCCTTATGTATCCTGTGTCAGCCAATAAAACTATGATTCAAAGGAGGAAATGGATGTATGGGTGTTGCTAGCTATCTTACTATATAACTAATTATTTAATCTTTTCTGTTCATAGGCTATTACATTTTAAGTTTTGAATGCAGAAAACAAATTTTCATGTATTTTGTTTGGGGAGCTGCATAGTTTTTGCTAGTGTTTCTTTCTGCTTGCTGTGGTAAGAAAAAACCTCCACTATATTTTTTACCTGCTAACCAGGAGTGTTGCTTTCCTGACATTTGGCTGATGTTAAAGAATGAAGCAGTCCCCAGCCCAAGGAGCATGCCTCTCTGCCTTGGCTGATGCTTAAAGCAAGGGTCTGCTTCTGAAGGGAAAGCTGACTGAGTTTTCTTGGCATTGTAGATCATGTACCATCAAATTTAGATGATAGCACGTTTGTTTAAACACAGATTAAAGAAGAATCATGGCTAATTTGTGGCAGTTTCTGGCCCACAGGGCCAAATTATCATTATGATCCTTTAAGAGAGATTTTTGGTGAACGCAATCCACTTGTCTTCTTTCTTTATGATTCTTCTTCCACCATCACTCTCTCATCTTTGCTGAACAACTTCTTTTCAGCTCCTTTGTCTTTTCTTAGGTTGGTTACCTGTTGCTTTCCTTCTCCTCCTTCCTAGGTCTCATTGTGTCTATGCAACAGTGGGTAGGAAGGACACCACTTGTTCAATCCAAGTTTTGCTGTGTTCTGCAGAGAACCTCTAAGTTGTAGGAGACGCCAAATGCTGTGGTAACAGGGTGGCTTGTTGCATCATGGTTCTGCAAGAAACTCTTCATCTTCCAGAAATGCCAGTACAACGTAGTTCAGTTCAACTTTATCTAGGTTTTTTGTGTTCAGTGAAACACGTGGGACACTTGGGTATATGTGGGACACCTGTTTTCACCTCTTAAATCTCACATTGTATCCAGGGGTTTTCTCTCCTCACGTACAAAGGTGAATTACCATAGTACTTGCCCTTGTCCAAGCTTGGTTTAGTCAGGAGTGGGCACTAACAGATTCTGGCCTACACAGAAGAGCAAAGACAGCATGGCCAGTGCTGTAACTGCTGCCAGCAGTGTGACTCCAAGAAAAAGCTGCTCCATTGATGTTCTGAGACAGCTGAGAGACCCAGGCGGAGAGCAAGGGCCAAACCAGCCCCATAGCAGCAGTACACAAGAGCTCTTTCCTTCTCAGTCTTCGCAGCACAAAGATGTCACGAAGATGAAGTGACTTGTGTGAGGCTCCACAGAAGATCACTGGCAGCATTCAGCACTGAATCTCCTGAGGTAAAGGAGTTTGAAGCTTCTGCTTCAAACCACAGTGCTGCTCCATAGGCCTTCTGTCAGCTCATTACATAATGTTGGTCTTATTAACAATGACCATTTTAATCTAAGCAGAGCCAATGAACCTTAGACTGCTTCGGGGAGGAGGGATGCATTACATGATAATTACAGGATGCTAGAGCAGTCCAAGAACATTTTAAGTTGAATGTATTTGATATTATGCAGATATAAAAAGACTGCAGGTGGCTGCTCTCTCAGCTTCACCTCTTGACTTTTGGACTGTGCCTCTACAGAGGGTTTTCAAACATTTCTATGTCGGGACAACAGACAGTGGAAGGCTGCCCAGATACAACTTGTGTCCTGCTGGGAGGAGAAGAAATGACCATCTTCATGTTCAGCTTCTCTGTGCATGAGTATTTCATTTTGGCCAACAGACATAGAAAAGAAATAAACAAATGAGCTGCACTTTCAGTAAAAGCTCCTGCTTCAATAGATTGTTAGAACAAAGAGCTTCAAACAATCTCAGTAATATGCAATAAGCTACTGATTGACTGTAGGGAAAAAAAACCCACCTTAAAATTGTGGAAATATCTTACTGTATACAGAAGGATTTCTACCTGACCTGCTAAATACCTGACCTACCTAAACAGGCACATATTATCCATTAGGTTTTATTCTCTTTTAATATTACTAGAGGAGTGGGACTGACAAAAACTGTTTTGCATTGCCTTTTACTAAGTGATGAATCTCATCAAGCTTTTATCATACTTTATCATACTTTACAGTAGGGATCATCTTATGTTTGATATGAAAACTTCTCATAGTCGACTGATCCAGCCTAGACATTGATTTCAGTGGACACTGGAACTTAAATATTTTCCAGAAATATTTCTTTCATCACTAGTAAACTTGGAGAGCAGACAAACGAAATGGCTGAAAGATGTGTATTTAGATGATGGCGTGTGAGACAGGAATCTCAGTGCAATAGCCTGGCACCAGGATAACTGCTTTGGAAGCTGTTGTTTTTCAGAAAATCCTTAACTTACTGTAAAGTGAATTATTAGTGAGAAGCTTCAAAGCAAAACATTCTTCCCTCCCGCTTTCGATTATTTGATAAAGAAAAGATTCTTAACATAATCATATGGTTAAACTGATTATGTAAAATAGCTTTTTAGCAATTAATATTTGAGTGAAAGCCTGCTCTAAAGTGAAACCATAATGGCTCTTTGTTACACGATCAGATTTCACAAAGAGGCTCTTTAACTAAGCTTTTTCTGTACAAACCAAACAAATAAAAAACAAGTGTGAAAAACTCATAATTTTAGGACTTTTGTGCTGTGGAATATCAGCCTCTTTGCTGATACTGGAGCAGATTTCTCTATAATTCCAAACCTTTTATCTTGGAATATTTGAACATAATCAGTGCTGTGCTTTTTCACTGTGATCATAAGGTTTCATTATTATTTTTTAAGCTGTTAAGAGAGAGTGGTACTTTGTCATGGATTCGCAACAAGCTTTGATGAGTTCCAGAAAAGTGACTGTTACACAAATGCAAGGAATGAAAAGAACTTGTTATCTTTAACAAGAGCTTGATTGGATGTAATAAAAGTTCCTTGTTAATTTACTGAAGTTAGCAGCTATGCTAGTAATGAATTTATAATCAACAACATTTGATCTTCTGCGGAAGCTTCTGCCCCTTTCTCCCCCCAGAAATGTTTCTGGAGAGAGTCCAGATAATTTCCTTTAATAGGGATTAAAACTTTAAAGGAGCGTTGCTTTATAGTGACCCTTTTTGGCAGTTTATCAGAATACTTATGCAGCTGGTAAATGTAACTACAAAATTCTGTGGAGGGATGACTATTTTTCCTTAAACAATCTCTCCTCTCCCCTCCCTGCCACGGGCAGCACATTGTTTACAGCAACACTGACAAAATAAAGAATCACAAAAATGAGTTACGTGAACAGGAAAGCTTTGATTCTACGGGAATAGCTCCAAAGATGTCTTTTGTGTAATGCATGTTAAATGAAGTCATTATCCTAGAACTTTGAAATCATTCTGGCCAAATAGACCTAACTTGTTTTCTTAAGTAATTATGTTTCATTTAGAGTTCTGAGAAATCATCTGTGTTTTTAACGTGAATTAGGACTGACATTCGCACGCGTACTCACACACAGCCCGTCGGAGAGTTGTGCTGCGTTCGTAGAGAAGTTTTCCTGTTGACTCATTTTGATTTTACAGTCCTTTTTACAAACTAGTATTGCTGGAATTCCGTGTTCTAGTGGGGAGGAGGTTGTATGTCTGTTATTGTTCAGTCACCTCTGTATTCCCTTAAGTTCCAACGCCTGTCCTGGTCTACAGGGGTGAACACCAACAGCCTCGCGACAGATGGACGGGGTAGACAGACGGCTCATATAATCCATCCTATGCTGGTTTTATACGTCTATAAAAATGCAATAAAGAAAAGGGTCTCATTAGGTAGAGGCAGGGGGCTGATTGATTTGCAGGCCACACTCAGTTTATAGCTGCCTTCTGTGTGAAAGTCCACCTTACAGTGTGAGTTTACCCTGTTTGCCATGGCTTGTTTAGTTAGAATAAATTTACTTCTAGTAATGTTGAGCATTATTCATGTTTTTGTGGTGACTTTTACCCCGATTTGGCACCTAAGTATGGACTCACTCTCATTTTACTCTGTAGAAATAAAACCCGTAAGCCAGAGGTCAGGAGAAAAGCTGAGTGAAACACTCCTACCAAGTGTGGGTCGTCTGAGAAGGCAGGAGCTGTTTAACTGAAAGGGAAACTTAATACTGCCAAAGCTCTCATTTCAACCCGCCTGTATTCTTCTGCATTGCAACAAACACCCCCTCCAAATACTGAAAGAGGCCAAAGGAAAAGTACTTGGTGCATAATCAGTCTCACTGATTCTCAAACCAATCCGTTTCATCTTTTGTTGTGGGATGTGTTCTAGGGAAGAAATTAGCACTGAGCAGTGGGTCGTTGGTTCTAGTGCCCGGTGATGGGCGTGGAGCAGGCAGTTCCTGACGTGTGGGGAGCAAGGGCCAGTTTGTGACCCTGCTGCTGATCCTGGGCAAACTGCATTATCTCCCTGAGCCTCAGTTTCCCAGTCTGCAAGATGGGACCGAGGACCATTGTCACCAAGAGCTTCAACGTATCTCTGTTTCAGAGAAGCGTAAAAGAAGATTTCATCTTGGATAAGACTGGGGAAACAGAATGTGTTGCCCATGCACAATGTCTTTTTTGAGAATCCCACCTAGGGAGATGATGACAAATTCCTGAAGAGGAACTGTTGATCCAGTCTTACAGAATTATGGATATTTTATTCATATTCTCTCTTAGTATTTCAGTGAATCCAATTAAGCTTTTCCTCAACTATCCCCCATGTCTATGAGTTCTAGCGACTCCTGTTCTGTGTTAAATATTATCCTTCTATCCATTTTTAAGTTGTTGCCTCCAATTCATTATTACCAATTCTTAATAAGAACAGCAGTTCACAGACATTTGTAATAATGTGAGGAAAAGATCAGTCTTCAAAATGCTTTTTAAGTCCAGTTGGGGGATGTTGCTTCAGAGTATTCAGGATTGTTAATGTTCAGGGAAAAAGTCAACCTTAAGAGGGCTGTCATTTGGATTGGTGAAAAGTTCACACCATTTCCATTCATGACATTTTAATTAATTTTTTTCTTTCTTATTGGACATCTAAAAACTTCTTAACCTTGAGACACCAAAATGAGAAAATCTGCAAACTTAAAATAAATAACTGTTTTCCAGGCAATAATGATTTGTTAAATTGTATCATCATGCCAGAAAAGGTCTGAGTTTTGAATTCCAGTTACCATATAAAACCTTCCACAAAGTTTAAAGTATTTAAAGCCCATTGAGAAAAAAATCTGTTTGGGTATTTACCTCAATCTCTATTACTATTATTATTAATCTCTATTATTATTATTATTGTTGTTGTCTTCCTCCCTTCCCACTTCCGTTTTATTCAAAAAAGAAAAGAAAGAAACCAGTAACTCCCCTGTGATGCAGTTCATCATACAACTCATCCCAACCCTTTGATACCACACATTACCCCCATGGAGTGGATTCTTCAAAGCCATTGACTGGGTTTGAGGAGTCAGTTTCTGTTAATTTTAATGGGGATTACACATGCATCCCCTAAGGCAGCTTTGAAAAATCTCCACCAGATTCTTTATGGCTCTTCTTGGAGGCAACAAAATGTTTACCCAGTTACGGAGCTGCATTTTCCACAACACTGCTAACATAAAGTTAGAGAGCATCTCCTTTCTTAAGCTTAAAGAGCTCCATTTGTCATTCCAGCCAGATTTTCTCTTTGATTTTTATTGAGTCCTCTACATGACACTGTTTCAAAAAGGAATGAAAGTTTTGGAAAGGAACTAGCAGATCATCCTTTTCGCATGCAAGGAAAATGGCACCGTGGTTTTTGCCGTGCACCCTGTAACAATCAGTTTATATCCTTTTCTCCTTTTCTGGACATTACATTGACAGCCTTCCTCAGAAAACTGATTTCTTTCCATCCTGCTCTGAATGCTGTATATAAAACACGCTTCACCTTAAATATGCAGACTCTCAAAACACAATTACTGAACCAGACAAGGGGGAGGAAGGAGGAGAATTGCCTATTCCAAAAGAAATAAAAGCAGCAAACCCACGTACATTTTCCATTCATTGACACCATACCCCAGCAACAGCCCAGATCTCGTTCTCATGCTTTGCTGCCCTTCCATCTGAGTAGACTCTGGGAAGTAATAAGAGCAAACCTCAATCCTTATGTTAGGCCAGCTTCCTTAGAGGTATCTGCTCTGCAAATATTTCCTTTGAAAAAAGTATGAAGTTTGCCATGTATATAAACAGAAGTATCCTTAGTTATAGCAACGTGGACGGCTGCTCAATTGCGTTTAAATTGTCTTTGTTTAATTTATGCTCCATGCTGTCTTCCTTGTATATATCCCTTCGTTATGTTTTTGTCAGTTGTGTTTCTTTAAATGTATTATAAATCTGTATTTCCCTCATAAACCAGTCTGGAAAAAGGCATCTGTACTGGAAACTGGTTTTAGTGACTTGACACTTTGGCTCTTTTATGTTGTGAAACGAGTTTTAATTTTCTTAACATAGGCCAGGCATGGTACATAAACCTCTTCCCCCCCAGGGAGGCTTTTATGTTTGATTCCTTTAGTGGCAAAGCTTTTGAATTTCTCCCCTTGATTGACTTGATTATGATCTTCCCAGTATATATCCTTCATGTTGATGAATTCCTGGTAGGGATCCTCTAAGGAGTTTACAAGCCTCAATGTTAGATGAAACAGAAGAATTAAATTACCCCTGCGAAAGCTGCTACTAGTGCAGATAGGAAGTTGAATATTAGTGCTGCAGATTTATTTATTCTTTGGGTGTCGAAATTCTGGGGAAAGATCCATTTTGAGAGAATAGGTGCTCAGAGGTTTCTGCTGGGTGACTCTGAACGAGCACAAACTCAGAACCCAGTTTGGAAATGCATGTCAGAACCTCATCTTGGCTTAGTCTGCTCTTGTGCCCAGTCAGCTCTGGGATGGAGTGGATCTAACCATCCTTGATGAGGCCTCCTACTTAGGAGAAAATGGTTGGTAGAATCTCAGTGCTGCAGGGAGCAACTAATTCTACAGCCCATAAGAGAAGTAAGCAGCGTGTAGCCACCGTGAAGACATCTTACAGCCCTGAATACTCATTTTGCTAGAAAGGATGATGCTTGGAGCATATATATGGCAGCCAGTGCTTCTGTCTTGTGTTACTCAACATGCTGCATCAGAAGAGACTAAATTTTGTGCTGGCAAATGTGTCCAAATCTTTGGAATATGGTTGGCTTCCTTAATAATTGGCTCTTGCAGGTCACTGTTGCCCAGCTTCTGTTCAGCTGTAAGCCCTACACACAAGGAGGAGGCTCAAGTCATCCTGAACCTTGATTTGTTCACTGGTGTGGGCTCCTCTACACAGCACTGTCCTACTCAGAGTCGTTTTTTTGGCGAGAGAGATGCCTGGGGATGGAAAATGCTGTTAGAACTGACCACGATGACATAAGTGTGATAACATACACATAACATACAGTGCCTATGCATTGTATCTATCCATTTACTTCTGTGTTTGTTCATGGTTAGTGTGGCCAGGGGTACTCTGAGATGCTGTCCTAGAGGTGAGACAACCATGATGAACTCAACAACTCTGGAATACACACGCCAAGAAATAAAACCAGGGTGAGATATTTTGACCCTAGTCTAGTTTGCATTGTTGGATTTCTTATGGAAATAAAGATTCACCATTTTTTATATTAAGAGAAAAGAAACGTTATTGGCTCTAACAGTTAGTAAGCTATCCTGAGCAAACGATGAGCAAGGTTTGGTACTCAGTTTTACAGTCTTTATGGATACATGACTTTATGAATATTAGCACTTCTGTAACTGATTCAAACTGGATGCCACAAATAATCTAGCGGGGACTTGGCAGATAGGTAGTGCTGAGTCTGGGTGCTGCACCTTTAGCTGCAACGTGCCAGCTTTGTGGGAAGGGGCTGAGAAGCAATTCCAGTAGGAGTCTTGAAAAGGAGACCTGCTTCTTTCCCTTACATCCTTTCACATCCGGTCTTTGGTTTTGCTTCGGTTAAAATAAGTAAAGAGACAGTGGAATGGGGGAGAGAATCCAAAGTGTTAAAGTGAGAAAACTCACGGGTTGGGATAAAACTAGTTTTAATAATAATAATTATAATAAACCCACAAACAATACATAATTGTAAGGAAGAGGAAAAAAAATAACAGAGAAAAAAAGTAAAACACAAGAAAGACAAGTGCTGCAAATGAAAAGGATTTCTCCCCACCAACTGACTGATGGGCAGGCAGTCCCTGGGCAGTGCCCACCTGCCAACCTCCCCCCACTGTACTGCTGAGCATGGCATCCTGTGGTGTGGAATATCCCTGTGGTCAGCTGGGGTCAGCTGTCCCCTCCCGACTCTGTGTGCACCTCCAGCCTGCTGGGGTGGGGTGAGGAGCAGGACAGGCCCTGACTCCGTGAGGGCTGCTCAGTGACAACAAAAACACCCCTGAGTTATCAGTGCTGTTTTCTGCCCCACACCAGAAAATTGACTCTATCCCAGCCAAAACCAGCACATTCAGAAAAGGAAACTAAGAGTAGAAAAGCAAGAAAAATGCAATATTTTTCACTTTTTTGTTTGTTTTTCTCATCAGTAACCTGTAGTTGGGGCTTTGTCACAAATGAACTCAGATAGACTGGAGTTAATGAGAAAGAACCAGTAGGGCAGGCAGGAGAGGTCTAACTGGCCTGAAAACAGGCATAAATTTAGGCCTGGCCATCTATGTGTACAAATTCTTTTCTAAACACATAAAATGGAAATAATACAGAAATGAAATACAGGAAAGCATGAATCCCTCACAGCACAGAGCTCTCCCCCCTCCTGCACTGGCTCTAAGCCTCTCAGCTGTCGTTTGTCACCGCTGTTAGAGCTGGCTGAAAATTGTCCACATTTTATGAAAACTGTCATGACCTTTTTTCCTGACTTGACAAATAAAAGGATGTTTTTTCAGGGTGGGGAGAAGTGTTATTATCTCTAGTGAAAGCAAGTTTATTTTGTTTTAAACTGTTGTAATGGTTGTTGTTTCTATTTTGGTAGATCTGTGTGTATGGAAAGTGATGCCAGAATGCTAACACTGCATACTGCCAGAAATCAGGTCTGATTTGCTTCTTTCTTGCTGTCCCATTATAAAAGTGAAATGATTAGGGGTTTAACTGCTGATTATCTTATTCACATAAGTTTCTACTCTATTTTTAACACTCTGGACCCCTGTGGGTGGTCTCTTGCAGCAGACTGCCAGCAGAAGACATTTTATTTTTGTACCAGTTTGGGATTTTCTGCTGTTCACTAGATCAGAGAAGGAGACAAGCATGGATTTAAGTTCTTGGGGTGTAGCTAGTTCCTGGTGGTAACTTTTTGACCTTAACATAGTGGCACACCTACATCCCATCCATACCTGTTTGCCTGGGGAACCTCTTGCTGAGTTTTGCTGCGTATTGAGGCAAATCCACACTACATAGGACTGGGATTGTTTACTCCCAAATCAAAGCTTATTCATTCTATAAATGTTTCCAAATGAAGATCAGAACATATCTAATGCAGAGCTATACTTTTAGATGGCGGGATTAATAAATGATTGTGAATTGCATAAAAATAACTGCAGTGGAAAAACTCTGAAGTTAGACACAGTTTTGGGGATTTGCAGGTCAGAGAAATGTACAGCCTGAGAAAATATTTCTCCATGCAATTTCTGGTGAGGTTCTGATCTTTCCAGGGCTTTGCAGTTCTCTTCAGACCCCACAAAATGAAATCTGATGATCCAGATAAATTCTGGGGTTTGCATTTTTGGAGTGAGAGCACGCTCAAGTTTGCATTGTCTTGTTTGTTTGTTTCGGTGTGTGCTGCTCGATGGCCGTGGAACTTGAGCTGCCAAAGCTGGGGTTTGGCCCAGTAGAGCTCTTGTAGGTACAACTGGTAGATATCTGCTATCTGCCCTTTTCCCCACGGGCATCATGCCGTTGCTGTGCCATACATATTGACATCTGTGAAGAATTTAGGGGAATCATTTTTATGCTGTGACCAGGCGTGGGGCTGTGAATATTTTGTAGTCCACTCTAATGGTTGTGGTGGGGGAAGTATGTCTGGAAGTAAGGTTCACCCTACAGAGGAGGTATGCCAAACGTGGGAGCCAAGACCACAGCAGAAAGGCTTGCAGGCAAACAAACAATTAAGTGCTGCACAGGAAACTGCTCAAGAATTTGCAAAGTCGATCGGCCGTAGTTGTTCAGCAAGACGCAAGACAAGACTGGTGTGGTGATTTCCTCACCCTTTCTTTACCATTATAGGTCCTTTCTTCGTGTTTGCCATCTGCAGAACTGTGTAAGAGCTCTTTCCCCCCTCCTTTGCTTGTTTCCTTCTGACCGTCTCCAGTCTATGTCTCAGCAGGGTAGATCTGAGGACTGCAGAATAACCACGCACGAGCGTCCAGCTCTCTAAACCCACAGGTGCATTACAGGAGTTTCAGGCATTGTTTTGCCTCATTTAATTTCTCCTTTTATTCTCCAGGCTAACTTTTTAATACCAACCCTTGCTAATAAGATGACAGGAAAACCCCACTGTTCTCCAGTAGCCTTTAGGGTTTTTGAGTTGGTGGCCAAAACTAATTGAATTTGTGGAAAGAGAAAATAATGAGGAAAATGCAGATGAGGTAAGGGACAAGCTTCAGAGTCTGGGCTAGAATGTAGATGAGGGAAGAAGATCCTGGGAATACTCAGTCTGAGAACAGCTTTGACTTTATTAACAAGTATGAATTGAAAAATACATATGTATTAGTGCCTTGTTTAATGATGTAGTGTGTTAACAATTGAACTGTCACCTAGAGGCACTCTCCTGCATAGCAGGATAGGCTGATGGGACCAGTGCTTCCCCGCTGTCCAGCGTGATACTGCACGTTCTCCCTTCAGCTCCCCTCTTTGCTTCTGGCACAAGTTTATCCAAAACTATCATCTTTCACCACTGCCTTTTCACCAGTGTGATCAACTGCACAAATAAGATGTTTGAAAAGGAATGTGCCTTGGAGTCTGAGGGGCAGGGGGACTGCAAGGCAAGCAGGACTGACAGGCCTGTTAGCAGGAGTGGTAGGGGCAGGGAAGGGAATGAGGGCAAGGGGTGCAGGGCTGAGAGAGCTGGGAAGGGCAAGAAGCAGAAGGCTGAGGGCAAAAGAGTGCAGCTTCAGGAGTAAAGACTGTATGGAACAGGAGAGATACCACATCAATACCCAGTGGATGTGAGATGGAACCAGCTCTGGTGGTGGCATGGGGATTCTGTAGTGCTACAGCTTCTGCTCAGTCACCTGGCTGAAACACATGCTCCACTGGGCTGCCTGCAGGTGCAGTGGACCTCTCTGCTCCCTCCCCCTGAACATCTGCCTCTCATATAATAAACCAGTTAATAGGGGTTTAGAACTTCCTGGATTCTTTCCTGCTGGATTTATCACCAACTTACGGACATATTTTGTTAAGGAAGACCTTAGGAAGGTTCCTTTTTCTTTGAGAAAATGAATATTTGAAAAACAACTCAACACAGAAATAACGTAAATGAATGTACACCATGGTCCTGGCTGACTCCCATGGTTCTCTTCCCCCGTTGCTGTTCTCCTTGGTGGGACAGGTGAGCTGTATCTCTCAACAAGCAGCATGGACAGGTGCTCCTGTGGTGTGTCATCTCGGGGAGAGTAGGTTGTGTGTGATGGGAGAGGGGATCTGATGAGGGGGACGTACAGACAGCGGGATCAGAAAGTACTTGGTCTTCAGTGAAAGGACAAGGGGCAATGGATTCAAGCTTGAGTTCAGGAAGTTCCACCTCAACATGAGGAAGAACTTCTTGGCTGTAAGGGTTACAGAGCACTGGAATAGACTCCCCAGAGAGGTTGTGGAGTCTCCTTCTCTGGAGACTTTCAAGACCTGTCTGGGTGCATTTCTGTGTCCTTCTCTCTGCATTTTGTCCTTCTCTGGCAGGGGGGTTGGACTCGATGATCTTCAGAGGTCCCTTCCAACCCCTAACATTCTGTGATTCTGTGATTCAGCTCTCGCAGGGTGAGATCCTCCCTTGTAATATGTTGGCTGTTGGTTTTCTTCACACGCTTCCAGATTTTACATGGAAAGCTTTTACAGTGACAGGATGTTTAACATTTTAATAAAGACACACATTCTGCACAACTTTCTAGCATTCTTAGACTCTCTTCTCCCATATATGTGCCTAAGTTTGGAGTGTTTACATGGCTACCACTGATCTGAATCCCAGGGCCCACTAAAATGGGGCGTATTTCAAAACACTTGGCTTCTGTTGGGCAAAGGAGAAATTAATGGTAAGTGCCTCCAAAATGCAAAAGCTTTAACCCTTTGGTCCTTGCAAACCCAATTCCCATTGGTGCTAACTTCCCTTTCATTGCAAGATAATGAACCTTCACTTCTGTTCTGCGTCCTCACCTTCAGCGTGGGTTCTCTGCATAGCTCCCGTCGTGGTCAATTATCTGGCAGGAGAGGCCCACAACAGCCCAGACTATTGCTTAATTGTTATTGTGGGATCCTTGCGCAATGTGCAGTCCCGGGGCTCATTTACAATTCTGACACATCCAGTGCTCCCTGCATCAGGAGTCCTGTGAACTGGACAAAAGTTAGAAAGTGGCAGCGCTGTTCCTGGCCAAAAGCTCATTAAGATAGACATCTCCTGCTAGTGAACATCACACAGATGACACAGACAGCTCGCTCCAAACAAGGAATGTTCTTTTGTTCTGCCTTACTAGGGCTTTCAGATAAAAAGAATTTGAGGTTACTCAAAGGGCCAGCTGTGATACGAAGGGAACAGGTTTAAAATAGCTCTCAGAGGCAGTAAATGCTTAATGATCAGATCTTTCAGTGCTCTTGGAACATTTGAGGAAACTCAGCCAGCTAAAATTTTTGTTGATTACTTTAACAGAGGCCCTTTGTTCATATTATCATGCAGAATAATTAAGCCAATGCAAGCAAGTCCGCTTAGCTATATACATAATTAAAATGTTAGGCTGTGATTAAACAGACTGTGTTGGCACAGAGAGCACTTCTTCACTTCATAGCTTGTTTTCATCCTATTTATTATTATTTTGGAAAAATGAGTTTTATACGAGATAGGTAGGAGAAGATGATGTTTTTCCAGTGAGGAGTTAAGGAGATTTCACAATGGAGAAAAGAGATACAGGCCTATCCAAAGCAGTTAGCTTATAGGGCAAACCTGAAGATGTAAAAAAGAGCACATCAGTCTATTTTAACTTAATTAAAAACTCATTTTATAGGGGTTATGTCATTTTTTTCTCATTTCATCCCTAATTTTGGCATCTCCTGTGCCATAGCCAAACCTTCAAATTGAAATATTTATGATAATATGGCACCTGAAGCTTTGTCAGAAAGGATCTATAAAATATCTTAATGAAATACTCTCAACTTGTTGGACTACCTGTTTTAAGTCAAAAGCTTATTGTCAAACATTACATCATTCTGAGGTCTCCCAAGCCTAATTACCAACTTTCTTTTGGGATTCTCTCTCAGTTGGCAATTAGTGAAAATAACAGTTATGCTGTTGGCAGGGGCAGCCTGTCTTTTCACAAGGTTTTGCAGAAACAGGCCAGGATCTTTTTTTATTTCCAGGGCAGCAGAGCTGGAATTTGACAGAGTTTCTCCTGGCTAGGGCACCAAGAGTTCTTAGGAAGCAGATTTTGACTCTCCTGCTTTTTTTGGTCATAAAATTTTATTTTACCAGAATTTTTTCAGAGCAAAATAGGTACAAAAAGTAAGTGTCCTTAGCTCTGGGACTGGAAGGATGCTGGTAGAGAGGAGACACTTGATAGAAATCAGATTTCTGGGACTGGAAGGATGCTGGTAGAGAGGAGACACTTGATAGAAATCAGATTATTTTGATACAAGGGAGAAATCAGATTATTTTGATACAAGGGAGAAATCTATATTTTTTGACTATTTTGTTTGTTAATATATGTTAGGGAAAGTATTTCAGAGCAGTAGCAGTGTCTTTAAGATATGTTGGCTGGTTGAGGCAGCCCAGTAAGAGATCTTGTCTACCTTTCATGTACCGGACCAGAGCAATCTTTTATTTACAGGTAGGGTCTTTGGATGCATTTTCTGAGGTGGAAATACAAGGTAGTCTGCTGGGTTCATCCCATTGCCCTGAAGTAGAACTCAAAGTCACCACTGTTTTACTCTCTCTACTGATCCTCTGGGCTAAGCAGTCCCCTGAGAACCTTTGTTTGGAAATCTATTAAGATTTCACAGGGTGATCATCAGGAGTAGCAATGAATCATTTGCAATGGCTCTGAAAACTGCAATTCGAAAAGAAACTGTGAGAATGAGAACAATTTTTCTCCTTACAACAGACAACGTCATATTTTTCCTCATTTCTTTCATGTGCCTTCTGTCCAGGTTGAAATGCTTATTCCTCTATCAGGTCAGATCTACCTCTAATGTGCAAATACACTTCTTTATACAGAACTTGTTCTGATAATTTCCTTTGAAATCCTACTTGACGTATCTTTCATCTCCTGAGTTCACAAAAACGTTCAGAGTTTATCATGACTATTATGTAGATTTACAGGGAAATGTATTTTAAGGAACAGTGGCAGGCAGTGAGTTTCTGGTATGTTCGAGCTGTGTAATCCAAGGTCTGGAGAAACTCATTTTCCTGTTTCTGGATTCTTGTCTTCAAGAGTCTTTCAGCAGATTGATTTCGCTGGAGCTTCATTATAGAGGTACTGGTCTAGCAAATGCTCCTTTCACTATTTTAATCACAGATAAAAAGATACAGTCTCTCTTAAAAGTATACTACTTGGTGGAGAGGCCAGGAAAAAAAGCTCCAGTTTTCAACGTTTAGTGTTCAAATGTAGGTCTGCAGTTGTCAGGAGTTTCTCTGCTCCTCAGTTTCTCTGGAGCTTGCTTAATTTCTTGCTTGAAAAGTAAATTAGTAACTACATTTTCTTAGGCACTCTGTGTATTAATATGAGCCGTGATCATCACAAGCATGGTAGTTATGATAGCTTTGTCTTAATAAGAGTGATCTCATCATGGACATCATTTAGATGGGGTAAATAATTCCCAACACATGCTGACTATAAAGAAACTGGGAGCTTGTTATAAGCTGATGTCATGGGAAGAGAAGAGTCTCTTCAGCAGGGACTCATCAGTGCAAAGGTCTCTAAAAAATGTCTGTCTTTGAATTGAGAAGAAAAATCAGGGTGGGAAAAGATGTTGTAAATTCTTAAATCTCTGTAGGCTTTGGCCATTATTATCAATTGAATCTTTCAGGTATTTAAGATTGCAAAAGGAAAGAGGCTCTAGGCTGAATGTTCTTTGAATTCACACAAAAAAATAAAGCTGTATTTTTTCCCCTCTCACTTGCTAAACAATCAGTAATTTATAAACTAAATCTTTCAAACAAAACAGCAGCAGGGGTATTATTTCCAGAAATTTAGCACATTTGCTGAAGCTCAAAATAAGTTTGGTTTTTTTGGTTTTTTTTTCCTTGTAATTTAAATTTGGTTATAGTAATTTACATAGTGTGAAGTGAGTGAGAAGGGCTACTGCTAGGGTTTGATTGCATGATTTTGCAACTGGTTTGCATTAATATAAATGGCAAAGTTAAACTGAGCAGATAATGAGTTCTGATTGTAAACATCCTCCAGTGTTTTTTAATGCTGTCATTGGATCATTTTTGAAAGGATGCCACTGTCTGGCTAGATCTAAGCCCAAAGATTTCGTGAGACTTAGCTTATGTGAGTATATAGTATGGCATTCAAAGCAAGGAAATATTATCTAACAGCACAGAATTGAAAACATGATCTCAGATACCAGAACAGAGCTTTCTTGAACGTATCTTCACTTGGAGCTGTGCAGGTGTCTCTAAGAATAATACAGTAAATAACCCTACATAAAATCAAATCTTCCTTTTTCTAGGAAGAACTTTGTGAAGATTGATTAGTTGGTGACTGTTGTCTATTAGTTTATGAGATAGTGAGGCAGCTGTAACTATAAATACTTCTACATAATGTCTTTTCATTTCACTAATGAAAAAATTGACCCGGGACCTCACTGTTCTTGTCTGATGTTTCTACATTTCCCATTCCGCCCTGAGTACACTACTAAAAGTTTATATAGGAGCTATTTCAGTCTCTGTTGAACTGCAGCTACCTCAAAGTGCTTATTTAACAGCCTACAAACCTGGCCATGCTGCACACCACTTTAGGACAGGAGATGACAATAAATACCATATTAATTTCAAGCTACGTGTTTTAGTGGGAAAGTCTGAATCTACCCTTTTAGAGATGGGGAACAAAAATACTCCAGTACATAAACCTTGAGCATCACTTGACTCCTATTTCTGCCTCTAAAATTAGGACTGAAATTCATTGTCCTGTCCTAGCTGTTGGCAGAGGGGAGAACTGAGCCAGGGAAGAACAGACCAGAGGAACAGTGCTGTCTGAGGAACGTCAAGTGGCTGGGAATCTGTGAGAAGAGTAAAATGTACCGTTGGTTCAGACAGAGACCAGAGCACACTAAGATGTGTTCATTGCCCATACAGTGTGTATCAGTTTGAGTTCTTCAGGGACCCCTTCTTAAAGGGACTGGGAGTTTTGCTGTTTCCTTCAGTGGGAACAGAATGCTGTTTCAGTTTATCGGGGCTTTAACACAGCTCATTTTGTGGTGGTCTGATCCTGAAACAAGCAAATAAAGACGAGAGAAACATGAGAAGTAGATCTGTAGGAGATAGGATTGATCTCGGTGGAGAGATAACTAACCCTGGGTGCTGTTTGAGAAGCAGTTAGCTACAGTTGAAGCTGAGTGTGATGTATGATCTCTGTCTCTTGAGTGGAGGTCATTTGAGGATAGACTAGGAGTTTTTGCTTTGAGTGGTAGTGAAATCAAGCTCACTGCCTTTTCTGAACATGCTGAACTGTCATCCGGTGTGTCCAAATTACAAACTGTTTTGCCGGGTTAAAATCAATTATTTGTTTTTGCTTTGGATGCTTTGCATTCTTGCTCACAGTTGGGTTGGTGTTATGTGAGAAGGGTAGGGTTGTGGGTTCATACTCATATACTCATGTAGTTGCAGACATACTTTACCCGAGAAGTAAACCAGTCCAAAACCTCAGATCAGAAGATGAAGACATTTTTCAAACCCCAAACAAAAGCAATAAATGGAAATAAGGATTAACTTTGTTAATTTTCACCCCTCCCACAATAAATCTCAAAAATCTTGGCTTTTATCTTAGATGGATAACACAATAGGCACCAGAGCACACCAATATTACGCAAATACTTCATGTGCTATCAATTATTTTGTAAGTATTCATCATCTGAGTTGTGAAATGGTTTGACCTTTTTTTTAATGGAGGGTGTATGAAGATGTGAGTGTTAGGCTGACACATTCTTTCTCTTGTACTTGTGTAGGTATGTTTAAAAGTAATTTCAGAACACTGTGGTGAATAGGACTCTGGTCTTGGTACTCAGCCTCTCCTGTCCTGTGAATTAACTCCTGCAGAGTCCAAGATGATCTGCGTTACATGAGAGGGCATTAGGAGAGCAGTGAGAAATAAGATTTAGTGTACTGCTAGAAAGTGTTTGGATGTTATGAAATCAAGAGCATACATTCAGCAGGGATGTAACTGTGCAACCCTGACCAGTACTGGTGTCCAGTCTGCAGCTACAGGAAGGCTGATGCCCCTCAGATGGTTGGGCTTGGAGAGCAGGGCTGGGACACGAGGAGAGCAGGGCAGAGCAGGTATGGATGGTGAGGCTGTGTCCTCATGGAAAAAGCATTCGTGCAACAAATTCCTTGCTAAAATAAAAAGGTGTCTGAGATGAATATGAAGGTTGTGGTGAAATAACAGAAATTAACTTCATGAAGAATTTCCAGAGACATCTTGAATTTCATTTTTGATGTATTTATTGATTCAAAGCAATTTACTGTGGGCCCTCTGTGAACAATCATCGTTCCTGAGGCTGATACTCTCCATTTCAGTTACACTGCTAGTCATGTGTGGGCTAATGTTTTACGCTTTTTTCTTACGTTTCTTAAGACCATCTCTTTTTAGTCATTAGCACAGATTGATTCCATCAACATTTCCCCAATTATTTTGAGCTTCAGAATACATACTGCCCAGAAAGCAGTATCTCCTCTCCTGTTCTCTCAATTGTCAATGTTTGATTTCTTCTTTAGCTGGTTTCCTTATATGGGTGTTAGTGCTTTGATTTTCATAATTAATCATGCTAGATAGGTGAAAGCAAAACTCAGTTGGGTGTTTCCCAAGGTCAAGCATATTTCTGAGCAGACAATTTATATATTGCATGTCCTATGCTGTCTCCCTAGCATACTGTTGTTGCCATACTAACAATTCCTGAAAGCAAACAGTCGTGGCTCTTGAGATTAACCAATTTAAATCAGCTGATAGTTTGAGCATCCTGCTGACCCTTCTACTTTGTTCGTGTTACCCAGGTTGTGATAATTTCTATAGTTTTTCAGTTTAGCTCAGATGACTGCTAGTCTAAGTTGGCTTGCTAAGTTCTGCAGAAGACATTCCTGAGAGAATGCCTGAAAGAATGAACTGCTGCAGCACTGGGGCCACAGCTGTCCTGCCGCTGCAAGCTTTACGTGTCTGATTTCCAGATGTAGTGAGTGGTCAGGGCTCAGTGTCGAACCCATGGGTGCTGAGTTACAGCACGAGTTTACTGCCTTGGGCTGAAATGGACCCAAATGTGAGCAACATTCCTCCCCTATGGATTAAACACCACAGCATATTGCACCAGTTAATCAATTGAACTCGTCTGTGGAGGGCCACACAACCCTGCTGAGTTCACTGGGGCCCCCACGAGTGCACTCCACCGAGCTTCTCAGGCCCAGCTGTATATGATGCTAAATCAGAACTGCCCCTAACCGACAAACCTCTCTTAGGTTTTGGATCAACTGGTGTCTTACGTGCACCCCTGAGTTCCACGTGGTTCAAGCTCACACTTGAAGAGTTAAGGACAGGGGTGAGCACTGAAGCCTTAGTTTGCTCCCGGTCCAGCAGGTCAGGTATTGCCCCTGACTCTTCCATAGCTGCGCCCAGTCTGGCGTGTGCGTTCACGCTTCCTCTGAGCTGGCAGCAGCAGGACTGCAAACAGGGAACAGACACTGAACAGCATCGTCCACAAAGCGCCTTGTTTTATTATCAACCTCAGAGTTTATTAATTTATCAAACCAGGTCAAAGTGATACAACAAGTACATAAATAAGTACCGTAACAGACATACAACCCATGAAGAGAATGAAAAACATGACACTGTGTATTTTGTTAAGTGATCAGAGACTGGAAAAATGCAACACTGCATTTTACTACATGATGCTTATGGTTGGGTTTTTTTCCTTTTCTTAAAAAGTGTTTATTATAAAATAAATACACAATCTGGATTCCACCTGTCCTGTCACAAATACAAATTACAGGTTGCCTTCTTCTTAAAAAAATCCACGTTACAAACACTGTACATTTTCCACTTAGTCTTTTTCCACCAGCTACTACTACAAACGATGCCCATGAGGTGAGAGATCAGCTGCTGGCCTTCCCAATAGACTGCTGCAGTTCCTCAGAACCTCTTCCTTACAGTATCTTCACCAACGGAGTTAGAAGGTTAATTATTAGAAAATCTGTAATAAAATCTTGCAGTTCTGCAGCACATTTCAACCCAGTAGGTGCCACGTGCAGTGGGTGTTGCTGCTGCCAAGCTGTGGCAATCTCTGGTGCGCTGAGGTCTCGGGACCTGGGGACATGCCACCCGCCTTTCCCACAGCAGGACGGGGTTCCTGGCGGCTACGGTCCCGTGGGTCGCTGCGGGACAGGCAGTTCCCTCGGCCCCCACTGACACGGGACCTGTAAGTGCCGAGTACCGTGGGGCCCGTGCTGTGCAGCGCGGTGTCAGGGCTGCCGGGCACCCCTGTGCCGGGAATGGCGGTGGGGCCCTCTGGGGAGAGCCGAGGGGCTGCCCCGCACCGGTTCCCGCCGGTTCCCCCCGGTTCCCGCCGCCCCAGCGCGGGGCAGGGCTCAGCCCCTCAGCGAGGCTGCCGAGGGTGGCAGAGGGCAAAATGGAACGGATGGCGAGGGGAAAAGGTAAGACACAGAGAGCCCCGAGCCCCAGGGCCGGGCGGGAGGAGGAAGAGCTTCTCCAGGCCCCGAGCTGAGCCTCCCCAGTGGGTTTCCTTGGGAACAGCCCCCCTGGTTCCTGCTGATACCGAGTGAGTGGATTTCGATCTTCCAAATCCACGTGGTTGCTGGAGGAGCTCCCTCTTTAACCTGCTTTCCTGGTATGCACGTGGACTGTGCTGAGGGCTTGGTAGGGAGGGAAATATTCCTAAACATTATCTGCTCTCTGCCCAGGCTCAGGGACAGCAGGGTGGTTATATCCAGGTGAGATTGCTAAGGACCTGAGGGCACCCTTTGTGTATTTTCCTAATTCCCCTCAGCCTTTCCTTCACCTCCAGGTCTGTTCTCCTTGCTTGCTCCTGCGTTGAGAGCCCTGCCTGATGCTCCTGGTGCTGCAGGCAGCTCAGGCAGGACCCGGTGGCACAAAGAGGCCTGCTCCATGGAGGAGGCCAGGGTGTGCTGCTCCAGACAAGGAACCCATCGGGATGGTGAAGCTCTGCCTGAAACAGGCTTTTGGCACTCAGCACCAAGCTCTCCCACATCTTCGTCCCTTTAGAAGGGGGCACACTCTGGTGTGTGAGTGGCAGAATGACAAACCTCAAAATCCTCACTGGCACTGCTGGTGTCACTCCCTGTGAAGACCCAGCCCCTGGCTCAGACCATTTCCATGAAGCTTTGTTTCCTAGCATGTGTTTAAACAGCAGTATTCCTGTCTGCTTGTGGAGCAGAAAATGGGAGCAAAACCAGGGAGTCACTGGCTTCTTGGGCTTTAATCCAACATCGCAGCTATGAGGCAGTGCAGTATTTTGGTAACTCTTCAGATAAGAAAGCACTTTTTAACTTAGACTTTTTCTGCAGGTGAGAGACACCTTGCTTAAACACACTGTAGACATGCTGTACTAAATTTAACAGAATCTCTCGGGTTTGTTTTTCCAAAGGTAACAGTTTTCATAGAGCTGCTGTGTTCTAAAGGCTTGCAATAGCTGTTTGGTGTTTGTCACGGGAGACAGCTCTCCTTGAAGCATGGGAACTGAGAGATCCCCCTCAGATGAATGCAGATCAGGTTTGTAACAAATCAGAACAAATAAATTAAGCGCCGTCGCAACTCCGAAGGAGTTATTAATCAGGAGGTTTAACCGGTGTTTTGAAAGTACTGCAAGTACTTCACCACCTTCTGCCACATCACTGGCAGTTTATCAGCCAAGACCATGTGTTAATAGGGCCCAGAAGAATGAAGTTATTAGAGCTGTGATAGGAAGCTAACACTTCACATTTTTCAGAGAAGTGGGTGGAGGAAACAATGAAAACCACTTAAAAGCTAACATTTGCTCAAATTGCTACAAAAATATAGTGATTGCCACTGACACCTGCTGTTCCGTTTATGGACTCGGTTTGCTCAACTACAAGACATCATCCCAAAGGAAGGCTGCTTAGGAGTTTGTTAGTTTAAATCTGGTTTTATGTCTCCAACACAAGTTCCTCCACTACTGAAAAAAAAAGTCCATGAGTCACTTCAACACCAGAAATGGTATAAAGGTGGCACAGGAAATGATGCTCTCTGTAGCTCCTGCACATTTATTAGGTGTCCTTCTTTTCGTTAGTTTGAATAAGTTGCCAAATAACAATAATAAAAATGTTCTGTTTTCTAACTTGTAAAGAAATGCAGCTCTGGGAAAGTACAGTCTCTCTTTCTCCTTCCCCCACCAGTAATACAGAGCCTCCTAGTCTTTGGGAGGAGATATTTGAACGGTTGACACAGACCACTACACATAAAGCAGCAAATTTGCTGTGCATGATGTGAATAATTACTGCATTATAGTTTCGGTTTTTAGGGCAACTGTTGACTTAAGCAAAATAAGCCTGCAGTCCAGCTGCAGATCCAAGTTTTCATAAGTTTTCTTGTGTTTCTCCATCCAGTGCTGTCTCCCTTAACAGTGACCCTTTTCAGACTTTTCAAGGTACAAAACCTTTACCAGATCCTCGAGCTCAGTCCTGCACACTCTGCTTTCACACATTTGGCTGATCTGAGCTTCTCCCTCGCTAAATATTTTCCACTGGCCTGAAAACAAAAACACAAAGGAGACAGATACTGACTTAGGAAAGGGCACAGGGAACTTTGAAGGCATTTACAAGCACTCACCAGACCAGCTGATTTACCATGGTCAAAGACAGAATGTCCAATCCTCCCATGGAAAATATTCAAAGTATCTTACAGTCACGTAAGAAAGTCCACGCGAAATAACTTAGTAAAAACAATAACCAAAGACCAGAAGATATTCCTTTAATTAAGTAGTACTCTTAAGCTGACCCTATTTATTCAGCCATTTGTGGTGCTGGACACTCTGCTTTATGACAGAGTGATGTGAAAAATTAACTCTGATGGTAAATAAAGTATCTGAAAGTTGGGAAGCAACAAGTCGAAGTGTTTTGTGTGCTGTGCCTACCTGTGCATAATGCAATGCTTGCTGGATAATAATATTTTTTTGATAATGGTAATAGAAATGCCCACAGTCCTGGTAACTAGAATACTACAGATAACGATGACAAGCTTATGGAAGGCCAACAGCAAAAAATCAGGAAACTTTATCTATTAAAAGGTGTCTGCTTCTAACTAAGCCTGTATTATTAAGAATATACTATTTCCGGGAAAAATACTTTCTGGCTTAATCAGAGACCTCAGAAAAAATAACAATTTGTAATGCAAAAGAACTAGGAACAAAAAAGGCCTATACCTTAATTCAGATATCAAATTGTCATATCCCAAGGTGGATGAAATACAAAAAAAGAATTGAATCAAGAGTAAGAGAAGAATTACATCTCCTTTTAAAAGACAGATTTTAATAATGAAGGTATTGTTAAGAACATAGGCAAGGCTTCTTTCAAATATAACCTAGATGTATGTAAGAGAACTCCTTTAATATCCTCTGAATTTTTTCCCTTCCGAATGACTTTCTAAAAATATTGGGGTAATTTGACATATTACTTAAATAAATCCAAATTGTGCTGTTGTGCTGACATCAGTTGTATTTCAGACTTAAGGCAGCGTGGGCAGAAAACCATCTATCTTGTAGTTCATCAAAATACAGGAGACCAAGACAGCGTGGACATGAGCTACTGTTACATGTATCTTTATTTTAAGTTGCTGAATTTTGATTACTTAAATCTAAACTTCTAAAATATTTGAGCCATGTACTGAGTACATCTGTTTGACTGTGTTGAGTAGAAAATAATGTTTTTCAAGGCTAAAATTGTATGGGGGATAGACACTTGAAGAAGTCAGAATGCTACTTACTAGGGGTTGTCCTTGTTATCTGCTTGAAGTAAGGAAGTTCTTCAAATTCTCTCTTGGACATTTTTTCAACATAGAAGTGGCGCAGAATCCCTTCAGCAAAGAAATGAGAAGTGCATGTTACTGGAAATGTGCCTGTTGTTCTCACCCTGGGTTGCTGTCCTGCCTTTTTTGTAGAATTCCTGCCATTTTGAGTCACCTTGTGAAATAATCCTTAACAATTACGTAGATTTTCAGACTATTCTTTTTTATTCTGTTTGCCACCCCTCTGATTTACCATTGCAGAGAGCTTGTGAGGGGTGTGAGAATTAGCCAATTCTTTTCTGACATAGCTGAACTGTTCCTTAGTATGAGTAAATGTAAGATTACAACAGGACCCAAAATCCCAGTGTCTTGGAGCAAACCGGTATCATTTTGCAGTCAGATTCCATTTTGCCTGTCATGAGCTAGCAGGCAACATCACTGGCAAATCACCACGAGGCTCTGTGGCTTCTTCAGCTCACACGGTGGTTACTAACCATCCAATCCTCTGTGAATTCTTTTCTCCTCATACTTTGGGCTTGGCTTTCTGCTTTAAAGGGCATTCTAGAGATGTATGGTTTCTGTGCAAAGAGCTGCGCTCTATGAGGGTTTCCTATGAGGACCACATGCTTTTTGCCTAAAGTAGATTAAGTAGATGGACACAATTTTTATTATACTGAAAGTTCAGGGTTTGCAGAAGTGCTGGGGCTTGTGAATGCTTTTCTATATTTTTTTTTCTAATTTTACCAGTTAGTTTAGTAAAAGATATTGTTTTGCAATGCAAGGTGCTTTGGTACATCCTGAATAAGAACCTCCAGGCACTTGGTTCAAACCCTACAACCCATTCCTCTGCAGTAAATTACATAGGGTAGTACTGACAACCTGTTTATGGTTGTGGTTTTGCTCACGATGAAGGGTAGGAGTTTACAGAACTAGAGTTTTGTGTTTTATTAATGGGTTTTTTTGTACAGCAAAACTTGAGTATGTTGGAAATGGCTGTCAACAGTGGTATCCTAAATAACCAGAAGAAGAGCAGTTTCAAGATGCTTGCATTTCTAAATTGTCCTGGGATTTTAATGGAAGATGATACACTGTTTAAAGGAAAAACTTGCTCAACTCACCTTTTCTAATTGTCCACACGTGTATTTCTATTTGAGGTGGCTTTTCAGTCTCTACTGCAATTTTTCTGATGGTTTCTCCTTCCTCTGTGAAAATGGATTCATAGACAGGAAACGTCTCTTTCCCACAGAAGTAGTCTTTGTTGTCAAAGGTTTGACTTGGCACTTCTTCTGTTTGAAAAAAAAGCCCACAACACATACTAGAGCTGTAATCCAAGTCCTCTAGAACTTACTTGGCACTGACAGCCAAGCAGGTTTAGTTTAAAAGTAGAATTTTCTCTTGTATGGCCACTCAAATCCATCTCTAGCTAAGCCCTGGACATTCACAGTGTTCTGTTCTGCCAGGTTCTGATGGCCTGTCCACGGTGGCAAGACAGTATTTATCTTTATAATCCAGTTTAATAAGGAAACGAGCTGTGTAAAACCATGTGGTCTCTGAGACTCCACACAATTTTTGAATCTACTGTCCACTTTTCAAGCATATTTGAAATAATGTTGGAGGTCTCAGAAATAATAAAATAATTAAATGAAATTTGGAGGTTGGACAGAGTGAAGAGTCCCAAATTAATGCTTTGCTGAGGAAAAGGGCAGGTAGAACCTACAGCATTTGTGTTTTGGCCAGTGCAAGCCTGGGCCAGCCACTGCACGTTCTCTCTTGCCCACCTGGTGAAGTCATAGAGAATATAAGTAGAAATTGCAATTACTCTGCTAGAAATTGGAAGCTGGACAAGAATATGCAGAGAAACTCAGACTGCTGTTTGTGGAAAAACCTAACAATTAATACATCTCCAAACATACAGGATGGACTGCGGGAACAGGTTTCTTACAAACTGGCACATAGAATCTCAAAGAAAAAGACAGTTACTTTCTTTGTGCTGTGAAATTTTCTATGGAAGCTGGCCAGACAGGTTTTGCTGACTGTTCTCATCTCAATGAGATTCACGAGTACCCAAAGGGTCTGGTTGCACACCTCCTGCCTGCCTGCTGCCACTGCATCATGCTTGTTCCCAGTAAGCAAGGCTGGGAAGAGAAACTGGGAACTGTGCCTTCGATGACAGATTTCTATATATCACTGAACAACTCATTTCCATAGAACATTTCTGCCTGATGCACCATCAAACAAACACAGAAATGGGCCATACAGATTACAGAAGAAGTTTAAAGGTGCTGAAGGGATCCAGACACTCCTTTACCCTTTATAGCATATGCAGCTTGGCTGGTCGTTTGGCAGGCCATCAGCAGATTGATGCTAGCAGATTTTTCACTAGCTGTAGGCAGTGATTTTAGTAAGTAATGTCTGCGTAAGTTTAATCATTACTGCAACACAGAAACAATGCTGAAGTGATAAGTTAGTATTTATTTAAGGATTAAGTTACGCAACTGACACCAGTTGGTTTATAATCAGGGGTTGGATCCTTCTGGTCCATTTTAAACAGCAGAAATGGTATTATCTCTGTGCAAATTTCATAAGCTAGAAAATGATTTGAAGGTTCTGTGGGCATTGCCATGGGGGAAGGATGGGAGAGTCTTCTGACAGTAAGGAAGGTTCTGTGTATGTTTCTGTAATATTTGGAAATGAGTGTCAGGAATTCATGCCAAGAGCAGACAGACAGGCAGTGACTGATCAGAACACATGTGCCCCCAGCAGCAAGCCCCCAGTTTGGGGCACAGCAGTGAACAGCTCTGCCCATCTCACACTGAGACCTCTGCACACACATCAGCACAATGGGCACAGCTAATCTCTAGTTACATCAGATCTCAGTGTGACCAGAAGGCTTGAGCCGAGCCCCTTAACATGCACAGCAAAAGGGAGATCTGTGATCAACTTTGTTTTACCTGGACAGACTTTACAGCATTTTCCTTCTACTTTCTGAGGGTATTTGCAGGGATATTGTTCTGGACAGTGGATTTTCTTACATTCTTGTTTGGTGATGTTGCAGGTGCACAACACACACTCTACGATTCCAAAGGCCCGGAGATTAGGATGCCAAGATTCACCGTGTGAGTATGTTTTGCCATTTGAAACACAAACTACAAAAGAAGAGAAAAGGAAGAAAAAGTACAACTGGAGAAGGTATGTTCACTGGCTACCTCTCTATGAATATTTACTTGATTGATGCACATTTGTTTAAAGCAGTGTCTCTGTATGTAATTTGATAATGTCTCTGGCCCATTTCCCTGCTTGTTAACTTCAGCTTGGAGTTTTGATGCCTAAAATGAGTCTGAGCCCGTGGTCACCCTTTTCTGAGCAGTTTTGCCTTGATTCCAGCTCTGCTGACACTGATGCCCATCACTGTTTTGAGGAGAACAGTGAAGGTGGCCGAGTCAAGTATTTGGTTAGCTCCTCCCCAGTGCACCCATTGCAGTTCTGCATCATTAACCAGCTCATAAAACTCACTTCTCCTTCCCCTCTTAATCTGAGTCCACACACAGGACACCACCTGCTCCATTGGCTCTGTCTTCTAGAGTTGACTCTGCAGATGACAGGATCATGGCATTTGCTACTGAGTCAGCTGCACAAATTCTCTAACCATTAGCTGAGCCCAGGTTTTGCAGTGAGAGCCCTTGTAGCAGCAGGACGGGTTAGTGCCACCCAGGCCTTGTGTTGCTTGTGCACGAGAGTTCCTGCTACACAACACACAGAACAAAGCAAGGGGATGTTGCAAAATGAATGTTAATGTCCTTTGCGGAAATATGTATGTCTATAGGTATCTAGAGACATTTGGCTTTTGGAATCAGAACAAAACATTAACATGAAAGGATGGATACGGGACTGAAATTTCATTCTAATAGCATCTAAATACCTCAGAATATTTATTCCTTGGTGCCCTTGGGAGACAGAGAAATACAGCTGACACAGGAGAGTGGAAAAATCCATGCCTGGTGGAAGCCGGTTTGGGTCACACAGCAGTTAATGGGAATTATATCACTTTACACCATGTTTGCGTTTGTCCTATAAACCTTACTTCTTTCTTTCTGAATATTTTATAAACACAAAGAAAAATGCAAACTAATCCTAACAAGGTGAAAGAAAGGGCACTGCCTGATTTCCAAAAGCAACTAAAGCGAATCTGGGCTATGTTGTAAATATTTCCAATTCTTCTAATATGCCATCATTTTTATTAATGCTTTTATTTGTAAAATATGTTCCTATTTTGCCTGTAACTTTCAAAAGCAATTTAATTTTTATCTGTAATCTGAAATTTACATCTAACTGGTAACAGATGTGACCAACTGGCTTATACTTAGTACTGAGTTACTGAGATTTATGGGGAGTGTTTTTTGCAATGTATTGTCTTTCATGGGGTTATGCTATCATTTGGTTTATAATTTGCTACTTTTTAACTCTTTCTTAAGACATGATTTTACTTTAGAGCTGGGAAACAATTTTGTTTCTCAAATAAAAACTAGTAAACTTCTATCTTTATGGGAGAAAAAACTATAAATGAGAAAACTGGTAAGTACTCAGCTGTTCAGCAGGCTTCTTAGAGGCTTAAATTCTGTATTATTAGTTATATTTATGCTTATATATATTTTTTCCCCCAGCTAGAGTTCTCTAGATCCTTTATGGACATAAATATTTCATGATTTCTTCCTGACAGGGGAAGGGATGATACTTGACATCATGTAGATGTGTCTCCATTTTAAACGTTTGTTTAGCTCAGAACAGTTAAATAATTACTCTGAGATAGCAGATGAAGTCTCCAGTAGAAGCCAAAACATGGCAAATAACTTCTAGTTCCCTGACACCCTGTTTTGAGTGCTCTTCCTGTTCAGAATGACAAACCTCTACCCATGCAAGTGCACAGTATCTGCATGTCAGGAGCGTTGTTGTGTGTTTATTTTTTTAACTTGTTGAAAGGCACCTCAAGGGGCATGTGCATTAATTAATAAAACACTCGTTAACTGGGCAAGAACAAAAGAAAATAGAGAGTCAGCATTCCCGTTGCCATGCTGGGATCTCTCAGACACTCTCCAGGCAGTGAGTGTCTGAAGCTGCGGCAGTTACTGTGTACTGCATCCAGAAATATGCTCCTCGCCTGTGTGCTCTTTGTGTGCTGGAACAAATCAGTTAGAAATTGCTTTGGTGATGTCTTCATGTGTGAATTACATGTCAAAGATATTGCACTGCGCAGAGATTCCTGCTCCTAGATTCAGCATAAAGCACTGGCATGATCTGAATGCTTTTTCATGCTTGTTCAGGTGGATAATAAAGATCCTATGGCCAACATTCCTTCTGTTAGTTAATACCTTAAAAGATTAGTTGGCCCTAATACAAGGGCTTTTAACTCTTTGTGGGCAGGCTCCAAGTGCCTGCTGACTGGTATTTGTGGGTAGATGCTCTTCTGAATATGCATTTTTACAGCTATTTCTTTCATGGCTTCTTAGGCCTGTTCCTGCAGCCCTCTGTTCACTGAGCTAAGCCCACTGTGGGAACTGAGCATCCCACCCTTTTCCTTGTACAAAACCTGCCGTCCCAGAGAACTGGCATTTTCCCTCTATTTTTGGGAATATGGCTTAGTCATGTTTGGAACAGGTTTCCCTTACAGGCTTGAAGTTTTGCCGTCCCCATAATGTAATATGTCCTCTATTATATAATCAGAAGACACTTAAGGATTCTTACGGCGCTATTCATTACCTTGGTTAACTTTGCCTCTTTACAGCTCAGGCACCCAGTACAGGCCAATTGCCTGCTCTGCCTCCAGTGTCATGGAGGAGGAAAAGCAGCCCTGGCATCCCACTGTCTGCGACGGACAGCTTAAGGTGGGGGAAGTCATGGTACTGTCTCTCTTGAGAATGATTTGCTAAGCCTGGGAGGCAGAAAACCTCTCGATACTATGGCAAAGCTTTATGGTCTGAAATTTCTGGAGCAGTTTAAACATACACTGTCTACAGCTAGTAAAGTTACAAAACAGGAGGCAGTGTAAAGGAAATAACCACAATAAATTTCCTACTGAATAAGCCACTGTGTGAACAAATTAGTGAATCTAAAGGCATTGTGGTGTCCTTTATGGCACAGAGCTCTCCCTGCCCTGGCGACCCTCAGAAGTACGTAGCACAATCCACAGAGTAATTCAGAGAGCAACACGATCATGCCTTTGCAGAGTGAAATGCACTGTTGTATGTGTTGGCACCAAGAGCTAATTTTGTATCCATAATAGCTTATTGCTTTTTGCCTCCCTGATTTGCATTGTCTTTTGATACCGGTGTGAATTTCTACGATTCTGCTGTACATTCTGAGAAGTACTTTTGAGGTCTAAGTGATTGATTCTCAATCCAGAGTAATGCTGTAAGGAGTAATTGCCTTTACCTCGTCCGTGCTTATGCTTGTTGTTGATGACGATCTGTACGATTGTTCCTGAAGCTTGCTGGGGATCTGGTAGGACTCCACGGTTACTCCTGGCATTGGGAAATCGTGGCATGTTGACTACCTGCCTCGCAGAGCTGGGGGACAGGTCGTAGTGGGAGCGGTGATACGAGTGTCTCTGGAGACAGAAAGAGAACAGGGAAGTAAATGTCTCATTCCAATGCACACAGGGAAAGAGGCTGCACTAGAAGCTGAATGCAGGTAACTCAAGTGTTGCCACTATCCTTGAGTATCATTAAATGTAATGAATGGCACCATACTCAGTAAAGGCCATTCAGGTTTTGCAGATAGTTAACGTGGTAATGAAGTCATCTACACATCTGCAGTTGTACCTATCTCAGCAGACTGTATATGTCAGTGTAGGTGTTTTTATCTAAGTTGGTCATCTGAAGTCCCTCAGCAAGTCAATGAACAGAGAGGCAGTTTTAGAACCTGACCTGTTGTGGATGTCTGTATCATGAGGAGATGAATCACAACCCAGCAGTGCCTAATTCATTCCATGTAGTAAAAATGGTGTTCAGAGCTAGGTGTCAACTATTACCGATGTCTACTCTAAGATCAGATGAGAGAAACTGTAACCCTGTCTAGTTTTCCTAGCCAAAATTGCTTTCTACTAGGGCTTCAGTGGCAGTGAACACCCAGAATGACTGTCCAGCTTCTTGTTTGCTTGCAGCTTTAAACTTCATCACTCAAGGTCAGGGTTAGCCCTGCACAGATGGAGCAGAATCTTACTGGAATCTGTCTTGCAGACTGGGAAGTCTCATTATATTTGCAAAGGAAAGTAGCAGTAGTAGCAGCAGCAGGTGCAGTGTGTTTTCTAGAGCAAATAATACTGGTTGTTTTCAGATAATTGTTTTCCAAAATACCCATGGGCTTGAAGGAATAGTGTATATTACAGCAGTTATTTTATCAGGCATGACTCTTCCCACTCATCCAAAGACCTGCTGGTTCATGTATTTAGGCAGTGCACCTAATGCTTAAAAGCTCTTCATGCTCTCTCCAGATGCTGTTATAAAAATAATCTCTTGAGGAGTAAGTTATTAATGGATACTCTTAGCCCCAGCTGTAGTGAAGTCCCCAAAGTAAACGTATGCATGTGTATATGTCAACTGGGAAGCATTTGCTATTAAGATTTAAAAGTGCATAGCAAACAAAACACTGTAGAATTGTATTCTTATAGAGCATATACTACAAAGGCCAAATCCAGAGCCTGCAGGAGCTCCTGGGAGTTTACAATTCAGTGTTATTCATGAATTCAGGTTGAGTTTCGTAAGGGGTTTGCAGAAGTGGAAGAAACCTATTTTGGGTTAGAGTCACAGGACCCAGGATGAAGCAGTAGGTACTCAGACCTGTTACCATCCTTTCCTCGTTCTCCCCAGTGTACTGGCCTACACACAGAGCAGGACAATAGGTCTCCACGCCGTCGGTCACACTTACAGCTTCTCTGTTGGCTGGCTGCCGGAAGATGTCTCCATCGGAATGTTCCCAAGATAATTCTCCATCTCCTGTATGTGAAGCAGAGCAGTATCAGTTAGAGTAGTTGTGCAACACCTTGGGAGATACTTAGGGTGGAAAAGCCTCATCCAGCTTTACAGCTAATTTGAGGGTGGAGGTTGCATCCATGTGTAGAGGTGTCAGTCTGCAGTCTGACTTCATTGTATGAATCCTGTAGAGACCGAAAGGAAGATCCCTTCTAAACATTATGCAAACTCAGCATGAAGATTTACTATATGATTTAATGGTAATGATTTAGTAATTTATGTGTTTTTAGACTATGCTATGAGCAAGGTAATTTCCAGCAGCCATTTGCAGTGTGCTCTCAGGCAAAGGTGAGGAGATGTGACCTGCTTAGCTCACAGAGAAAGGCTAAATTGTGTGGCTTTCTGTCTACCTGTGGGCTGAGGGAACCCACAAGCACAGTTACTGTTGCTCAACTGACATGGAACTTGACTGACAACTGAATCCTGAATCACATTTTCTAGTCAGCTCTGAAGTGTAGCCATTAATAACATTTTATTATACATATAAAGAAAAAGTAAGCCATCTTTTGTCCTGCAAATTTCCTGTCCCTACATCTATATGGTTGGGTTTTTCCTTCTTATTTATGATACATTTAATAGAAATCAGTAAGTCACAATTCACCCCCTAGTATGCTTATGAACAAGGAAGGTGCTTTCATCTGATTCACTTGAATTGATATCTAATTCTTCAAACTCTGGTACAAGAACAGGCAAAATCATTTAGTGTGGAGCTAAGCTTGGCATTTATCCCAGCCTTGGAATTCAGACACAGGTACACGTAAGATTGGTTTGTGGTGACTCGAAGGCTCGCTCCAGAGGTGCTAGGTCTGCCTCCAGTCCAGATTTAACTCGGTTCCATCACGGATCCACCACCCCAGTGCATACTATGTATTAGAATTTTATCCTCTACGCAGTCCATGAGAACTTCCCCCTAAACTTAAAGAGAAGTTGGATCCTGACATAAATCAGCATCTGAACCATAGTGCTTGGAGCCCTCCCTAGTCAGTATTAGAGGAGTGAATAGGAAAATAGCAAACGTTAATGTTTTATATTGATACACTTGGCCATGCAGGGACCAGAAATTGACTCCCAGTTTCCTCCCCGTGAGCTGTGCTAGACTTTGATGCAAACACTTTATTTAGGTTTGTAAGAATCACAGAGGGGAGACAAATCAACTTATGCCAGACTGAGAAAGACAAAGTTGATTACAAGATAAATAATCATTTTAACCTTTTACAATAAGAGTAATAGACAGTGGAATACACTAAAAAACCCTGTGTCAGTGGGACAGTGGGTCATCTCTACCACATAATCCAGTTTAATCTCAGCTCTCCTATGGAAATTCTAATGAACTTGTTTCTTATTAGTGACTCTCTCTGGATGAAGTGACTGCTTTCCCCAGCATAAGGCTAGTTTAATTTACAGTTTTATGTCTGATACTTCATACTTCGACAGTCAGTTTGATTTTTGCAACTGGAAGAGGTTGGTTTTAAGTACCGCTCAAATAACTATCAGGGACCAGAAATCAGACTGGTTTACTTTAATTAACTGTCAGTGTATTACACCCTGGGAAGCCAGCACTATCCCCTTACCTGCAGAAAGCTTTATAAGCAGTTTGTCTGTTAAAATGTTTCAAGATATGTAAAGATGCTGTGGAGTAACACGGCAAAGCAGCAAAGAGTGAGGAACAACTTCCATGCAGAGAACCACACAGAGATCCTCATCTGAGCTCTGACTGAGCTGATGTCTGTTTGCAGCCCACAGCACTGCCCTGCTGAGAGATTAGTCCTGGTCCTACCTGGTGCCACACTTAATTACCACTGCTGCATCTCCAGAGGTTAAGCAGCTCAGACAGCTTTGCTGCACTGACACGGCCCCAGGAGCTGGTTCCTTCGAAGCGTGCTGTGCTCTCTGCATCATGCTGCACTGTTAAGCACCGATGCACTCTGAGGTACCCTCCTTTTGGTTCAGCCCCTTCACCGCTCAGAGCTTTTTGTCCAGCCTGTCAACTCAGTGAACTCCTGTGGGACTATGCTGGGTTGTGTTTCACAACTCTAGCACCATAGGCAAAGTTATACAGCTGACAATATAATTGTCCTTGTTTTTACCATGCAACAGTACTGAGTTCAAACATGCAGAATCCCAAAAGGATACAGCTGCACAAAGGTGCAAGCACGAGTTTTTCAGAGCAGCCTGGCATCACTGATACCAACAGAGTGGCCCTTCTGAAAACCAGAGGTACCTTTAGGTGCTTGTCTGCATCTTTGAGAACTGACCATAGGTGCTTAGATGCCCTAGAAGTGGTGATTCCTATGCCACAATACTAATAACGAGATAAAATACATGCAGAAATTCTCAGACAGCCCAATGGGATTTTAGACAGACATTTAGGCTTAGGCACGCAGAAAGGCTGCAATGGCCCCTAGAATCAAGACCCCCATGTGTGCAAGATCTAAACCACAATTGCTAATAAAATACTGAAGTCACCTGAGCACAGAGTGACACCTAATTTAAACTGCAGTAATTGGCCTCACCCTCTAAATTGAAGTTCTTGTGTCTTGCATAACTCAAGCAGGTCTGGTAGCCTGTCAGGTAGAGGCTCATCTTTTATTACAAAGCTTTTCTACCCTGAGCAGTGGCGGGGCAGCTATTCCAGCACATCACCTCAAGCCTTGATTTACCTTGTTATGAGGATGCGACTTTATCATTAGTGCATCCTCTCTCCTTGTTTCAGTTTAGGAGAAGAAAGGCAGCACTGTTACCCTGCTGGAATTGGAGGTTTAGTTTCCCAGTATGCACTGGATTGTAAGTATATGGGAATCTTGCAGTGCTGGTGCACGGCCAGGGCTCTGGCAGCTGAAGGGGTGAGTTCAGAGCCTGTCCTCCTGGGGTGATGCTCAGACTTACCTCTGCAAACTGGACAGCAGGACTCTGGGACAGAAACTGGGAAGGAGCAAGTTAGTTTGGGACACGTCTTCAACCCACAGTACACGTTTCCTTCCTGCCAGTCAAACACAAGGAGAATTGAGGAGGAGTCATCGATTTGCCTGGTACTGTATACACATTTTTTATGGACATGCTTAAATCTAGTATGTGTGTTTATGTAAATGCAACTCTAGGGTGCAAGGGCAGAATATTAGACCAGTGAAAAGTCTGAATAGCTTTCTTAAAAATTTGTTGTCACACAGAGGAGGGTTCCTTTCTTTAAAAATACGGGGAGAGGGGAAGAGGTAAAAGTGTGGGGGGAGAAGAACTGCAGCTATTGTAGGCTGAAAATGTACCTGATGTTGTTGGTACTAAAATCACTCAGTGTAAATTCTCCCCTGCTCCCCTCTGTTGTGTCTTACCATGGAACTGGAGGAATAGCTTGGCAGTAAGCACAAGTCACAAAGTCTGTTCCATACTTGGCCTGTTAAATTTGTAGTTAATGTAGAATATGATGATGATTTGATCAGAGGAGGTCTGGAGTTGCCAATACTCGATACTGAAGAGCTGGTTGGATTGAGAGGGATGGTTTGGTTCAGGCACTGTCTCTGCAGTCACTGGGTGACTGCTCAAATATACTGGATTTGAATTGGTGACATCTCAGGAATGGCTCTATGGCCCAGTGCCAGTTCACAGAGCTGCCCACTCCCAGCCTGTGGGCTCTGTACTTATCAGCTCAGCCCAAATGAATTCAGTTTCAGTCAGAGGCTTAGTGCTGCATTTTCCAGTCAGGTTGAAGTGAAATATTCTATATATGCCAAGCAGCAATATTTTACCTGCTTGATCTGCACTGTAAGCTCACTCAGAGCGGATGCTCGACAAGGTAACCTTTGCCCACTGTGTTTGAGTAAGAGGTAGCCTGGCATTTACCGGGTCCTGCAGACTGGCTCTGAGCGCTCTCATGAGTTTCAGCATTAATTCTCAATTCCCAACCTTTGCTGTGTATTGCTTATATGTCAGTGTCATGTCTTCTGGAAAGGAGAAATGAAGCAAAGACAGAGCAGGGCTCTGTCAAATCATGTTACTTACTGAGCAGCTGCACTGGGCACACTGGTTTGCTTGCCTGTTTTGGAAAAGCCCCTCTGCCACAAACATTTCACCATGATGGTAGGTGGTGCCATTGTATTCACAGGACTTCCCGGTGATTTTGCTGCTTACTGAGAAAAGGGAGTCTTCTGGAAGCAATGGGAAAGGGACACTTCATGCAAACGTTACTGACAACTTGCAATATCACAAACAGAAGGAACGGCTTCCCGTCTCCCTCATTTCTCTTTATTATGAAAGGACAAGTTTTGCAATGCTACAGGGTGATATTCTCATGCTGCCACTTTGGTGAACTTTAGTATTTCACAGTCTGAGTTGGCTGTGCCAGTTAATCTTAGGATGCTGATGATCACCTGCAATCCCATCTCTGATGGCCACGTCTCATGGTGCCATCTTTTCTCTTGCCGTGTCTGCTGTAGCAGTTGGTGTTAGGATAGATGGGTGCAGTTATGTGCCCACTTGTTATATTTGCACAGCCTTCTCATGTCTGCATATAGAAGGCATTAGGTCTTACATACACACAGAATCCCATGATCAATAGCACAGTTCTTGAGTGGTTTCCCCTTTCTTAGTACTGGTATCATTCTGTTAACAATTTGTACTGTTGCAGCCCACAGAAGACTTTGTTGCAGGTTACAGGCTGTGCCACAGAGCATGCATGATTACATGCCCTCCACGGGCACAAGCCCACTGGTAGAGGAGCACTGATACCAGTGGTGTAACTGTCTCAGGAGAAAGCTGTGTGCTATGCAGGTGTTTGTTCCTAGTGGCCTTCACAATTCGTTACTGCTGTTGGTATCAAAATGGGCAAAGCTTGTCAAAGGCAGGCTTCAAAATCCACCCAAAAGCTGGCTTTGCTATGATACGCTTTTTAGTGTCAGATGTACAAAAGAGTGCCTTTTGTTTGCAAAACTGTGCCCGTGACAGATTGCATGAGATAGCAGCGTCAGTTCATCCCTGAAACCTGTTTCCACTCAAGATCATACTGAGTTCTGCACCACATGGGTTAAATTTTCTTCCAAGACATAAAGCTACCCTTACCTTATGTTAAAACATCCTCAAGATGGTTTAACCATTGGAACTGTGCAAAGGGATTATACTTTACCTATGAAATGTAAGTCACTTGATACCTACTGGGCAGTGAGTCTGGCACTATACATTTACATCCACATGAATTTAGCATCTCAGCATGGGAAAAGACATTTCGAACAAGAGCTCTATGGACATAACAGTGGAGGGTTTGTTCTCTGGAGCCTGAACCACTGCAAATTTCTAGGAATGCAGCTGAAATTTCATTCAGTGGGTTTGAGCTCTCGTGTAAAAGAAACCTGACCTGAAAATTCAGGTTTTGCCATAGCCCCTTTCATTATCTATCAGATAAACCTGGGGAGATTATTTTGTGAAACTGTGCCACCACAGAATGCACATTTTTCAGCTGGAAGCTCAACTAAAAGAGCAGTTTTCTGCTGGCATGCAGTGGCATTAAACACTGACATTTAGAGTTTTCCATAAAAGCAGATATTTAGTTACATTGGTCCATCAAATATTAATAATATTTCAAATGGTAAATGTCAAATCTGGCTGTGGAACATACGTGTGCTACAGTATTTGAGAGTCTAGTGGGTCAGCAAAGAACATTCTGCAGGAGAATGGCAGAAGTTACCCATTTAGTGCTCCTTGTCTGACATTTCACTTCTCTTCAGGAGACAGACACGTCCTCCTTTGAAGCATCAAATACCTAATTATTTCAGTACAATCAGGGGTGTCTAATGATACCTTTCCCAAAGTGAATAAATAGTGGAGAGCTTTGTCAACACCTGTGCTTGGCATAGTACACCTCACTGCTCAGATCACTATGAAATCACCAACTGCCTTTAAACTGTGATTTATTTAGAAGGGATGGAAGATGGTGACATTTTTATCGATTGGAAAATGACAGTGGAGAGTTGCAGCAGGTCACTGTTTTCATCTCTGTTTCTTTTAAGTTGATCACAGAAGTTAAGCTGGCAACAGCTAAATTGTAACAGCCCAAACCACGGGTACATCTGCCTGTCTTTGGAATATGGGATGAAATTCTATTGCTACTTTGAAGTCTTATTTGATGAAAGAATGATAAGAAAAGTCAGTTTCAAGTACGTGGAATAAGACCATGGTTTAGGTGCTACACTGCACATAGCTGTGCTTATGCTTTTGCACATTAAGTGAATGGGGCTATCTACATAAAACAGGGCTTAGAAGAAGTTTGCAGATCAAGACCACATTACTGTTATTGCAAAAAAATATATATACAGTCATATAGTGAAGGCAACAGATTGGAGAGCGCGACTGATCCTCTCCAAACACAGCATCTGTCTAAAACTGCAAGGAAGCTTTGTTTATATTGCATGTCTAAATATAACTTCTGTCTGGTGCAGCTTCCCTCTCTCTGTCTCTGCTGGCGTGTGACTTTCTACAGCTAGGACTTGCCTTGATTTTGTTTCTAGTGCTCTTTAAATCATGGCTAATTAGAGGAGTTCAGACTCTCTCATGATATCGTATTCTCCTGTAGAATGTGAAATTGGAGTCATTGTGGGTTATTTTAATAAGTGCCAGGTTTGAACTTTGAAAAATCTTGGCATTAATATTGATATCAGCATGCATTATTCCATGCCTTAGTTAAGATATGTTAGAATTAAATTAATTAACTGCAAATATACTCTATTTGTAAACCTTGCTTCCTAATCAGGATTGTTCCCAAAGCTTTATCTGGCATTTTAATGGTGCTGACTAACATTCCTTTAATTAGCTCTCTCTGTAAAGTACCAGGCTAACCATCTGTGTGAATCCTTTTAATTAACAGGGTTCAATCTGAGCTTTTCTCTCTGGCATTCATAGCATGTGAGTGGAAGTGATATAAAACACCCAGGGTAAAGATGCTGTGGCATCAGAAGGAGGTATCTTTGTTTCTGTGGTTGGCATTTATTCTCTAAGGGCTCAGACTTCAGTATAGAAGTTGACAGGCTGTGCTTATTACATTTGCCTGCAGTTTTAGTGCCATCAAGATCAGCCCATGAGTTGGCAATATGGGTATCAGTGATTTATCACCAACATTAGCATTGGGGAATGGCAAGGGGCTAAGGTGTGCAATCCAGGCTTCCTGTGACTTGATATGGACTTGAACTTACCCTGTAAGTAGCTTTAGAGGTTGAACACAGATGAAGAAATCTTTCAGGTTTTACAAACAGGCAAGAGAATAAAACTGTATCAAAAATGGATTAGCTTCAAAACAAGCATTTTTTTCAAAGCTGTTGGAGGCAGTGGTGGCTATGTTTGAATTCTTATATCCAGCCACTCCTGTCTCCCAGAAGTGGGGTTCTGTCCAGCTTCTGTTGTCTACTTAGGCTGTTTTTCACTGCTGTACCATACACACAAGGTAAATCCTGGACTTGGAGAGGAAAGGTTTCCCTTGGGATTCAGCCTAGGTGCTTGCTTCAACACTGCTTCTTAAGATATGGTCTAGGGGTGAACTTGTAGAGTAGGATTAATGGCTGGACACGATGATCCCAAGGGCCTTTTCCAACCTGAATGATTCTGATTCTGTGACTTTGTCATTGTGGACAATGAGACCAAGCATCTTGGCTTTCTGAAAGTCCTTGTGCTGAGTTTCACCGATCTGACAGCAGTAATGGATTGAAGGGATAGCCAAGTGTACTCCCAAAGCAGAGGTTGTCCAGATGAGACAAGGGAGGTGTGTGGGCAAGGTCCGTGCCGCTGCGTACCTCTTGGCAGGGTCTGCTAGGACCCTGCACAGCACCTCAGGCTGCAGAGTTTTACTGCATCTCTGTGGGATAATTTCTTGCACAATACTCTGGCCGTTCTTGTTAGTACTTAACACTCTCACTATTGCTTATTTTAGTATCAGAACATCTGGCAAAGATAATTTTTAAAAAATCCTACAGACTCTTGGCTTGCTGACTTAGAAACAATTTTTAAACTGCAACATTCAGCATCACCTAGTGTCATGTACTGGAGAAGATGGGCTTCTAACAGCGAGCAGAAACGTTAGGCACTCAGCCTGGCCTGGGTTTTCCAGTTTGTTGTATTCACCACCCTTATAAAAACAATCAAGTGCTAAACAATCTGAAATTAATCATGAGGTCTAATGCCTTAACTCAGCATGCTGGGAACTGTTCTGCAGATAAGTCTGTCCTGTCATTTGGAACTACACAGATGATAGATTATGAATCTGAATCCAAAGAGGATTCTGTGAAACGTGTTTCTGAATCAACACGGAGCATAAGCACATACAGACCGAGGGACTGAGGATTCATTCTGGAACTAGACAAGCAACTGAATTCTGCTGCAACTCTGGGACAGCTGCTTGCACTGACATCTCTCCTGCATATTCACTTGTACTCCCAGTGAGTTGTGCTACTTACTGAACACAACGGGGAGAGTCAGTTTAGTTGCAGTAGGTGCTTCAGAGCTCCCTAGGCTGTATCCTGGGGAAGGAAACTGTCTCTGGACACCAGCTAACTGGTCATCTCACATGCTGCTTCTGGACAGAGATCAGGTCACCTCAAGTTGTAACATAACATCATGTGAGGCTGCAGTGCTTGCCTTGACATTTAAAACTGGCGGAAGAATTGCGGATTAACTATTCAGAAGCAACACATAAAGAGCAATTATGAAGGTCAAAATAAAACACAATTCTTGGAAATGTGCAGACCACAAACATTTCTAATGCCAAAGGGGAACAGGACTGGAGTATGAGAGTATGTCTCTCTGGTTTGTTTATAGAAAATGTTATGAAATCTGAATCAGCTTAGGTACACACCCTGTCCAACACAAGTGGGCAGCACTTCGATGACCTGACACCTGGGTTTGGAAAGCTGTTTGCTTGGGTAGGAGCTGCACATACCCCTAGGCCTCCTTGTTAGAAATATACTGTTTATTCTCCTCCTTCAGGGAGTCCTGGTATCTTCCCTAGAAGCAGAATCATTCTCTAGGGTGTCTTACACATAAGTCAGCAGAGAGATACAGGGATGATTCTTGCTTATTGAGGCTTGTTACTTGTGTTTTTCATAGCAGTGTTAAAGGCTAGCACAGTTGGCTTCAGGTTTTGCTGGGAAGGATTAATTCTAGGAGGCCTCAAAATACTAACTGGACTAGTCTGAAAGAATAGTGATGGGATAACTTCTTCATGTGAGGAAATTACGTTTCTGGATAAAAACCTGCAGGTGAAGTTGCAATTTGCAAAGTGGGCTGAAAAAAATCCAAGCAGCAATGTAGAATAGAATGATAAATTGCACTGCCTGCAATTCATGCGAGGAGCTGGAAGCATGAAATGCAGGGAGGAGAGAGTTGCAGATAAGCCTTTGGAAGCTTCCTTTACGTTATGCACCTTGTTACCTCTCTAGATTTCTCCAAGTGCTCCCAGAATGCATGCTGCAGTTGCCAAAGGCCAACCACAATGTAAAAAATGCTGTGTTTTCCTCCACCACTGAAATGTGCTCTTACACATGACCCAGGCTGTAATCATGGGACCTCTGCATCTGTTGTCGAACGGAGTTCACTTTGTGTTCATGTAGAGGACAAGACCTCCCCAGATTACCTAGTCTGAGTGCAGTCATTCAGAGGAGTAGCTCTATCCTGAGCCTGACATGTGCAGAGCAAGGACTGTCCCTCCCACTCCAGCCTTCATCGGTTATCTGAAAGCAGAGCTGCGACTGGCAGCAGAGAAACCAGTTCTTGTCTTTTTCTGCCAAACACCCCTGACAATGGGCTGACTTGTGGAGTTTGTTGGGTTTTTTTAACTCCTGGTGCAGAATGGTAACAAGACACCCTAAGGTCTCACCCTTGCATTTGGTGAAGAGCATCTTTTGCACCGCGGTATAGATTAGTCCATTCCTTTCAAGTTGGTCCCAGTGAAGCCAGGGAATGACTTTTGGAAGGAAGTACTTCCCAGTGAATAACTCTGGAGAGTAGGACTCTTAAGCAAACAAGCTGTAATGTTTTGATATGAATTTTTGGGGCAGCAATATTGAAAATTAATTCAAAGCACATGAGCTGTGCTTTGGTTCAGAACATTTCCCATCAGCAGGTAATGGTTTTGCACCTCATGCAGGAGAAGCTAAGCTGAAAGGAAGGTCCTGCCAAACCAAGTGGAGTGCTGCATTCTGGAGGGTGTGTGCTAGGAACGCCCCGGGTCGTTGGTGTGTGGGGAAAGCAACAGCAAGGGATCTGTTAGTATCACTCTGGATGGCAGCGGGTGTGTATTTGTGCATGTTTGCTACCTACTAACTCACATTGCTTATCTTTCTGTGCCACCAAGGACACAGAATAGAATCACAGAACCCTTTTGATTGGAAAAGACCTTTAAGTCCAACTGTTAACCCAGCACTGCCAGGTCACCACTGACCCATGTCCCTCAGCACCAACATCTTTATGGCTTTTAAACCCCTCCAGGGATGGGGACTCCACCACTGTCCTGGGCAGCCTGGGACAGGACTTGACAACCCTTGCAGGGAAGAAATTTTTCCTCAGGTCCAACCTAAACCTCTCCTGGTTGCAAATTGAGGCTGTTTCCTCTTGTCCTATCACTTATTACTTAGGAGAAGAGACCAACCCCACCTGGCTACAACCTCCTTTCAGGGAGCTGTTGAGAGTGAGGTCTCCCCTGAGCCTCCTTTTCTCCAGGCTGAACAACTACAGGCCCCTCAGCTGCTCCTCACCAGACTTGTGCTCTAGACCCTTCCCCATCTTTGTTGTCCTTCTTTGGACACACTCCAGCCCCTCAGTGTCTTTCTTGCAGTGTAGTGTGCATGTGCTTGAGAATCTGAAGCTCCTCTGCAGCTCCTACTAACTGCAAGATACAGGCTTCAGCCTGGCACCTCACTGAAGCAGGCCCAGAGAGTGGCTGCAATTTCCTCTTGCTTTTGCCAGCACAGCCAGTTGGAACACGTCTGAACCCTCTGTCACCCTGACGCGCAGGAGAGAAACACAGTGACTAAATCTAATCACTGCAAAATTCGCTGTGGGGATTTTAAAGCTGGAGAGAGGCTACACTCCTTTCTCTGCCTTAATGGTATGTGCCTCTTCCTGCTGCTGGAACAGCCATTTGGACAGCTAGATAAGCACATATAGATGTGAGCAGTCATGGAGCTGCTCTGATGAACAATAGCTGAACTAGCTTCTTTCACCTAAGGAATCAGAGCTCTCAAAGTGGTAATGAGTCCTTTGACCCCTGCTGCCTTGGTGTCTGTGTTCCAAGGGGTTCAGCCAAAGCTCTTCCCCGTCCTGAAAAGTGCTAGTAACATTGCAAGCACAAAATAAAGAAACCTGCCTCCAGGCACAAAGCCTCTATGTTAGGCTCTTCTCTCTACTACCCATAAGCTGATGGGATACGATTATTAATATATAAGAAACAGCTATTCAGTATGAGATACGTGTTTGGAATGGGGGAATAAATACGTGTTGCTAATCTGATCCTTACAAACTCAAAACAGAGCAGTTTAAGACTTAAAGAGGTGAGGGAAGCATCCTGCAGAAAGAGATTATGCAGCTTGCTGGTAGAGTAACAGTCAGCGAGATTCTGATCATAGCCGCGTTGGATAAATCTGGAACAACTCTTTTGACTGAAGTAACCCTGATACTATGTGTTCAAGCCAAACTGTGTTTCTTTAAATATTCTTTTAAAAAAGATCCTTATGTTTATATGGGAAAAAGATCACATAACTAATGTTCTTCTGTGTTGGTGCAGTGTTTTTATATAACACAAAGTGCTTGACTATTTTCCTGCAGTTCGAGTGACATTAAGGTACGGTGACAGCAGTAGGTTTGCTTTGTACCCAGAGATCCAATTCATGTTTATCTTCTGACCCATTCATACCCAAAGGGCCAGTGCAAAGAAGCATATAGCTGGGAATTGGGATTTCCTCACTGTGCCACTATGATTCGCTCCCACCCAAAGGCTTTCAGGGCTGGAGATCTGCGATCACACTTCGGCCACCTTAGCATTAGTGTGCTATACTGGGGCTCCTTGGTGAGAGGGGCTGGATGCAGAGGGGGTAAAGAACACAGGGTAGACAGGGAATCTCTGTGTTATAGGCAGCAAGGGACATTGTGGACACAAGTGTCCTGGTGACCTGGGATAACACGTGCTGTTTTTTTCAGAAATTCACCAAACTTTCCTCAGTATCTGTGGAGACCTCTTGCATTTGCCTCAGAAGGCAGGAAACCCAACAACATCATCAACTCAGTACGTATTCCTGACCTGCTCCTAGTGCAGCTTCAGGGCTGGACATCTAAACTGAGCCCCAAGTGCCATCAGCACATGGTGGGACAAACTGCTCTTGCAAACTGGCTGTTCCAAGGTCAAAACCACCAGCTGCTGAAAGGGTAAACATTTTTACCACTGTCACATCAAGAAGGGTAAACCCCAAATATTCTAGAACTACTCCACCACCAGAACTAAATCCTGATTCATCATCTCATGCAAATACAGGAAATCTCTTGGATAGAAAAAACCCATCACACCATCTCAGAGCAAGGTCATCTTCTAGGGATCACCTAATAGGATTTTAAATAACCTTTGTGGCTGGAGGTCCTTGGGGGATTATAGCACAGCCTAAGAGAGCAAATGAATTTCTTTCCTATTAAAAATTCTTTTGCTTAATTTCTTCCCTCTACTTTTGTTTCCACACTACACGAATGTGTCACCTCAAGGTCTGATCTGAAGTCCATTGAACTAAATAGATTTGGAACCTGGCCCAAACACCTACTCTGTGTGGTACAGCATAAAGGCAGTTTCCTCTTTCATCTTCCATCTCATATTTCTACCATAGCATTTCTAGAGAGGGCACTACATCACAGTCAATAACTGCATCTGGTTTCATAGAAGTCTTAGTCCAAAAGCTATCAAAGCTAATAGAAATCTGTTGATTGACTACAGTAGACTGTGCATCAACCCTCAGTCCATCTGCATTTAGCCTTTTCCCTCAGTCATGCATCACAGTCCAACGTATTATAAATCTCTGATTTAAAGAAACACAGATGATGTGTGAAGGTCCCCTTAAAAACCAACAAAAACAGTGCAGTGATGTTGTTTTTAAAGCAGTGGCTGAGGCTGACAATAAATTTGGATTGAAAAGTTGTGCACTATCCAAAAAGTGCAAACACAAGCTCTAAACAAAAGCCATATGTGCCTCTCGGAGGTGCAGGTGTCAAAGATATTAAGCCACAAAATGCTTTACATTAAAATAACTTCAAGGACCAAGTTAAGCTCTGAAAACTCCAAAATAATTCAGAGTTAATCACAACAGCCAGTCTTTAATATGGTCAGACGGTAGAAATGTATGAAATTCATTGCTTGGAGGAACTGGTAGCACCTTATCTAGACACTGTGAACTTGCAGACAGATTCAAGGCAAAGATGTAGTTTCAGTTTAAACATTCAAAAGACCGTTGGTTGCTTTTTAGCTTTCTAAGGCTAAAGTAAAGCTCTTCACATTATTTTAATATATTTTCTGCAGCTTAATTTCCTGTGTTTTCTTTTATAGTGGCATAAAATATTGCCCAGCAAAACTCTGAAGGAATCATAAAACACTTTCTAGGTTGCTCCATTTTAATTCCTGCTCTAAGGTTGAGCTATTATATGAATCTCCCAATCACTCTCCCAGCCAAGGAAACAAATTGAGTGAGGCTTTGGTGCATTTTGAATCCTCTCTGAAGCACCTTTGAAGCTCTTGGAAGTTATCTTGGAAAAATTCTGAGCAAGCTATTTTATCCTGTCATGTCAGGCCAACAAATGGAAGTTCTAGTTCTGTCATCCATGTGGGAAGATACATATTTTTTTCAGTGCATTTTGGATGCTCTTTTACAGAGATACTGTTTTCATTTTTATGGTAAAAAAAGCAGCACGGAAACAAGTGATAACCTCAATCTGGCTGTGACAGCAAACATTCCTTATGAGGCTAGTAACAAAGGCAGGGCACAAACCAAACTGAGTTATCTGAGCGCACGTCAATAGGAAAAAAATCAGACATCTCCCAAGAACGCCTATATCATTGTATTTCCAAATCAAAATTACTTCCAAATAAACAATTTATGTGAACTATCTGACAGCTACTCATTCATGGGACTACACAAAAACCAGAGCATTTCCCTAATCTCTGGTGCTGTGTAACATGCTGTGAGTCTTTCATACTCCAGATAAGAATATCCACCTCATTTGTCTATGTGGAGTAACCATAAAAGGCACAGCTCTGTAATTCAGTGGTACCTCCTCAGGAACAAAAGGTGGTCTGGAAAAATGTGAAATTTGCTCCTATCAATAATATTAAGTGGTTCTCCAATTATTACTCTGGGCTGCTGTGTATGTTGGCATATCTGTTCCACACTCTCCTCCACTGTGACTGCCAAGAGCTTGGGTCACAGGTTGTTTTTAACTTCTTCTTCATTATCTGAAAAGTGCCGAGGTGGGCAGTGAGGGAATGGCTACTGGGCCTGCGGGCAGTTCAACAGCAGGGACTAAAGGTCTCAAGACATTCAGGTGGTGAGGTGAAGTACCAAGGGAAGGCAGAGGTGGACAGGGAAGGGCAGCGAAGTATGCAGAATTTTTTCCACGAGCCGAGGCTCATGTCAGGCATGTGGCAAAATGGGCAGGATGCTGAGAATGCGGCCAGGTTTTCTAAAATCTCAGACATGCCTGTATCTCCAAGCTCACATTTCTGTCAATGGACTGTTATTTAAGTGCCAGCTCTCTGTTCCCTGGTGTCAGGAAGATGGTCCTTGTAAAACTTATTACTAAGGTGGTCATGAACTTGTTATATACCATGCAACAGTTACATAATATATAGATTTTATTTATTGGGAGATTTTATTTATTGGGTGAATGGTTTAGACAAGGATGGACAAGCAGGGGTAGTGGTTTCGATGGTCAAGATTTTCAGGAGTCTAGCTTCTTATACTATCTCTCAGACAGTTCAGCTGCTTCCAGAAGTGTGGATAATATTGTATGGACAAAGAATAAGACCAGTGGGACTTTTAAGCTTTGCAGTTCATTTGTTAATATTGATTACTCCTGAAATTTCTCCACTCTTGTATTCCAAAATTAATTGTACAGGAATCTCTTTCTGCATACTGAGTTTTCTTTTTTCCTCACTTTTTTAGTACTGTTCTTTGTACAGAGACGCTTCCAGGGACTCTGAGTTGACCATGTGGTACGCTGTGCAGTCACTAATTAGACTGTGTAGGTGACAGGTAGGTCAGATGTTTGAACTCACAGAACCATAGAATCATGTAGTGGTTTGGGTTGGAAGGGACCTTTCAAGGTCACCCAGTCCAACCCCCCTGCAGGGAGCAGGGCCATCTGCACCTAGAGCAGGGTGCTCAGAGCCCCGGGCAACCTCCCCTGCAATGGTGCCAGGGATGGGGCAGCCACCACCTCTCTGGGCAGCTCCTCCAATGCTAATTGTTGATGGCTACAAAAGGAACCCCAGTGAAGGGAACCCCAGTTATTATAATGGACTTCCAGTGCCTGACTTTACTGAGGCTTGTGCTTGCCTTAGGTTTTTCTCAGCTGAGCATTTCTACCAAGATTTAAACCATTCTCAACCAGTGACTACACAGAGATTGTCCTTTACTGTTCCTTAATCTCTGATAGCCAGAGTGCCCCTCGTGTGCCAACACACTGCTCCCGTCAGCTCTGCATAGAGGACTAAGAATTCAGTGTTAAGATCACTTACAGGCTGTTTGTTGTGTTCCACAAGTGATGGATTTTACAAGATTTCTCCCCAATTTATCAAGTCTTTTATAAAATTACAGCTGTTATTGCTCTGTTGTTTTCATCTCACAGACCACATCTAGGCCTTTAGGAAGCTCCTTTGTAGGATGCCTTTTTTATTACTGTCTCCAAGTACAGCATCTATCACCTTTCAGTAGCTGCTGACAAATTCCAGTTTCAGAAGAAGAATCATGAAAGAAAGAAACACTATCTGCGTATCTTTCCTCTCATGATAATCTCCCTCTGGCCTTCTTCCTTAATCCTTTCACCATTACATAAGAGAAAGGAAATCACAAGCTCAGAGATTGTCTATACTGCTGCATGACCAATGGTCTCTAATCTTTTTTATGGGGTAAGATGGAAAGAAGGTGTTTTGGCAGCACAGTTGGTGGAGAAATTCTGCTGCCTGGGGACTTAGGCAGTAGGTGGACAGATGAGTACAGAGAAAGTGGTCTGTGTGTTTGCAGCTTGAAAGGGTTGAGAACATTGAAGATCTCTCTGGTAGGGCAGAGATCTGATCTTTTTGATAGTGGAGAGTTCTGAAGTTTCTCAAGTCATAGGTGGAATCTGGATCCATCTCCAAATTCTCATGAAACACATAGGTGATTGAACCATGCGTCTTGGTTCAGGCACAACTTTTAGAAGGTTGATATGCCCTTTGCCAGGTTACTCATAAAAGTTCTTGATCTTGAGTACTGCTATAATAGTCTGTTTTCAGCCTGGATATGAAGTGTTTCTGACTTTAATTTCAGAGGTGTGGCATCAGCCAACAGAGATACATGGGAGATAACTGTTCTAAGAGCACGGAGGACAATATCTGCTCAGTAAGAGACCACTTGACCATCTCTTAATATGGCCATATTTGTATGTTTTTTCTCTTTCCTGCTCAGACCTCACACCCATCTATTGAAAGCAAAGTCCTTGTAATTTCACTGAGGTCTGGGCCATGAGTTTCTCACAGTGATAAGGGCGGGTAGTAGCAACAAGAACTGTATAGAGAATGGGAGGGTCAGGCACGATATGCCTTCCTCCATCCCACAAATGTTCGTGAAACAGATTGGGGTTTCCTGAATGGAAGGCTGACAAGACTGAACCTGAGAGCCTGGGAGCTCTGGTGCACGAGCTGGGTAGAACCCAACCCCTCTTCACCAAACGGTTCATTGCACGTGCATCCTGCAGTGGAAAGTCATTCCAGCAGAGCAGTCCAGCTGCCCAGGTGGAAGAGTTTGGTTGCAGTTCAGTGCAAGATGCAGTCTATTATACAAATGCTTCTGGTTTTACATATGCAATGTGCATTGAGTCAGGAGGAGGTGTACATACTCAGCACCTTGCAAGGCTGAGTCTTTGAGAGCATCTCCACTACAGAGCGCAGTGTGTTACCTGGGCTAGCTCAGTTTCTGGAAGGAATTGAGAGAAGGTAGCACTGAGCTCATTGCAGGTGCATTTTTCCTGCCTCTTCAGCGAGTTCTGCAGTGCAGTGAGTTCTGCACTGTCCTAACTAGGCTGCCTCCAGGGTCTACGATACCTGTTCAGAGATACAGGTATTACTAAGTCATGCTGCAGTCTACCATGCAGACATATCCTCATTTATTCTTAGGTGATGTTCTCAGACCACTATCGTGAGACACCTGATCTGGTCCATCTTTGTGTTTAGTCCAGCTATGTATACAGGTACCACCTGGCATTTTGTTGTTATTTCAATACCTAAAGAACAGTGAAAAGTACATCAGAAAAGTGGATTGAACTTGATACAGAAAAAAAACATAGTACCAAAGGAGCTTAAACTTAAATGTGTTACTAATCATGACCATTCTTGGAAGCCAGTGTGTTTAGTTGGGGCAGCAAGCTTAAAAAATACTAGAGACAGATGGGCTGATTCATCCATCAGCATGCAGCCTTATCTGCTGAGGAATCAAACCAGCAAGTGGAATACAGAAAACCTTTCTAAACCCTGCAACTGTATGGTTTTGCTTCTGAAATAAGCTTTTCCCATCTTAGATTTACCTACTCCAGAGTGTACTCAAAATATTTAGATCTTTATGACTAGATTCTATGCTTTGATTGACAATCTTTCCATGTAGTAACGATACAATCTGCAATAAATGTTCCATTTATAAGGGCTGTGTCCATAGTAGTGCCATAAAAAGACAGCTGCAGCTAAATGCTTGAAGAACTTGTACATGAAGTTGTATTTTCATGACAGGAGACAGGAGAGGTGAAGTCCACTCTAGCTCAAGAGCTGGCTCTGTAAATCATTCTCTCTGGCTCTGTAAATCATCTCTCCTCTGAAAATGCCTGAGGTGGAAGGAAGGAGTTCAGGCTCGGAAGCATGTAGCATCTTTCTGGGTCTCACTAATGTGTAAAAAGAGTCCCAAGGAATGTGAACCTACTATTTTTGGTTGCATATATGTGATGATAAGAATCTAATTCAGATAGTAAAATACTTTGCAGAGCTGCAAAAGGGAGGAATATCTAGTTCTGTAGAAGACAAAAGGTCTGGATTTTGCCAGTGCTAGAAAGAATAGGTTTCCAAAAAGGAGCAACAAAAGCTAGCAGTGACTCTGTGGTTGAAGCTGGTAAGACTGAACCACTGGTGAAAAGCAGAAGATGCTTCATAACATGTGTCTGACAACTACTTAAGATTCATAGTGGATGGTGCCAGGGAGACAGGATACAAACACTGCATCTCTTTGTTTCAGCAAGTCCTCTGTCACTATGGATGCAAGAGACATTAATTCCACAGGGAGAGCAGTGCCAACTTTTCTCAAAGGAATCCCTTCAACAGCTCCTCCACTTAGGTAGTTATGAAGTTCAGTTTCCAGTGAAAGTTGCTGCCTCCTGGCATTACCTCTGCTTCATTAAATAAGGAGACAGTTATTTGGGCAGTTGCACTCTACAAGGTCTGCAGAAAGGCAGGAGGAAGAGCCTGAAGTCACTGCGACTAGCGCTAGGCACTTCTGAAATGCAGCTTGAGAGGCGGCGGGGAAACATACGTGACAGAACATAATAAGCATTCCTGAGAGTGGTTCAAATGGATGGCTAATGGCCAGAGACCTGGCACGTTCCATGAAAAAATAACCAGGGAAACCTGAGAAGTGAATTTCCTGCCTATCATGGGATGCTGCACAAAAGACATTGTACGCCAGACACATAGGAATGGAAAGCTGGCATAAGATGTGCAAGAATGCTGGAGATTCCTCTGCAGATCAGGCATGAACCTTACCACTGAAGACAGAGCACCAAATCCGATACGAATAATCACTGCAGAAAGCAGAATGCAAATAACCCCTGAAATCACAGGCAATTCCTGGTCCTCTTTTCTCTAACATTTGTTAGAGAATTAGAGATTCAGTTAAGGAAAAAACCACACAACTTAGTGGGACTCTTAATCTTTAATGAGATGCTGCCCAGCTAGCAATTTAATGGCCCATCATATGTAGCAGATAGACTATAGCTGGACTCTAGGAGCAGTTAAGAGAAGTTCAGGATAATAATGTTCTGGATTTATCAGTTTAAACACATGTTACAAAATTCTACCTGAACACTGTGAATAGCAAGAACTTAATTTGATAAGAAGGACTTGAGAGCTTACAGGGGCCCTTACTCTTCCTTACTTGGTAGAATGTTTGAAAATCTTGATACGTATCACAACACCTCCAGCCTCAGGAACAGAAAAAAGCCAAACAATTCACTGCCAAAGACTAACTGAAGCAAACCCAGCCAACCTAACCTCTGTGTTTCTATACTAAATACTGTACAGAGACATTACAAACAAAAGAGAAAGTTCCTGACCCCAAATGCCAATTACATACTGAGAATGGGATTTCTGTGATTTAACTTAAGCTGTCAAAAAATTAAGCATCTGGTGTAAGCTATTTGCTTGCGCTCCCTTAATAATCAGTGGAGAGAGACAGGCATCTCCAGGGATTCTTCTCATTCTGGGTAACAGGATGAATCACCCTCTGGGGACAGCATGTTTCCAACAGCTGTAAAGGGTGTCAAGATGAAACCCCTGCCAGCTGAAGTTTAGATTAGCTAGAAAAACAAGGCCAGATTTTGGGCACACCAGCACACCAGTCCTTCTTTTGATCTGGAAACAGAAAAGGGGTTCATGTTCTCAGCATCTTGCCACTTAATCTAACAGTACTAGCTGGCCAAACAAAGCATACTACCGTACAAACTTGCTTTCCTATGTATTAGACCATCATAGATAAAACTCTACCATCAACGAGATGCCAAAGTGTTAGATTTAAGCTGAATGGGATGAGTCTTATTCCAGGACACAAGAAAAGTGACATCACGGCATCAAATGAGTTACATGCTTGAAATGCTTCTTCCTCATCGCCAATTAAAAGGGGATTCTAGATACCTAGATCAGATACTGATACACACATCTGACAGACAGGTGTATGTAGCTGTCAGGACAGGTAAATCCTAGCAAGAACTGTCAGGTGGGTGCCATGTATTCTCCAGTAAGTGCAATGAACACACTCCCATCCCAGCTGAACAGCCAACTGACTTGTGCACTCCACCACTGTGTGCTGCTGCCTCCTGCTCACAGGTTTTGGTTAAGGACCAGCTGTTTCCCCCAGACAATGAAACTCTCTGGAGAAAGTCAAATAAACCCCCTTTCTATGATGCTGCATGAATACTCTTTTATAGTGGAAATGAGGGGTGCCACTAAGACAGACATTTAGGGAAAAGCTCCAGTCAAATCCACCAGCCATTAGGCCACGTCGGGAATGTTGTAGCAGCCTCGTGAAAGATCCTGCTTAGTCTCTTTCATACAGTGGCTCTTAATAATGAGCACATAATAAATGTACAGTCTGGAGCAATTTACTATACAGTATCCAATTGGATTTATATAGTCATAAACTTCCACAGCACTGCTTCTATGATTTACAACAGTCTCTACTAATTATGAAGCTGTGCCTGGATTTGAGATGTAAAAGGCAAATGTTGCCAGCCTGGTTGTACAGTGATGCTATACAAATGCACATTTGCCACAGCAATTTTGAGTTGCTTGTTAAGGGAGAACCATTGCAAATAACCGTGTATTTTAGGCTGCTCTTATGAAAAGCACCAAAAGCAGAAACCTAGGAAGTTTTTAGCATGGGGTTTTATTGCGATAGAGTTTAGAGATAAGGGAAGGAGTGGGGAGTGGATAGTCCATGCACCCCATTAATGAAACTTCTGCTACCTACTGCCTGGGCTGTAGGGGACTGGACTTGGTAGCTTACCTGATCCCTTCCCAAATCTGTACTTCTGACTTCCTAAAGAGAAACCACCATAGGAAATACTGTAACATACTGTAGGACAGCCCTCTCATGACCTAAATGAATATAGAAGGATGTTTACTTCACAGAAGTTTTCTAGCACAGACATCTCATTTTGCCATTAAATATCATATTAAATAACTATTTCAGAAAGGCCTGTATGTCATTAATAGGAATTACCTGGGCATCGTGGGCAGCACAGCTGTGGTACGTGCACAGGTGAAGGACAGTGCAGACTTGGGCATCTTATTCTGCTGCACAGCACATTTCCATTCTGCGGGTGGAACACAGTACAAGGCTTTAATGAAACGGGCTGTCTTACCGATTTCCATGTTCTCTGTCTTGCATCTAGATATTTCAAAAACAAATGCCTCCTTACAACATTCTGGTTTTACTCGCATCAGGGTAAGCCCAGACTACTCTCACTGCCTCTGGATTTGTGCTGGAGGTCAGGAGGTAGCAGAAATCCATACAAACCTTAAAATCAGAGGAAATGCCTAAAAATGGATTGCAACAATCTTCATTTGTGTTTTCCTTTTGAGCAGATTATGCTTAGGGATTGTATTTCAAAACCTAAGAGGCAGATAATGAATGGTAGGTCTCTGAGATATTCCCTGTTGAGGGTTAGTTCAAGACCGCAAGAGACAATAGCGTCTGTAATTGCTCCTGAAAACTGTGGAGAGTCTCTTGCTTTCATTTTATGGCTTCCCCAGCTGACAAAAAACACCAGTTGGTAAGTAGCCATTTTTCTAAGAAATATGAGCAAGTCTTGGGAATAGTGTTCATTATTCATGTCATTAACATAATATTCTATTTGACCACATCTAAGTTTGATTTATAATTAAAACACAGGGAATTTTCATTCTCCAGTGTCTGTAACCAGAAAAGACTATCCATTTCAAATTCCCATTTCCCATCTATAATTCATCCTTCTAATTTAGCTCTGAGTTGCTCATGTTTATAGTGAGAATGATCTTTCAGCGTGAACACTGATACTATGCTATGACTGTAGTTTTAGGTGGTGTCAGGAATAAACCCACTTGGATTTCATCTGCCTTCTGGAGCACTAAAATGTTTCCAGTGGAGGTGCAGACTTCCTTAGATAGCATATGTACAGGCTTTTCTAGCCATCTCTTTCAAAATAATCCATTGACTCCTAAGTATCTGCAGACCACAGCCTGGAATCACACTGTTAGATCATTACTACCCACAAACTACATTTGTGCATTTGCTTTGGAAAGAGACACTAAAAATGCTATGACCATCTGTTTCCAATGACGACTGAAATTAAATAGACCGATTTTATAGAGGAGAAGCAAATTTTAGGCTGTAGACTCTTTGCAGGATAGGGACTATCACTGGTCTGCAAAGCTCCTTGTCCAGCAGATTGTCATCTAAGAGCCTGAGAAGTGCTACCAGACAGGCTGGTGCTGCTTGCTGGCCTGGCTCCACGCTCCTTCCTTGACCTGCTCCATGGCCTCATTCCCTTTTTAATTACTAGAATCTCAGGAGGTGACCATTTACCTTTCTGTGCATGACCAGCTGTGATAAAGCTTCTGCAGGCCTACCTGGCTCCTCAGTGCTGCCTGCAGAACGCTGCTGTTTGCAGCAGGACAGAACTATTTTAACTGACCTTGTGCTAGGTAAGACTGATCTTATCCTTAGGTTCCCAGTGATATTTGGGAGACTGAGCCCTACTGACTAGAGCAGGACTTAGGCTCCTGTAGCCTCTGTGAGTCAAGGCTATGGATAGTATCTCTGCATCAGATACCCAGAGCGTAACAGCACGTCTCCCTTTCTGAGCTGCATTATCAGTGCCAAGTCTGGAGAGCATTCAGTTTAGCCTCTGAAGTTGGCAGATCCAACTATGAACACAAGCAAAAAGCTGCTGTTGTTAGTAAAATAATGGTCTGACAAATTGTGAGTGCTCCAGTTTACCTGACAGGAACAGTCAACAGTGTCTGCACTGTGTGCTGGGGGGAGGAGGGGTTGTAAAAAAAGGGGAACAGGGTGAGAACACTGAATTATGCTTAGTTTATTCTGGTTTAAATATGTACATTGTAAGTTGTAAAAGTACAATACACACAAAACCAGAAAGGTTTGTGCTTTGTTCTTTTAAATCCCAGGCTGAATAATTTGGCCTCTGTTTAAACAGTCAGTTAATTTGTCTCGCCTTTTTCTTAACCAGTGTGTGTGTTGGAGGGGGATGGACAGACAGGCTGTCGCTTAGAGATGGAGCAAAGACCTTGGGCTGTTGCCTGGCTGATAGGACTTAGTTTGTGCAGAGATCATTTGGATCATGACGTTTGAGTTGGTCACACTGGTGATGGAGACCAGCAGGGAGTAGGTTGGTACTTCAGGCTCTGCATGTACCCTTTGCCTAACTGAGCTACTGCTGGGGAATCAAAAGTGGGTTATACTTGGGTCTCTCTTGTTTGCTGTCTGTGGCACGCTTTGGTTTCATTTTTTTTATGCTGTAGTGTTTGGTTTAAGGTCTGTGCTTATTCTGTGTCACAGCATGGCCTGTAATGCTTTATCTAGCCTTATTTTTGTTAAAATCATAGATTACTGAGAATTTCCTGGTGATCTGGAACTTGTACTGTAAGTCAGTGTTCAGAGGGCTCAAATGAATGCTGGCTGCTGCAGTTGTTACTTGGAGTCTTCCTTCCAGGCTACAAGAGTCGCATCCCAGAGATCCCTCAGCATCCTCACTGCTGAAATAACCCCAAGTTCTATTTTGCACCTTCACGGTACAACAAAGTACCACAAAATCACACAAACTTCTGAGCTGCACGGACTGATAATTAGCACAGTCACTTTCCTTCTTTACTAACCCTGAACTGTCACTCTGCTGTTCTCTGCAAAGGAAAGAAATAAAATATACTTGCTGGAGCCTCACAGTGCATGGAGATGCCTGGATCACAGCAGTGCTGTTCTCTAGAGGAGCATTCCATGCACTTTCCTATCCCTCCAGATTAATATCTTCCTAAAAATCAGAGAGCAGTGGTTTGTATCCAGATCTCCAGGGTTTTCAGTGAATTTCATCCCTATCCAAGACAGCTTTCCAGCAATGTAATGACTGTTTTACCACACACAGACCCTGAGGGAGTGTTGAATTTTGCATATAGATCAGCAAAAGTGAGTGGAGACTTCTTGCTCTAATCAGGGACTTTTCCTCTCCTTCCTAGTACACTGCTTTTCCTCTTACAGATGCATTCTGCTGCATAGATCTGAGAGAAAGCCAAGCTTGTGGAACTACTGTTTGTGCATCTCTGCACTAAATTGTAGTAGCAGATCCCTCAGAGCAAAGGCTGCACAGAGGCCCAATATTTTACACTTGCGGGGGGAAAATAGCCAAGAAAACTTTATTCTGCATTAAATACAGCAGAAAACACTCAGCATCTGGAGAGCCTCATGTGTTAGTGATTAAGATCCCTTATTGTTTAGTTATTTTAAAATACTCCAAGGGATGTATTCTGCCTTTATTTTCCTGCCACCCCCCCAGCTGTATATGACGTACTTAGGGGATCTGTGACTGCTGTGTCTTTGTATTAGGCATCAACTGATGGTAGCCAAGGACCTGTCTTTTCACATCCTACCCAGTTCTCTTGTCTCCCCATACCTTTTTCTTATTTTTTTATCATGTCATTCTTTACTCATAAGTTTTTATACATGGTAATATCCAAGTGTGTTCCTTCAGGATTAGGGCAACAGATGCTCTGACTGTGGAAATGCCTCTGAAGATGTGGGCATTGTACATAGACCAAAACACTTCCAGGTTCAGGTTGGTGTAATCCTCTGTATTGATGGAGCTACAAGAATTGTCTTTAGGTCGTGGGGTCCAGTTACTCAAGATGTAATGCTCAGCACTGACAAAGCTTCTGCCAGTTAAGGAGGTGTTTTGTCTAGCCCATGCAAGTATTTTTGGTAGCATTGACCTTCTCTGGTAATGTTTTCCCTTTGCCAGGACCACCTGCCTCTGGTTCCTGCAGTGTGAGCAGGACCCACTAGTGAAAACAGGTTTGGGCTTTGTCAAACTGTAGATACAACATATGGCATGAGTAAACCAAGTAAAATTACGGCAAACAAGTAAAAGAAATTTTAGGATTAATAACTCAGTGGTCCTACCTCTGAGCAAAGACAGTTAACGCAGTACACGAGGCCATAGGGTTCTAGGTAAGGATGCCATCTTTCTCCTACGCGGTACTTCTTATCTTGGAACACACAGTATGTATCTGAATCTGTAAACCAGTAAAGAATTGAAAGCACGATGAATGAATGCTCCCATTCCGTACTTACAAAGTGGGTTTAGAAATGCAGCTTTTTCTGTAGACTGTTTGTGGATGGTACATAAAATTTTGTAAGAACTGTTATTTTTTTCTTTCCTTGGAGAATCACACAATGGAAATGCCCTCAATTTCACATGCTGTTGTTTCTCACATCCCAGACCAAAATAAATGGCATGGCTTCCCATCTTCCCAAAACTGCAGCTCCTGCAATAGCTGACAAAATGGTTTTCATACGGGGGGAGTTTATCCTTCTGCAGACCCACAGACTAAGATCCTGTTTAGGTAAAAGAATTCCACTCTGGTTTTTTTAACTTTTTATCTCTCTCCTTAGAAGCAAAAGCTGCTGATACTGAGGCTGAAAACTGTAACTACTTCTCAAGGGCAAACAATGTCTCTTTTAAGAAGGCCAAAACTCAGCCTGTGCAGGTGGGCAGAGCATTCCAGAGAGCTAGAAACGAGGCTGTAGCAGTCACTAACTCCTGGACTTACTTGGGCAGTTATTCCTCTTTGCCATTCTTTCTGAAACGTGTTAACATCTCCCAGGGATGACAGGCTTTGTAGAAACATTCCCTTTGTTTTGTTTGTATTCTTTTCAATTCTTCTCAAGTTTTTGACAGTGCTTACACTCTTAATTTTCTCAAAGGATGTATCTAATCCAGTTCACATGAGGTTGTTTTTGGAACACAAGAGAAGACTCTTGGACGAGCTTTACACTAGCTGAAAACTTGATCACAATAGTCTTACACATGGGACAAAATCCAGATAATCCCTCAGATGTTTACAGAGGTCACTAAAATGGAATTAAGCACTCTCTCAGTTCAGGATATGTGAAATAAAACAGATTCTCCCATTGATGTGTTATGTTCTTTATGATGCAATGAAACCTGTACAACTTAAGGAAAATGCGCCCCAACCGTGGGTGTGACCTGATTCTACTGAGGGCAGGATTAGAAGGAGGAAGAATGTTAGGGGGTTTTGAACACAGTCCCACGCTTTAGGACGTTCTTGTCTGACAATCTTTTCTGAACCACATCTGGCAAATAGAAAAAAAGTGTCACGTTTGGGTGAATGTCACATCTTTGTTTGAAGGCTACTTACGTTTTACTTGTTCTAGTTTACCTCCATCTACGAAAAGGAGACAGAGCACACCAAAAAAGATAAAATGAAAATCTTCCAATATCCACTTTTTTCTCATCTTTATCGGCAAAAGGAAAAGAAAGAGCCTCTGATGTAGAGAATGTTGAGCTGTTGGGAAGAAAAGAGTAAATTAATTAAACTGAAATCTTGTAAGATACTTAAATTCTCTGACATGATTTTTCATCCAGCACACAGAAATCCTAAACAGCCAGAACCAAAAAGTCTCTGTATCATGGATCTTCATTTCATGGAAACAGCTTTGGCTTCAGGTCATTTCATTTTTGGACAAGGGGCCACATGAAAGCTGAAGACTTTATTACTTGTAATAAAGTCCTTATTTTATTCCAAAGCAGAGAAATCTGGCAATTAAGCAATCTAAATTCTTAAAGTTCTCTTTCACAAGAAACTAGTTTAGCAGATGTTCTTGCAGAGCAGCTCTTTTGGATGTAACCTAGGAAATGCAGGCGTCGGTTATAACATCTTTGCTTCCCCGTAACATTAACCTTGGGCAGAGCTGGCGTGCTGGCCCTGTGCTACGGAGATCCATGCTGAGGGTGAAGGGCAGGCCATGCTGTTGTCAGTGGGAGCTTTCCTCGCTGCCTCTAACAGGCTTCCTCCACTATTCAGTTCACCCCTCCTCCCCTCACCCAGCTACTATTGTTCTGGGACTGTGTATAATTAATTTTTCCAGAGTTAACCCTTCCCTTCTCTCGGTATCTTGAATTAGAATGGGGAGTGACATGTCATCTTCCTTCTTGTACATCTGTAATGTCAAAATCTTGCATATTGGGCAAAGCTTAGTGTGTTCTTCTCTGTGTGGTACAGAGATGGTATTGCACTTGCTGCAGGCGCTGTTCTGCTCAGATTTTTCTGGTTTTTAAAAGGTGGATTATTTTTAAATGGAAGAAAAATGAGGGAGAAAATAATTAACTGAAATAGAATGTATTTATTTTTTTATAGCCAACCTAAGGTTCTAAATTGAGAAACAGGTGATGCTTTACTGCTTATCTGAATTAATTGCAAAATGGTTATCCTCCCAGAGTACACTTGGCATAATTTACAATGTTGGGAAGGTCTGGGTTTGATTTTAAGAGCCTTGATGTGGAGTCACAGTTAGTTTTACAAAAGTTAAAAAAGAAAAAGAAAACCAAAAAGCAACAGATATTCACTATTGGACAAATAAACAGTCTGCTTTGTAAACTTACTTGACCTCTTCATATTTCATGTAACTAACAGAACTGCAGATGAATAGAATGTACAGATAACCAAAGCAGAAGTAACAATTTATATATGTATAATCAGAATTAAGTGGTAGATAACTTAGAGAATGTAATTAAACAGTAAGGTAACCAACACTTAAAATCTTCCTATTAAGGCTGTTGCGATCCAGGATACTGTGGATCATCTGATTTATCAGAATGGTTTTATTGCCTTTACTCTTGAAGGGTTCTCCCCTTTCCCAAACCGTGACAAGAATTGCCATCTTCCTTAACTAATCGAATCTGTGCGACTGCTCCCTCTATCCCCAGCAAACTCACTCGAAATGATGCAGATTGCATCTGTAAACACAAAAAATCCCAAACTCTATTTTAAAAGCACACTCCCTGTGCAGTAACAAAGTATAACTTTTCCATTTATTTTGGAAGCTGCGAACAATATTCCAGTTTCAGAAGAAAAGTTTAAGTCATTTTTTCCTTTCAAATCACATAGGACATTTTTAAGCCAGACAACCTTTTAAAAACTTGATTAAAATTAAACGCTCGTCATTTAGTCCCAGGATATCATGCATGCATTGAGAACAACAGTAGCACATCCCTGGGACTACCAGAAATGTGAAAGTTTCCATATTTTGGCCTTCTTGGGGGTTGTTGAACCAAACAATATTTATAAAGAGAGACCAATTCTCCTTTGTGCAGCACTCTACCTGTTAGCTAGATTGGTTAGCTCAAATAGAAAGGCTCAAAATCCATCATTTTTCCATGTCAGGTCTTCAGAAGGAAAAACATTTTAAAACTAGACTGCTTATGCTCAGAAATGCTGCACGGTAATGTGAAATGGAGGAGTTAATAGCAGAAATGGGATGGAGACTTTTGATGTCTTTCTTAATTCTCTTTAATTTCTGTATTGTTGTTACTCCAAATATAAACACATACTTTTCACTATTAGCACACTCCCTTTATTTCCCCAAAGGGCAATGTCCTAAAAATATTCCTGGATTTAAATAATCTCAGTTAGGATTAACCTGTTAATTATTGGTGTGTTTTCTGTGTAGTAGAAACAGTGAAAGCGATCCACTTCTTAAAACGAATTCCTCACTGAAATCAGGTATGCGGAGCTGTTTTTAACGCCTCGCTCTCCAAAGAGCGCGGTTTAGAAACTACAAGTGGAGATGTCCAGCCTCGCCACGGTTTATTATTATTACTATTAATACTATTATTATAGAAATGGGAGTATCTGGAGGAGGCTGTGCGCTGAGCGGTGTTCCCAGCCGCAGCTCGCTACCGCGCAGCGAGGACCTTCGTTCGGCCGGCGGGGCCAGGAGCGGGGCCAGCGGGACCGGGAGCGGGGCCAGCGGGGCCGGGGCCGCTCATCCCGCCCGGACGGGCCGTCGCCTCCATCGCACGGAGCTGGGGCCGCAGCTCCGGCCTCTCCCCCCGAGGCCGTTACTCCCGTAAGCCTTGCTGCGAGCCTGCGCGTTTACCGTCGGGGATTGTTTTTAAGCAGGCGAGTCTCCAAGTGAGTGGCGGCCAGGGGCTCCTGGCTCTCGCTGCCGTACGAGAGCAGGCGTCCCCTGGGCGCCGAGCCCGGAGAGCGCCCCGCAGCCCCGCCCGGGGCCGGGAGGGTAGCCGAGGTCGCGGGCTGCCGTCGGCGGAGTCCCGGTCCGAGCGCGGGGCCCCGGCAGCGGAGCCGCAGCGCGCACGCTGGGGCCCGGCCAGGTGCCGGCGGTGCCACCGGGGGCACGGAGGGACGTCGGCCGGTCCTGGCCATCGCTGGGCGAGATCAGCGGGCGGAACGCGGGGCAAGCATCGGGGACCCCCCGGGGCTGCCTGCGCCGCCAGCACAGCACACGGGCGCAGCTCCGACAGCGGGACTGCGCTTTGCCCGGGGTCCCGCCGAGGAAAGAAAAGCTCACAAACCTGGGGCAGGGCTGGAAGCCGCTCCGCTCAGCCGCGGGCCCTGGAGACTCTGCGAGCAGCGTCTTCGGCCGGGGGAGCAGCGCGGCTCCGTTCGCTCCGCTCAGGGTTCGGGAGAGCTCCGGCCAGGCGGCTCCGCTCCCTTGTCACGTTGCCATAATCTTCTCCCGGGCGTTCGGGTCTCCCCTTCGCTCCCGCAGTGGCGGTGGGGAGAGGGATAAGCAGGAGACCGACGGGTGCCGCCGTCACCGGCAGCCCCCGACCTCCGCCTGATGGACGGGAGCGGGCAGGGAGGAATCCGCTAAGCCCGAGCTCCAGGGACGCTGCGAGGACGGGCGCTGCGGAAGGACCCGGGCTGGCACACCTGCCACCGCCTCCCGCTCCAGCGGGGAGCGCAGCGAGCCCCCGCGGCCGGAGGATGCTCGGCGGCGGGTCCTGCCCCGCAGCCCCGCCGGCACTGCAGCGGCGGCGGGAGGAGGAGTGGAGGAGCCCGCGGCCCGGCGATCCGCCTCCCGCCCCGGCCCCCTCCTCTCCCGCTCCTGCCGCCCGGCACAACAGCGTGACTGACACGGCCCGGGGTGGAGTTTGCTCCGCTCTGGGGGGCCGGGGGTAGAGGAGCTCTCTGCAGGGCAGGGGGCTCGGCACCCGCCCTCCGCGCTTCCCTCCCGCGGTGCGGGAACCACCTGCGGACCGGCAGGGCCCGCACCCGGCGGGCGGGACCTTGCTCCGCTGCCTTCAAGCAGAGCTGCGGGCTGGGTGAACGCAGCCCGCTCTGGCCGTAGCTCCCTCCTCGGTGACCGAGTCCCACAGGCGGCTTTCTTAGAGAGAAGACTCTACGCTGAGATGGCCCTTTAATGGGTTTGTCGCAGGCGCACTGCCCTCCGGAGCAGCCCCGGTGGAGTTAGCGTCCAGTGGGATTTGTCAGACACCCTCTGCTGATACCCTCTGGGCTGATTTATTGTCTTAGAAGGTTTCAAGGTCACATTGAGATTCTGGTGGAACTAAATTAAACCCATGACTCATGACATTATATGCTTGGTCAAACATTCTTTTTCTGTCTTCTTGTAGCCCCTGTAACTAATAAGAAGAGATCAGTGAACCCTTGACAAATGATCTGAGAAAAAGGGTGAGGTATGAAAAGACATCATGTGGAGAAACAAATTACAACCTATTTCCTCTAGTTTGGGACCGGGGTGTTTGGGGAGCACTGCTGGGAGGTCATACACCTCCCAGGCTTGGTAGACACTTTCAGAAGGCTGAAAATCGAGCAGAACTTTCGTTTCTCCCATTGTAACTCAGCTGGATGAAATATTGGAAATACTGTGCATGGTAAAACCTTATACTAGCATTAGGAGAGAAGAGCTGACTTACTAAGGGTTTTGTAGTGTGAATTCATGAGTAACCAGGGCTGTGTGTGAGTGAAATGCAACTCTTAATATTAAAAAAAGAAAAGAGAAAGAAGCTGCATTCTGGAGCTAAGCATTTTGAAAACACTGCTCCGTGCCTACTTCTGTGCCACTCTGCCGCTCTTTGCTTTGCTGTGCACAGGCAGTAATCCGTGTTCCTAACAGAAAGACATCGCGTAAAGCTCTTAGTCCTGAATGGGGTGGCTACTGCCGCAGGCTGATAGCTTTGGAAGAGCCACTGTTTGAAAAAGGGATGGGCAAATGGAAAAACAAATGGGAACTCTGAATCAGAAATATGATAGTAATTTGCACCTGAAGGCAGAGGAGCTGAGCTGCACACGCTCTGGTCCTGCAGAGGTATATTCATGCTCATGGAGAGAGAAGGGTTCTGCGTGTACACACACGCTTCTAAATTGTGGGGCCGTAGTAATGTTGTTGCTTTAGAAGTGCTGGGTTAGATTGTGCAGGCTCAGCCCGTGAGATAAATCACATAGAAATAACGTACCCATTCAGATCTACAACTGAACTAGTGCGGCTGCATTCTGCAAGGAGCTAGACCCAAAGCCCCTGAGTCTTCCCACTGACATCGACACAGGGTGAAGGGACTTCCCTAGGAGATGCCTTTGGCTATCTGGGAGCCCACTGCCCGTGGGAATAGCAATTTTACCCTAGTTCCACTTCACCAGTGCCACTGAGCTAGTCTTGAAAACTGAGTTCAGACACCACGAGGAAATGTAGAAGTGAAGCGTACAACACCAAAGGTAAATGAAGTCAAATGAAATAAAGATCATACTGTGAAAGGAAAGGAGTTTGTTACTGGAACAGCCCAGCAAGATGTAGTAGATTGTGTACATCCCTTGACAGCTCTGATTTTAAACTAGATTGCATCATCAGGGGTGCTTCTTGGATTTATGTAGTGCAGCAGTTACCAGTGAAGCCCTGCACTTTCGTCCTGCTGTCCTTCTTAGAGGAGGCTGAAGTTGTGCTGGTGGCTCCGCTTGGGGTAGCTTTTGGTAGAAAAGGGGCATTGCGTGGGCTGTCCCAGTTCCAGGAGAATGTTTTGATTTTCTGAATTCCAGTGTTACTACAGTTGGGTGAAGGCTGGATTCTCCATGCAGGTGTCTAATCTGCAATGTTTTTGTTCTGTTGTTGAGGTCATTGATTGGAAGCTGTATTCTCTTTATAGATAACAGCGGCCAGAGTAAACATACCTATGGTGTCTTTTTCAGAAGACTTCAAGAATCCTGGGAAACGTATCTGTTTCCTTCAGGGTCACTTAAAACCAATTACACGATTTGTAATTTGGTCTAGAAAATAAAAGAATTTGCAGATCTTTTTAAGTAGGAATCCACTGGTCTTTGTAGGCAGACTTGATAGTTTAGTTTTATAGCATCCATAGAACTTCGGTAGGTGCAGCTTTGGGCCTAGGCAGAGCCCAGTTTTACTGTGTAGATGTTCTCTAGAACAATCACCCAACACAGCTACCTGCCCACCTCTCCAGAGTAGCTAGAGAGCAGTCATCCTGTGGATTTCCTTCTCTGTGCTGATACAAAGTCCAGTGTGTGCAGATAAAGACAACAGCAATGGCTGCAGTGCTCTTTGTGCACGGTCAGTGCAGTAGTAATGAGAAACAAACAGGTTTTTTTGTATAGACTCTGTGACCTGAATTCTCTTGCAGAAAGATTCTTTGACAAGAAATTCCTCATTTGTCTGAAGAATACCTTGGGGAAGTTGGCATCTCTAGAGATGCTATCACTTTCCACTGCATTCTGTAAGGCTATTTCAGAAGATGATGGTATGTGACAGTCTCTGGAGATAGTAATTCAGGTGTAAGACCTTTGCTGAACGTAGAGATACACAAAATGCAACCCTTTTCCTTCTTTTTGTCAGATTATCTTGTAGAGAGTTGGCTGAAAGAGTCTTTCTCTCAAGGGAGGACCTGGGACTCACTGAGTGGGCAATATGATGGAAACCCAGACTTCCAAGGGAAAGGTGCCCTAGTCTAACTCCTAGTCATAGAATCACAGACTGACAGAATGGTTCAGGTTGAAAGGGACCTTTAAAGGCCATCTCGTCCCACAGTGAGCAGGGACATCTGCAACTGGAGCAGGTTGCTCAGAGCCTGACCTAGAATGGTTCCAGGGATGGGGCATCGGCCGCCTCTCTGGGTGACGTGTTCCAGTGGTTCATCACCCTCAGTGTAAAACATTTCTTCCTTAGATCTAGTTTAAGTCTACACACTCTCAGTTTAAAACCATCACCCCATGTCCTGTCACAACAGGCCTTCTAAAAGGTCTGTCCCCATGTTTCTTATAGGCCCCTTGAAGTACTGGAAGGACCACAAGAAGGTCTCCCCAGAGCCTTCTCTTTCCAGGCCAAGCAAGCCCAGCTCTCTCAGCCTGGCCTCCCAGCAGAGGGGTTCAGCCCTTAGATCATTTTTGTGGCCTCCTCTGGACCTGCCCCAACAGGTCCATGTCTCTCCTGTGCTGAGAACTCCAGGGCTGGACCCAGCACTGCAGGTGGGCTCTCGCCAGAGCAGAGCGGAGCGGCAGAATCCCCTCTCTTGACTGGCTGGTCAGTCCTGATCCTGCTGCTCAAGCTGTGCTCTTCATCTGTTGCTGGGACGTACCTGAGGGCTTGTGAGTGCTGGTGCAGTTTAGAACTGTCAGACTCTGATTCTTTTTGGTCACCTACAAAGCCTGCCACTGTTTCTTGTCATACAGCTTCACCTGAGGTAGTGCTGCAGCAAGTGCTGCGGTTCTGGGCCACAGGATGACCTCACGCATGCTGGGCATTGTGCAGGAGTGGAATGTTCACAGGTGGCCTCTTGGTGAGTGACCTCTGCTGAGCTTGCCAGCGCCTGCGGATCCTGCCAGTGCCGCATCCACACTCTTCTCCCAGCTCTCCGAAGCATCACGACAGAGGAGTGCAATGAAAAGCTTGTACATTTTGTGTCTCACCATCGCCCTTGTGGGTGGGACTTTCTCTCGCAGCTGATCCCACCCCACAGTAAGGAGTCTGTCTCGGTGCCCTTCGACTGCAGCATCACTGTGAGTTAGCGAACACCTTGCTCTGCGTGCCCCCGCAGCTGCTGAAGTTCAGGGCTGCTGCACACGCGTGGCACAGAGAACTCCAGAGAAGCAGCAAACACGCAGTTGTCACCCTGTGTGCTGCCAGGCAGAACTTACTGCTTCACTGTACTCTGCGTGCTGGTGTCTGGAGGGGAAAGAATTGCTCCCGACAGCGGGCATTAGAAATTCAAGGATGCTCTAAGTTTTTAAGAGCACAGAGATTTAGCCATGTAATTCTCATGAATGATAATGGAAGGTAAGCAGCTAATAAACTGTGACACTGACAGTAGAAGCCCATCTCCTTGTGCTGTGCCTCGCAGAGACTGAGCAACGCATAGGTATCCTGCTATTATTTCTCAGTTCTTGAGAGGGGAAAAAAAAAAGCAGGCTAAAAGATTTTGTGCCAATGCTAACATGTTTATACACCATGTGGAGATTTCTTAATTGGAACAGACGCTGAGCTCTGAGAGATGTTAGACACATGACACATTATCTCCCTGCCCTTTTTTTTTCCTTTGCTTTCAAGAAAAAAAAATATTATCTACGGTCACATTTTCACTTCTGAAAAAGTATGAAAGGAAGTTCTTAAACTAATGAATTCATTTGTTTTTTGCATGCCTGTAAATTCAGTGGAGGCCTTTGGAAAATGTATCTTAAGATGCTAAAAATTATTCCCAGGATTTTATAAAAATCTCTAAATTACTTTTTGTGGTTTGGAGCAGCTCTCCCAACTACCATACTGGGAATACACTCTGGATGTTCATCAAGCAGCCTTCACATGCACTGCTGAACGGAAAGGGCTTCAGATGTGCATGATTTTGTGATTATGGCATAGGATGGTCATGAGCATTCTCCACCCTCCTGTTCATTCTGTAGCACTGACTTCATTCGTGGTGGGGTTTCAGTCCTCTAGCACTAGAAATTAATTTACTTACTTAGCAGGGAGACAGATGGATGTGTGAAGCGGGGCTTTCAGTGCAGTTTGCTAGACAACACCACCACCACTCCATGAAATGTCAGATTGCAGCCCGCTTCCTCGTTACCCTGATGCAGACATATTCAGCTGAGACTGAAGGGTAGCTGAAAATCTTTCATTACTCTGTCAAAACCTGCAAATAAAATACGTGTCGCTAAATTTCACACAGGTGAGAAGAGAGTTGTGAGAGCTGCCAGCAGCAAACGTGAAAATGGGGGAGAAGGGAACCACACAATTTTTAATTCCATCCTAGAGCAAATGGCACTTTGCTAGGTACCTGGGGTGTTGGGAATACCAATGGATAGGTATAGAATATATACGTATGCTGTCAGAGGGGAGGCCTTCCTGAATTTTGCATTGATTTTAAAGTGCTCATCTGCATCGGTTTCTAATCGCATGTAATCTAATCTAATCTATTCCAGATATTTATAAGATACCTATCAGCAGCACAGCCTATACGCAGCTGTAATCTTACAGTGCTCTCTCATACCTGTAATGTAAAAGAAAGTCTGCAAGACAATTTGTAGGAGTACAGAATATTTGGGATGTTGATGAGCTAGCTGTGTGAGCTTCACCATGGTGGGTCAAAGCACCAGTGCACAGTGGTTTGCTGGCAGTGAAATAGTAATGAAGTGTCCCTGGATATGCAGAAACAATTATTACTCAAACTTGCAAAAGAGCCCAAGGAATCTACGCAAACTACAATGGAATTGTGCAAGGGCCGATCTTTGTGACATTCCCAGAAAGTTTTCTTGTCTGCCCTGTCTTTCCTTGCACCTTCTCAGCCAAACAGTTGAACTGGCAACTCAGAAATTCTTGGCCAGGTACATCTCACTGTCAGCGGTGCTTTGCAGCCTTTGGCAGAAATCACTGATTGCTAACGTAGCACCTTTCTATGTTCATCTGCCTAATTTATGGGTTTTTAAAAGATTACATTATATAGCTGTGCCAGATTTGGCTTCTTGTCTTTGTCTTGTTTTTCTTCTGTGTTATTTCATCTTGTATTGAGATGTGATGGTTGTTGGAGGCATAACATGCATAAAGTAGTTGAAAATAGAGCTCTAAATCCCTAGTTGGTGCCACATATCTGAGGAAGCTGAAGAGGGCATTTTTTATCTTGAGAAGAGCTTCACCTTCATTGTTTTTCCAGTACCATACATTTGTGAAAACAGCAGAAGGTGTTTGTAGTTCACATAAAAACAACAGAGGCTCTTCCCTGCCACTGGAATTGCTGGCTAGAATCACGCTTGGTAGAATTTTGCAGGAGTTGAACAGAACTACAGTGATTTGCCCTCGCTGAGGATGTAGCTCTGCATGAGAAAAGCAGTAACAAATCTCACGGATTGATCGCGCCATGATAAAGATCCAGTTACTGAGGCATTTCTTTACAGCTGAGATCCACCAAATAAACCCAGTCAGTCCTGTCTTCCGAGGCGTGACAGGAGTCGGGGCAGACTGAGAGAGGCTCCAGTTGCAATTCAAATATCCTTCTATAAACCCGTGATTAGCGCTGCTAATCTCGCCTCGGTGAGCCAAAGACAATAACAACGAAGTTGCCGAACACCTCGGCCATTATGTAATTCTTTTGCTCAGAAACTTGCTGGTGTGAGAGTGCTTTTGAAACTCATTAGGAAAACTAAACTTGCCAAATGAGCCTTCTCTAGGGAGAACAAAGTCAAACGTGTGCCAGCGTGGAGCCAGAGCCTGCCAGGGGCTGAACCCTCACGAATCCCACTGCTACCAGTGAGAGCTGAGGATGCAAAGTCCTTGGTGTAACTGAGCCCAGTTGTAAAATGAACTAATAGCTGTGGGCCCGTCTCTCACAGTGACATCAGCCTTGGGTGTTGACTTGTAACAGACCCTAGCGCGTTGACTTGCACTAAACCATGATGCCAGCCTGCTTGTGACTGCACATGGTCGTCCTCTCTCTCCAGCACCCAGCTGACCATGCGGGGCACACACCAGCAGCTAGGCCAGACTGTGGGACCACAGGTTTCTTTTGTCTGGTTCACAAAGCCGGTCTGGAACGTTCCTTCACCGGGAGATGGTTCACACGACCAAAATTGGCGGAGAGAGGTAAAAAGTAGCCAAGCTGTGTCAAAAGCCACACTGAATTTTCAGCAGATCATGGGAACAGTAGAAATCTCTAGGAGGATGCTGGTGAAATTAGAAATGGCTCTTGGAGAATAACTACCTACAGAAAATAGTGTAATATAAGGAAAGGGGGGGATTTCCTTTTGTTATCAAAACCATCAGTATAAAACACATGGAGAGTAAAAAACAGTGAAGACACTGTTGCTAAGTGGGCTGGCTTTTTAAGTATTAATGGAACCTCACAGAACAAGAGTTTCTTTTATGCTTTTTATCCCAGCTCCCCGCTTGCAAGGTTCTTGTGTGAACATGCAGCAGTTTCCAAGGCTGTGAAATTATCAGACCTGGACCGATGCCAGTACAAACCAATTTATTGGGGTCCAGCAATTAACTAAAACCTAGAAAGCTTGATTAATTGTGGCACTGCTCAGCAGGGAACATTGAGAAGAAAAAAAAATCAGACTAAACTCGATGCAGTGTCTCTGTTCCATATACCAATTTACACTGTATGTAAAGAAAAGTTTCCTCTCTGCAAATACCCTTAGTATATTGTTTTGCACCGTGTACAAAGACTAATTACAATGCCACTTGAGAAATTGCTAGTTGATGGCTCTCTGGATAATCTTTTCATAATACCTCTTACCCTGTTACGCTTTTTTTACGTTGATTTCATATCTTATCGTAACCCAAACAATGGGATGTATTATTTTAAAACATTGTTTTGTTAAGCTTGTCTCTGGAGGGACATCTTGAGAATCCAGTACTGCTTTGTTTCTTTAGATTTCCTCAAACATTGATGTTTCCAAGAAAGGTGAGGGTTTGGTAGCTGTTCAGAATTATTTAGGATAGGAAAAAAAGCAAACAAAAAAGTTGAGCTGAGAACCAATTTACCAGGGTAGAACATGTTGACTGAAATGAAATCCTGTAGTCTGAGGAGACAGACAGGAACGTATACAATTGAGATGTTTAAAAGCTGAATTAGAAGTGTCTTAAACATTATGAGAAGCAATTACAAGGTGTAATTAAGGTGTTGTCTGATTTCATTATGACAGTGTTAGCAAAGAGCGGCCGCATTGGTTGTTTTGTTGCAGGGCTTGTCACAAAACCCTATGCATAAAGCAAAATTAAAAAAATCTCATTCCCAGTTGCCTTAGTGGTACATTCATCGCTTTTAGTATAGATTACTGAGAAGAAAGTAAATATTCCAACGCAGTGTAATGCACTGCTGCAGTGTATTGTGATGGGTAGCACGAAACACTGGACCTAGCCCTTCATCTTCGTTTCTTTTACATCAAAATAATTCATTGGCTAGTAATGGAAAAAAAAGCTGCCTGGGGATAAAACAGTAGTGGTAAGAGAATAGTCACCGCTGCCCAACGAAGAAAGGAGAGATACGTGCAAATGTTTTTACCTTTTCAACATCATTTTGTATCCTGACCTGCATCCAGCTGTGAGACTGTCACATTCTCAGATTTAAAGGATGCAATCCACAGACAGTGCTAAATCACATTAGGCAGGGGTGAGAATAGAGCCCGTGCACGCATAACATCCAGGCAGGACATCTAGCTGGGGCTGGAGGGTGATTTGGGGCATTCACTGAGGTAGGAAGGGCTGTCTCCTCCGATTTCACTGTATTTATTGGGGATTTAATATATTTTTTTAAAGATATTTGCTGTGGAAATCAGTTTGTCGGAGGTCATCTAATTGAATCTCCAGCCCTGGCAACCCTTCACAAAGGCTGCCAGAAATGACCAAGTTGCTAATGTTTAACTGTGAATACCCAGCGGGGTTCCTCCGCAGGGCTGAATACAGTCAATTATGTTATTTTTCTAAATATTAGTGACTCAGCTGTCTCTGCTTGTGAAGAGTTGCCAGGGTCACAGATACAATCAGACAGATCCTCCCCCCCTGCTTCACTTCTGAGAGATGGGGAGAATCTTCTAAACCTCAGATGGAATAACGCCGAAGCGGAGGGAAGGGTTCTGGCCGGGCTGGGCTTCTCCTCCAGAGTGGCTGTGTCCAGCCCCACGGCTTTGCAGGGCTCTGGGGGGCCAGGCCGGGCACTGTGTGCCTGGGAGAGCACTGTTGTGCAGGCAGCCTCACTGAGATCTGTGAAATCAGTACACAGGCTCAACAGGAACTAGGGCTGAGGTCTGACAAGACATAGGTGCCAGCGGCTTGTGTCTCCCCTTCAATGCTTTTTTGTTCTTTCTGTCTTCTGCTCTCCCTTCCCATCCCTCATCGTGGTCCAAATCTCTCTGGAAGGAACATTTTTATGTACCACAACAATTGAGTTTTCCTCTGTAGATTTGTCAGTGATGACCGCTCTGCAGCGGTGGCTATGGAGAGCTCAGCAGAAGCAGATTCTGAGCAGCACCCACTGCTCAGTGTGCTCTCCAGCTGAGCCTGGCAGATGCTCCAGCAGCCCCACTCCTTTGCGCTCCACACGGAGCTCTGCGAGGATTTCAGGTTTTGATTGCAGCTTCCTTAGTTTTTGCCACAAAGGCTGTTTTCCAAAGCCCAGCCTTTTCCAGCAACAGCTTCCCTACCCCTGTGCTCCGCAGCCCAGCGCTTCTTATCTGATCAACAGCTTTTGGCAGAAGGGAGAAGTCCTTCCAGAGCATTTGAGTGCCAGTGCATCGTTTTGGCCCGAGTCTGCAGTATTGCTGTGGACTTGGCAAAGTTTCTTAATTTACTGCTGTTAAATTTTATCCAACTTTAGGAATATTATGTGGATGTGGCCAATCGCCAGCTAGTCTGAAACCATTGCAAATACTTTGCCAGCATGTGTCCAAGTATAATCCAATTTTGATGTTTTTAATGCTGATACAATTTCCCTATAAGTACCTTCAGGCATGGCATCTGAACTGCCCCGGACAGGAGTTCAGCAACCAGCTGTCTGGAGCCCAGCTCCTAGGAGGTGAGAGCTTGATGCCTTCAGGTCTCTGCCTCTCCTGGAGCTGGAAAGCCTAGGCTGGGTCTCTAGTGACCACTGATGTTGCATCTCTGACTTGTTGAACACATGCAGCATTTCGTTTGTGAGGGAGGATCTTGGTGTTTCCTTAGAATGAGCAGTGAATCAAGAGTCATGAAATGTCTTCTCTGTTTAGCATCAGTACCCTTCAGACCAGGACACCGGTGTGCCAGGTACCTCAGGAATACAGGAGCAGATAAAACTGCGGCGAAAGCAGAACTGAAATTTCAAATGCTTCAGTACTGCAGAGAACTTGACTTTGAAGAAGTGGACATTATCAAAAGGGTGCCTTTGTAGCTTGTTCTTGCTATAAAAACAGGGAGGAAACCAAGCCACCTTCTTTTAAAGCTGGAGTTTCCCCTGGCTGGAGCTCCCCTAGGGAGAAAGAAAATAACCCAGGCAGGGAGAGGAGGCTCACTGTGTTTAGACAGCCTGTCCTCTTCTGATCTGCGTGTGCCTCTCAGGAGGAGGAATTCCCTAGGAAGGTTTTGATGTCTGGCTAATTACCAAGGCCGACGTCTCCCTCCCGTAGGACGATGTGGTTTGGGGCTGCACTCTAAACCGAAGAGGAGATGAAATGGTTTCCTCAGTGTCTGCAGTTTTAGATTCTTTGCCTTCTCCCCAGATTGTTGTCATGATGGGCAAATACAGAGTGTAAAACTCTGTCCTCAGGCAGGACATCAGGACTCCATCGTGGAAAATGGGAATCTGGATGTTACTAATGTTGCAAAGTTATGTGGGACCTATTTTGGTCACAGAAACGATCAGGTCAGCAGCATCCTGTCTTGCAATCCATCTCATCCAAGCATTCACCAGTGAGAACTGGTGTAAATTATAATGTCCATTGCTGTAAGCAACTGCCACCCACCCCCCAAATTGAGAAGGGAAGGTATTTCTGCCTTCTGTTTGGGCAAATACACCTTGTTTTTCTGTTGACACTGGCACCTGTTACTGTTCACTAAACGTCCTGGTTTTCTGCTCATTTTTCTCTAACATTCAATAATTTAAACTGTTAGCAGAATTGCCTCAGTAACAGAAGTGATTTACCAGTCAGCATGTTCATCTTGCTGCGTGAGGGGAGAATCCCCTACTGATTCTGTCTCCAGAGAGCTCCACTCTCTTCTCTGCATTCAGAAATGCAAATATTGTACCAGTGATTGATCGCGAGACATTTTGCAGGCTAAATTCATGGCTAGTGGAAGCGGGCAGGAAAATCTTACTTCAGTTTACTTGAACTTAACTAACATCAGCAATTAATTTCTTTTTGGTTCTTCCGTGGCACAGTTTTTGCCTAACTGACAGAACTGGTTTAAGGAATGTTTAACAGTGTCTGACTGCGTGATACCATTCCAAGAAAACGCCAGTCTGGCAATGCGGTGACAGCAAAACGATTACTGTGCAGCATCCTTTAAAATCCTTTCCGTTTGGATCCAGCCACATCATGAAGAGGGAGAAGAGAGCAGGAGCTCCAGCAGCTCAGGGTTATTCGTTGCACTGCCACAATGTGCGTGCCCCATCTGATGATGTGGGGCTCTGCTGGCAGATGCCTTGGCTCAGCTGGCGAGTTCATGGCTGGCACCGCTGTTACACTGCACTGTCTGATCTCAGGGCACTTGTGTACTTTGGGGTTATCTTTTTTGGAAACGGAGAAACTGAAACACAGTCACAGAGGCTTTGTGTGGAGGTACCCATCAGGCTCAGAGTACAATTACAGTAGACCCTGTCTCCTGAGTTTTGGCTTGGTGTACTACCAGCTGAGTGATATTTCTACTCAACAAACATGCTTTTTCAGGTATTTATGTATTCCTTCAGGTATTCAGGTCTCAGGAGGATCCCAATCGCCCTGTTCCTCAGTTAAGAAATGGGAGAACGATGTATGAGGTTGCAGCCTTATTTATTCTTCTACCATAATCTTGTAAAAGAGAAAGGAGAAGAAATTGATAGTACAAAAAAACCCGCAAAACCCCCCCAGTAAACCCCCCCAAAAGCTGGGTAGAAGTTTTTTAAAAAGCCAATCCAGTGTTTGCTTTTCCTTTTCCAGGCCACCCTCCAAATTTACACAAGGCTAACTGTATTACAAGGAACGGATTAACACAGAAAGGTTCCCTAAAGCAGACCTGGTGGAGTTATCTTTAATATTAAAAGCTGAGTGTTTGTTTTCTTTAATATGGAGGGCAGCACCAATAAAAACACCAGTGAAAGAGGCCAGTATTACTGGATCACATGTCTGCTTTTATCTCACAGTGGAGTTATAGTAGAATGATTTTTGCTTGGAAACTTTAAAGCCGGACTGCATCCTTTCATGCTGAAATCATATCTCCTGCAAGGATTATTGGAGGATATAATGTTTCCTTCAGCTTCTTATTTTCTCCACTCCTGAACTTGGACTCCTGACCCCAACTTTTCTCTGGTTATGACCAAGCATTGGCCTTCAATTGAATAGCTGAGCTTTTTACAATCAGATCAGCTCCTGCTTTTGTAATTTCAGACTCATTTTGTGACATCGATATTGTAGATCTTAATTAAAAGTCAAACATTTTATATCTGGGGTAATGACCATACAGGAACTGCCAGGTTTGGCTCCCATGTGCGTAACCATCCAAAGCATTCAATCCGTGTGACCCGAGTCGGGGGAGCTGTGCGCGGTTCGGCCGTGGGCCCCCTTCTCCCCTTTGTGTCCCCGCTGCAGCAGGGTTCTGCACCTGTGATTGCTCTGTGTGGTCACAAAGACCAGTCCATGACTGGCAGGTAACTCAGGCTCCGTGGTAGCTGAGTCTGGAGCCTCTCATTAGTTGGAACAGCTAATCAGGCAGAAATCTGCGGGGCTCTGCAGTTAATTACAGGGCAGGGTTAGATGGTGGGTAGTAAAAATATCTGTTGCTTGGCTGTACCACTGTCTCTTGGTAGCACCAGTGTGGGCTAATTGCACTGGTTTGTCTGTGTAGATAAGGTTAGAGGTTCTGTTCAGCACAGTACTGAATCTGGACAGAGTTCTGTTCATAGGACATGGGATTTTATTATTTTTTACTTTTTAATTGCTCTTTATGTGCTGTGCCTTGTGCTATGTCTCACTGAAGGAGACATCAGGGAGACTGGGTTTTGATTGTGCAGCTACAGTATCAGCTTGCTTGTGCAGCTGCTCATCTTGCAGCCAACAAATTTGAATGTCTGTGAATGCCAAATGAGATGTTGGAATATGGTCTTGAAATCCTACAGTACTGGGCTTGATACAGTCCTATCTGTAACAACTACTTCATGGCCATTTCTTAGTTGTACGAGTGTGAAAAGTAAGACTACCCAGGTGCCTCTGCTATATCATCCTTAAAAGCCTTGCCTTCTGTAAATAAGCCACAGTCTTATGGTGTGTGAGTTACTCTCCAGAGAGTGTGATTTTTCAGAAACACAGATTGAGAAAAGGTTACTTAGTGGAGTCTTTCAAGCTGATTAAACATTTCCAGAACACAAAACATGCCTGAAGAAATGGGATCGCTAGTGAAGTTTTGCCTCTGAATGTAGCAGACATCATCTTCACTTGAAGTCAATGGCAGAAGAGCCTCTGGTATAAATGGAAACAGAATCAGCACCTATCAAAGAGCATCAGGTTGCAGATTTATCAGTATCTGAACTGCCAACACAGATGAGAACAGTTTATGAGGTTTTCACAGATAAAAAAGATGTATTTTGAAAAAAATTAATGTGCAAAAACCAGTGTGTTTATGCCTTTTGATTGAAACCTGCCTGTAAACAAGCTACTCTAGACTAGCCTTCCTCTTGTGTTTACACGTCCATAGGAGGAATTACCTGTTTGATTTATTAGTATAACCTGCTGGTGGTAATGAAAGTACAATAAATGGGCCTGTAATGCACTGTGTCATGAAGAAATAACTTATTAAACAAACATAACGTAGAATATAAAACACTTCAAGCACCAAAAGGAGTCATTAACCATTGCTAATTAAAAGGGAACTCGCAGAGCTGCCATCCCTGTTAGCAGAAATGCAGAAACAGTGCCCCTTCGTGGCAGTGAGGAAGGATTGCTCAGCAAATAAATGCCCAAGTATTTGTTCATCTTACTGTGGACGTTGTGGTGAATGCCTTTGTTGCTGGCAGTTACTAGGAGCACAGAGCATGCAAAGCCTGGAGTTAGGTCCTGCCGTGGTACAGTGACTAACGGAGTCCGGGAGAGGCAAGGCAGTGGCAGGCAGAGGTGGTTTGTTTTCAGAACACACTGAAAGGTGCAGAACCCGATCCCAGTGAGTTCCTCACTTTGAAGCCAGCGCTGCTGCGCTCACAGTCGGACACCTTCATACTCTTGAGAAAACAGTTAACATCTTAGTTCCCACTGCAGCTGAAAGTGCATTCGTGTGTCATGGGCAGACAAAACCATACCATTGTTCCTAATGGCTTGGCACCAGGCTTCCTCCTCACTGCCTTGGGCTTTCCTGGGTTTCAGGTACTGCTCTGGAGAAACTTGCTGCTTTTTCTCTGTGCTGCCGTGGTCTGTGGATAGTCTGAGGATTCAGTCTCTGGGGCTGTGTAGTTTGCCTGCAAGAAAGTCATCCTCATTTACAGAATAAGGAGCTGTCATTGTCTACACCTCAGCCCAACAGATCTTACTGCCTTGTGAGGGTAAGACTATTTACACATGTACTTGTGTGGCTTTATTTACACGTGTATTTGTGTGATTTTTTAGAACCATTATGCTCTCAAGACACAATTTTTTGCCAGTAGTGTTTCTTGTATCAACCCTGGTGTATGATAATTGATTGTCAATGATACGAAAGGAAGGGCGTTTGGTGGGAATGCTGCTAGAGTCTGGCTATGCGATGATGCCTTTTTTGTATCTGTTCCTGGAGAGCCCCAAAGCCTGAAACTTCTCAATTACCCTGGCACAACATATAGAGACAGGGTAAGCCAAGGACCTGAGAGACTTGCTAAGGATTATCTGGATTGTATTGGTTTGGACAGTAGGCTCTTTGGGCATTTGTCTCTTTAATCCTGGATGTGTAGGATTCCATCTGTTGGGATGGATTTGGTGAGGCTGAGTTGCCTCCTAAGAATTTTTCCAGTATAGAGATGGTTCAATGTGTTAAACAGGAACAGGCTCAGAACGTGCAACTATAATAATAACAATTAATTTTCCTCTGCCATTCTCTAAAGATAGAAGGGAAAGGAATGATCCTTTGAGCAGTGAACTATCTGTCTTCAGCCTCGCTTCCTGTGCTCGCTGCTTTCTTCAGTCACAGTGGCATGTTCAGTGTGAAGCTTGCACTCTGAGCTCTGAAATTCCTTCAGATTCCTTCAGATCTTCCAGTGAGGCTTCTTAGGAGAAGAGCCCAACCTGTGCAAACATTCACATGGATGCTTTATCTGGTCTGGACCTTTTTGTTTCTTCATAGTCTTCTCCCCTCCTAAGTGCATCCTTCCTTGCAAAGCTTTAGCGAGGGTCTTCCTTTGGAAATGTCTGTGGAGATCTGCTTTGGAAACTTGTGAGTTACTAACCATCAATTTACTCTGCTAACTTAACAAGCAGATGTTTGGCTGCAGCACTGGCCAAAGTAGAATAAGCAGCAGAGAATAAAAGCACCATTTTTCATTAAGAATATCAGTAGCATGATATAAAAATTGCCAAGTTTTGAGGAGAAACAGTCTTCATCATTTTTCTCTTGTAATTACTTCAAATGCAGCAGAGTGGTTTTTTCCTTGGAGTTCGTGGTTTTTAAGAGCATTCATTTCCTTTGGGAATTATTCTCTGTTTTATTAACAGCAGATTGTTTTTTCATACTGTAGCATTTATGGGGAGAAATATGTAATTTTTATACACACTGACAGTGTATTATTAATAAAATGCTGATAATAACAGAGACATCAATTACCACGTTCTAGAAGAAAAACTCAAACAAACCAAATGAAAATAGAAGAGCACATTGAAATAATAACCCAGACGTGATCTCCAGAAGTGACCAGCTGTTGCCAAGTCCCCCTCTCACTGCATCGTATGTGATGCCCACGGCCACCAGGTAGCTTTCTATTCAGTGTGTAGTAGTCCATATGTACCATAATAGCTAGTCAGGACTCTGCATGATGGGCTGTGGGACTGATGGTTTGCTGTACAGTTTCACTTCTCTCCCAGGAGGAGAGGAACGCAACACAGTGAGTAGCACAGCCTGTGGCTTCACAACAGCTGGTGTTGTTGGACACGTGTACTTTGGTAGCTCCCCGAGGCCTGTGGGTATCTCTGTACATTAACTGAGGACATTTTTCAGGACTCAGCTGTCACATCTGTGTGCTGCCTCTTCCTTAGACTTGTGCCCTCTGCTTGCACACTGGGCACAGAGGTTTACCCAGAGAAAGATCATAGCAGGATTGTACCATCAATCTCACTGGGATGGAGCGTGTGCATGTACTGAAGAGGAGAGGGAAGGGAAGAAGCTGACCCTGCTTCTACATTTAATGGGAAACACTTCCAAGAGTACTCCACTGGCCTAGTAGAGCTCCCTGGCTAATGCACGTTAGTTTTCCCAGTTCCTACCCTGCTTTGCTGGAAGGTCTGGGAGCAGACACCGACATGCCTGTGAGATGGTGGCTGATACACTGGGTGCTTATGCAGTGCCTCTCTCCCAGTATGTTCTCTAGGATTCCGTGCTGTATGGAAACCTTTGGCTGTTCCCTGTACCTGTCACCTCACTGTACCAAAACACAAGCGTTTGAAACCAACAAAAGCTGCTATGAATTCACAGTAGATGACTGAGTGCTGTTCTGTAGCTGCCACACAGCTCTCCCGACAGAGCTGAGAAAAGGCATCTCTCATTGGGATGGAGCAAAACACTGTTTCTTTGCCCTTCTCTGCCTGTAAAGCTGTCAGTGGATTGCTCAGTGCAGTCTTTAAAAGAACAACTTTCTGTAATTACAAGCAGACTCGTACTGGAAGTGCTGTGTAGTAGTAAGAGCAAGGCATATGTGCAGATAGGACACCTACGCCTTTCTGGACGTTTTAATACTTCCTGTTGGTTGATAAGCAAATCTCTGTGCCTCTCAGTTTCCCCTGCAGAGAAATAGAATGGAGGTGTCGCGAGGCTTCATTTAGGCACCATCTGTGAGATGTTTTGAGATCCCTGGGATGGAAGAAGGGTAGTGGTGGAAGTGTGTGCTGACATATCATGGGAATCAGAAATGATTTGGGGTGTGAAGGGCGGGGTTTGTAATAGCCTGCGTTGGATCCTTAATGGCAATTTGCTTTCGTTACAGTGTGGATTTGTTTGCATCAGCTTCATGCAGAGTCTTGTTGCTTTTCTATCCATTCTGGGAATCTGGGGGGGATGGTTGATTTCCGACAGTCATACACCCTGGAGAAGAGGTTTAAAAACTTGAGAGTACCAATAGAGCTTTAGTGGTTTCATGAAACTGTCCATTTTTTTCCATTGGGTTTATGAGGCTGCTAGATTACAACAGATGGATTCATTTATCTCACTATGTCTTCATATATATTTAGATGGCTCCCATCTCGGTGGGACTCGTGTGCCTCCCAAGGGTTTTAAAATAGAAAAAAGCTGTTTCCTTCTCTGCCTTGCTTTCTATCTCGCCCCTAAGAGGAATAGCTTGATTAGTTTGTAGGGCTTGGATTTGTTGGGCTGGGCACTAGCATTCTTTGCGTGTTTCTGTGCAGAGAAATGAAGCCGAGGAGAGAAGTTTTGCATTTACTTCTGAATGCTTTTGAGAGCTGGGTTATTTTATCTCCATGAGGCAAAATAAGTTCCGTGGTACAGAAATACTGCCTGGGAAAGATGAAACTCCCACAGTCTTGTCTCACCCCTTTGCCAGTGGCTGTAGCGCTCCAGCAGAAGCTGGCAATGGAAGAAGGTTACGAAGGGCTTTGAGTATCAGAAAAGCAAACAGAAAAGTCTGCAGTTGGTAGGGAAGAAGGGTGAGCAAAGCAGCAGGCTGCTGTCCATCGCTGAGCAGCACCTGCCGTGCTTCACACCAGCTGCGGTTTATTCCAAAGCATGGGGAGCTGCAGTAATTAAGCTGCAAGACACAGATTGGTGCATCAGGAGCGTGCTCCTTAGGATGAGGTGCGATCTTCTGGCCAGTCCCACCAGCGAGAGGACATTTCTGCTGACATGGCTGTCCGGCCATCCCCCAGCGGTGCGGAGGTGGCGGGCACCCCGAGGCTGGGGGACAGTTGCAGGCAGCTGACTCAGCAGCTCCGTTCTGCTGGGACGTGAAGAGACAAAGCTGAGCTCAGAGATCAATCTGCAGAGTCCAAAACAGTGGGTCCTAAACAAAACAGCTGTCAGCATCGTGGACTGTTTCATTTTTCCCACAAGGAAGAAGGGGCAGCACCAGAATTTTACAGGGGTTAAGTTCCACCACGATGCTATGAGCAAGTGGCTTCTGGGGACAACAGAGACCTCAGTAAAGAGTGTCCTGCTCATCTCTTGTAAACGTCTGTGTTATCTGATGCAAGTTACTCCTGTAGTAGAACTTAGAAGAGCCTTTTCCAACCCATCTACCGCCAGTACCCACATGCCTCCCAACAACGATCGGGAGTTTCAGTTGCTGTGTGTTCAGGCCTGCCCAGGCTAGCCTTAAATCTTTCTGATCTGGGCAATGTGAGCATTGTAAACATGGTGGCATGGATCTTACCAAGCTTGCCAGGGGCAGTGGAGATATTTTTAGGTCGATACCACCAAATCCTCATTACCAGTGGCACCCCTGTAGCAGCTCAGCTGTGCCTGTTAAGTGCTGACTTCACCCTTTCCTCCTGTCTATGGGTAGGTTGTGGTCTTTCAGTGCATGCTCAGCTCTCTTTCACCAGCTTTTCTCTTCTTGCCCTTTCTGGCAGAAGTTGTGAGTGCACCCCAGTGTGCCGAGTGATGGGGAGGTGGACAGGGGACTTCTCTAGAGCAGCCGAGGCTGAGGGAGGGCCAGGGTTTCACTGCCTCTTCTCTGCTCCTGTGCGTCTTGGCTGGGGGAGATGTTCTGCGAGCCTGTTTCAACATGATGACACATGCTGAGTTAAGAAATTAACATTTGCCTTAGTTAGCTGGATGTTCATTTGGTGTCTCGCTCACTCTCTGCTCCTCAGTCTAGGCACAGGGCCAGCCGCAATATTTAGATCCAAGCACTCCCCGTTCTGCGACGTACTATGGAAGATGCCACACATTTGCAAAGCCCACATCCCCACCGTGCCCGAGAGCCCTTGGGAAGAACCTTTTAGAAAGAGCGGCTCTGCAGCAGCGTAAGGCAGGAGGCCGATTCAAACCAAAACCACCGATAGCGATTGCGGTCCCTGAAGCCACCCCCCCACCCCGCACCGTGCCGAGTACGCAGCTGCTCCTGCCCGAGTAACTGGGCAGCGCCTAACTGGCACCAGTGCCCGTCGGGTCCAGAGCTCGGCTGCCCGTCAGCAGTAGAGCCCCCGCGCCACAGGATGTCACTGAGGAGCCAGGAGCCGCTGCTGCGCTGACAGGCATTTTACAGCCCGCCCGGCACTGCAGGAGCCGCTGCCAGCCCCTGCCTTCCGCGGGCTGTCCCCGGGCGGGCAGGGCCACCCAGCCCTGCGGAGACCCCCGGTGCCAAGCTGCCCGCCCGCCCCCGCGCCCGCCGGTCCCGCCCCCGCGCCCGCTCCGCACCGTCCCGCGCACCCTGCGCACCCTGCGGGCACTGCCCGCGGGCAGATTCCGCGCTCAGCGGGGGAAATCATTTCCCCCTTTTTTTCTTTTCTTTTTGTCTCCAAAGTAACCTGTGCCTTTCGGGAACGGCTCCCCCTCCCCACCCCGACCGCGGGCCGTGGGACCGGGCCGGGGCCAGCCCGGGATGCCGCTGTCGCCCGGGGGCCTGCGGGCAGCGGGGGCTGGGAGCGGCCGGGCTGCGGGGGCCGCGGTCGCACCCCGCCGGCCCCGGGCTGGACTCGGCCACGGAGCATCGCGGAAGGAGGAGGAGGGGGGCGAAAACGGGTTTCACTTCCGCCTGGTTGCAGGAACCACAAGCCCCCAGAATATATTAGAATAATAATAATAGAAAGGTTGCCCACCACCACCTCTGGTTTTTTTTTTGTCCCCCCCTGAAAAGAGGGAGTGGAGGGAGGAGGGGGAGAAAAATAAAAGAGGCTCCGGGCAGGCAGATCCATGTGCAGCCGGTGAGACACCGAGACCGGCCCGCCTGCATCCCGCCAGCATCCCGCCTGCATCCCGCCTGCATCCCGCCCGCAGCCGCGGCCGCAGCCGGGAGGGAGGACGAGCGCAGCCTCCCCAGCGCGGAAGAGCGCAGAGAGAAGGTCTGTCCTTTGCTTTTTACCTTGTGTGCTCAGGCACGGCTCTGTCCCGGGTGGAGAGGGAACGGCAGGCTCCGTGCACCCTGCTTCCCCAGCCTCCAGCCAGCCGGCCGGAGCACAAAGCCCGGGTCCGGGGGGGTCCGAGCGGGGCTGCGGGCTGGGAGGGAGGGGGCAGAGCCCCTCAGCGCCCCTGCTCCGCTTGATGGCTTCTGGATCTGTGCCTCCAAACCTCCCCAAACCCTCTCGCGCTGCTCGGAGGGACTGGTTAGTGCGAGGCGGGCTCCGGGGAGTGTTGTCTCTATGGGAAACGTTCCTGCATGTGCTGGGCGGTTCTGTCCGGGCCTGGCCGCCGTGGAGAGGACCAGGGGGGTAGTGCTGGGTGTCTCCGGCCAGGGGGCACGGGGAGCCTGGCGGGGTGTGGGGAGGGAGAGTGCCGAGGGCTCTGCGGGCCCCAGGTGATGGGCCACCAGGGAGCCAGGCTGCTTGCCCTCTGGGTGAAGCTGAGTTCTTTCCTGTGCCGGATGGACCTTATGTGATTTCCCTTTCCAATATCTTAAGAGCAGATGCTTTTCACAGGTTAAACGTTTCCCAAGTTTTGCCTTGTCGTTATTTTTAATCCGAAGGCTCGGTGGGATGGTCTTGGCTGTCTTTGCATGAGTCACGTCCAGACTCACAGGAAGAGAATAATTGGAATGGGCTCCCTTTGAAGCCAATAGCAGCCTAAAACTCCTCGTTGTTGCCAGTGACGTAGTCCATCTGCGTGTCTAACCATCCCTGGGTTAGGCCTGATTCTCTAAGGGATTGCCATCAAGCTGGCTGAGCAGTTTGGTAGTGGTGAGCAGAGTATTGGACGGAGATGAGCACTGTGAACTTAGGTGGAAACGAGGGCAGGTCAAATCAGTTTCCTCCTGTTGGGTCAGGTGCAAACTCCCTGTCACCGTTGTTACTGTCCCTTCAGTGCAGCGTTTAGGTTTTCTTGTTTGGCAAACTCTGGGCACACTCTTTCCATCAGAGATAGCAAGCACTGAGGTTGTGGAAAAACTTTGCTGCAGCAAAGTCGCCAACACTGAGAGAGATTCCAGCAGGGATGACTTCCTTCCTGCTGGAACACATACCTGCTGTTGCACTCTATGTAAAGGAGTAACTGCTCTAAGAAACTATTCTACGTCCATTTGTAAATATTCTTCTTCACAAAGGTGAAACTTATGATCTGTGTGTCTTCAAGTAATTCTCATTTGAGTGAGAGTTATCAGGATCATCCAGAAACTCAGCTTAGGGTAAGTTTATTTTAATGGAGGGAATAAATGTACTGACTGCTGCGATCTCTGGTGTATGTTCTAACAGCCAAGGAGGCTGACGAGCTGAACGGGTACAGCTATTCCAATAGCTCTTACACTGAAGGTAGCTTCTTAACTAGGGATCATAAATGTGCTGGTTCTGTTTATAGTTCTCTTCATTTGCCTTTTTAAATTTATGTTTGATGTCTTAAGAGAGCTGAACACCTTGAATTCCAGACTGCTTTGATTCCTCAAACCTGTATAGTGGTAGCTAAGCCTGGTACTTTGGAAGTTTTGCCAGAAACCTGCTCAATTTAGTATTACCTAGATGTATAGCAATGTATAAAGGAAGGGGTTTGCTTAAGGCCACTGGAAGACTGTAGAAGAGACCCTGGTCTATCACTGCCAAGTGACTGCTCTTCCTCTTCCCATTCCTTTCCTCTTGCTCCTTTTTGGCCAGCCACAAGTGAGATGTCTGTCATTGTTTAGCAGCTACTTGCCCCCCTTTCTTACCCTTTCACAGAAACTACAGTCAGAAGAGGGAAGAGAAAGTGCAAGATGTCCAGTCTGCATAGACTTACAGAAATGAAAGTATGGCACAGAAGAAATAAGAAGCAGTGAGATAATGCAGCCTGAGAGCTGTTTTGTGAAAAGAAGGAAAACCAACTATTCCATCTGTCATCTTGCTCGTTTCCTTCCATGAAGTCTGAAGGTGTATTGAAGACAATTTAAAAGTACCTGTTCTGGAGCATGGAATTAGGGTCCGGACATATCTGAGTGAAGTGACTTACCAGTGGTCCCACCGTTACCGCCTCGGCTGGCGTCCAGCTGGTGTGGGAACCTTTGATGGTGTGGTTAGTTGCAAGGAGTTTTAATCACGGGCTATAGAGCACTCTCCTTTTGCTTGTGAATGTGCGAAGAAAGGGAAGCAATTTTCTTTCATTCTACTTCCCCTTGAATAACTTCCTCTGAGGTCCCTTCTGCCTGGGACGTGACTGCAGTTTGTGGTGGAGACAGGGTAATTATCATGTCTTGGTCAGTGGGAGAGGAGAGAGCTGCTGGTGGTGCTGTAGATCTGCTGCTGTGACCTGGTTAACAGCTATGATAGCATAGTTAAGCCTAACTCAACTCTGGATGTCTCACCTCTTGTGTACATGGAGTCTTGTGAAGGTAATTGTACTCTGGAGTTGGTCACACTCAACTGTGGGCCTGGGGCTTATACCATGTCAACATTTGCCTTAACCCAGAGAAGGCTGCACGGTGGGTGGAAGTAACAGTAGTGAAGTCTTAACTTTGGGTTATATTGTTCATTGCAGAGATGTCAAAATAAGTGAGAGGTGTTTCACCTGATAATGAAATGCAGTGCTGTAGGTAAAAATACAGCCCAGTGCCCAGCAGTGTGGTACAGGCAGACCCATTCCTCTGCCCGGAGCCAGCAGTGATCCAGAGTCGCTTGGGAAGTGTGAATCTTTCTGCATCTGCTTTCTGAGGCAGGCATTTGAATTACAGAGATTTCATCCTGGTCTTTAAGAGTTAGGATAACACCCCTGTTCCGCCTCCCTCAAATCCCCTGCCAGCAGTGGCAGTGTTATTTGAATGGTATTTTATGGATTTCTCTTTTAAACTGGGTTTAGTCTACAGAAGCCAAGGAAATCAGAATATTTATCTGCATTAGCAGAATGGCATTAAATCCAAAATCCTTAGCTGCCATGGATATTTATTTGCATCCTAGCTGGCTTCAAACTGCATTTCTGGCCGATTGCCATTCCCGAAGGTTATTTTTGCAGAGGTTCTGGAGTGGACATTCACACACTGGTACACCTCCAGATTTTGCCTTCCCTGATATTTCTAAACAGATTGTCAGTAGTTGGCAAAACAGCTACATGAAAACAGACAGCAAAGAAATTATGGGCCCAAAAATACCTCTGGGCATCAGTAGATATCCCTTTAAATCATCCAATTTAAATATCATAACTATTCCAGTATATGTATGTACTCCCAGACTCTCACAGTGCTTCCTAAGATTGAGTGCTTTAGAATTGTCCTCCTAGCTGAAGCCATAGCCTGTTAGACAGAATGAGATGCATTTTGAGATCCTATAGTTTTTCTTCTGATCTCTCTCCCCAGTAGTCTTTCTTCCAGTGCATTATGTTCTAGAAGGTTCACTGTGGAACCAGTTGTCCATAGTCACAGGGTCCTGCTCTGTTGAGCACAGCAGGATATGTCTAGTGTCTCTCTGAAGACATTGAGAGCACAGTGGATGACGTGTCCATAGAGAGCACTGGAGAAGGTTTCTGAGAGTAAAGTTCTCCAGTGCGGGTGCTGACCTTTGTGGGTATTTGGTGGGCAGTGTTGTTACTCATACCCTATGGTATGGTCCCAAATATACCCAGGAAAAATCATATAATTTAGGATGGAAGTGACCTGTGGAGGTTATCAAGTCCAACTTGCTGCTCAAAGCAAGACCAATTTATAGTAGGTTGCCTAGAACTTGGATCAGTTAAATTAACAGTGTCTCCAAAAATGGACATCCTACCACCTCTGACATTTCAGTGTTTGACCATCCTCATGAAAAAACAAGTATCTACTCAGAATTCCCTGTGTTCCAGTTTATGTCTGTTACCTTTCACTGTACATCTCCTGGAAGAGTCTGGTTCCATCTTTTCTATACCTTCTTGTCAGATGCAGGTATATACAGAGAGTGAGGCTAGAAGTGAAAAGCGCCTTCTTATAGACCCTGCTGGTTGCAGGCAGCCTTACAGCTTGTCTAGAGTCTGTTTCTTTGACTCCACCTTGCTGAGGCAGGGTTTGGGAGGCAGCGGTAGGAGCAGTGGGAGAGTCTGTGTAATGCACCAAGGGCAAACTGTGCTTTGCCCCGAGGTGAAGTTAAGGTTGGCACAGCTATAGCCTTGCAATGAACCTATTGCTCTCTACAGCTACCTGAAAGGAGGTTGGAAACAACCTGAAATTGCACCAGGAGAAGTTTAGGCTGGATATTGGGAAAAACTTCTTTCCTGAAAGGGTCATCAAAATCTGGCCCAGGCTGCCCAGGGCGGTGGTGGAGTCCCCATCCCTGGAGGGGTTTAAAAGCTGTGTAGATGTGGTGCTGAGGGACACGGGTCAGTGGTGACCTGGCAGTGCTGGGTTAACGGTTGGACTCGATGAGCTTGAAGGTCTCTTCCAACCAAAATGATTCTGTTATTCTATCACAGAGTCTCCTAGGTCCTGCCTTCGAACCCAGCGTTATGTGACGGACTGTGGACTGTGTTACAGGACTGGATTAAGTGCTGAATTAACGTGTCCTTTGACCTGTGGGGTTTTCTGTGAGCCCCTTTCAGTTTCCAGTGCTTGAAGCCCATTTGTTGGCATGTTTTCCTTCTAAGGCATTAGTTTGATTTTGGAGTGGATCCATCCTGTAATATCTGTACGGCATAAGACATTTCCTTGCCTGATACTGCACTGTCTGAGTGTGCCCCAGGCAAAGTCACAGACCAGAGTGCCAGCAGTTTCCCAAAACTCAGGCCTTGGATACTACCAACAGGCAGCGTTTTCTGCAAGGTGGATTGTGACGGTGAGCATCACACCCTGCTGAAGTGATGTGTCTCTGTGGGAGAGGGAAGGATGCTGATCACCTGCTCTGGCCTCGCACGTCACTAGTGCAACATAAACCAGAGCTTTGGAACAGTGGTCAGTCAAAGCAGAGTAGAGGTGAAACCATCTAGAAGATAAAACCTCCTTTGTAGGTGAAATAATGGATGTTGAGAACTTGAGGCTTCATTTTCCCCATCCCTCCCATCTCCTGGACCACTGCTCCTTTTCTGTGATGCTGTTGTTAGGTTGTCTGGAGTTCGTTAATGAAATCTTTTCCAATAGGCTCAAGCCTATTTGACCTACACATGATGATATATTAAAAATTAGTTAAACACTGATTGAATTTTCAGTAATAATTTCTGCTGTAGTCCTTAATGGCTAATTTATGCAGAGGTTAGCAGAGAGCAGTAATCAAACAGTGTATCTTACATAATAAGACAGAGGATCAGCTGGAAAAACTGACCTGCTGTCTGGCAGTTGGTGTGAGCGTTTTATTTTTGTGGAAGCTTAAGAACTGCTGTATGAGAGTAGGGCTGAAGGTCACCTACTCTGCTGTTGCAGCCTGATGTGACTCGTCCTGGGTGGCCCGGGGGACAGCGTAAAGACTGTGCCCTAGGAAACTGCTGGTTTGTCCATTCCCCCACATGATGGCTCACTTTGGCCTTCAGAGATCATCACACGGTTCAGAAGTTTATCAATATAAATATAAGAACGCTTTCCAGCAGCAGTGAGGTTAAGTCCTGTAACAGGCTGCACAGGGAGGCTGCAGCATCTTTGCTGCTGAAAATTTTTGGGGTTAATAAAGCAGGTATTGCTGAGGACATAAATACTCCAGTGCGAGACTCAGTTCTGCACCATCAGCCAAACACTGCTGTGAGCTTCTACTTCCCACACACCTGGTAACTCCTGCCTGCCTGCAGGACAACCTCTCTTCCTTGCCCATCTCTAAGCTCTTGCCATCCAAGACATCACTTTCATCCCATCTAGGGGAGCGTATATGACACAGGGCTGACTGGGCAGAGCTGGGGCTGAGGCACTGCAGCCTTTCTGCCAGGTTAAGTAGATCTGAGCAGCACTGGGATGGGAAAGGTTAGCATGGAGATGTCCTGGGTGCCTACTTGGCTAGGGTTCTTTGATGGACTGTATTTGTGTGCATTTCTAACGCCTTCCTGAATCTTGTTAGGTTCTTGGTCTGGGTGACTGCCTGGTTGATGAGTTCGAGGTTTCAGTTATTGATGGTGTGGGTAGAAAACATGTCCTGGCTGCTTTAATCTGCCCACCTCACAGTGGAAGCTGTGCTGCTGTCGCCCGATGAAGCACGGATGTGAGAGTGCACTGCGGCGGGTCTGAGAAACATGGTTCTCTCCCAGTGATACTGGCAAACGAAGAGGAGCTAAGCAGAGCACGCGAGAGGTTACACTTGGCCCTCCTGGGTACCGAGGCAGTCACACAGATGCATTAAAATATGAGATAGAGCAGGGGGAAAAAATGCACATGGAGAACTCTGTCATAATTCCATTGAGCTCCATAGGAGCCCTTATCTTCAGTTCTGCTTCACACCTGACCTTTAATGTATCTTATCAGTCATTCCATTGCACAAGGGCTGCATCAAAGTATGATTACTCCTTCTAAGGAAACCAGTTTATTGCCGAGAAACAATGATTCCAGTCCTTCAGGTTAAATTAAAAATCAAGAAGAGCCAAGCAAGGCGGTGAGGTCGCTGTCCTCTGGAAGAAGCCCTGGAAAGCCTGTAACTGAAAAGACCTTCTCTGCACACCTTCAGCAGGGGCTCCCAGACCAGTTCAGTCACCCTTTGAGGCACACCTTTGTACTTCTCTGAGAAAGAGGATTGTAAATACAGGAAGACACCCATTTAGTGCTGGGATCACAGGACTGTGATCAGCTGATCTGGATTCTGTCCCTGACTCTCCCATTGCCATGCTGGTAGAGGCTGGATTGCTCACTTAACCTCCCTGCACTTCGCCCCTTCCAGATAGGAAATTATTTTTATTTATCAGTTTGAGACCTCTGTGAAAAGGATGTTAACTATCATCCTCAGCAGACAGCTGGAGGCAGAAAACACACAAGCTCCCTAAGTGCAGCACGTTTCGCCCTGACAGGTCTTCACCATTTCACTGGAACTCCTGAACAGTTGCAAGGACCAAAATGGAATCTCCTCCTCTTTCATATTCAGAAAGGCACTTCAGGCAAGTGCCTGCGCAGCCAGTTGGCCACCACAGCGTGCACGGGGAGAGCACATGCCCCCAACAGATGACATGAGGTTTGCATCCCAGTGTGGGCTTTCATTGCTGCCGTGCCACCCGCGACCCACGGCAGGCCTGTGGCAGAAGGGGCAGAGCCTCATGCTCTGGGCGAGGGTTTCCCCATAGGGTCAGACAAACTGTCTGTTTTCATCTGCAGGTTGTTGCCTGTGTTATTAATTAACGAAGGGAGGAGATAAAGAGGTCACTTGCCTTTGCCCCTCTTTAATTTTTATCAAGGAAAAAAATTATACCTTTAAGAACTGTTTCTCTTAAGATTTTTCCTCTGCTAACAGCTCACGATGTTTGCCGCTGATCTCCTTGGCTGCGGCTGGAGTATCTTTTGGCTCTGAGCCTGCACAGGAAGAATAAGGGAGTGATAAGCTGAAGGGCTGTTTTTAGGGGATTTTTGCCTATTGTTTGTTTTCTTCATGATGTATTTGGTGCTTGTTTCCAGGAGAAAACTCTAGGTAACCACAGAACTGAGGAAGCTCTAGTATCTTGGGAACTGAGATGTGAAAGATGTGAAATCTGAGAGGAGATTTGCGGGCAAAAACTGTTTATGTTTTTATAGAACGTTCAGCACTTGCTTGCAGTGCTTTAGCTACAGTGTTTTTTTTTCCACAGACCACCCCAACTTGGCTGCTTAGCAGAATCTGAGAAGAATAAAATAGATATTATTTTAAAAGAAAACTTTTATGGACATTGTTCCAGCTCTATGACTGTAAATATCCGGCACAAATGCAGCGTGTAATATCTTTACATAGAGCTTTGTGGTGTACTTTGTATTTGTCTTCTTCCCTTCCCTCATTCCCACTCTGTGAGGAGTGTCAGAAGTCTTGGCACTGACAGGAGGTGATGGCACTGCCCCTCCAGCAAGTGTTCACACCTCTCTGCATCTGCTCACCTTCTGGAACTACTTACAGGGAGACACCTGCGACAGTGGAAAGTTCCTTCCCCAAAGGTAGGGTCCAGAAGTGCTGCTAGATTTCCATTTTTCTCTCTGTTAAGCAGTGCTGAGTAGGGGGTCTTTTCAGTGGGCTGCATTCCAGTGGCAAGGCTGCAAATTCTCACTTGGTACACGTGTTAGAAATGCCATTCCAGAAGCACCTGATTGGAAGGAAGTTGTGTGAAATTTGAAATTCTTGAAGCTCATCAGTTCTGAAAAATTAGCCCTAAGCAACTCAGCGTAAGGTTACATAGGGAGCCAGTTTTCAGTCCCTGACCCTGGTGTTCTCCTCTTCCATCTCTCACTTGCAAAATCCTCAGCCTTCTTCTGAACTCCTCATCCAAGAAAGGATGCCCCTAATTCAGTGGAGACCAGTCATCTTGTGACCTTAAACTTCCTCCAGCTTATTAAAAACTTTCTCCAATTCCAACATGTTTCGGAAAACTCATCATTTTCAAGCAGCTCATTTAGAAATGTGCTCAGCAAGATACAGAAATAGTTAGGTGCTTTCACTGCCCCGATATGGCTTCCTGAATTTTCCAGTTGAGCCCAAGAACTATTGGTATTTTTTCAAGTAAGATGCTGAGATGACTTATTTTCAGTTGGCAATTAGCACATTGGCTTTAGGGAATGAAAACTGTGTTACATGAGAAACAAGAACAGCAACATCAACAGAAGATTTTCGTCTGTTCCTTGTGCCAGTTTGTGTTGTGTGTAAATCTGTAATTCTCAACTGCTTCACCATCACCCATGTCTGGAATCTGGGGTGTGCCTGTGGTGTGGAGTGGCTTGCCTTTGCTAGCTCTGTGTCAGGCTTATTGCAGAGAGCAGCGTAGGAAACCACGAGCTCGTTTAGCCTGCCGAGATCCGTTCTGGAGAATCCATGGCATTATCAGTCCTAAATTTTTGCACTTTGGGCTTGGAATGAGGTTAACCATCTATTTGAAACCCTACAGATTTTTATTACCAGTCACTGCTTCAGAAGTTCCCGTCACGGGGATCACAGTATTCAGTGAGAGCCCTGCCTTTCTCACACAAGTTATGAGAAACAGTAGGATGGTTTTTGTGAGCTGGACCAACACCTGGTGTTTTGCTGAGTTCTGTTTATGGTACATTGGAAAAATATTCTGCACTGGGTGCTGTAGGACTGTAGCCACTCACCCTGGGAGATGGGTGATCACTGACCCATCGCCCTGTGGGGCTGGGGGATAGAAAACGGGGTTATCAATTAATAAAGTGGCTTCTTCTTCCTCTCCTGGCTCTCTCTTTACTGATTTTGTGTTGCTGCCTCTCTTCGCTCCCAGTATAAACAGCGACACTTCTTCTTGTAGGTTTTTCAAGGTGTGATTTGACTGATGTGTGAGGAGTGGAGTGGAGACAGTGTCTGGATGGTTAATAACCAGCCAGGAAGCACACTCAGCTTAGCATCCCCGTCCAAGGGGCACGAAGTGTGGGCTACAAAAGGACTGCAAAGTCGTATTTTCAGAAACCAGAAATTAATTATTAATTAATTAATTCAGAAATCTGAATTAACTCGGCCAAGAAGACAGACATCTAAATGCACAAAGCTCTGTTCATTATTAATATTAGGATACCAAACATGCGTTCTGTGCAACTCCTTATTTAAAGTGCAACTAACCTTTGTTAGGCAAATGTCTTCGTTATACCTTTGTTAGGGCAAAATATCTCACGAGAGGTTGCATTTGATATTCTCAACCTGAACTTCTCTCTGCAGCATCCAGGCCTTGGCTGGTTTTTACTCAACTCTCAGGCTGAAATTAGTAATGGAGTGAAGTTTTGCCTCATTTGAGATCAGGACAGTCTTATTTTTGAATTCAAGTAAGTCTGTGGATTTCATGCTATTTTTAAACAACTGGAGGCACAGCTTCCAATTTTCTATTTGGAATTTGTTCTGGTTCTCAATGAGAGAGTTAAGTTGGATATCAATGGACATGCCATTTGTGCTTACAAGCAATTACAGCTTCAATTGACTGCACACAAAATTAGAAGCAATTTAAGGAAAAAAAAAAAAAAGTCTAATTTTAAGACCTCAAATCATTTGTCCAAAAGTGTTTTAATGCATATGAACAAAGACTGCTTATTTCCTTTTGTTGTGTGTCTGAAGTTTGAATAAGGTGCTTGTGGAGTGCAAGGAGATGGATTTCTTTATTGCTTGAATTGCTTGTGAAATACATTTTATGTAATGAAGCACTGAGTACCTCGGTGCTGTTGTTTCATTTGGTAGGAGGCAGAGATTGTGTGGACAACTGAAAGCTTGCTTAAAGGCAATCTGTGACCCACTCCACGCTATTCTTATGCTAATGTGAGAATGGGTATCCTGGGCACCATCTGCTGTCCCTGAGGTCCTGGCCTTGGGCATTCAGAATTGGTTTGCTTTATTAATGCTAGGCCATCCAGAACAGCAGCAGTGCGTTTGTTATAGTCTAGGAAATCACAAGTTCCAATTGTAAGCACGCAGAGATAATTGTCACTTTTAATAATACAGTCAAACATGATAGTTACCACTTTTTCCAACCTCTTAGGCCAAGATGCCATCTTTGAAGCTGTAGTTACCTTCAGGAAATTCAACAAAGGGCTCTCTGGCTTTTCAGGGAGATGGGTTTTACTTCCTTGGAAGGTCCTTTCTTTCTATACAGGATGGGTTTATTGTCCAGCTCTGTGTTTTAACTTTTGTAAATGCCCCCTAGAGAAACAGAGGAGCGTCTTGATATACATCCAAATTAATAAATAGGACATACAACGTGATTGGTTTTTAGAGGGACTGAAGGGATGGGGTATCAAATATCCTCAACTACTCTAATTGAGCCAGTTGAGATTTAAAGGACAGCAGGCATCAGTTTTGCCTAAGGTTATTGGCAGAACAAATGTCTACAATCTCAGTTGTAAATATCTTAATGAAGTCTCTTCTAATGATGGTTTTGTTTGTGCTTATTAGCTATATAGTCCTTTTGGTGTCCATGGCTCTAATTAGAAAGCAATTCCTCCTTCTGTTCAAGCATCTGAGTACGTAGATTGCTCATTATCAAGGACCTGTGAGATGCAGTCAGGATAGTTCAACTGGTAGCCAGCAAGCTTGGTCCATCTGACCTGCTGCCTTGGGTCTGCGGTCTCAAAAGAGGCAGAGCACATGAAGCTCAGCAAGTGTGTATCTGCTGCTTCACCCCTGTCAGCAGTGTGGGGTAGCTCCTGAGCTGACACCCGCTCTCCAGCCTGCTGTAGAAAATAGCATCTCAGCTTCCAGTTTATGGGTGAGTAAAGCAGGGCATGGCTGATACAGTGCCTTGGGTCCCCAGGCCTGAGTCGGCACTGGGAGCCATAAAGCTGTGCCAGATTCAGCCCCAAACCGCTCACCGTGGCAGTAAAAGGGGACCCCAAGGTGTTAGAAGTGTGGGGAAAAGCAATGTGACAGGCACTGGTCTCAGCTGATGGCAAGCTTTTTGTGGTGTCCTGGAGAAAGAGCAGTTTATGGTGAATGGAAAAGGAACAGGTTGCCCAAGGCTGTTGGGTGACCCAGTGAGCATGTAATTTTTGGGTTGTGAGTCTGACTCTCCTGATCTCTCCATTTCAATGGGATGTGTGTGCAGAATTTATTTCCTGTGACCTCTGTGATGAAAACAACCTCAGTGAACCAATCATCTCCAGATAGCTAAGCAAGCAGCACACAGCCAGCAGGGAGAACAACCTTCAGTAGCTGCTTTGGTCCCCTCCCTTGCCTCCAGAGCTTTCTGTTGGTTTGGTTTTGGTTTGTTTTGTTTCAGTTATGGGCGAAGGAGACAAGCACTCCAGGGCCAGGGAAAATGGGAGTTAATTACACTGTGGAAGGAGATTGTTGCACAACACTGGTTCTTTCCCATCCCTGTCTGAGGTGCCTGAGAGTACAACCGAGCGAGCAGAGGTGTTCTTCAGTACCAGCCTCTGCTTGTTCTGGAAGCTTTGGAAATACAAAGCTGGACCTCTTTCCTCCAAATTAAGACAATGAGGAGAAGGCTTTTCTTTGTTCTCAGCGTTCATCTAAATTGTGTCAAGGTCAAGTGAAATTCATCAGAGGTCAATCTAATACAAGATGTGTATTTTAGAGAAGAAAATAGTATTTTAAGGGCATGTCTAATACTCCTTAAAGTTTTAGATGTGTCTGTATTTCAAAAAAAATCTAAACCCCACTAGTTTTTGCTTTGTTTGCCTTGCTGTGAAAACTAGAAGGAAGTCCCTGAGACATGATTAGAGGAGAAAATATTTTATCCTGAGGACTAAGTCAAACTAGTGGGGTATGAAAGATTGTTCTAGAAAACCCTCTAGATAATATTCACCCTTGGATCCATCTCTCTCACTTTCTAGGATTACTTAATGTGTCACTCCTGCATTTGTCACATAGAAGAGTCCTTCTGTCTTAGTGGAGTGCTGGTGTAAGACAGAGGTGAAGAAAGGGCAGATGTGGCATTCTAGAAAACCACGAGGGAGAAGCTGCCAACGACAAGTCTGCTTTGGCTCTTCTCAGCTGAGGTGCTGAATTGGTACCTAGGTCTGAGTGCGTAAGACACGCGTCAAGATTGCTGATTACCCTTAAATTTCACTTGTGAGGTAGGGTCCTTGCTGCCAGGAGATGCATTGTCAGGTTGTTGCAACTCCTGTTGTATTGGCAGCTGCCCAGACTGAAGTTGTTCAGCATGTAGGTGCATCTGCTTATGACTGTGGCCCTCTAGACCCATCTGCAGAGCCCAAGCACTGAACCAGGTATTAGAGGTTCAAGGTCCTTCATCTGTCAGGGCAATTTCATCTCGCTTCTGTCATTTGACTCTGTCACATCTTAGCTCAGTACAATAATCACTGGGTTTGCATATCCTGATTGAAAAGACTCCCATCTAAACGTGGATGATGCTTCAGAATGATTCTGCTACATCAAAACACTGGAATAGGCTTCTTTTCAACTCGCTGTAGAAGGCACTGAAATACTGAAACCTCAAAAAATGCCATGAAGTCAAATAGTTGTCTTCTTATCCAACCTTGTATGTTCTGCCTTCAGCTCTCACAGGCTGGGGCTGCAGGGCATGTTTATATAAACGCACAGCAGAGAGGGCTTGAAGAAATGCTTATTATCAGCTGGGACACAGATCTTCCAGTGCTTGACCAAAAGACTCTGCTCTGCCTTCACCTTGCTGCTGCCTGTACACACAGATAAATTATAGCAGTACACGGTGTGAAACAGCAAATCATTCCAGTTGAGTTCTGGAGTTCTTCTCTTGACAGGTACTATACTGACAGAGCTGATTGAACACTTTTGAAATCGGTTTTTAGTTTCTTCCCTTGAAATAACATGTGCCACTCCACTGGAAGACGATTGACAGTAACAGCTAGGTCCTGAAATCAGAAATGGCCGGGAGCGACTGCTGTTGGAAATGAAGAGCTGGTGCTGGCACATGTCAGTGCTGTGTTCCTTATGCTTTTCGTTGTTGGCTGGGTAGGAAAAGTAGTCCTGTTAGCACGTGAGGTGTAGGGATATCTGTCAAATTCCATTGAGGTGCTATGGAAAGTTGTGAAGTAACGTTTCTGCAAAGGACACAGAAGCTCTCGGAGAGACTGCAGGGGTGCTGGGAAACCTTCCCAGCCTTCAGCACAGCCTGACAGTCTCCATCTTCAAGAAGGCCACACTTACACGTGTGCACAAACAACAGCAAGGGAAAGTTTCTGTCCAACAAACTTCAAAAGAAATTGTGAAGAGAGGTATATTCAGAGATGGCAGGACTGCAGTGGGCAATTGTTGGTTCTTCTGTGGAAGACTCTCTAGAGTGACAGCTTTAGTTAGGAATAGTGTAATTATTTCCTTTTAGAATGCCTAATATTGTTTCCTTCAAGCTGAGTTAGCTTAACTTGCTGCCACAGCATATTTGGTTTGTTCCCTTGTCAGCAGCTACTGGGTGTCTTCTGTTCTCCTTGTTATGGGAAGGACAGCTGGGGAAGACAAGGATGGCTCTCAGAGATGCTGGATGCTGACAGTGGCTCAGCATTGGCCTTGATTATCTTTGCATCTCTGACTTGATCTTAACTGAGCCAGGTACTTGGTTCCTAGGTAGGTGTTTTCAGATGCTGAGATACCAGTGCTACACAAGCATTTTGGAAAACAGACCTCACCTTCACCCTAAACAGGGTGATGTTTGCTGCTACTTGCTGCAATGACCCATTTGGGAATCAAAGCCTCATGGTTAACCAGGGACTGGCATCAGGAAGTTAGAACCTGTTCTTGCACCCACTTTCAGACTTAACTCCCAGTTAGATACCGCGGATGGGCTCTGGGAGCTGTTAATTGTAGCAGCAGTGGGAGTATCTCCCCTCACCTTGCAAAACCAGGAGAAGACTCAGCAGAAGGGCTTCTGATAGAGTACCTGGCCGTGCTGGGATGACAGTTGGCTGGAAACCAAGAGCTACAGTCACCATCTTCTCCTTTCCCAGAAGTGTTGCGAGCACTCGCTTTCTACCTGCAGATTAGAACTTCTCTAAACCTTAAAAAAGACCCTGTGGCATGATTTATGTACTTCATTCCTCCACAGTCATGGTGCTTTTCTAAGCAGAAAAAGTTGAAGCAGAATACAGGTGAGGAAGAAAGCTGAATAAAACAATAACAGCAGAGGAGATGGGAAGAGCCTGCCTGCTCTTTCCCTCCCGCTGGTTCTGCTCCTCTGCTGCTGGGACACCTTCTGCTTCCAGGCCCATGCTACATGTGCCCAGCAAGAACTTCCCCAGCTCCGCGTGTGTACGAGGTGGCTGATTTGCAAGGCCTGATTTAAACTGGTAGATCAAAATGCTTGCAGCTCTGCGTACGCTTCCTCAGGAGAAAGGAATGTTTTCTCATTCCTGTCTTACTTCATATTTCACAGCTGCAGTTTGTCTTGTTTTCTCCCTGCCTAAGGCCCAGCAAGTGCTGCAATGCACAAGGGTTTCAAGGATTATTTATTCTAGGGCATTGATGCCTTCTTTGAAAAGCTCTGTATGTTTAGTTTGTTTTACCAGGGACTCATCTTAGAGCAGCGTGGGGACTTAGCAGGCAGAAAAGGGAGGCAGTAAGTATGCAGATCTCTGCCAAAACTGTGTTGTATAAAGATAGGCCTCTCAAATTATCTTAAGCAGGGTGGATTTTGATGATCTTTGCTCCTGCATTCATTTTTCTTTCACAGGGTCTGTACATCCCAGTTTCCCCACCTCGGGATAACTCCATTCTTCTTTGCACCGATAGCTGAATGTCCTTAGGGTATCCAACAGGGATGAAAGTAGTAGGAAAATTAACTTCCATTAACTTCGGTGGGGATGTAATTAGTCCTTCACTGCACCACCTCCAGCCAAAACTGATCCTGGTGATAGTGTAGGAAGTGAAGCATCAATAAACAGCTGCCGAGTTGTGGGTCTGTGGTCCTCTGCATCATCATGGCAATGGTATGTGGCTGCTTTACTTCTAAGAAAACTTCTTGGAAAAGGAGAATTCTCCACCTTGGGAGAATAACTTGGAAACAGCCCTGATGGCTCTTGAAAGCTTCCAGCCTGGTAGCTTGTTGAGTGTCTCGGCAGTCCTGTATTCCAGGGTGATCTAGCAGCACTGAACCTTGTGGTCTGGTCAGGCTGCTGCTAAGCAGGACCATCTTACCAGGGTTGATACGCTGCCAGCAAAAGAGTTCCAGGACATGGCTTGTCCCATGAAATGGGAGGTGTCACTTTTGAATCATATGGGAGGGGATGGAAGTGTGACTGTCCTGACAGGTTGAGATCTTGAGAAGTTGGACTCTTGTTTCATGCTGAGCTTTTGTTTAATTATTTGCCACTAACAGGTGCATCATCTTGCCATCCTCTTTCTCCCAGAAAAGAATTCAACAGCAAAGCTCAAATCATAGACTCATAGAATGGCTTAGGCTGGAAGGGACCTTCGAGATCATCTAACCCAGCCTTCCTGCGATGGGCAGGGACACCTCTCAGCTGTCAAGGTTGCTTAAGGCCTCATCCAACCTGGCCTTGAACACCTCCAGGGAGGGGCATCCACAGCCCCTCTGGACAATCTATTCCAGAGTCTCACTACCCTCCTACTGAAGAACGTTTTCCTAAAATCCAATCTACACCTACTTTCCCTCAGTTTAAAACCATTTCCCCTCATCCTATCATCGGACACTCTTGTGAAGAGTCCCTCTCCAGCCTTTCTATAGGTTCCCTTCAGGTACTGGAAGGCAGTTAGAAGGTCCACCCAGAGTGTTCTCCAGGCTGAACAATCCCAGCAACCTCAGCCTATCCTCGTAGCAGAGGTGCTCCAGCCCCTGGGTCATCTTTGTCGCCTCCTCTGGACTCGTTCCAACAGATCTATGTCCCTCTTATGGTGGGGACACCAGAGATGGACACAGTATTTGATGTGGGGTCTCACGAGAGCAGAGTAAAGGGGGAGAATCACCAATCTTGATCTGCTGGCCACACTCCTCTTGATGCACCCTAGGATATGGTTGGCCTTCTGAGCTGCATGAGCACGCTGCCGGCTCATGGTGAGCTTCTTGTCAATCAACACCCCCGTGTCCTTCTCTTCAGGGCCACTCTCAACCCACTCTGTACCCAGAATGTGGCAGGGCTGAAATGTATAAATATATATTAAAAACTCCTCTCTCAATAGAGTAATTTGCACTTCTTAGATCAAGGTGGAACTTGAAAGTCCCTCCACAGTGTGCCACCTCTCAGCCTCTCTGATATCTAGTAGGCTTTTATCAGCTCAGGACAAGTTTCTCCTGCTGTCTGTGGGAGTGCTGAAGGAATAGATTCGTTTAGACATGCTGGTGTAATGTAATAAATATAATGAATGGTTTGCTCCCTCATCTCCCACCCTTAAAATGAGTACGATGCAAAGCTAAGTCTTGCCTTAAGTCTTCCCCAGAGCTTTGGAAATGTGTGGGCCAAAGCTTCCTGAAGAGCCAGACTTCGGGCTACTTGGTCATCCCGAAGCTGGGGAGACACGGATGGGGTTAGCAGGGCCCCGATATCTCTCTCGTACAGCCAGAGGGCACAAAGCCTCCTGCAGTGCCTCAGGCTGCACAGAGAGTGTGATGATTTCAACCCGAGTTTTCCTCTGAAGTACATTTTGTATAGATCTGTAAATCCAGGTGCAAATGTCACAGATGTCCCCCTTTGGGATGACTGGGAGAGACTGGGTGACAGACTAAATCTGTCCCAACAGCAGCCCCGTTACCAATACCTTTTTTACTTGGAAGAAACCTGTACAAACGCCCCCTGCTTCCAAGGGGGATATGCACTGTCAGTCATTCCTGGGAATTATCATCAGTCTGATGAGGTTGTGTAATTTTCCTAAAACCTTAGCTCCAGAAGTCAGGTAATTTCTGGAAAGATTCTCTGTTTCTGTGTAGGAGAAAGTTTCTAGTTCTCATTGCTGTGAAGAGGAAAGGAAGGCAGGATTGAATACATTGCCTTATGGTGTTTCTGCCTTTTGCAGCTAATAAAACATAAAATATCTAAACCCATCTTGTTTTCTAAGCCAATCTCATTACTTTTTAGGATCTGAGTAATGATTTTTGAATGCCCAGGTTGGCTTTGGAGCCAGGAGACCTGATTTTCACAAGTGCTAAGTACTTTACTCCAGCTGTCACACCTATAAAAATCACCCATTAAAATCCTGCCTGGGGTCCAGGAGTCAGACGTGCACGGCTGGGGGGTGGAGAGCAGAGATGCAGACAGCGTGGTCTCCTGCCTCCAATATGGCATGGTGAGGGGGAAACAGGGCAAGCAACGTGCTCTTCTCTGAGGCAGAAACAAGAGGGGCTTCTTCATACAGTCTTTTTGGTCTTACATGATGTAAAATATGGATGCAAAAATATTATGAACTAGTTACGAAATCAGCATAGCTGAGATTTACATCTAAGGAGCAAATTAGGTTAAAGGGAGGGGGAAGTAAAGAAAAACACACGCTAGCAAAGGGAAGCCAGAAAGGATCTTTCTCTGGGGAGTATCCTGAAGTAAAACGGAGGAAATGGGGAATTTTGTCTTCCTTTGTAAAAATGCATGTGTGGATACTGGTGCAAAGTCCTAATGGAGACAAAGCCCATCTTGCAGTGTTATTTTATTAAAAATTTTGCTGGTTTTCAGGTTTTGCCTCATGGCCTCAGCTCTTGCATTCAAGGGAGACTCTCAGCATCCCTTAAGGGAGAAATTTCCCGTGTTTCCCATCCATGGAAGAGTAAGTGAAGATCTGAGCCAGCTGCATGTTAAAGAGGGGAAAACTTCCTCCATCCCCAACCCCAAGATCGCTGTTTGTTCGTTTGTGTGTATTTATTTCGAGGCCTGACTCTTGATTTTCAAGTTCTGGGGGTTAGTGATAGTCCAGCTTTTCCCCCTTATTGTACACTTCCCAGTGGAGTTTACCTCCTTGAGCACTCTGAAGGTCGGGACAGCAGCGCTGCATCTCTGCTTGATTTTCATCTAAGGACAACAATTTCCCTATAAATACACTTTTTAGTCAGTGAAGGTAGGCTTTTCTGAAAGTTCAGGTGCAAGGCCAGCAAATTACCAGAAATAATAGAAGCATTCAAAACTTTGAATGTTCTTTAGTTTTCAAATAGCCTAAAAATTTGTAGCAGAAATAAAAGGGGAGAAATTGCTCGGCATAAAATTTTGGGAATGGGTGTACTTGGTTTGTTTGTTTGGATTGTTTTTACAGTGAAGTCTGGCATAAATCATGTGAATCTGTGGTTGAGTTATTGGCAACAAATCAGTAAGTCACGTGCTCAGTTTTTACTTTGCTATACCTTTTAGGTTTTAAAGATGCTATAAAATGTTCTTTTTCCAGCAGGTCCTGTGGGCTTTGCAGGTCTTTTGATGGGGAGAGAAGATGACTTGGCCTTTGAAAGTTGTGTGTATGTACAGAAAGGAGAATCCTTAACAGGGTTGCATGACATACATTCTCCCAGCTCATTTTTCCAATAAATACATATACACCAAACCCCAAAGCTCCTCTGTGAACAGGGCCTGGCCAAACTTTACCGAGTGCTCTGAATAAGCTCCTTTCATTCCACAATTCTGCTTGTGCTTTTCAGTGAAATAAGCTGATATTTCCACCTACGTGTTCTCCTGTTACAGGAGGCCTCATCTTCCTGAATGTGAAGGGTACACAAAATCCCTCTCCCTGCAAGTAAAAAAAAGAGGGCTCAGTTCTGGACAATGTAGTGGTAGCTGGCAGATGAAGCTGTGTGTCTACAGAAAGAGAAAAGTATTCTTTTTTCTGCATAAAGGGGCTTAAAGTGGGTTAATTAACACTGACCCCATTTAAAGGGATAGCTTATGTGCCTGCTTGAGGGAGGGGAAGTTAGAGGCTCGCATGTGTTGGTGGAAATCTCTCTTTCAGTGTCTTCGTAGCCCGGTGCCGGTCTGAACAAGCAGTGAAGCCTGACAAATCCAGCAGCTGTTTGCCCCACAATAAGCCAGCTGGTTTGAAATCCAGGCTGTGTTCTCGAGTCCCTTGCATATTCAAAACCAGGGCGTATTTGCTCCTTTAATTAGCGTTCCCCCTGCTCCTTGGAATATGGGTTTGTGACAGGGGGTTTGTTAACAGGAGATCAAGAAAGGTTTCCTGCTTTCCCAGCCTTGCTGAGGGGGAGAGGAGGAGGAGGAGGAGGAGGAGGAGGAGGAGGAGGAGAGCTGGAGGACCACTCCCTGCATGGCAGGGTTGCCGTGTAGCTGAGGCTGAGTTTCGGCGGTGGAAGGAGGGAGATAGAGGAAGGCTGCTCCTGCTCGTTGCACGCAGGGTTTGTGTCAAACTGGCGCTGTGCATCTTGAGCTGCACTACAGCAGTGCTTAAACTTGAGGGGGGATCCTGGGGTGGTTGGGGTTCGGAGATGTGGCCTGTAGGACTTTAAACTTTTCCTTGGTGCACGGAGGAGGCTACAGAGTATGACTGTCTTGGTGGTGAAGTCTGTATGTGAGGGTCCAGGTCCCACACAGATGTGCCCTCCGCCAGCTCCAGGAGCGAGAGGGAAGCCTCCTGAGTGAGTAATGTAGTGCAAGTAAGCAGGCTCCTGTTAAATAACTGACTTAGCTGAACTCCGCTGGTCCTTGTGCCCTTGTAGGTCCCAGTCCCCTCCTGTCAAGGTAACAAAGTCCTCATAGCCTCGCTGATAAGCCCTGGGCACTTAAGAGCACGATTTACCTGATGCTCCCAGTCTCCACAGGGGATATTGCCTCTTGGTGTCCTTTATCAGTAACAACTTCTGGTGATACAATCAGGGAGCTGCTGCTATTGCAGTATTATTAGTAACGCCAAGAGCTGTCACATCACTTTGGGGTGGATTTGCTCTCTCTCTTCTGTCTTATTGTGTAGGAGAGGCAAGGCAAACCCTTCATTTCCAGGGAAACAAAAAGTATTAAACTTCCAGTAAAGTTCGTTTTTAAAATGAACAACGATAAATTAGCAAACTGCTGAGCAGGGTCGTTTGTTCCATGGAAGCAAAGCATTGATCCCCCCAAGATTCAACTTTATTTTTTCTCCTTATTTCAGTGGTATAACTGGGAAGGGATTAAACCATGACTCAGTTTAACCCTTGGTTTTGTAGGCATGGTGTTAGGAAAAATCCAAATCAGGAGAAAATGCAAATTGGTATTTAGTATCTCAGCAAAGAGTGGCAAATTAACAACAGTTTGCTTTTCTTTCTTGTTTTGCTTTAATTTTATTATTGCCCGCTTTTCGAGCTTGCAGAGAAATAGAGAAGGAAGCCTGAAGAGTCTCATTAGGAACCTGATCAGGTCTTTCCCTTTTTATTTTACCTTGAGAGAGAAAAGGGAAATTCACACTGAAAAATGGGCCATGGATAACATCTGAAAGACCTTACTGCATCCAAAGCAGTGGGCTGGACTGTAAGAACTATCTGCCAAGAAGTGTCTTCGAGGAAAGCCACCCAGTAGGATTTCAAGAAGTAGAAAAATGTTACCAGTGCTAAGAGCTTTGGCAGCTCTGAAGCAAAGACAGTGGGGAGGGCAGTCGGTTGTGAGGGTTTTAGGCTGCAGCATCTCCTCTTTGAGAGGATCCACTTCTGCACAGAGTCATGCTGTGTGATCAAAAAAGGTGTAGTAGGGGGCAGGACGGGGCTGTTTGTCTGCCCAGAAACCCCAGAGCTTCTTGGAAGTGGTACTGAAGTAAGCAGGAGCATGGCAGATCATCTTCATCTGTGCTGCATTAACTGCTGAAAAGAAATTGTACACGTTGTTTAATTAGTTAAGTTCCCAAGCTGTGTAATGGCATGTTTGCTGGAGAGATACTTTAATGGCACCACAAAGTGTCCTTGAGCAAATTAAAAAGGCATTACTTTGAAAGGTAACTGCTTTGAGCCACACAAGGGCTTCTGGGAAAGGCCTGGGATGTCTCGGGCAGAAAGACAGGTCTTTGTTCTCAGGAGGATAGTCTGGTGCTCCTGGGCACCCACCGAGGCAGGGAAAGATCTGCCATCCCCAGGAGAACCTTATAATGTGTCTCTTGGTGGAGAGTTCTGCTCTCAGCCCTCCAGAGGGGAAATGGGTGAAGTTCACAAGACTCAGCTGCTCTGAGATCTGACAGGAATCCTGCCCATAGCCTCTGGGGTTTAAACCCCTGTATGTGCTGCCTTGTGGACCTGAACCTCCCGAACCCAGTGAGATGACTCCCTCTGCTCCTGGTAGCTTTGGAGTTGGCCCATAAATGCTTTGTTGACATATTTAGGGCTTTTAGGAACAGCAGACTGGAGTGGAGACTATAAAATGTCAGTCATGCATCCCGTGGCTTCCTTCATCTCATCTTTCTGTGTTTTTTTCCCATCTGATTTTCATTTCCCTTTGACCAGGGCTTTGTCTTCTGGCCAGCTGACCTCCACACCCACTCTGGTCAGTGGTGTGAAGGGAAGTTCCCAGAGTGACTCCTCAGGCTTGTGGTCTCTCTTCAGTCATAGCAGCAGAGCTGCCAAGGCAGCCTGAGCCCAAACAACTCCTTTGACACCTCGATCCTGGCCACGCCAGCACAGTGTTTGGGGCCTGATGGTGGACATTAACTTGGATCTGAATTTGCCTGTGTAGAAGAACGCTTGGGCCGTTGGTTCAAGACTTCTTAGGGATGGAAAGCACAGCCAGCTCCAGAGCCAGAGGGGCTCGGCTGAGGCACTTGGTGCTTTGATCAGCCCAGGGGTGGGGTGTGAAGCTCCAGGAGATGCTGGCAGTTGGCGTGAGGGCAAACTGAAGCTCATTTCTTTCTCCTTGGCCCTCCTTGGATTTCTGGAGGCTGCTGTCCTGTAGCAGAGGCAGGGAAAGAAGAGGTGCCTTCACCCTTCACTCCCCTTCCAGTAAAGAAGGACATGGGGGGAGGTGAGATGTGTGAACAGGGGGAGCAGAGAGGGAAGGAGGGTTGTGTTGGGCTGGCTGCATTACAAACAAATGGCTTTTGGTTTGCGTTTCCACCCGTCCCTCTTGGGCGCTTCACTTGACAAAGCTTTTCATTTTGTCCCTTGTCCCCTCTGGGTGCAGGAGGGAGAGTTCCTGCCCCAGGCTGCTTTGCTTGGACACATCTGGGCCGTGCTGCTGGGCCAGCCATGCCCTGCCCCTCGCTGCCGGGGGCAAACGGGGCTGGACCTGCACGTGGGGCGCGAGGGTGGGAATGGAGCACGTGCCCTGGTACGGCAGGAACCGCGGGCTGTCTCCGTACCAGGCTTTGTGCCAGGTGAATTCCTGTTCCCAGCTGTCCTTCAGCACGTGTGGGTCTGTCCTCCCCCTGCTCCCTCGCCGGCAGGGAGGCAATCGCGGGACCTGCACCTCCTGGGCCATGCACGTTTGTTGCTGAAGTGTTTAGGGGTATAGAAATGACTTGCTGATTCCGTAGCTCACAAATTCCCCTCGTACCAGCACCTTCTCCCCCTCCTTCCCCGCCCGCTGAGTTTCCTTCCGATGAAAGCCAGCAGCACGTGCGTTCCGAGTGCCGGCAAAAGGGAATTTCCCAACGAAAGGGGAACTGTTAGGGCCTGTGTGGTCTCCCTGTAGGAAAGAGTGTGTTTCTAATAAAGTCATTCCTGAGTAGAGCAAGACTTTTTGATCTAAAAGTTCAAGATTTTTGGCTTCCATGCTGGCTTCCTGGGTTGTCTGAAGATGCTGACTCGGTTACAGAGGCTGGCGTAACGCGCAAGCCCGGCAGCCCAGAGCAGGACTTGCTGGTGGGTTAACTGCAATTCAGGGACTCGGGGAGGCATGCAGCATTTCCACTCTGTGTGGCTGATCTCACCAGTTGGGTCTGTTGGCAGACAGCAGGACGGGGATGTTCTGCCGTTCGCTAGCCCTGCGGTTTGCCCGAGACACGGGGAAACTGGAACTGCTGCCTGGAGAGGAGGGCACTGGGCTCCAGTGGCTGTGCTGGCAACAGCACACCGGGCACCTTGCAGGCTGCGGGACCCACTGCTGTGCTCTAAAAGAGAATTGCAGCTATGGTTGGTACCCCTCCAAAGGGTTTTGGTAGAAAAATATGCATAGCTGAAATACAAAGATACAAAAAAAACCCCAAAACTTTCCTGTTCTTTGATAGAGAGGCAGGAAGGATTCAGAGCCCTGGGTTTGTTTCAGAAACACATCAATCCTTTTGCACTTGATTCCCCCCCGCTCCTTTCGGGTTTTCTTGAATGCTTCTTTCCAGGAGTACAAAACCCCCAAGTGTTTTTGTACTCCTGATGCAGTTACATGAACAAAGCTTAGGATTTTTAAGGGATGTTTTCTTTGAGTTTTTCCTTGCCCCACACTTTGGGGGGGGATAAAGCACGTCTCTCTAAAATTTCTGAAGCAAAATAAAGGAAAAAAAGGCAATAGTGGAATTTTGCCTCTCTATAACTTTGCCAAAATAGGAGAGGCTTGGAAAGGTAGAGAATAAAAAGAGGAGATAAAAAAAAGAGGAAGAAAATATATCTCCTAACTCGAACTTTTTAGGCGTAGAAAAGAGAAGGAGCTTTGAAAAGTTTCCATTACAGAGATTTTACCTTCCTCTCCTGTCTCCCCAGGTGCTTTCCCTACGTTTTGTATTCAGGATGCTTTCAGGGAGCAAAGCTGGGAGAGGAGAGCGGGGTGTGAGTTTCAGCAGGCTCTAAGGAGAAGCACCTCGGGTGCCTTTGTGCCCTGGGAGAGCCGCTCTCTGCGCTTCGTGCCAGCTCCTGGGGGGCAGCGGAGCAGCCAGGCAGGTGACGCCAGCGGGGAGCGTGTGTTTGGATTGCATCTGCACGCTGGACCTGGCGGACAAACAGTGCTCAACCAGAGCTAAAGAGGGGATTGCAGGCAGAGCTGAGCTGGAGGAGACACGATGTGAATCTAATTTGACTGGATTGCTAATCACAAGGAATACTTTTCAAACTCTTTCTGAATCATTACAGAGCGGAGGGGTGTAAAAGTTGGGTGCAGAGTTTCTGGAAGAAGAAAAGTCCCTGCTGCTCAGGGCTGGTTGTTCGCTGTTGCACGGAGACGCGGGAAAGGTCCAGGGTGCAACTGGATTATTTGGGACCGTTTCTATTGAACACCTTTATTGATGATCTTGATGAGGACATAGAATCCACCATCAGTAAACTCACAGATGACACCAAGTTAGGCGGGTGTGTCGATCTACGTGAGAAGAGGGAGGCTCTCCAGAGAGACTCAGATTGACTGGATCGCTGGGCCACTGCTAATGGTCTGAGTTTCAACAAGGCCAAGTGCCAGGTCCTGCACTGGGGCAGAAACAACCCCATGCAACGCTACAGGCTGGGGGCAGTGTGGTTGGAGAGCTGTCTGGTGGAGAGGGACCTGGGGGCTCTAATTGACAAGTGAATGGACAGGAGCCAGCAGTGTGCCCAGCTGGCAACGAAGGCCAAGGGCATCCTGGCCTGGATCAGAAACAGTGTGAGCAGCAGAAGCAGGGAGGTGATTGTCCCCCTGTGCTCAGCACTGGGGAGGCCTCACCTCGAGTGCTCTGTCCAGTTTGGGGCACCTCAGCACAAGAGAGATCTCGAGGGGCTGGAGAGGGTGCAGAGGAGGCAACGAAGCTGTCAAGGGCCTGGAGAAGAGATCGTATGAGGAGCGTTTGAAGGAGCTGGGTCTGTTTAGTTTGAGGAAGAGGAGGCTGAGGGGAGACCTCATCACTCTCTACAGCTCCCTGAAAGGACAGTGTAGAGAGGCTGGTGCTGGGCTCTTCTCTCAGGTAATTAGTGACAGAACCAGAGGGAATGGCCTCAAGCTGAAACAACGTAGGTTTAGACTGGACACTAGGAAAAAATTCTTCATGGGAAGAGTGGTGAGATATTGGAATGGGCTGCCCAGGGAGGGGGTTGAGTCCCCATCCCTGGATGTGTTTAAACATCGCTTGGATGTGGTGTTGGGGGAACTTGTTGGGGTCTAGGGGTGAACTTGCAGAGTAGGGTTAATGGTTGGACACGATGATCCCAAGGGGCTTTTCCAACCCAAGTGATTCTGTGATTCTGTGTGATTTGATGCCAAAGAGATGGGTCTTTTGCAAAAGAACAGTGGAAAGAAGTTTTTGTTTCTTAATGCTGTGGTGAAACAGCCACTGTTTGGAGCCTGAAAGCACCTTGTACAAGGTTTTTCTTCATTTTGTGATGTGATCTACAGCCCAGACTGCTAGGGATTTCCTCATAATATCATAGGTCTGCGAGAAGAGATTTATCAGCTCTTGTGGGACTCTCCTAGGCCTTTACAAATAACAGCAGGAAAAGCACTAGTGGGAATAGGGGCTCCCTGTTGAGCTCCCTGCCCAGTATGTTTCAATTTCCTACACTTAGGTTGTGAAAAGTAAATTTACTCTAAACAGGGAGAAGAAGAAATAGGTAGATCCAGGTTCTGTGCCATCTTTTATCCATGAGGTTTGCCCGACACGTACTCAGCTGTGACTGGAGCAAGCTGAAAACTCTTAGAGAACTCTTATTCAAGAAATGAGTTCTCCATTCCCTGGGTTTTTACATTTTCCTGTTTCTGTAATACGGGTGATTTTCCTCACTTATATTTTGTTTTGGAAATGCGGTGCAGCTTGTACCTTGTTGACAAATCCTTAAGGATTTGAAATCCGAGCTGTATTGCATGCAACAAAACCAACTTATTTTTCGGTTTGGTTTTGTTTGTTTTGTTATTGTTTTGGTTTGGGTTTTTAAGGTTTTTTTTTTAAGCAGGTTTTCTTTTCATGGTCTGGTTGACTGTAGCTGTGCAGTTGTTTTGCTGCTGTGTAATTTGGGTGGTAACTGTTGCCATCATGTGCGGTTTCGATCCACGCCAGGATATTTCTTCTTTGAACCTACAGATTTCAGGAAAGAGAACTCATGTTGCCAGCTTCTTGTAATGAAAGCTGCGGAAGCGACATCCAAATAGATTGGCTAAGCAAATTCCTATGGCCTAGCAACAGTTTGTCCCCCTTTGTTAGCTGGATAAAACTGCTCCTGGAGTTCATTCTGCAGGGAAACGCTCATCTCTGCAGATGCAACGCTTGCTTTCTGATACTCCCATCATCTGGTTTCATCAAACATTCTAGTTTTTGACTTTGAATCAACTATTTTTGTTTTGGTTTGGTTTTTTTATGAGGAATATCATTAGCCAGGAAACATAAGCGGCAGGAAGGTGAAAGCAACATCAGCACAGTCCCAGCTGCTGGACTGGTGCGGACATCTCTGTGCAGTGTTCTGTCCTGGTGCAGGCATGGAACCAGGGGTTCAGTGTTGCTCTCGTGATACCAGCTCTGCTGGTGTCTGCTCTGGTTTGGGGTGGTGTACTCTGGTGCATTTGTAAGCAGGATATGCCAAAAGTAGAACCGTTTATCCGTCTGCCTTCTTGTCCCTCAAATGTATTGCTTTCAGCTACAACGGGGCCTTGATCAAAACCAGTTCTGACTTAGGTCCTTTTCTGGTAAGAAGGGTAGAAGAGCAGGGTGAATCTTTGCTCTTTCCCATCCTTTATCTCTCTTTGGTTGTGGTTTTTGTGGGGTGGCCTTGTTTTACAGATTGAAATGTGAAAGGCAGAGTTGACTTTTCAGTGCCAGGAACGGGCAGGATGGTCACAGGGAGATCTGACCTTCTGGTGGACGTGCATCGCTGAACTGGGTGCGCAGCCAGCCCATCGGGGCACAGGGGGGGTGGGTGCTGAAGAAAGAGGTGGAGCTATTTTGTCCTTCAGAACAAAAAGCAGACAAAGCAGGGGCACTTCTTACGCCACAGAGAGGTAAGGTGTTGTGGTAACTTGTCATCGTCTTCGGTTGTGCTGCCTGTGACTGCACCATGCCAGTCAGCCCTGCTGGGGACTAATGTGCACATCGTTAACTTCCAGCCTATTCAGCCTGACAGGGTTTTCCCAGTTTATTAGGCTCATTTGAAGAGGAAGCTGGATGCGTTTTGCTAGCACAGTGTTTTGGACACCTCTGTGATCCGCAGCCACGCTCTTAAACCTTAAAGTAAATTCTCATTTCTTATAGGGCTTACTTTTCCTTTCCCAAGTGAGTAAGCACAGAGCTGATGGGAGAGGACATCCAGCTATCCTGGACTCGGAGGCTGGCTCCTCGTTTCCCACAGACGGAAGGGTTGCACAGAGTGCTCTTCCCTCAAGCCCCAGCAGCAGCCTCTCATCTCTCCTGACCTCCTGGGCCATAAGCAGCCTCCCAGTGAGCCACACACCCAGTTCACCTCACCTGGGAGCCCCCTGCCCAGCCAGTTCATCAGAGGAGAGGGCACCATAAACTGAGGAGATGAGATCCAACAGAGCTGTGTTTTCAGATGAGTCCCACTAGAAGACACTCCTGCCCAGCCAGGAACAAGCCCCAACAGCTCCAACAAAGGGCAAACGATGGTGAGCTCCTCAGGGAAGGTTTTCTCATGGCATGTAGAAGAACAGGATAGCGGGTCATAGAATGGTAGGTGTTGGAAGGGACACCTAGAGATCATCGAGTCCACCCCCCAGCCAAAGCAGGATCACCCAGGGCAGGCTACACAGGGTCATATTGCTTCTTTTGGACACTGCTGCTGGACAGGTGGAAAAATGTTCTATTTTGCTTCTTGTGCTTAGGAGAAGGGGAGATAAATAGCTGCTGCTTTGGAGGGACACGATGGGCAGTGACGGAGGGGAGGGGAAGGCTCCTGCACCTTTACCCAATCTGAAGTCCATGCAACAGCAACAATAATTTGACCCTAAATTCTGGGAGTAAAATTGCTGAAGAGTCCAGGTGGGTTAGTGGGACTGCCTACTTGCCCTGTCTGCTGGGGAGGTTCTCTAAATAGATCTGTCCAGACATTTCTAGAGTTCCTCTTTCCCTGCACAGTACTTCTCTTGGCTGTTCACAGCTGACTAAATCCTTTTAAGAATGAGTCACTCCTAAGTGCGAGGTGACAATGGATATGCAGACAGCAAGAAGTCAGGAGTGAGATAATGAATATTAGAAAAAGGCTAAACTAAATAGGGAATGAGCAGCATAAATTTGCAGCCCTTATAAATAGCACTGCATTGAAAGGATGGTTTTATTTAGAAATGTAGTTCCCAGGGAGAATTTAGATTTCCTGACCCATAAGTTTATGTCTGGGAACTCATCCTGCCTTTCCAGCTCTTCAAAGAGAAACAGGTTGGCACAGGTCAGTATTCAGTGGGGATATTCCCAAGGCAACATCTCCCTCCAAACTGATTTAAGATGTGGCGTCGGTGACCGAAGAAATGATGCTCTTCCCTCTCAGTCAACCTTGCTGGAATGTGGAGCAGAAGAAAACGGATAGGATGGGGCTGCTTGTCCCAGGCACTGGGCATTGCATCTTGTGTGGTTAAATCCCCTGTTGGTTTGTGGCTAAACAGAGCTCTCCTGCTTTGTGTGCTAGCCACCAAAACGGGTCAGCAGTGGCTGGGTTTCCTTACGAGGTGGCTGCCCTTCACTGGAGACAGAAGTCACCCCGGAGTTTGTTTTCCACATCGGTTTGGGGTGGACATTGGCACAAGGTTATCGCCTAAGGCAGAGATTTGCAAAGAGCTGAAGGGAGTTAATTGTCCAAATCCCATTAAAATGCAATATAATTATAAAATCCCATTAAAATGCCATATAATTATATAGCTTTATTTTATTTTAGTTATTTATATTTTGTGCAATGCACAGGGATTTTCTGCATGTATCTCTCTATTAGAAGCACTCAACAAGACTGATGCCCCAATTAGTGCTGAAGCTTAACCATAATTGAACCGCATAAAAAGCCAACGTTTGACTATTTAAGAAATACAGTATCTCAAACCTTCATTTATTTCTACCTATATACAAAAATCTTTGACATGACTAAACAGACAAATTACTGCTTTTGTCTTAAAATAAGCAAATCAGATGGGGGCAGTTGGGAATCCTGAAGTGAAATGAGCAGAAGACCTTGTGGATGAAGTCATGGCTGAGAAGTGGGAGATTATCTGGTGGAGTTGTCATATTGGCTTCCCGTGGCTTTCACTCAGAATTGACTTAAGTGAAATTTAGCTGTAGATGGCTAACACAAGCAGAAGGGCATCTGAATGTTGCCTAGTAGCTACGGGAAAAGCAGTGAAGGAACTGGGAGAATTTTGCCCATTAATAAAAAAAAGGGCCTGTGGGGATTGAGTTTATTAATTTCTTCTCTGTGGAAATCTGAAGCCAGAAGCAGAAGGGTGGTTTTTTAGAAAGAGGTTATTTGAGTGTGTAAAAGCCATTGGGACCTCGAGTGATAATTTAGGCTAAAGGTTATCCTGGGGCATTCTTTATGATCTTTGGTGAAATGTTATTTTCAGATTGGTCCCAAACAGGACTTCACAACACGGTGACCTGTCAGCATCCCAGAATAGCTTCCCTCTGGGGAGGGATTCATTGTGAGAGACTGTCAGGGGGACGCTGGCAGTGCAAACAGTTGCAAGAGATGGGATTATCTTGTGGGTTTTACTCCTTTTGGTTAGAGGTATTTTACCTCTGCTTTCACTCAGGTTAGAGAAGAGGTGCTGCTGGTAAGGAAGGTGTGGAAGGGGAGGACTGAACTGGTCAGAGTGCAGTAGAGAGGGTGTTTTCCTCCATGACAAATGAATAAAACATTTTTGGTGTTTAGGGAAATATGTGGTATTAAAATGAGGTAGCGGAACTCAATTTCTTCACGTGTTCTGATCTCACTGACCTCCGAGCAAATGGCTTCAATTTTCTTTGCTAATAATGGTGTTTTGTCTCAGTGAATGTAGAGCTTTGGAGTTACTTGAATCATTGACACTGCCTTAGGTTGAATTATGATCTGTGCTTGGGTTATCTTCAGACTTTTTTTGTTTGATGTTTTTGTCAGGTGCATCCAGAGCTCATGGAGAGGCTGCTGCTGGCTTTCTTGTTGTTTGGTGTGTTGTTTTTTTTAAGCCTAAATACAAATAAAGTTCTTCCATCCAGGTCCCCTCTATCTTCTGATTCAGCTTCCTACATCATCCTTCTCAGAGAGCAATGAAAGTTGTCAAACCTCATTTTACCTCACTTCTCTTTGTGCTGCAAAGGTCACCTCTCCAGACTGATGGCTGCATTTTCTCTTCTCTGAAGATCTCTCCTTTGCCCTTCACCTTCTCCCTCTTGTCAGACACAAACTGCTCATCTTCCCTTCCCTGATTCCTGTCTGTCCACTCTCCTGAAGCTGCTTCCAGCCAGCCTGCCTGACACGAGGCACTAGCTCAGCCACCCTGGAAGTCAGGGGCGTCTAGGGGGGAGTGAGGAGCCACTTCACTCCCATTATCTCACTTGAACTAATCAGAAAGGCTGGTTAGTCTGTTGGGGGGGTCTTTAACCACTGACCACTGGATTTCGACTCTCGTATGGAAGGTTGTTCCTCCAAGATCCCCAGTAAAACTTTGTTTTCTTCCTTCTTATCCTGCCTCAAAACTCTTCCACAGCAGCATCTATTAAAGATTATTATTCTCTTTTATTTCTTTTATACTATTCAATGTCTGACTTAAATCCTCCTCTTATTTCCTTATGCAACCACAGCTATACTATATACATAGTATATACATACATACATTATGTTACTTCTTGCTCTGTGTCTTGTTTATCAGCTCCCTGGGGAAAGCTGCTTGTGGACATTTGGTCCTCTGGGGTCGTGGACTGGGAGATGTCTTGCAAGCCCCCGTGTGACACTGATGATGATGATGATGTTTATTTTAAGAGCTGGTTAACAAAGGCAGTGAACTCTTCGGTTGTTGAGGACCCTCAGATAAATGCTAGTTTTTCCTGTGCAGCAGCATCTCAGCTCTTTTGGAATAGGCACTTGCTTCTGTTGCATGTTCTGCGCTATTAATTTCCCCCTGCTACAACCAATCTTTCAATGTTTAGAAACATTAAAGATCAACCCATATTTCCTATCACCTCTGTAAAATTACTGAGCAAATGTGAGCCACAGGGTAGATATTTATTTGGTGTAAATGGGTCCAAGTATCCTACATCCCTTTGTAATCGCTTGACAACTCGGGCTGGAGGGCAGCTCAGGGGGCTTCTCACTGATGCAAAAGTGACCTGAGAAATGGAGGCAGAGGGAATTTCTTACTGTGTGGACCATGCACTGCTAGTGCTGTTATCCCTCATGGGTCTTGCTGAGTCAAGCAACAAGGGAACATGGGGTAGGGGAGAAGAGGTGGGGCTCCATGCAGAAGGCAAAGCATATGGCAGGGTTTCTATGAATTACCATAAATTTTACTGCCAGCTGCCTCAGTTCCTTCAGGAGAGGAGCAGCAGCACTGGGGAGAGGACTGAGAGGCTTGTGTAAGACCATCCCAAGCCTTCATCCCTCTTTTTTTCCCCTACTGTGCACCTAAGGGGTTTGGTGCATATAAGACACGTGGTGGGGTCAGGCGAGCCCGCAGCGTTGCTGTGCATAGGAGAGGAGTGAGAGACTGCTCGGGTTCTTTGTCACTGGGCCCCTTGGGGCATCACAGGACTCATTTCACACTGCACCAGTCAGTGGTGAGTTGAATCCCTCAGCTACGTGTGGGAGGTGAAAGTACATGGGTTGTACTTTCTACCTTGTGGGGCAGCGAATGGATGCGAGTTGTAGGTAAGTAGTGCAGGGGGTTTTTGAGATGGAGCTTTCCTACCAAGTCTTTGGCCTTCATCCCTGTCTTTGTTTATTTTTACTTGATTGAAGCAAACCAAGAAGCCACCCACTTTTGATTCATTGATGTAGAATATTCTTTTTAACACAACCATCAATATGTTTTGTACGAGCCCAACCAGCAGATGAACTGTGGAGTTCATCTGCTGCACAGTAACAACCCAATCCCCATCTTGGCAGCATTCAAACCATCAACTCCGCCTGTCTTGAGCCAGCTGCTGACATAAGATGCTTTCCACCCTTTTCCTTGCCCTTTGTAAAGTCTTCTTGAACTTCTTCAGAAACCTGATGAAATACATATCCTCTGCTCTGTGCCTGGAAGGACCTTGGAGCCATCGCTGTTCTGCACAGGAGCCAGCCATGAAGACGTGGGCTGATGACCCTGACCACGTGTGCTCCCTGTATGAACTGGCCAGATACGAGCCCGAGAATCTGTACGTGTGCTACATATGATGAGCTATATGTAAAATTAGGGTAGTTCAGTGCCCAGGCTAATAGAACACACCCAGGTTTGCCCAGCCTACAGCCCCTCTCTGTAATAAGGTTGATCCAACTTGAACCGTTCTGCTGGCCATGGAGTGGCATTGACATAGCAGGGACCAGGGTGTCTGCCATGTGAAGCCTTTCATTTTCTCACCACTTTCTCATTGTTCATCTTCACAACTTTACCATTAGTGTTTCCATTTGGTAGGAGACAACCTCCTTTAAAACAGCAACCCATGATAAGCTGTTGAAAATAGTTGTGCATTGTTCTTGGTGCTTACACGAGAGAGAATTCAAATTTTGGATTATTTGTGCTTCAACAACAGCCAGTATTGTATCTAAATCTCGTTTTATCTTCCCCATATGCTGAAGAGCAAAATCCCAGAGCTGTGCTGGCCAGTGGCTTAAGAAAGGTCCTGTCCTGCTTGGAAATGATTAGTGAATCCTGCTGTTGTCAGCGTTTGAAGAGAGCTGTTGCCAGGCTACTTGCCCAGTCAATAATGAATGCTCATTAATCTGTTTTCCGCCTCTTGATGACAGTTGTTTGATAGCCTGATCAATTTTATGATTGCCATTTGTGTGATGACCTCCTGCTGCTTTCCTCTGTCTTCTTGGTTTAAGGAAGAGAGTAAAAATCTGAGTGCCTCTGTTTCCCCCGGCTTTGGAGATGAGGTGGAAATGCCACAGAATTATTTCTTTTTAATTTGCATCAGTTTTCAAGATCAAAATCACTTGCAGTATTTTCTGTGACAACCCTGAAAGTATAAATATAGAAACCACAGGCAGTTCCCTGGAGACTGCAAGCCTAATATGTGAATAATCTCACCTCCTACTTCATAACAATATCATAGGAAAAAAAAGGTGTATTACCCACAGCTCTGCTTCAGTAGTGTCTAGTCTGGTGTGTGAAGTGTGTGGATAAATATTGGAAGGGTAGATCTCAAGTCACCGTCGTGGGAGAGACTCCAAGAATAAGGTGACAGAACTTTGTGCTAGCACTGGGTAAGGGGTTGAATATTCCCTAGAGCCAAAGCAACACCGGGGCTGGGCTGACGGCTCGTGCAGCTAATGCAAGGCACGGATCTCACCGGAGCTCAGCAGCGTTATGGTGGTTTATGTGACAGTCATCATGCAGTATACTTAAAATCCCAAGTTATCTAATCAATTAATATTTGAAATGGCACTGTGGTTCTGCTTTGTTCTCAGCAAGAGGCTCTGGACTGTGAAATCGTTATGAAAATGGCAAAATCCAGTTAGATTGCCAAACTGTTAAAATAATGAGGGGATTGAAGGGGATTGTTCCAGGCTACAGAGGCTGAGGCTTTGCAAATAAGGTTCTCTGATGTCTTTTGCTTGGATATACCTGCTGAGTAAATTAAGGCTAACATTAGTCTAGGTGTGGGCTTGGGCCACTGGGACAACACCAGCACGTCCTGCTCTCTCACTGTTCCTGTTGGGGAGAAGAGTGACTCTAGCAAAACTTCGTGCTTTTATAGCACACAGACACCTCATCAAAATTATCTGTGCTGCTGAAAGCACAGATTAGTCGGGATAATGTTGTCTCTGCTGGCATGGCTGGACCACTGCGGGAAGGAACAACCAGATGCTCTGGGCTTGGAAAGTCTCAGACTAAAGCCCTTGCCCCTGTGTCCTGAGCCCTTTCAGTTCATAAAGTTGTTTCCAGGATATATATGTATGTATGGGCATGTGTATATATACACATAGGTGTATGAACAAAATGTATACATATATATGTGTAAATGTGTGCTGTTCTGGGTGTGTTTATATACGTGTGCAACAGTCAGAGCACTGCTGAGTGAAGTTCTGTTCCTTTCTTACTCTGGGCAGGATGAGGAAGGGAGGGTGTTTTTGTGAGGGCAGCAGAGGGGGTGGTTGTCCCCTTGTCACTGCCCGGTGTGTGACATGAGCTCTGGGGTTACCTGGCATGGAGGGAAATATCCCTCTCGACTGGCAGGATGCAGCTGTATCCCAGCCATCTCTGCACCCTGGGAGAGGCTCAAGGTTGCTGTGTGGTCCCTGTTCTGTGGTGGCCAGGACATTCCCCTCTCTGGGATAGTTCCCTCTGACATCTCCTGCTAGCACAAACCTTTCCCACGTGGGCTTAAGGGAAAGGGAAAAAAAAACCTCCTCAGTCCTAATTCCCTGCTACAGACAGGACTTTACAAACAGCTTCCTGAAGAGCACTGGACACGTTGGTTTGAATAGGAATTACATGAGAACTATGTGCATCAGGATAAAGGCATTTCAGAAAGCAGCTCCTTTAGATCAATTCAAATGAGTATGGGTGCCGAAATAAACGGATGCAGGGGTCAGACAGTGATTCATGTCCAGCGCTAATCAACTTCATGTCTGCTGAGCACATTACTCTGGTATTGCTTCCTCAGCGCCACTCCATGACATGAAAGCTGAAGCAGGTTAGTCAAACAGGACCGTCATTTTTCACGGGCAAAGCAGTAGCTGTCAAGGCATTACTGTTGAGAAAGGATTTTACTTTGTAGGTGGAAACTAGAGAGAGGCACCTGGCTCTCGTGTTTTGGATTCTTACTAAATTGGAACGCTTTTGTGATGGAGAAGTTACCAGCTCTGCACAAGAAACCAAAGTTACCATTTTCTGGGAGGAGGAAATAGAGAATTTATAAAGTCTGCGAGCTCTAACGGAGAGACACTGTGTAAGTAAGGCCTTAGTTCTGAGCCTTAAGTTCTCTGGATATGCTGAAAGACTTGAGCAACCACTGCGATCAGAAGTCATGCCTGAAGAACAAATCACTTATCTAGGGCACTTGTCATCAGCACATCTCAAAGTGGACACATTCCTAATTTCCCCTTCACAGCTGAGGAAACAGGCACCGAGAATGACACAGGGAACAGACAGACCAGGGTGGAGCCAGGACCAGAAATCATCCATCCTGAGATGCAGCAGGAAGGTTGTCCTTGGAGCCTCGCTGCCCTCAAGGGTCCTGTTCTGGAGCTGTGGAAATGGTCCAGATGAATGGCTGGATGGTGTTTTGATACTCCGACTAGAAGCTCAATAGAATAGAATAGAATAGAATAGGCTATTTCAGTTGGAAGGGACCTACAATTATCATCTAGTCCAACTGCATGACCAATTCAGAGCTGACTAAAAGTCAAAGCATGGCAATAAGAGCATTGGCCAAATGCCTCTTGAACACCGACAGGCTTGGGGCATCAGCCACCTCTCTAGGAAGCCTGTTCCAGTGTTTGACCACCCTCTCGGTAGGGAAAAATGCTTTCTAATGTCCAGTCTAACCTTCCCCTGGCGCAGCTTTGAACCATTCACTCTGCACCATAAACCTGTGTGGTTTTGCCCCTGAGACCTGAGTGATGGCCCTGCTCCTATAGTCTGGGATTTAGTGATGTAATTTCAAAAAGTTTTGATTGATGGAAAACCAGAAAGAGATTAGAAGATCCTGCAATGTGTTAACAAATCTCTCCATTGATTTATCTGCAATGTAAATCACCCTAAATGAAATGCTCTGATTTATCTGTCTTTACTTCATACTGGGAGCAGGAGGGATTGATTTAGCGATGCTGAGCCCAGTCATTACTGTACCACATTCATAAATCATGGTGCACATGTGTTAAACTGGGACTTATAAACCCCAGTCAGACTTTCTGAACTCACCCCATAGCTGTGATAATGGGAACCTGGAAAGTTTTGTCAGCTCTACGAAGTATCGGCAGAGAGGGGACGCTATTGACACGACCCTGATGGGAATTTCCTCTCTTGGAGGCTCTGCACTTTAGAATTCGGAGATCAGATCAATAATCTTTGCTTTCCCCTTCTCATTCAGGAGTCAGCAGAAAGAACAGAAGGATGGATGTGGAGAGTCGTTCTGATGGGCACTGTGGAGAGAAGGCAGGGAGCAGGGCTTTGTGCAGCTGTCTGTGTAATGGCTGGGTCTTTTATTGCCTGCTGCTTTATGTTTAGTGGAGTCATGGGAGATCAGCATGGGGAAGAGGGAGACAGGATTTAAAGTGAGGAGGCATTGCTACTGTCCTTCAAGCTGACTTCCTGAATTATTCAAGATGTGCTATTCTGCCCTGTAGCCCTCACAAGGAGGCGGATAACTTTGTAAATGAAGGAGGCAACTGTGAAGAGATTTGAGCATCCTCCCCTAGCCCCACCCCAAAAATTCACTTTCAGGTCTGTGCTGCACAAAGTTTTGTGAGGTATGAAACGCAGAGGGGCCTCTGCCCTGCAAAGCTGTGAGCTTTCCACATTTGTCTTTTGTTATTTTACATCAGAACTGGGCTGGAAGGAGACAGAATTGGCAGGCTCTGTGCTAGAGATGTGTCATTCATGTTTTTCCATCAGGATGTCCAAGGTGCAGGAGTTTCTTGTGAGAAGCAGTTGCTTCAGATAAAATGACTTAATCCATAATTGCAGGTAAGCATCGTTATGCTTTTAAAGTGGAAGATGGCTTTGAATGCTGGAACAAAATCAAATTTTAATTAGATTGGGAATTAAACCAAACTTCCCCCTACTACACCCTTCCCAGTGGTGTAATGCCAGATGAGGCTTGATTATAAATATGGTGTCGTGAGCGTTAAAGCTTTCTCATGCACATCATGATGCTTTAAAAATTACCTCCTGCATGCTCAGATTTACCAAGTTATTATCATTTCTGTATGTCTAGATTAATCAATCATAAACAGAGCTTCAGGAGGGCTGAGGAAAACTATCTAAACGGAACGTTCTCCCGAGACTCATATCTGGACAGGTTGACTGAATTTTTGCAACTTAACGACCCACTTTCTCTCTCGCCCGCGGTCTGATCCTGTGTGTGATATACAGCAGTGGCAGGAGCTGCACAAACCACTCGACGTATGTGAATACAAATGAACTTCTCATTCCCCTCACCAGGCGTGTTCATGCCAGAAGGATCACTGAGTATTTGTCTGCTTCTCAGACTCGGTGCTTCCTCGCCCACCAGGCAGGCAGAGCAGCCCTGGGCTGGAGAGGGGTTTGCTGGCACCTCTGCAGGGACTGGGTTTGGCAGGGTCTCTCCGGGTTAGTGTCTCGGGCTCTCTGCTGCACCATGACTGGCTGTGCAGCTTCCAGGCTGCAGAGGGCCAGGGCAAACCTAGGCAGAAATCTTATAAAATAAAGGCTAAAGAGGTAAAGGAAATGAGTTTGTGAGAAAGCCTGTGAGCAGTAAGCTGTGTCTGTCACTGAACACTGTTGCAGTTTCTACCATTTGTTAGGAACATCCAGTGCTGCAGAGAAACACTAATTCTCCTTTTTTTTCCTCCAGTTACCATCATTGCTACAAGCAGCATGGTTTGCAGTTCTGCTTTGGTCTTTAGAACTGATAACTCTTGTGATTAACAACTGTTGGGAAATCTGCAGCAGTCCCACTTTTACTTAGTGACACTCAGAGCATTAAATGTGGCGAAGAATCCTGGTTTTCATCAAATCAGTAGCCAAATTTTTGCTGACATCAGAAGAGGCAATGTGCATCTGTGGATGCTTTCTGTTTTCTCCTGAAAGAGCCAAACTTAAGGCAGTTCTGATCTCAATGGATGCCATTTAAATTAAATAATTACTATACAGAGGCTCTTAGATGCCAGAGGAGATAGGATCATTGAGCAGCAGGCTCTGCTTCACAGATGTGCCAATCTGAGGTCACAAGTCAGGAGGATGCTCAGTGCATGTCTAAGTTCTGAGCCCACGAATCGCCTCGCGTGCCGAGCCTTCGGTGGGTGCTGATGTACCCAGGCCACTTCTAAATTAAGACCTAATACACAGACAGTCTTTCTTCAAGTTTAGGTTTCTGTACCTGACTGGCCTGCCCTTCTGCAAGCCTTTGGAGAGCTGGGAACTGTGTTTTTGTGGATAAGCTCAGCCAGGGCACTTTTAGTCTAGAAATGGTGATGGCCTCAAAATCCGAACTACCGGGGTGTGAAGGGAAACACAAACCTGTTGGGGTTTCTTTCGCTGTATATTTGACGGAAAGGCTTCTATTTATTTTGATGCATTTGCAAAATAGCAAGATTATATTAGAGAGAGACGTGGACACAGTTAGGAGATGGTGACACTGGAGGTGTACAGGAAGGGGGAATTTGTTTCCTGCACTGGGTTTCTTTCTGCTGTGTCCTTCCCCACATATTTTCCATCCATTTTCTTGATTTTCCTCTCCCCTTTCATTTTCCTTTTAGATTTTTACCTCGTGGCCCAGGTTAACGATATTGTTGCAAGCTTTATGCATGTGAGGAAACAAGAATGAGCTCACTGGTTGTTCTGGTCATGATAAATAGTCATTCAGTGGCACTCTTGGGCTTTCAGGGGAGGATAGATCTACAGACAGAGACTGCTGTCCCCTTAAGAGAATGTCTGCATAAAGCATCATAGCCAGGATATAGTTCTGCCATGTCAAACCTGGAACGCTGAATCCTTAGTTGAGGTATTGAATGGTGAGAGTAAGTATTGTGTATGTGTGTGTCCCCCTTTTTTTTTAAAAGCTATGCTGTTCTAGAACTCTCTCAGCTTAGAAAATAAACCCTTAAAAATAGTTTTGCCTATAGTAGGGCAGAGTTTCCTTCTTTCTTTCTCTGTACTGCATGTTGTGAAATGTTAAAAAAGATTGTAAGAAATAGATACTCTGCTTTCTTTCATGTGTTTGCCTACTTTCTGCATTCCATGTCTCTTGGGCCATAAATTGCAAATGTTGATTGAGAGTGTTGGGGAAAAGCTGAGCACAATTCCTTTGAAAAGTTATAGCTAGAGATGAAAGCATCTCTCTTCCTTTCTGATTCCTGCCAGATCTAGTAGTTACAGAGACTAAATAAGAGTCCAGAAAAACTTGACCACATCTCCTCTTAACAGTTTGTCTTGCTGCAAGAGGGCACTTTTGGGTGGAGTTATTTCAGTAGCTTTTACAGAATTTCCTGATGCCTCACTGAAGACGTGCTACAGAAAAATCCTGCCTGGCAATTCATCCCAGAGAGCAAGCGTGGGGCAAATGTCTGTGTTTGTGACGGAGAGGCACAAATGATCAGGGAGGCTGAATTCACTGAGATGCCATTTTTCTCCTCTGGGCATTTCTCCTTGCAGAGCTTGCTGCCTTTCTGGCCTAGTTTTAATGGGAGATTTTTGACAGCAGTGGTGAATGTTGACATTTTCCTGTATTTTTTTTCCTTCTCTGGGTTTGAGCTGAGCACCCAGTGTAGCAAGAAAGCTCGAGGGCACCTGATTCAGCCTCTGTGACTGCAGGTGTCATGTCCTGGAGTCTGCTTTATAAACTCCCAAAGATGGTTAACTTTCTTTCTCCCATTATTTCTATTGGAAAGCAGCTTCTGCCTCCTTATAATTTATCAATTATAATGTTATAATTTCTAGTCCAAATTTACTTATGGCCTTTTTATTCTTCTTTGTTTATTTCTAGTCACTGATCTTGACTAGTTATTTTTCTTCCCTGGTGTTTGCCTTTGAGTTATTTCTGGACTGCAGTGATGACCCCTCTCAGTCCCTGTTTGGGTAAGCTAAAAAAAGCCAGCTACTCTGGTCTCTGGTGAAGGAATCTCCCTTATTCTGATTATCCTACCAGTCTCCATCAGTCCGTGGCTTCTTTGGAGTTCAGCCTGCGTGTGTCGAAGAAGGGCCCACACAACACCCTCTGTGTTCTGGCTCGTTCCCCAGGTTCTGTTTAAAATGCTTTTGCTCATCACAAGTGTCACACGTGATTTTCAGTAAATACATGGGTTTGGTTTTGAAACCCCAAGTCCAACCATAATTCACTGACTGCAGAAGCAAATTCTTGTCCCTGCAGAGTAAGGAATGGTTTAGAATTCTTGGGAAACCTAAAAGGTGGAATACTTGTTGGGACAGTCTGGGTGCTGAAGGTACTCAAACAGCCTGTGCCCCTTGCCCCGTGAGAACAGGACAGTTATTGCCACCAGGTCTTCATACTCCTCTGCTCTACTTTAAGTTTAGAGCTCTGCTTCTTTAAGCAGGTTGCTGCTCTGTCCTTATGAGTGCAGCTTTTAAATACAGTATTTATGAGTCGTGTCTGAGCTATCTGATTATTTGCAAATGCCAGCAGAAGCTCCCAGACCTGGTGCAGTCCAGGCCATCGCGGAGCGGGATTTGCCAGGCAGCCTGGGTGCTGCACAGGGTGCCCACTCTGAGCCTCACACAGCAGGGATTTCTGCTGGGCTCTTGTGGCACTTGCAGAAAGCACCTGGCTTTTCACTTAAAACTGTTCAGCACAGTCTGTGTGCATAAGATGGCAGAGGGTGGGGAGGCAGGAGGGCAAGCCTGGTAGCGGTACCCAGCTGGCAGGAGACCCAGAACCGAACTGCAAGGTATGGAAAAAAAAAAGAGGTATGGGAAAATCTGTCCCTGGTCTGCAAAAAATGATGTGGGGAGTTATTGTGCCATTTAAAGGCACAGGAGATGTGGGTACCGAGTAAGAGCTTTGATGCATCTGGAAGCCATAGGTGAATGTTTCTGTGGGGGTGACGGAGCAATTGATGGCTCTGTGTGACGTTCTGCCAGCTGAAGATTGGACCTGATGTTTGTTTGCCCAAGTAAAAGGGTTCAGTCAATCTTGCAGCCTGCCTGGAGAACAAAGGAGCGAGACAGATTTAATGCTCGCTCTGTTAATTGCCCAATGGCCATTCTTTCAGCACGGATCTGTGTTTATGTGCCAGAATAATTTGGGTTTGTGTCTGACACAGGAGATCTGACTTGTGGAGGGACTTCGGTCTGGGCTGCTGTTCTTGGAGGACTGGGGAAATGAGGGCATATCCTCCCTGCCCTTACACTCTGCAGCTGAAGACACCTTTCAGGTAGGAATTATTTCCTATTAATGGCCAGAGAGGGGAGTGACATCTAAGCCCTATTTTAAAGCACAGTGAGAGGGGAAGAACAAGAGAGAGGAGGGGCAGGAAGGTCCTGAAGGGTTCTCTTCAGCCTGGCTTAATTTGGAAGTGACACTTCATATGTCAATTTATATTAAGCCATTTCAAAGAGCACCCATCCCAGAGCCTCTGATGCACTCTTAAGATGCAATTGTGGGGCATATTGGGTGACTGACACAGTTGAGGACAGAGAGGGAGGGAGCTGCAGGAGGAGCTGAGATGAGGTGCTTCGTGGCAGGGCTGCTTTGTCCCCTGATGTGTGTGGTCGCATGTAATTAACAGGATGCAGTTCACCCCTGTTTTCTTTATCACATTTGGCCCTTGTGTTCTGGTGTGTTAAGTCCAGGTATCTTGTACTTATGTCATGGTTTTCTGCAACCCTCCTGATCCGAGTAAGGTTGAAATAGGGATCTTGTCTGGGTGTTGAATGGTTAATGTAATAGGAAGTCAACACCTGCATCTGCAGCCTTGTCCCCTCCAATGCAGCTGAACAGCATTTCATGATGGCAGGGAAATAATTCAGCAAAACCAGGCCCTGCTCCTTGGGTGATGAATGAGGCTCAAGTGAAGTAGAGGTCACTTGTGTTAACCTGAAGCAAGTAGGATTGTGGGACTGGGGAAAGAGGGTGAACCTCCTTTTCCGTATAAATTCTATAGCTCAGAGGCTTAGGAAACACTTCCCAGTAAACATTTGCAAAGTGTCCATGCCATTAACCTTTCCCGACAGGAGAGTCCAACGGTTTTCCAGCCTCGTTTCGTGCGGGGCTGGCCTTTGGTACGTATGCAAATTGCGCTGCCTGGCAGCGTCTCATACAAATAAGCTCGAAATGCAGAGGCAGCCATGCAAGCAAAATGCCTTGCCTTTCCCTGCAGCTGCAACGAGACTTTTGTCACAGGAGGGCCAGGTGGGAGAGAGCCTGGTTTGTAAGGGAGCACCAGGAAGAGAAAAGAAAACCAGGAATCCTCCTAAAATGCAGGCACTGTAGCAGAAAGCACTGCGTCATGCTACGGTTCTACCCTGTGTTTTTGATGACCTGAGGAGCAACCAGTGCTGGTTTGTTTTCCTTTGGTTTTTAGAGTGTCCTCATTGGGACTTCTAAAGGCATGGAAATGCATGAGCAGCTCATGGCTGTGTGGACCTGGGGGGCTGGCGTTTGGGAAGAAGAGATGAACAGCATCTTTTTGACATCAGGAATAAAACGGGCGTGGAAGATACTACAGATAGGAAATGCAAACGGGCAACTTTGCAGGGATATTGAGTGGCAGTTGGAAAGACATGGTGCAAAGGCCAGGCATGACATCCTGCTGCCAATGTTCTCTGTCCCAGATCCTTTGCAGGGCTGTGAATCGGGTCCTTCCGTGCTGTTTAACAGTGGTTACTGATATGTCTGTGTAGGATCATCCCAATTAATAAGTTTTCTGTGTCTCTGAGTGCTTTGCAATATTTCTCTTACGAGTTGGGTAGACATCAGGCACGTAGCATTTCCACGGGATGAGTCCCCTGTTCTCTCCATCTTAGGCTGTGCTTTCCTGTTGGGGTGCCAGGGGCGAGTACCCAGCAGGTTAGACTGAGTCTGACTTTCTGAGTCTGCAGAACCTGGTTAACACCGTGACTAAATGACACTAAAAGGTTATTTTAGTGATGGGTGGTAGCAAAACAGGAGAAAAAAAGAACTAGAAGCTGCTAAAAGTTCATAAAGACATGAGCTTCCCTGGCTTTTGTTTGCAACCAGACCTTTCTGGAGCCTGACCCTCCTGTGCTGGAGTAAGCCAGCAGTGCTACCTGCCCATGAAGGGGAGATGCTCTAAGCCAGTGTGTGCAGTGCAGCCCGTCAGGCCGGGGAAAGGGGCTACTTGGCATTAGCAGACTCTTCCCTGTGTAGGTGCAGATGGCCACAGCTTGAATAGGCTGCCTGCTCTCAGGTAGGTGAGCTGTGAGAGACAGAACAGCTCAGCTGCAGACCCACGCTGTGCCTCGCTGGATCCCTTCCTCTTGCTCTTTGATCTTTTTTTCACGCTGAGTAACGGGCAGCATGACTGCAGTGTGATGCTCTGGCCGTAGACTGCCTTGTCATGTTGGGAAATGGATTGCCTCAGAGCCTTCAGCCTATCTCCTGGGCTATTTCCTGTTAAAAGCAGGGAAGCTGGGATTTCCACGTGATTTTAGAGCTCAGAGCTCAGATGTACAGAGAAATCCTGTCTCTATTCATTCATTGCTGCTGCTGATCCCGCCTTTTCTCTTCCATTATCTCAAGTGCTTTTAGAAACTTCATTTTCAAAGCACTATACCGTCTCCCGGGCCACCGCTTGTGTGTGTTGCCTTGAGTGGGCATCATGATTTAGTAAGAAATGCAACACTGGTTTGAAATGTTTGGCAGGCAAGGTAGGGAAAAATCCATCTGTGAGTTATTAAGGGCGAGAGTAACGTCTTTTACCTTCAGAGTTTACAGATTTTTTTTTTTCCCTTCTCGTTTGCCAAGCACATTTTTCAGCATTGCCTGTGTCTGGAGGGCGTTTGTCTGGGTGGGGAATTATTTTGGAGATGCAGCCCGTGTGAAGCTGCCACGGGCACTTCCTGAGCGCTGCGGCTCGGTCCTTCTGCGTGTGCTTGCTTCTGTCAGCTTCAGCTTTTCACCTCAGGTCACTCCTGAACTGACTCTGGAGCGGGAGACTCGGGTGTTTAATTTTGGAACTCTTCATCCTGATGTGAACTGCGGGTTTCAGTACGAGCCTGGGCTGCACTCCTCCCTGGCAACTGCATCCTCCTTCTCCCAGAGGTGCTGGGCTGCTGCCTGTGCTCCTGACTCCTCTGCCCACGCAGGCCAGCCCAGTGATGGCAGCGGCGGGCTTTTTCTAGGGAGGTCCTGATCAGACCCTTAAAACTCACTGAAGATGAAGCAAGTTAAACACAGCTTTTTCCCTGAGCAGACCACGGCCCTCTAAAAACAAACTTCAGACAAAAAAAGCTCTTTTATTGTGGTGCTTTTCCCAGTTGTTAGGTTTTGTGTGTGGAGGTCAAATCTTTGGTTAATGTTTCGTTTTCGTGGCCCGTTGTGAGTCATTTGCCCTCCATCCCTGCCGTGTTCCTGGCAAAAAGGGAGGAGAGCCACCACGACAGCAGCAATGCCCTCCTTCCCCCTGGTGCCGAGGTGTGCCATCGCCCCTCGGTGTTGCGGTTTTTGGCAGAAGCAGTTCTGAGCTCCAGGCGTTGAAAGGGTGGTGGGCTCGCGTGTCCGTTACGGTGCTGAGGCGCAGGACCTGCTTTCTACAGGTGCCAAACACCTGGGAAACTCCATGGGCACTGGCAAGTGTGCTGTGCTTCTAAAACCCACTTACTGTGAGAGGGAGCCCTTGGAGGAGCCTTTAGTGTCTTCATTCCTCTCCTGCTCTTGCAGGTAGCTACATCCAGTGGTACTTCCCATGAGCATGCTGGGTGCCACAGTGAAATCACGGGGTTTCTTGCCCCATCATGGGGCTGTTCCACTCGCTACGAGGTTAGAAACTGTCTCCTAACTTGCATTTTAAACTGATGGGCAACCTGTACCTGTTGCCCACATCACCAAGGAAGAAAGGCATGATGCAAAGGCTGTATTTTAATTAGGCCCCAATCTAATTAACTCACCGGTGAACACAGCCAGGCTGCACGCTGTGATTTTCTTGCTCATTCCCACTTCTTTGGGGATTTGTTACCAACCTTTCTCTCTCTGTGGGAGGAACCTGGAAGCCAGGAGCTTTGAGCTGTTTCCGTCGGTGCTATTGATTCACTTGTGACCTTGTGCAAGTCCCTTTGGGCTTTACAAACGCAGGAGAGAGACGAATGCGGGCCCGTTGCTTCTCAGCATTTATTGTGAGCCCTAATTAACACTTAGAAAGCAAGGGGCTTTAGGCTACAGGGTGCTGCAGGAGTGAATTGCCGTGGGAATACAATTAATAACTAAAAGCACATATGGTACAGGTGTTCCCAGGCTACCTATTGCAGTGGTTTCTTTTTGTTATTTGTTTGCTGCATGCAGTCTGTGAGTCATGCTGTACACCTCCTGAAGTTTTGCTACTGCTGGAGAAACCCTGAGTAGGTGACATTAATATTCTGCCTCCTAAAGTACTGTCTTAATGGTACTGTGAGCCCAGGTGATGGGATACTCCTGCTACTGTGTCCTGCTGCTCTTTGGCTGCCAGTTCTCCGACTCCAGCTCTTCCATCACGGCCCTGTTCAGAAGGGGATGGCACAGTTATAACCAGCTAGTCTGACCTCCCACGCAAAACGGATTGCAGACTTTTATCCAGAGATTTCTACTTCAAGCTCAATAACTTCTGCTTTTGTTAGAACTCGTCATTTAGACAAACATCCAGTGGGGATGCAGAAACTGTAAGTCAGAGAAAATCTACTGCTTCGCTTAGTGAATTATTTCAGTGATGCAGTGCTTTGGTCTGCAAATGTTCCCCTTCCTTATTTCCAGCCTCTAGTCTTTGCTGTGCTTCTCATTATGCTTTTGTTTAAAATTAAAAGTGACTCAGGCACCCACTAATCTTGGGATTTTTCACTCCACAGGTACACACAGACTGTGATTGAGATGCATCTTAACCTTCACATTACACCGTTACAGGCCCTGAGCTCATTTCAGCTCTCTCTGCAAGATGGATTATCTGGACTTTAAATTCTAGGGTTTTATCTCTTTTGCTAAACTCTGTGCCATCAGACATTGTTCTTTTTAGAGCGAGCACCAGAACTGACACTACAGCAACCCGATAATGATAGTTAATGACTTTTATCATCAGGAGTGTGCATAACTCAGATTCCTTCCTGGCAGAGTTTAGGATCTAAGCCTCCTGCTTTGAGGTGGCTCTTTACAGGGTGAGTATCTCTTTCTGGCTCCAATTATAAGATTGTTTCTTGTGTGAAGGTGAAAAAACAAACAGGAGGGGTGAGCAAACAGGGAGAGTATGGAAGGAAAGGGGAGAGGGGCAGTGGGTGCTCTGACCTCAGGGAGGGCTACTGTGTATGTCTGTACAAGGCAGTAAGAAGAGCTTGTCCTGCAGGGCATTAATTGTGAGTGTAAAAGGATGAGTTTGGCTCCCTGTCAACAACAGCCATGGAAGGAGAGCACAAATCTGACGGCTGTGTGACTCAGAGATGAACTGGCTCTGTTCTTTCCAGATCTTGTGTCAAGGAGATTTTATCTGAGTCTGATTTTGTTGCACTTCTGGATGTGTTTCATCCTCTGTACTCCAGTCCTTTGCTCTTCATCTTTCAGCAGCCTTCATATTATTTGTGAGTTAGATTGGCATGTTCCTGCTGTTGTTCTTTCTGTCTCAGCACATTTTGCAGGATACCTTCTGGGCACCTGAGTCTTGAGGTTTTCTTTGCAGCTGCAAACCTTAGAAATCGAGGTTCCAGAGGGAGCCAGACCATCTTTTGAGGAAGAAGACAAGATATGTAAGTGGTGGATGGGTATTTTTTGTGCATTGATGCCTTCTTGTCCAGTTAGCAGAAGCATCCGCAAGGATCTCTTGAGATCTGAAATGTTTCCTTGTTATCCTTTCCCTACCAGGAAAACATATTCATTTTACTTAAACAGTCCTTGTAGAAGATTATAGGTTGAATGCACCTTGATTTATTTCTTGTAGCTGATGGGAACGGAGACGTTGGGATACTGGAGAAGGCATAGACTTTTACCACTGCTAGGGATAGAAGAGGAGCCAGTGGTACCTGTGTGCTCTGGGTCTGGAGAGCTCCACACCCCACAAAGTGGCTTTGTAAAGGTTAATTAAGGGAGGAGGTGCCAGTAGATGGCACTCATGAATACACAACATTGTCTCAGGGTTTTGCAGGGCCATGCTCGCTTCTTCTGGGCATGTGTAGCAAAAAGCACAAAGTAGCATCCACATGCTGAATTCCCAGACATGGCTCCAAGGCAGGTGGCCAGTGCTGCAGTAAAGCAGACGACCTTCAGGCTGGGGAGCCCAGGAGTTGCCGTCTGTTAGAAAGAAATCTGATGATGCCCCTGGAGTTGATGGCCATCCTCATCTCATCACCCAGCCCAGTTCCGTTCAGAACAGGCCTGGTCAGCAGAAGGATGCTGGAGGAGGTTGTAGGGATGCAGTGTTGCCAGTTCAGTGGAGGCATTTCTGGACAGACGTTTACTGCAGGGTCAAAATGATTTTTGCTTAGAAAATTAAAAAGAGCAGTCAGTGCAGGAACAGAGTCCAAAGCACAGTGGGTTATTCTGCAGTGCTGATGTGTCTGGGACTGGCTGTGCCTCTCTCTTTCTCTGAGGTAGGGTAAAATTGATCTGTTTCTCTTTGTCTTGTTTACATGAGGTTTGGGGAGCTCATGGGGTGAGGTTACTATGAACTGGCCAGTGCTGGTGGGCCAGCACCCCTGCGGGAGGTACAGCACAGGACAGGGCAGATGTGGATGTCACCCTGCATTGTGCCCTCTGCAAGGCTGCATCCCACCTGAGGTAGAATTTCTTTTCCGATCTTTGAAGACAATAGAGGGAGGAAAATTCCTGCTTTACATGTGAGCTGTTTTGGTTTAGGGTTTGCCTTTTTGAACCACGACCAAAAAAGAGCTCAAAGGCAGTGAAGCTTGAGATGCTTTCAGTCCCAATGCTTTCTGACATTAAACCACTAAGCAGGAAACAGGTAAGACCTTTCTCCTCCGGAATCCATCCATCTGATCCTGAGCAGATCACTTGGGTGCAGATGAAACAGTTTCTTAGTCTCCTTCCAAGGGGTTGTCATTATGACTTTCCACTTCTCCAAGGAGTGCTGAGAGTGGCAGTGACAGGAGACATGAGCTGGGGTGCACCAGGCTGCCTGTCTGTGCCCGCTCTAGCTCTGCGGGCTCTGGCAGGCACTGGCACTGCCCACCCTGGGACTGAGAGGAGTCAGGCTGCCAGTCATGCCTGCCCAGTGCCCCTCTCCTTGGTCAGACCTGTTCAGCTGTTGTCTGGTGCAACAAATGGCCAGGACTGGGGCCTCAGTCTGCCAGTATTCGTTCCTGATGGGGAAAGCAGCGACATTCAGCTTCCATAAGGAGACAAAAATGGCATCACAGGCCATCTGAGGGCACATTTTCAGCAGTCAGAGTGAAGACAAGGTATGGGCTCTATTTCTGAGCCAGAAGAGTGGTCTATTCCCAGTCCATGGCACTTGTCAGCTCAGCAGTGATTAGTGAGGCAAAAGCAAAGGCTGCAAAACTCCTTCTGCCCAGCTCTGGTGAGAGAAGGTGATAAGGAATTCATTGTGCAACCGGGAGATAATTGGCAGCAGTAGCACGAGGCACTGCCAGTCCCTTTTGCCATTGTCCAGACATTTTGTTCACAGCTGTAATTCACCTGGCTGCGCAGTCCGTCTGTTCTGGGCCGTGCGTCGTTCGAAAAGGAGCGTGGCTGCCATGGAAAATCGAGTGGGATGGCCCAAAGGCTGTGTGCTGGATAAGTATGGGAATCCAGTTTGCTGGTGCAGGGCTTGGGGGAGGCAAGTGGTGAGGGGACTGGACCTCCAAAGGGCAAGTCAGCCTCCTCTCCCCGCTCTTTCCCCTCACTGCAGACACCAGTAAGTGTAGCTAAGCCTGTACAGTCAGTAACTCCTTGTGAGGAGGAGGAGCTGCGCTCTACGTGCATCAGCCCAAACTGACAGATCAGCTCTCTTAGGTTGGCCCTCAAGCTTGAAGGAGCAGGGACCAGGTCTTTGTGGTGATGTCTGTGTGAAAAAGTGAACAGAAAGCTTTTGGCTTAGTTGAAAGCCCTACTGCTTGTGTCTTCCTTACCTCTGTGCTGCATACTGCAGCCAGGCTTGATGTGTCTGCCCAGTGCACAGAGAGAGCAGGACTGGGCTGTCTGTGATGGCCTCAACTGTAGCTTGACCTGCAGCAGTCAGCTCCAAGAAGACAGTGTGGTTAGGGTGATGGGGCTTGGCAGAGGTCCCTCGGGACCATCAGCCCAAGTTCCTGGGAACTGAAATGCTGGTGATGGGTGAACCCATCCTGCTCAGCAACACAGGTCTCTACTCGCCAGCCTTGAGTCTGTGGCCATAGGTCGCGTTGTCCGGTCAAGAATGAGTGTGCCCTGGAGCTGCCCAGCCCCGCATCAGTGCCCAGACACTGCCCCAGGTTGCTGCTGTCTCCAGAAATGGGTCCTTAGCTGCCATCTGCAGGGCTCTGCACAGCCCTCTGAGATGCAACGATGACAGCACTTGCCAGAAGGATGGTGCTGCCCTTCCTCTGATGAGGAATTTATTTGGCGTTTCCTCTCCTGCTTTGCTGAGACTTTGTGAGCTGTGGGATTTCCTCCCCTCTCCACGGGACAGCAGTTATTCCCACCACAGCAAGCACCCATCCCCTTCCTGAGCAGCAGCTCTCCCTTAGGCTGTGCGAGATAATTGGCCTGTGTCCCTGGTGTGGAACCAACAGCTGTGCAAGGCAGTGAATAAGAAGCAGCCAGGGTAGCAACACGATTCAAAATATGTATGAACAAACATCTTGTTTCAGCTGCAAGGATGCGCTGAAGCATAAGAGTCTGGGTCCCACAGTAAGCCAGAGGCAGACTGGGTTGGCATTCAGACTGGCAGTCGCACAGTGAAGCAACGCTGGTAGCGTGGGAAAAGTGAGGGCAGGAGCCCAGTCTTATTTACACTGGTGTAAACTGGAGTGATGTCATGAAATCACCTATTAGATGTGGCTGCATCCTGTTGGCTGGAGTCCAGCACGGATACACGATACCAGGAGAGCAGGCAGGATGTCACTGAATCCAGTACTGGCCTCTGGTCTGTTCCTCTCTGCCAGGAGCCTCGGTATGGGATGGTGCTTTTCACTGTAAAGATTGTTTATTATCTGCTTAGCCAACAACAAGAAGTGCAGGGAGGTGGATGCTGAGTGTGGTGACCCCATCCTGGTGGGCTCCATGGGGCACTGACAGAAGGTAAGCAGCATTCTCAGTGAAGGTGTCAGAGTGACAGAGGTGGAGTGGGTGCTCCAGTGAAAAAGGCTGGTTTTTCTTTCATGAAAAAAATAAAGGTATTTCATTTTAATTTCTATTTTAAGGGTGATTGTTCTTGGCCGGGCTGGGTCCCTCTAACACTTCACAAAGCGATTTCAGATGGTTGAAAGCTGTCAACACACCCCAGTCATTTTCCTCTCATGCAGTGAAGGGTTTTTTGGGAGGAAGGTTTATGACATATCCGTGTGTTGAAGCAGCTCAGACTGGCAGGGAAACTTATCAGCTAACTGCAAAGGCCCTTTCACGATGAGGAAGGAAGTCTTGGCACACTGGCTACAGGTTGCACATATGCAGCCTGAAGAGATGAAGGCCACTGGGAGGCCTCTTCACAGAGAGAAATCCATTTATCATGGAAGGAGAAAGTTTCTCTATTTACATGCTAGATTTACCACAGACCATAAATCCCTGAGCTTTGGATTTTGTGGGTACCAAAAGATGGAAACATCTCATGGAAGATGGGGATTGGTGGAATAGTTGGGCAACAACCGTGCAGGTTTGTAGCCTTTGTGATGCATGAGAACACCCAGACACCAGTGCTGTGATGGGGATTCCCTGACCCCACGGCAGCTTCTTGGCTGCCCAGAGGTCAACTGGCCTGGGGTGGAAGGGCAGCCTGACCTGGCACAGCAGCAGTGCAGGACAGGTCGAAAGCTTCAATCAGCCCCTGTCTCCAGTGGCATTGATGTCACGTGTTTATTTTGGAAAGCTGACCCTCCAGCCCCATCCCATATATTAGCAATTCCAATAAAAATAATAATTGGATTCAGCCCGTTGCATTTAACATTTGAATGGCAGCTGGGGATTTCTTCCTGATCCCAGCTCTTGATTAGGTGGCATCTTTAAGCACCAGATTAATAAGCCTGCCTGTATTCTCTGAACACCCGCCTTTCCCAGCCAGGCATGAGGGCTGAACCCTAGAGCTTTCTGCACTGATGTGCTTTAGAGACTTGACTGAAGCTGGTCTAAAGGTCATGCTCATGATTCTTGAAATTTTTTTTTTTTCTTTTTTACATTTATTTTTTATGTGAACTGGATGAAGGACAAAACTCCTGAATTTGCCATGAGTGTTCTCCCATTCTCTGGGTAGTTGCTAAACTTGTTTCTTGAGTGTTTTAAAAAAGCTGGTCACTAAGAGTGATATGGTCTCCACATCTAGGACAGGTCTCACCCTCTCCCTATGGACTGTCTTGGATTCAGGGTCTCAGTAACATATCTTTCCTTAATCTTGGGGTTCCAAACTCTTCTACTGTGCAGATAAGACCTGTGAAACCTGGGTTGAGTTGAATGCTGAAAAGCATAATTTTTAGAAGAAAAAAAGTCATGCTCTGCTGCCTTCTGGACTCTGAACTTACGATGAAGAGATTCTTTTCTGGCATCATGGTCTTCTGTCTTCAAGCTAATGTTTGGTCCTGTCTATGCTGTGTCAAAACAGACCTTAACTGTCTCAGTGACGTGGAAGATAAGGCTATGGAACAAACTTCTCTGTGGTGTTTGTACCTGCACACGTGCTTAGCTAGGCAACCAGCCTTTGCTGTTTCTTAGGGAGCTCTCTCTGTGGCCAACCAAACCCAAGAGTTTGGGGACATAGTAATGAAATACTTCTTGGGATGAACAAAGCTATAAGCGCTCACATTTTCCTGGCTGTGTCTTGATGTATAGTGAGCTATGAGTGTGTTCAGAGTTACAGGAGAGAAAGGGAAGGAAGGTGCTGGGAGGGTTCACAGGCAGTGAGGAGAAGGATATTTTCCTACAAAGAAGTCACTGCACTGAAGATGTGTTGGAGGTTGTGTTTTAGACTCTAGTAGCTCCTCTTGGTACATGTAAGTTTGTTTCTGGCACACTCTCCATTTATTATTGTGGTGTGAGTTTTGCCAAGGTAAGTTCTTTCTCTGGAGCAACATTCTGAAGTCTTGTTTGAAGTATCTCATTAGTTGGGTTTCAGAGGAATCTTTTCCTTCAGCCTGTTGCAAATTGTTTCTATCACAAAGGTAGCCTCAGTTCTGCAGCTCACACTGGCACTGGGCACACTCAGGAAGGGAGGGGCACTTCAGCTACTGCAGTTGATGCTATCAATAGCTGAGAGCCATTGATTCTTTAACTCGGTATCAAGTGCTTTGCCTGGTCAGTAGCCAGAGGGTTTCTTGCATTTTAGCTTTCCAGGTTTCCTAGTAAGCTTGGGAAGGGTGTTCTCTGAGACAAGACACACATTTTTCTATCATGCTTTTTCTATTTGTAAAGCTTCAGTCCAGCAGGCTGGTAGGGAAATGCTGTAAGATCACAGGCAACCCTTCTAGTCTTCCAGCTGCTGAGAGGACCATGCCCTGAGCCACCATGGTAGTTAATTCTAACTGTCATGGGATATTCTCCAGGCAATGAAGTCTTCATTTGTGGAATGAGAACCACATAAAGATCTTCTTCTTCTCCGGGCCCTCTGGGCTGATGTTATCCCCATGCCTGTAGTACCTTTGCATTGCCGCGTATCTGCAACCCAGCGTTCTTCAGTACTCACAGAGCATCCTGAGTGCCATCCATAGTGCCTCTGTTCATACCCACCCGTGACATCAGTGAGCTGCCAGAGCTGTGAAATCAAAGTTCATACTGATTTGGTATGAGGTTAATTCTCAGATTCACAGCCTTTGTTGTGGGAAAATTTGATCTTCAAGAGAGAGCTGAATGAGCAGGAGGAGCCACATGGAAATAAAGATCTGCTTTCATTTGTGGGGACAGGGGAAGGAACCACTAAAGATGAAAGCAGCCTCAGCTGTCCTGTCTGCTTTGAAGGAATAATTCAGACCCTCCTCTGTGATACCATAGCTGAGGGTCTAGAATCTCTAAGGGATGCAAACCATTATGAGTTTGTCTGTGCTATAGGCCAGCCAGAGGCAAGTCAACCGACGCTTGGAGGTTGTGTGACTGGGTTACCATGGCATGACGCCCAAGCTGCAAGAATTGTGGCTTGTGGACAACTTGTGGAGCCCCAGGTAGCTTTGCTGTTCTCACACCCTTGGGTGATGCCTTCCTCATGTGCTCCTAGCAGCTGGGATGCTACAGGAAGGGTCATAGTTCAAGGCTTTGAAAATAAGACAGAGAGTCTTACTCGGATTGTTTGTTTGTGGGTGTGAGTCTGTATCTCAGCCTGTTTTCTAGTGCACTGCTGCTCCCCTCACAGGTTGGCTCCCTCCCTGCTCCCATGGAGCCTGTCTCAGGACAATAGGGAAATCCTGGACTTCAGTGGCATCAGACTTTCCTGCTCTCTCCAGAATACTCTGAAGGCAGCAGGAGATGAGGGATGGCAAAGTTTTCCTGGCAGCTGCTCAACACTGCTTCTCTTCCACAGCAAAGAGCACTCCAGTCTCCTGTATCCATGGTCCAGAATCAACCCCCATGTTAAATCTGGTGATGGAGTGCAAAAAAGAGGTCTGAATCCCTGCCTAAGCCTCTTCTGTTCCTGAAGCACAACTGCATCGAGTGGGAAAGAGCCAGAGAGGATTGCAAACATGTCTGAGTAAGAAACAGGCATTTAAAAAAATTCAGTAGTGGCTTCAGTGCAAAAGCTGTTAGTGCCATTTCACTTTGTAACAGCCTTACTGGTTTTAATCAGTTCATTTTCATAAAGCAGATCAGCAACTTACCTTCCTTTTGATGTCACCTTCACGGGGCTTGGCCTGGGATGCTGAGGTGTTCTAGACAGTCACAGATGATATACTGGCCTCCATATTCAGCATCTCTAAAAACCCAAAATGTCCAATGGTTTACCCCTTTGAAGTATCTACACCCAGGTAGGAGCTCAGCAGGTCTCTGTGCTGGCACGTGTGCTCTCAGCCCAGGGCTGAGCTCCGGTGTCAGCAGCGGAGGGCTGTGCAGGCAGGGCTGCTTCACACTTACTCTGCCTAAGCACTGCAGTAATTAGTCTTAATGATTACACTGAGGTGAATGTAAATTAAAACCCCAGATCCAGACACTGCCACAGCATGGCTAAGCCCAAGTTTAGCCTGTGTGATGCTGACATTTCACCTCTCCAGCCTCTGTTTTGATGTTTCCCAGTAGGCACAAGAGTTGGTTTCATTCCCTTTCACAAGTAGTTGAGGAAAAAAATAGAGAATTACTTGTTTAAAAATCTAGTATGATGTCAAATGCTTTTCAGCTTAAACCCAAGATGAACAGCTTGGAGAATAGTTTTACGTGTCTCATCCAGCTCTAGACACTTTACAGGTTGAAAGCTGAGGCACAGTGATGTGTGGCTGTTCTGCTGAAAAACTGATGTTGAATGACAACTATTTTTCGAGGAGAAGATAAATTTGCTGCATTCACCCATCTTGCTGTGGCAGTTTTACTGTCAGGTTTCGCCTTTAAAAAGTACAGCAGCACAGTTACGTGGGTCTGTTCCTAAAGGAGGAGTAAACTCTCAGCTCTGCCGGGACGTGGCAGGGCAGGTGGTTGGATGTGGTCGTGTGTTGGTAAATCTGGTGCTTGCACTGGGCCATGGCAGCCTGGCCACACTCCCCAGGGTCTGGGGTAGCGTGATGCTTCTCACAGTCCTGTCCTCTGACGCCAGGAAGGACCAGAAGCTGTTCTGTGCTGTTTAGAGTCAATCTTGATGTTCTCAGGGCAGAGAGCAGACCGAACTCAACATCTTCAACAGGTAAAACCCAGCAGGCAGGTGGCTCCTCTTTGCTTGTGTTCAGTCAAAGGTGATGGAGGAGGGTGGGAGACGTTGAAGTGCCAAGCAGGCAAGATTGGACTTCACAGAGGTCTCCTGAAAACTTCTGAATCCTGTTCCTGCAGGCAGCTGCCATGTGTTCTGTTCACAGGCTGCGTAGGGCTTGGTAGGTGTAAGCTGTTAGTCCTGCTACTCCTGGCGGGAGGGGATTTAAATGGCAGTTTACAAAAAAGAAAACCAGGGCCTGGGAGTGACACTGGGGACCCGTGAGAGGCAGTGTTACTGGGGGGTGAGCGCACAGCTGCCACACAGCTGCTCTGGCAGCTCCTTGCCTCAGTTTCCCCTCTGCCCAAACTGGAGGAGTGATGCTGCTGGGCTGGATGGCCTCTCGGGAGGAAGAATCACTAATTACAGCCCAGGTAGGGTTCCAGAGTGCAGGTCTAAGCAGGATCAGCTCAGCTCACTTCCCTCTTGCAGAACCCTGTCCCAGGATGGGGGGAATCTCCTTGCAGAATTCCCCGTCCCGTTGTTCCTTTCTGCAAGAGGCAGGATTGGTGAACCCTGGGCCTGATAGCAACCTGAGACTACTTCTGGTAATCAACTGTATCACTGTCTTAGCTTGGAATTTTATATCACACGTGTCCCTGCAGCAGGAGAGCTCTGCATTCAGTTTTACTAGTTCCTGGAGGTGGATTATATCACACTTGATTGTTTACAACAGTTGTAAAGATTCAACAACATTTTAATGAGGTGTAGCAGTGGTATATTAAGAAATGTATCTATTAAATGCAGTCTTTAGTAGTTGATTGGTATTTAATTGGCATGTGTTAATATTCTCACTACATCTCAGTTAAGTCCACAGTTGAAGCATTAATGTTGAGTAGGAAAAATTATGATTTGAGGTAAAAATATAAACTAAAAACATGAGGACTTTATTAATAAAGTCTTACACTGACAAGCAAGTGTTTACAATAGATATTTTTAAAAGAGAAGAAGATGACATAAAAGAAACATTCTGTCAATTATTGCTGTAAGAGTCATAAAGAGTTATGTGTGGCAGTAATTTCTGTCTCCTCTTATGATTCAGACTTCACCATTTTGCAGTAAAGGTTTTTGTCAGGAGTGTGTTCCTTCACACGAACGTGGGCATTCTTCTCCAGGGGCCTGGTCTCGGGGCTCAATAGTTTGGCAACTGAGCTTCTCCAAGCTGCGGTGTGCTCACAATCCGTGAAGGCTTCGGACTGCAGCACCCATCCTGTTATTCCTGCAGCCAGCGGTAGGTACTGGCTGGCTTTGTTGAGAAGAGGGTGAAACCCATGTTTGACAAGGTGAAGGACAAAGAGTTTCTTGGTGCAAGAAGACAGTTCATGTGTAGATCCCAGGGGAAGATGCTGTGGTTGGTGCCTCGCGTGATGCCAGGCTCTGTCTCCAGTAATGACAAGGGGAAATCTCTGTCCTGCCTTGTCATCCTTGCATCTGAGTGAGAGGGTCCTCAGGACAGCACAGTCGTGCATGAATTCTCTTTGAATGAGCTGCATTTGCTGCCAGTCCCTGCCCTGCCCTGCGCGGGGTTTACAGTACGCGTACTTCCCAGTGCCCCTTGGCATGGTGCTGAGAAGGTGCCTGCAAATGGGGTACACTGAGGCACAGAGCAGTTCAGTGACTTACCCTCTAAGAGGCTGTGTGTGAGACCAGTGGCACGGTGGGGAGGCCTCTGCATGCCAGCCTCCCTGTGTCTCTTCTCCCAGGCTGTTAGTGCCCTGTGCCATGGGCACCTTCACCACTCAGGGGCTGGAGCAGCACTCGTGTGTCCTCCCTGCTCCGCCTTTGCCTGAATTTCGGCAGCTACCAGATGCCACAGCTGAGCAGTTGGGACCCCCTCACTGCTGGCAGGCAGCCTGCCTGGTTCCCATCGCTACGTGTCGGTAGGTGGTTCCTGTCTAATGAAGCTCCTTTCCAAGGGAGGCTGTTGACGTGCTCCAGCATCGCCAGATGGTCCCCTTACCTCTTCTGCTCTCACGCTCCCTCGGAAACATTAATGATCCCTAAACCTCTCCGATGGAGGGGCTCCTTTTTGTGACAACCTCATTACGTGGTTATCAGGAGCTGCCACTATCCAGGTTGTCACGACAACCAGCCTGATTCAGAGCCACTGGGAAAGGTCTGAACCTCAGGCAAATAACCAGCCCCAGCTCCCAGCAGATGCTCACCCACAGCCAATCGTCAGGGCGCTGGGAAACCGTGACATCATGGGCCAAGTAGGCCCCCAAATTTAATTGTTAGCTTTCAGCATCCCTCCGTGTCCCTGTCCCCCTGGGTGCTCCCCACAGTGGCAGCTCCCTGGAGCAGCTGAGCCAGTCCTGCTGTGGCACAGCATCAAACCACTCTGGAGCTGCTGAGGCTCAGCAGGGCTGATGGAGGGGTCCCCCGGACCCCCCACGTAAGGCAGCCTTGGTCTGGGGTGGGAGCTGTGGCAGCCAAGTGCTTGTGGTGTAATACTCACAGCTGTTAGGAGCCAGAGCATGTTGCTGCTTACTGGGGTTTTGTTCCTGGGGACGGGAGTTAGTTGTCAGAGTTGATTTTATCCGGAGGATGAGCTCTCGGGCAGTTACCACTAACTATGGGAGATTAATGGGAACGTTCCCCCCGCCTCCCATTAAAAGCTAATGACACCAATTGCCAGCCATGCTGTATTGCTCAGGTTGTGTCCAGCAAGGTGTGATAAATGTGGCAGAACCAGTTCTGTTGTGGATGGAGAGCGTGTCCATTTTCCTGCCCTGCTGAAGCAGAGAGGGCTTTGTTTGTTCAGTGGCCTTGTGCCTTCACTAGGGTGGGTCTGAGCCACCTCTGGAACTGTGTACCCTGCTGAGTAACCATCATGGTTCCCTATGACAACAGGATCAGGCAGCTCTCTGAAGGGATTCCTCTTTGCCTTTTCTTTTTCTAACTTCCTGGCCATCCCAGCTAAGTGTGCATTTGGTTTCTGGAAATGCTGGTGCTTGGTCTCTTTTACTGAGGCTTTTAGCCTTGCACACCCAGAGGGAAGGGTGCTGGGAGGCTCAGGCAGCACTGCAGTCAGGCTGGGAGGGTCTATCTAATCGTAGATCGAAAAGGTGAGGTCAGGTGGCTTTTGGTTTCTGAAGTCCTCAGGCATCTTTTGGAGGAACAAAGGCTGCAAGAAGGCTATTTGTTGCTCAGAGCTCATACTTCTCTCTCTTGCTTTGCTGTGTTGACTACCTGGACCTTTATTTCCATGGGGTTGCATTTTCAGGGAGGAGTTGTGCCCAGGGCCACTCCCGGCTGGGGGTACCCCACAGAGGGGCTGAGGAGCTTGTGCAGAGCTCAGTACACTGCAGCATGGACAGTCCTGATACAGCCAGCCCTGCCTTTTTTAGCACATGAGAAAGGAGCTGTTGGGGGTGGCGATGGACCTGGTCCATCCTGGTCCCTCCTCCTGCTTCTCGGACTCTTAAAACATTGGGCATTGAGGCTCAAATTAGGGCAGCTTCTGAGATTGCTTTTGCAGGATGAGACCCTTGCTTGGAGACCTATCTGGCTCCTGAACAAACGGGGCTCAGGCAGGCCCTGCAGGTCTGGAGGCAGGACCTCGTGGGCATGCACACTTTGCAAGCACTGACACCCATGTGACAGTCACAGTCACACAGGATTGACGTTTGCGGGACCAGTCTTCTTTCCTGTGCCCTTTGGGGACAAAGCCAGCACCTTGTCCACCTCTGGGCCGGATCAGGCTCAGTGAGACTCTGCAGGTCTGGCCCAGCCCATCCCGGGTGTCGGACCCGTGGAGCGGGTCCAGCTTGTGCCGCTGAGCCCCAGCGCTGTGTGGGTGTCCTGGTGCTGCAGTCACTTGGCTTTCTCCCTCTCCCAGCAGTGTGCCATGAGCAACGTGACCAGTGTCTGAGGAGCCCTCCAGCTCTGATGGGATCAGCCTCACGTACAGCTGGGCTCAGGGGAAAGAAACTTCTGTGGCTTTGGGCAATTTCCCCTTTCTGGCCTTTGCTTTTGCTTCCTCTCTTTTGTCTCCTTTCCCAGGAAGGCATGGAACAGGCATGGGGCATCAGCTTCCTATCAGACATGGGACAGTCAGCTTCCATCCGTCAGCTTAAAAATAGCTGGAGAACCCAGGAAGGCTGAAATAGCACAGCCTCAAGGGCTTTGTGGTCTCCAAAGGCCAACCCAAAAGGCACAGACTTCTAAAACCCCTCTGTGGTTTTCAGGAAGAACTCCACAGTGCACAGTCAATGCTGCAAGGTTTCCTCAGCTCTGAGGAGCATCGTAACTTTGGACCAGGCTAAGAATCAGGGATCTGATCTCACTTTTTCTCTGCATGCAGTCACGGGGTTGAGTCTCTGCTCTTTCACCAGGGAAAGGAAGGTGAAACTCTTCATCTGCTCTCACCCAGCCTTTGGCAAAGCTAGGCAGAAGCCAAGGGCCTCCAGTTTTCTTACAGTGCTCATAAGAATAGTTTTGCTAATAGTTCATGTTAAAAAAATGTTTTAGTTGGGCTTTTTGAAGCTAATGAAAGAGATTCACTTACAGGTTTGGTCCTAACATCTGTCATTGCCTGACTTGGTGCTCTGCCTGCAGCTTTTCCTCGAGCTGCCTCCCTCCTTGGAAGCCTGCGAGCAGGACACACACTCCCCATGCTGCGTGCGGGGCTGGTAAATAAGCAGCCATCCTGGCTCTGAAGCAATGGGGAGTAATCCTGAGTCTGGAGGTATCTGGGTACCTCTTGTCCACCGCCTGCTCAGCCTCTTCTAACTCCATGAGCTGTTTCTAAGCAGCAGTTTGCAGGGTATGGCCCTTCAGGGCTGTGTGAGCCTGTGGGGACATGTGACAGCATCTTCAGCTTCATGCCCTTCACCTGCGGATGTTCCCTTAGATCTTTGCACAGGCTTTGAGAGGGGAAAAGCTGGGCCAAAGCCTGAGCCCTTTGCAAACTACCCTGTCTTGGCTCAACAAAGGAGACTGTGTCCTCTGCAGGGGTCATCTCATCTGCTTGCCTCGAGCCCCCATGGGTGCACACCAAGCTGTGACTGTGGTGGACACTACTTGCAGTAGAAAGTGGAAGGTGCCTCTTCAACTGTCGAGGGTCAGCGGCCTTGCGGGGTGTCTGCTGGTCTTAGAGGATCATCTAGAGTTGTCTATCCACAGTGGTATCTCTACAGGGATGGAATCAGCACTGACAACGTGCTCCACAGCTTGACTGTGACCACGGCAGAGCCAGCCAGCTGAGTGACAGATTTGACTCATACTGGGGAAGAAAACCTCAGTGAGATCTCAGGCTAGCGCAGGAAGGTACAGCAGTGATTCAGTAGGGGCTGCTCGTCACGTCGCTGCTGACTGGCTGGCTCAGGGTGCTTTTCCTTCTGGACAGCCTGTCTTTGAGTGAGCTGTAGGGTGACAGTGTCACCACTCATGGTCAGAGAAGATCACATGCTGTGTGGTGGGGCTGGGAGGGTTTGCTATCTCCTCTTGGGTAATTACATGTGACCTGCCTTACCTTTGGCAATAGCAGCCGGCAGAAGGGAGTCTTTATTTCTTGCCTGTGGCGACTGTGTGATGCATTATTAAACACAACCTTGAGCCTCTCCCTCACGGAAAAAAAAACCCAATAAAAAGGTCAAAGATGTGCCCTTGTCGGGGTGTAACACCATGGCCCTTCCCATGGCTGGTGGCACACAGGCAGGAGAGCAGCTGCCAGAGCCACTGGCCAGCCCTGGGACTGGGCACAGCCCCGTGAGGGGTCCTGGCCCTGCTGCAGTGCTGGTGGCCGCAGGGACTCTGCTGAGGAGGTTCTAAAATCGGTCCTGTTTGTCTGGGGATTATTTTTGTTCTGGAAATACTATAAATGTGAGGCCACCCTCATCAGAACAGGGAGTGTTTCTACTTTTCATCCCTTTCACGGAGGAGAAGACAACCTTACTGTGGCCTTTCGGCACTTAAATGGGGCCCATCAAAATGATGGGGAGGTTTTGAGCAGGGCCTGTTCTGACGGGACATGTGATGGTTTTAAACTGAAAGATGGAGATTTAGAGTGGAGAGAAGGAAGAAATCGTTTACAGTGAGGGTGGGGAGAGCCTGTGCCAGGCTGCCCAGAGAGGTGGTGGCTGCCCCATCCCTGGCACCATTGCAGGGGAGGTTGGCCGGGGCTCTGAGCACCCTGCTCTAGGTGCAGATGGCCCTGCTGGGTGCAGGGGGTTGGACCGGGTGACCTTTAAAGGTCCCTTCCACCCAACCCAGTCTGTGATTCCATGAGCGAACGGGCAGGGCTGTGAGAAGCAGGAGCAGGGCCGCGCTCTGCCCCAGGCAGTGTCATTCTGGACGAATGAAGGAGAAGGGGACGACACACGCTGGGAAGAAGGGCATTTTTCTCCCGGTGCACTGGGGGCTCCTGGCCGGGCAGAGCCCTCTCTGCCCGGGAGTGGCCGGCGCTGGCTCTCGGGCCCTGCCCTGGCTGGGAGGCTGCCGGGAGGCGCCCACGGGCTGTCACACGGTACGCGCCATCCGGGGGGACCCCGACATTTCCCGGTACATTTCCAGCTCCCCGCGGACGAGGAGCGTTGCGGTGCCGTTCCGGACACCGCCGGCACCCGCCCGCCTCTGCCGCGGCCCAGCCGCGCCGGGGGCGGTACCGGGGCGG
>JANVCC010000073.1:3228581-3387588 GCA_025345505.1 Todiramphus chloris collaris | reverse complement strand
GGCGCGCGGCAGATGGGCTGCGCCCGGGGGGGGGCCCTCGGCGGCGGCGGCGGCGGGGCCGCGGCGGGGGACGACCGGTGCAGCATGACAGCGGGAGCTCCAGGTAAGGCCGGCCTGCGCTCCGCCGCGCCGGCCGTCAGCGGCGGGCCGGGAGCGGCCTGCGGGGCTTCGCCCGCGTCGTGCGGCTCCTCCCGGTGAAGGGAACGGGGAGAAAGGAGGGATGGGGTGTGGGGGGGAAGCACCCGCGGGGAGGGCCGGGCAGCTCCGGTGCCGGCGTTGTCCTCGGCTCTCTCCCGGCAGTGACACCTGTGTAACCGGCCAGCCTCCGCCTCGTCTGTAAATGGAGACCGGTGTCCTGCTCCCGAGCGGGAGCGCCCGGCCAGCCGCGGAGCCTCTGCCGGCTCTGAAGTTGTGTCGGCACCGGCCATAGCGGCTGCCGCGCTGCCTCTCCCGGCGCTCGACAATGCGGTCCCTGGGCTGTGCGTCTGCGGAGGAGAGGGAGAGGGACAGGGACTCGGGGCTATAAATAACTCTGCCTTTTTTTTTTTTTTTTAATTTCATAATTTTTTTTTTTAAATGCTGTTTATTGGCAACACGCATCCGATTGACCCCTTTAAAAACGCCTGCTAAGTTTTCCCTGGAATGCGTTGAGGGAAGGAAGGGTGGGTGGGTGGTCTCTCCCTGCACATGCCCGGTGGTGCCTGATGCCACGGAGACGCCGGTCCCCGTGCGGGGCTGTCCCTTTGTCCCAGACTCGTGCCCCTGCCGGCCGGGGAAGCCCTCCGGCCCCGCGTGCCTCGGGCGGTGGGGGATGCGCCCGGCACCGGGACCCCCTTTTCGGTCGGTTTTCGGATCCGGTTTTCGCCGGTGCTGGAACCGAACCCTGTTTTGCATACGGTGATGGATGCGATGTAGGAGGCCGAGGGGATTCAGCCGGGAGAAGCCGCTGGCTTCCGAGCGAGCAGCGCCTGAGAGCCGCCGAGGCCTGCGCTGGGAAGAGCGGGGCTGTTTCTGGCCGTGCAGCCCCAAAGGGCGTTCGGGGGGTTGGATTTTGCCGCTCCCCACGCGGCTCCATTCGCTGGGGCGGGCACGAGGTGGGACGGGAGCGAGCAGCCTGGGTCTCTGCGGGGAGACCTCGGCAGCCGCCCCTGAAGGCTCCGCTCCCCCTCTCCCCGAGGCCCCACCTGCCCGGGTTTGAGGCCGGGCAAAGATGTCGGCAGGGGGGAGCCCGCTTTTTGTTTTCCTCCTGTGCACGGTCGGTGATGACGGGCAGCACGGGGAGCCCGGAGATCGAAGTGGGCTTCACTGAGCAGCCAGAATCACCCACGGGCGGGAAGGAGGAGGCTGCTGGGAGGGCCCGGGAGGATGCGGGGCCGGAGCCAGGCTGCCACCTGCCTGGGGGGCAGAGGGGAGGAAGCGCTGCGGCTGGAGAGGGAGGGCGATGAGATGAGATCTTCTCCCCTGGCTCCTCCTCTTGTGTGAATCCACCTTCTCCGGGGCTGTCAGGCGGCGAGGAGGGGGCCGGGAGGCAGCGGCGCGGGGCAGGAGCAGCCTGGCAGGAGGTGTCGGGGCCGGAGGGACCCCGCAGCCCAGGGCAGGTGGCAGCGGGAGGGACACGCCAGAGGGGTCCCCCGAGCGTGAGCTGGTGCGGGGCCTGCTGGCAGGGGCAGGCCGGCTGCGCGGAGGTGGCACCGGGGATTCTGAAGCACCTTTGCTTTGTCTCTGGGGCAGCTGGCTGCAGAGGAGCCTCTTGCACCCAGGCAAGGTGTTCGGACACGGGGTACTCGGCAGCGTGAGCAGGAAACAAAGTAAATCAGGAACTGGGGGTACTTGGTTTCAGGCCTGGGACACAGACTGGTAGGTTGTTGGAGGCCGGGGAGTGAAGGTTGCCATGAGAGCTGCTGTGCGTGGAGGGGAAGGGTTGCCCTGAGCTCAGGGCTGGCAGGGACAGTGGTGCTTGTGGCTGCACTGGTTAGAGCTGCCTTCCTTGGGCATGGGACTGGGCACAGGAACTGGTGGCAGGCATGGTGCAGGGGGCTGAGCTTGGGAGATGCCTGGCTTCATGGATGGGGGGCTGCAGGCAGCTGCTTTGGGGCAGCGCAGGAGTTTGTGCTCTGAACTGGGACCTGCACGAATGGTATTTCTTCACCGAGGGACTCTGGATAACTAAAAGTAAGTCTTGGCAGCTCCTGTGAGCCCTGAGCTCCTGTTACAGGATTAAGTTTCCAGCCTCATAGGCCACCGCTTGCAGCAGCAACAATTCAGGAGGCAGCAGTGGCACAGGAGGCAATGCCTAGGGTGAGCTGCTTTAGTTGTCACAAGCCCTGTGCTCGGGTCTCACTCACATAAGGGCTTCAGCATGAGCGTGCCAGTTCCTTGTAGGGAATGTCTGATGGGTGCCTTGTGGCCTCTAAACTAATAAGCCCCCTGAGACTGTAAAGGGGTCCCGCAGAAGTTGGTAAGCGTCTTACTACTGGGTGCAGTGAAGAAACCTTACTTCTCTGAGTTGACTCTGTCACCAGGCAATTTCTTTGTAAGGTTCTGACCAAAACTCAGCAATTAAAATTGTGTGGAAGTTGGACTCCAAATTATCTTGTGTGTCCCAAGCTAGCTCACAAGGTCTGGAAAAACAAAACTTGGCACGAGAGGTCATCTTCCTCCACTCCCTGTATTTATTTTTAACTTTTCTGCATATGGATACAGGGATAGGTGAGACAAATCTAGCCCTGCAACTTCCTGCTCACCAAAACAAACCTAGCTCCCGTGTTAGCCATCTCCTGGCCTCACTGTGTTTGCTCCTAGAGGCGAGCTGGTTAGTGCTGATAGTCCCATTTCAGTTCCTGTTCTCTCCGCCTAGAAGCTTTCTCCTCTTTTTTCTTTTAATACTTTAATTGTGACTGTGGATCCAAGTGTTCCTGCAGCTGCCAGTGTTCTGGGATCAAAACCAACCTGAGAGCTGGAGGTCCTTCAGACCTGCTTGCAGCTCCTCCTTCATTTTAGCCATGTCTGCACAGAACTGGTCACAGGGGAGATGCTGCCAGGTTTGCCTTCTGCATCCGCTCTGGTTGGACTCCTGTGACTTTGGGACATTAATGCTGCTGTGGGTTTGTGCCTGTGCTGGTTTGGGTATTGATGTCTGATCCTTGCTGTGCTACGTAGAGGGCAGGCATGAGCCCACTGCCATCTTCCTCTTCATTATGTGCTTTAGCTCCAGCAACAGGTGCTTGAAGCTTTTCTCCCAGGAGCTTACTGGGCAGGAGGAGCAGAGTGAGGTGGGTGGGAAGGGGAGAGAGAAACATGAATTAACTTCCACCTGCAGAAACAAACCTCTTTGACAGCACTATTTTACCTTTACCTGGTGTTTTCCCCCTGCAGTTCTATTTTGCTTTTTACCTTTCAGGTGCAAATAGTTGGGCATATTTATCTTCTGGTTCTTCTGTGTTAACTTTGATTTGCCTGGTACTTGAAGGATGGCATGAGGCCAGGTGGTAATTGGTGGGTTTCCTCAGGCCTGGGTCAGCACAGGTGGAGTTGCTGAGGTGGGTGTCTTGTTTCAGAGCTGCTGTTGCTGCTGTGTCTCCTGCTCCTGAGCAGTAGATTCTTTAATGGAGAAATCTGTGGTTTGCTAGTGGCTTGCCTCGGTGCTTTGAGTTTTGGAGATCTTTTCCAGGTGAACGTCAGCAGCTCCGGCCTGCGTGCAGCTGACAGAAGACGTAGGGTGTGCTTTGTTGTGGATGGCAAAGGGACTTTTCATTTTGCGTCTTTAGTTGGGCGGGTGCAACTTAGCTCTGTTAGTGCCCCGTGGATGAGTTGGCCTGCTGGTTTTCCTGGAATGGGAGACTGGGCTGCAAGGTGAACCTCGCCTCCTTAACCAAGTGCTGTAGGATGTGGCAGGTGAGTACCCCTTGCGCTGGGCAAGCAGCATGGCATCCACCCAGTCAGTCCTGCTGACTGTCACCCAAGAAGCCTGTGATCTTGATCCGGTTTTGTGTCCCCAGCTTCTGGAGCTCTGGACCCCAGGAAGCCCTGGGCTCGGAACGGGTGGGCCTACAAGTGCTCCAGGTCTTCTGGCTCGGGAGGAATTTCTTGTCAGCATATGCCACCAGCCCTACCTGCGAGTCTGGCTCTTGGAGCGTGGGGCCGGGTGTGTGTCTGGGTACTCTGATGCCCAGTCTTGTATCTTCTTTTCGAGAGGCAGACTCAGGAGTGATGTCACTCTCAAACCAGGTCGTGCTCAGCTGAGGAAGCTTTGCCATGAATGTTGCTTAGCGTGAGCAGGTGTTGTCTGTTGGTTTGTCTTCCTCTAATGACTTATCATCACGTCCGTGGGCACTAAGTGTTCGGGGGTAAAGCAGTGCTGTTGTATATTCAATAGGCTCGTTTCCCAACGTTATATTTTATATATAACTGTCTTTGGGCTCGCTCAGTAGTACAGGTGCAGGGCACTCCAATGCAGCTCTGTCTAAGGCTTGCAAAGATGGGAAATGGCAAAGTTACGGTTGGATACTCCTCCTCTCCTCTCTTTGCTCTGGTATTCTGTACTTTTTTGATTGCCAGCAGAAGCAAATTAGGGCAATTAGAATTCCAAAACGTGTACATGGAATGTTTGGGCAGTTTTATATGTTTCTTCATAAATTCTAAAGGTTGAAGTGTGATGTCTTGGAGGAATGGAAACAAAGGTTCTGATATGACCCATGACCCCTTGACTTCTGGAAGTGGCACCTTGTCCAGAGACTGGTGGTAGCTGTGCTTTTGCTTTCCCGCAAGGCAATGTCCCACCACATCATTTCTGTCCAGCCTTAAACCCCTTACAAGCCTGAAACAAGCTGCCACCTCACCACAGCAGTACAGCACAGGCTCCAGAATCAGACCACTCTCATTTGCTTTTTAATCCTCAAGTGTTGAAAATGCTCTGGCACCTTTGCAGGCTCCTGTCACCGTTGCCTTGCTGGGTGTACGCGCAGTTGGCTGCACGTGACAAGGGGAGAACTAAAACATTTTCTTGTCGTGTCAGCTGAGCACGTTGGTTTCTCCAGACAGTGCTGCTGGAGGGGCAGCAGCCCCCCAGTCCCCCTCCCTTTGCTGGCAGGAATAAATTACTGTTTGCTTTATTTGGGAAGGGCACAGGGAATTATTTCTGTGTGTCTCTTAAGGGGAGTGAAAGGCCTAATGTTTTCCATTTTCTAGTCTCTGTTGTGAAGGAGACAACCCTCTGGATCAGAAATTTTCCAGGCACTTCCCTGCAGCGAGTTTTGATCCAACCTGCAGTGCCCAGATGCCAGCTCATATTTATCAGGTGCACCCAGCCACTCCCCAGCTGAAACATGGCGCTGCTGGGGCACTGCAAAGCTGAGAGGGGGAGATGGAAGTCACACAATTAAAATCCCAGGCATCTGCTGAAACTGTTTTTCATGTTTCCTGCCTTCACAGGCACAAGACGGTGGACTTGGATTTGGGATGCTCTTGAAGTATCACCAGAAAAGCTGTCAAACGTGTGCGTGCAGAAATGGAGGCTTGGAAAATGCCTTTAATTGTGATTCCGCTCCGCACAACACAGATTGTCGTGCTTTGAGCTCAGGTTTGTTTGTATCAGGGACAGACATTGATGCAACAGCTCCTATTGGGGCATGAATATTTCAACAACTGAAACAATGCCTGCTGCTCCAGAAAAGAGCTGCTTACATCCTTGTTTGATCTCTTTAGCGAGCCTAGCCAGCTCAGGTTGGCATCCTGGTTATTTCCTACAGATATGGTCTCTGTTAGCTGTGCTGTGCCATGACTCTTCTCTCTTTATTCCAGAGACTCTGGGAACTCAAATGGGGAACAGGTGAGATTTCTAGCAAGAAAAAAGACTAAAGCAGACAGAAATTGCTCCCTGCTTTTTGAGGAAGCTCATAGGGTGCATGGACCAGAAAGAGGTGGGGTAATATTTGGAAATATCTAGAGTGGCAGTCTGTGGGGATGATTCTGTTCTCTCGTGTCTGCCCCACATCCTGCACCACACCTTCTCTCCATGCTCTTGTTCTCTTCTTGCATGAGGGGAATGCAGAATTTTCTTTCTAGCAGCTTTGATGAATAGTATTAACAACTTCAGGAGGGATAAGCTGGGAGTGGAGACTTATTCTTTTCTGCAGTATATTGACAGTTCACACACAAAGATTGTGTCCTGGACCCTTCTTTTGGAAAGCTACAGTGGTATTGAAATGCTGGGACTTCTGGCACCGTTGTGTGTTTCTGAAGTAAGATGTCTCCAAAGCATGGAACTGGGGAGCGCTTCCTACAGCCATGATCCATAATGCAGATAGTGAGAGCTTTTGAGCAGCTTTGCTCTTAGGGCATGCCCTGTCTTCTCCCAGGGTCTGTAGACACTCTGGACACTTGGGAAGAATGCGAGGGTTCTTCATGGAATACAAAAGAGCAAGAGGAATGCTTCCAGCTTTTTTCTGCAGTTTGAGGTCCTCAGAGCATATTTCTGTTTTAAAGGTTTACAATAAATGGCTAAAAGTCATGCCTGGAGAAAAAGCAGAGCTGTGTTAAGGCAGGGTCTGACTGCTTCAGGGTGCTAGGTTGACGTTATCTAGGTGATCCTGCTCTGGCAAGGGGGCTGGACTAGATGCTCTTTTGAGGTCCTTTCCAACCCTTAATCTGTGATTCCGTGGCTCACGTGAGACACGCTGGCAACACACGGATGAAGTGAGACATCCAAGGTCATTGGCAGGGTGCTCTCAGAGTAATGGAGCAAACACGATTGAAGTTTTGAGTCCTGAGCTCACCGTGAAGAACAGACACCTCCACCGTAGTCTGTCCTCCTGTTAGGTGGAGCCTCCTGTGTTCTTTTTGTGCCCATTGCCCCTTGTCCTGTTGCTGGGCACCACTGAAAAGAGTCTGGCCCCATCCCCTTGACCTCCACGTATTAGCTGTTGATCAGATCCCCTCTCAGGCTTCTCCAGCTGCACAGCCCCAGGGCTCTCAGCCTTTCCTAGGCACAGAGATGCTCCAGTCCCCTCAGCATCCTTGTAGCCTCTGCTGGACTCTCTCCGGTACTTCCTTGTGTCTCTCTTGAACTGGGGAGCCCAGAACTGGACACAGTAGTCCAAATGTGGCCTCAGTAGGGCAGAATGGAGGGGGAGAAGAACGTCCCTCGACCTGCTGGTCACACTCTTCTCGGGGCACTCCAGGGGACCGTTGCTAGCTCGTGATGGACTTGCTGTGCGCAAGGACTCCCAGCTCCTCCTTCACAGAGCTGCTTCCCAGTAGGTCAACCCCTCACCTGTGCTAGTGCATGGGCTCATTCCTTCCCAGGTGCAGGAATGTTCTGGTTTGTGACAGCTTTGAGCAGAAAGGCCGGGCTCCCCTGCCCCCTGCTCAGCCACCGTTGCGGGGCTGGGTGTTGCAGCCACTCCAGACCACACAGACGGCCACGGAACACAGCGGGGTTTGTAATGGAAGATGCAGAGACTCTTCCCTGGGGACTGGAGATGTGAAGGCTTCTTAGACACTCTGCGTTTGGCTTGTGCGTGTCTGGGAGGGGTGTCCTTGTGTGCGTGTGTGTCATACGCAGATGTATTTAAAGTTGCCGTGTGTGTTGTCTGAATTTAGAAAATGAGTGATTTGGAGAAAGAATCCTCCGGGAAATGTTGTTTTTGCAAGGACGGGGCTCCTGACTGTGATTTGGGGGGGAGGAAGGAGTGGGAATGAGGGGGAGGTTCACGGAGGTTTTCTTCTTTCCTTGTAATGTTTTGGGAAAACTCCAGCCAAGGCCCACATACAGTCAAATGAATCACCCTCCCTTTCTGCCATAAGTAATTGGCAGCTCTCACTGCAATGCAGTTTTGATGTACGGCTAACGCGCTTCTCCGCGATTAATTGAGAAGAAACGCCGCAGTAGGCGCAAGATGTTGAGTTGGCCTTTGTATGGTGAGGAGATGCCACAGGCCTCCTCCGGAGAGCCTGGGATGTGCTGCACGGTGTATCCTGTGCTCTAGGCTGAAGGCTGTCACCACTCTTCCTCTGCCACAGAGAATACCTGTGGTGTTGCACGCGAGCGCAGAGGGCACTGTCAGCTGGCACGGCACGGTTGCTGGGCGCAGGGTTTCCTTGGAAGAGCCTCATTTTGTAACAGCTTCCACGGAATATTCATGTTCTTAGATGAGCGACTGTTCCTGTGCTGACAAATAAAGCGTCTCGGCCTTCTCATATTCCTGTGACAAAATGAAATGCGCTTGTTTTCTGAAGCATCTGGTGCCAGTTCAGACTCAGAGCTTTCTGTGTCTGCTGTAGGATTTCCACTGGGCTCGGAAAACTTCCCAGACAAGCTGAGCATTCACAACTGGAAGTATCTACGGTAACTGGAGGCCTTTCTTGTCCTGGAAACAGGACATGTAGCACTTGCCCTTGGCAGGCTAAGACTTGCCAAATGCCTTTTATTTCCTGTTGGAAGCCTGCTTTTAGATGGAAGGACTATATTACTTACACAACTGCAGTATCTGTTGGTAAATACTGGCTTTAATAACATATGCTTCACTTTAGCAGAGTGACAACAGGGAGAGATGAATGTGAGCAGTGAAATAAGCACGTTGTGCTGGGGCAGAAGCATCGGTGTTGTTTTACAAGGTTTTAAATGCTAAATACCATACCTATTATTTCCATAGCATTTGAAAATTCATTAGAAAGCAGTCCCTTCGAGGAACCCGTCGTCATAAAAGTGATTAGCTCAGCCTTGGAGTTTTAGTCGTGGCCAAGGCTTCGCTAAACGCTGTCTGAGCAGAGAAAACGAGGCTGGCCTCGAGTTACTGGTTCATGGGATTGCTTCAGTCAGCGGGTGGCCTTCCTCCCTCCAGCCTTTCTGTCGGGGAGGGAAACATCTGAAGCAAGTACAAATGCAAAGTCTTCCCAGGGGGCAAATGAAATGGTTGTCTCTGTAGCATTTTTCACCTGAAACAAAGCGTGGAGTGGCTGGTTTTGCCCTGCATGTTTGTAGGGGTGAGGGGGACTCTGGGATGTTTGAAGATGCAAACGCATAGAAAGCAGAGCAGCCTCTCCTTTCCGTGCGTACTTAGCTGGACAGTGCTGCTGCTCGTGTGCTTCGTTGCCTTGTGTCTGTCTGGAGAGAGGTTCTGTCCAGGCCAGTTGGGCTGAAGTTTGCTCTTTCTCTCTCCAGTTCACCGGACAAGTGTTTTGCATTTCCTTCAGCATAACTTTAAATGGACATTGTTTTACCCTGTTCTGGAAAGAAGCTGGTATTTCTACAAGTCATGCTGTCACCTAAGTAACCTTTTTCTTTTCTGAACAAGGTCATTACATCATGATGCAGTAATCTGCTGCCTGTGGGATAAACCATCCTCTATCTGTGTCTCTGTCTATCGCTCTTATCTCTGTGTGTCCTTTCTTAAATTGTGCGTGGGGGGAGGAGAGGTGAGGGGAGAGTAAAAGTTTTGATTCTGACCTGCAAAACTACGTTTAGAGAGAATAATGCATGGGTTGTGAGATGCAAAGGGCTGTTGTCTCACAGAGCTGTTGCTTTGATACTTTATCCACAAAGAGAAGCTCCAGAGTTTCGAGTCAGAAGAGCCTGGGGGATGAAATTACACCTTTGCCAGGCTCTGACAGGTTAAACTTTACAGAGATGCAGGTAGCAAATTATCCACAGGCTGAATTGCAAAGGAGGGCTGTAAAAACCTGCTTGGGAGTTTTGAGTGGATAAAAATAGCTAGTTCCTGCATCCCTCTTTTTGTATGTAGAGCTAAAAGCAGCCTACGAAGGAAGGACAATGTCATTATCTTGGTCTCAGCCCAGAAGAACCTGAGGGATGGAGCAGGGCCACTGTGGGTGGACTGGGTCAGCACGGGGGCTGGCAGCAGGACCCAGCCATCGTGCTGCCTGTCCCATTGCCTGGCCATTAGACTAAGTTGCCTCCCTGCTTACTGCAGTTTCTAATTTGTCTTGGCTGTGTCTGTGTACTGCTTCCCGAGTCAGTGTACACCACGGTGTGTCATTGATGGCCAGCCTGGGGTGTGCCCCATGAACTATGATTCGTAACTATTTTCGATTCATTTATAAAGGGATTAGGTGACGTGGTTGCTGGGACAGCAGGGGCTGTGCTTGGTGACCCAGTGGGTCTCTCCCAGTCCTGTGTTCCTATGTAACCCGAGGTGATGCCATCTAAGCTGCATCAGGTTGCCAGTGATGTAATTTCAAACTGTCTGGCCCGAGCACCAGTGAAGTCGGGGAGGCTGCACATGGTAAGGCAGGATTGGCTTTTCTCCTGTCTATTTTGCCCAAATAATAAGCAGCAGATAGGGTTAGATTCAAAATGAAACCAGCTAACTGAGCAGAGAAAGTGGAGCAGACGTGTTAGTGGTTGATTCCATCTTTTCACCTGCTCCGAGAGGGAATAGCCCATCGTACTTTCCTGCGCAGCTCCGAGGTCTGTTGCTGATTAAGACAAATAACTAAGCTGAGTCATCAGGTTGTGGTGTCTCAACAAGCTACTTAAAAAGATGTCAGGCCCTCGCTGTGGGTGGGTGTTATAGTGGCAGAGCTATCAAAGAAAGACATCTAGAATCACATGAAGACTTCAGTGTTACTGTCTTGCAATGCTTTATAGCTGTTCAGAGCATTGCAGTGATGGAGCACGTGCCCTCCAAGCTGGAAGCAGTAATGTTCCGTAGCTGTCAGCAGGATGGGACTGTGATGGACACCTTGCAGGGCATGCTGGCATGGGTGCACTCCCCTGCCCTTGCAGCTATCAGAACAGACACGTGCGCCAGGTTGCTTGGAGTGCAGGCAGCAGAGCTCTGACTGGGCTGTGCCCAACCGTGGAGACTCAGCCAGGGCTGAGCAGTCCCCATTCCAGTCAAAAGGGATGCCAGTAACAGCCACTGTATCCACATGGTAATATTTCTACACTAATTGTCCCTAATTTCTTATATCCCCAAAGCTCAGAGTCTTCTCGTGGACGTTAGGTTGCTGACAGCATCGTCACCCGTGTTTCAGCTGTGCTTGCTCCTGATGAGATTGCCACTGGGCCACACTACAGCCAGCCTGAGAGTTTCAGTGGAGGAGGGCAGAGTTCTCAATCAGAGTAATCCATGATGCTCTTTTATCGTTGCCTGTTACTAGAAAAATTCTAGCAAGTAAGTCTACCACTTCATTTGTGTTCTTGGTTTGCTTCTGTTTAATTCCAGCGGAATCTTTCAACCCAGATTCCAAGGGGCTGACTGTCTTGTAGGAAAAGGATGGTTGCAGCAGAGCTTCCGAGCCGTTAATTATGATCGCTTTGACTTCTCGAGCAGGTTACGTTTCAGAGCAGCATTGATTTTTATTTCTTTGTGTAACTTGTGATTTGCTGAGTTATAGCTGACAGCAGCTTTTCCCTGTCCTTAAGGGGTCATTCTGCATGTGTTTGTGTGTGTTTGAAAACTGCAGAAAGACATCTTAAAAAGCAAGTCCTCTAAACAGGCTTAGCTGAGTGTAATACCTTACCCTCTGCGCTTAGTTTTAAAGCCAAATGTCGTAAAAACAACTTTCAGTGCTTTGATGTGGGCACATAATTTTCTCATTGATGCTATTAATATTGCATGCCCACTTGCTCCATGGTGGGTGTCAGCGCTCGCTAACAGCAGCCATCTGTGAGAAAGGAGCTGCTTCCTGGCATGATGTAAAATTTAGGCCAGCTGTGGATGCTGGAACCACATCTTAGGAGAAGCCCGGAGGGACCTCCTCTTCCCTGTGCTTTGCCTGAGACTCCACCGAGCAGAATTCGTGGTACCCAGGATCCCACAGCCAGTGGAGCTGCATTTCTGTGTTAACATCAGAAGGTAGGAGCCTGAGTTACCACCGCGCTGTGCTTGTGCCCTTGTCGTTCCAGAAAGCCAGTATCCCTCAACTCGAGGGACTCGCCCGTTTCAGTGCAATTAGCTGTGAAGTACTTCCCAGCAAATGATGCTCTTGTTCAGTTTGGGCAATATTTGAAACTTGACGTCTCCTCCTGCAGCCGCTCAGCACAAGTGGTGTTTTATGGGTCTGGTGAAACAAATGAAAATGCAATTGCATTTGGGAGAAACCAGTTTTCTTGTATATTTTTTTTTTTCTTGTGATGTTGGAATGTCTCTCTGCCCTTCAGCTTTGATTCCTGGAAATATCAATGGGTTAGAATTGAGAGATCAGGGGAAAACAAGCAAACTCTAAGCAGCATCCCAGGTAAGCCTTACATTTAAGGGGTGTGTGTTTTGCCACACGTTGAACTGTTTTGCAGTCAAGCTTCTGGGACCTGGATGGATTTTCAATCCTGTGTCAGAGCTCAGTGGCGAGATTACTTTCAGCAAAAAATAATCTGTCACTACCGTTCTCGTGGTCTGCAGTAACTATCTCACCAGGGATTTCATGACACGCCTGCTATCCCAGAGACCAGTCCTTTTGAAAAATAGTGGCCTTTGGCCAGGTCCTTCCTCCAGTCATGGGGACTGATGTCAAGTTTTCATTTCATTTACAGAATTTGAAATTTATAAAATTGCTGTGTTTAATAACTGCATCAGGTCTCATCTTGATGTGACACCTGAATAGCATTTGCAATAGCAACACGGTCTCAGGATTTCTGCTGTTTTCCAGCATGTGTTCACCCTTCCCATAGCTCCCTTTCGAAGTCCTTTCCCTCTCAGGTTTTCCTTTCTCGGAGTTCTTGGGACAGGTATTTTGCAGATGGCTGCAGGCGTGGGCCAGCCTCTCAGAAAAGAGCTTCTACCCTGGAGGTGCTTCCTTATAGACATGGAAAAGAATTCAGGGTTCTGCTGTCCAAGCAGCCTTTAGAAGAAGGGAAACTCATTTCTTTGAGGGCAAACAGACCTTCTGCAAAGACTTGGGAAGTGATTCATCTCCACTGACAGAGTCTGCAGCATCAGCTTGTCAGACTGGGATCGTATGTTACACTTGATGATCCAACGCCCCTGAATGTGAATCGAGGCACTCTTACAGTTTGCAGCAGCCAGAGTTGTATTAGCACTGGAGGTAGCTGCTAAAGGAGTATAATGTTCTACCTGGATAATGGTGACTGAGTTCTGTCAGTAGCTGAACACTTGCCTTCTGATAAAAGTCCCAGCTTTCAACTGTTGTGAAACTTTGGTGAGCTGGGAGTGGTGCGAGCCCAGAATCCACCTTGGTGGCTGGTCACATACTGGCCACATGTAAGTGTTGTGTGGAATCAGAAGACAGATTAGGCTATAACTGGGTTTCTGCTTTTCTTCCTTAAACTTCTCTGTCGCAGAAATCAGTGGAACCAGTCAAAGAGGCAGAGAAACTTCCCTCCTCAGCTCACAAATCATCAGAGATTTTTATTATCTGATACGGAACCTGTTTCAGCTTGGAGGAATTTGGTCCCAGATCCTTCAGCAGTTCCCAAGTTTTCCATTGCAAATACCAGAACCACTGTTTAACCCTCACTGTGGTGTTCTCCAGGCAGAGGCCAGGACTTGAATGGGCAGTAGAAGCACCAGTAGCTTTGATCATCTAGGTGGGTTCTTGATACATTTTGAAGATGTAAACTTTGGCCAAACCCTAACGGTGATGTGCAGGAATATGTGCTCAGTGTGTCTGAGTAAACTGCTCGGCAGAGGAACATTTGCTGTCTACAGGGATGGTGAGACACGTGCAGGCAGAGCTGGATTCTCATGGGAGCTGAGCTGCCTTCTGTCCACACCTCCAACAAGCAGTAACTTCTCTGCTGCGTTACTGAATCCCATCATGTTCTTTGAAAGCAAACGAAGGAAGTTTTGGTCATGGTTGGCAAGAAATTTATGGATAAGACGTTCAGGACAGGAATTTTGTTTCAAGGAAGTCCAGGAATAACAGCAGGAAAGGCAGAGATTCAGGTGGAGGCCTTGCACGAGGAGCGGAGGGGCTGTGCAGTGAACTCTGGTAGCGTTCACCACTCAGGTTGGCATTTCTTCCTGAACGCAGACTGAGACGAGCTTTGTTTTGCCAAAGCGAACGTGGAGGCTTTTTGTTTCCTTGGTAGGTGCTGTTCATTGTCTCCTTCAGAAAATCCTTGAATTCTTTCTGGAAAAAAGCACTCGCGCCAAGTGAAACGAGGAGCGGCGGCTTGAAATAGAGTGAAGTGTTTCTAGGAGAAGCACAAAACGTGTTCTGTTTTCAGTGGGCACCTTAATGCCTCATCTCAGATTTTCCTTGATAGCGTTTCTCATCGGCAGGCCCGTATCCATCCTCTGCCAGTGCTCATTGCAGCTTAATGACATATAATTATATTGCTTCTTTATCACTCAACTTGCCAAGTTGTTTATCTCTTGGAAAGAAGGATGGAGAGGAGAAATTGTTGCCTGTCTGTCTGTCGGTGTTCTGCAATGCAGATGCTGGCTTTGGCAGCACCGTGGGACAGGCGTGTTACCAGGTGGGCACACACCTAGAAAGGGAGGCACGGGTGCCACGCTACCCTACATTGCTGGGTGCAAAGGAGATCAGTGAGATAGCTGGGTGATAAATGGTAACTTCTGATGCGTTGCACGTAAGCGCTCCCGTGACCGTAAATTGGATATATGGCAACTGTTGCCAGCAAGAGTTTATCTGTTGAGGGTAGAGAGGTGAAGAGCAGAGGTGTGTGATTCCTGGGGCAGCAGAACAAGTGCAGTGTTCTCTTCCAGGGCATAAGGTGACACTGCAGCTGGAGGCGAGTACGTCTCCCCTCTGTCTTCTCCAGGGAAGTCAGCGTGGGCCAACACTCTCCGAGGCACTTGCTGCTGGGAGGGGACAGTGTCCTGTGCTGATGTGCCTGCTGGAAGAGCAAAATTGTGTGCATCTTTAAGAACTGCAAGCACAGCTTTGGTGCAGCGTAGACCGAGAAATGAAAGTAATCCATCCTGTCAGTTTGGGAGGAGGAAGTCCTTGGCTTGTCAGAAAAGTGGCAGCGGCTTAACTGATATGGTTAGAAATCACTTGCTTCAGGTGGTGTGGACACCCAGTGTCAGTGTGCTGGTGCAAATTCCAGCCTTTGCTTTGATCCATTTTGTGCAGTTGGATTGTCAAATTAAGCAATACTGGCTGCTGGAAGAGCTAGGCCTGCTTTAAATGTATTGACATTAAAGTTTAGATTGTAACAAATCATTTTCTAAGGAGAGTCTGCTCAGTGACTTCCGCATTGTCCATTTGGGTGAAGAAGCTGAAGGGAAGGCTGATGAGTTCCAGCAGATCCAAGTCCTGGTATACCTCCCCTCCAGTTACTGGGAGTTACTGGTCTCGGAGCCAAGTTGCAAGAATGTGAGCCTCAGCTTTTGTCACCGTGGGGTTGGAAGGTCAGCCCAAATCCCTTCCGTGGCACTTCAGGCTAGGTCAGCAGATGCCACATGCGGGTGGTTTAATGCAGACAGGGTGAACAGTAGCTTTTGGCAGAAGGGCTTCTGCAAACAGTCTCACGGGGCAGAGTGATACCCCGTGGTTACGTTTGCATGTTAAGAGCATGCGGCCCTGTGCCCATCTCCAGAGCTCCCTTAAAAGGTTCCAGGCCAAGATCACTTGATATAACTCACTGTGCTTGGAAGAACTGGTCCCTGTTGAGTCCAGCACCACAGATTCATAGGAAGGATGGATCCAAGCTGCCTGTGGCATGTGTGTCAGAGAGCCACGGGAAGTGCCAGCAGCACCTCACCTGCTGCCTTTTCCTAGCACTCCCCAGCCATTAACTAAGGAATACTCTGCACAGGATCCCTGGGGGTGGCCAGCAGGAGAGCCCATTGGAGGGAGATTGAGTGGAGATTCTAACATCCTTGGGCTCTTAGAGCTCAGCTTGTGATGCCCTGGTGACCGTGTGTGCAGAGCACCATTTAGAGGTAGCTGGAGCCTGAGCTCTTTCCCTGTCACAGCGCCAGGTAGGAAATGGTTTTCTCTTCTCCACCTCCCCGGTGCTGAGACCTTATCAAGCTTTTCGGAAAAGAGTGGGAGTGGAGGAAATGTCATTAAGAAGTTTTCACAAGGGAGTGGAAAAACTGTTCCAGGGGAATCTGGATCCCCTGCCAGACAGGTGCCTGCACTGAACCCAGCTTTACCCTCCTGTTAACAGCCCCAAGTCTGCGCTTAAGAGAGCTGCTCTCCGAGGGGACAAAAATACTGTTCCTTCTCTGTTTCATCCAGAGACACAACCTTCTGATGAAGCCTTCCAAAACAGTGACACATTCCCGTGAAAAGATTCTCTTTCAAGCTACTGACATGATGAAAAATTCATGACCAGCCCCAGTCAGAGACCTTGGCTCTCCCAGGAGCATGGCCCGTGCCTGTTGGATCGCTGCGTGGCTGCAGGGTGGTGGAATCCTAAATACAGGATCAATCCCAGGTGGTCAGGGAGTTGTTAAAGCATAATCATAGCCACTGAGAAATGAGGGGATTGAGGCACATTGTAATTATGCAATTGGCTGGAGTCCCTGTGATAAGTCAGTTGCAGAAGAGAACATCAGATTCCTGGCTCTTCCCTCCTCTGCTTCTGCACGGGGAGGCAGGATGGGAAAAGCCCTTCTGATTTTTTGGAGTTGATTTGGGTATCAAAGGCTGTATTTTTCAAAGAGAGTAGTTCCCCTTGAGAACAGCAGGAATTATGGAGATGTCAATAGCAGAATTAATCAATTTTTTGAAAGAAATCAGGCACTAAGTGATGTAGCTGAAGGGGATCAGAGACTGCAAACATGCAGAGGGGATGTGGCCAGTGCATCTAGCAGAAGAGTACTCAGTGAGTGAAGTGACCACGTAGAGCTGGTTCTACAGCTGTGGGCGAGTGTCAGAATACCGGGGTAACCCCAGCAGGGGGATGCACGTTCACAAGGAGAAGCATGGTGGGCAAGACTCAGTGCTGCAAACCCCCTGATGACCCAGGGGGTCTGCTTCTCTGGAGCACAGGAGATGCTTTGTACCATTTTATTCAGAGTATAGGTTTGATGTATCAGGTGCTGTGTGCGCAGGGGGCAGGACGTAGGAACTCTGCTTGTGTTTCTTGGCTGGAGAGCTTACAACTGCTGGTGGTGAGATGTTAGAGAGCACGAGGAGGAGATGGGCTCTTGGGGTGGAGATCAGGCGCAGGCGGTGGCATGTTTGTTAATTTAGCTCATTTTTACATCTGTAGATTTATTAAGGCAATTTGGAATGGTAATTTAATCTCTGTGCATTGATTTTCTAATTTGTATGCTTTCTACAGTCTGGTGCTCCTCTCCTGGCTAGCTCAGGTAAGCTCCGTTCGGCTTCCGATGCCGAGGGTGAGCTTTTCCTGGTGCAGGCTGTGTGCTCTGCAGTCTGCAGCATCTGGCTCTAGGGCTTTTTCTCATCTGGGCTGAAAGGCTGAGATTTTTGGCAGCGGAAAGCTCAGGATTCTGGCCCTGCAGACGAGCGTGTGATTTGTTGAAGAAGAATTCGCTGAGCGCTCCAGAAGCATTTTGAGATGATCAGAGCTGGGGGTGGGTGTTACTGAGTTTACCTGTGCGGTGTCAAGGGGTTTAATTAGCTGTAGCTGCTGAAGAGCTTTGTAAACCTGAGATGACTCCTCAGGTGCACAGAATGTTATCACTCTGTATAGATATCCTCTCGATAATGGAAAAAAATATTTTAAACCACAAAGCAGTGCAGGAATGATATCTGTACAGTGTTGTGTTTCTTTAGGAGCTCTTGCAGGCTGAATTGAATCTCAAGATAAGAAGACAGCAATAAACCACGATGTGATGGCTCGCATTCTCCAGCGGAGGCTCGCTCGAGCTCGCACACCATTCTATGGCAGCCCAGGTTGGACTCGCAGGTCCCAGTATGAAACAGAGGAGCATGACCAGTGGTACAGCAGGACTTTCAGCTGAAAATGATCCAGGGCTGCCCATTTTGAGCCGTGGGCTCTGCCTTCCCACTTGCTTTCTTCCCAGGGTTTGTGCACTCACCTCTGGGATGCTCGGGCCCAGGCTTTTGGCACGGGGAGCCCCAGGTGCCCTTGGCTTGGGTGGGAGCAGAGGAAACTCGGTCCTTGGGGAGACCGGGCCAGGCGTGTCTGAGCCAGAGCCAGGGCGAGCAGCCAGGGCGTTCGCCTCACGAAGGCGAGGAAGCGGAATTCATTCGGCGCTCGAAGGAGCCCCTCAGATTGGGAGGGCCCCCAGAAACCTGATACAGCAGCGCTGGAGTCTGTTCGGTGACTTCAGTGGGAATTGGAGGAGACTGTAAATGTGTTAAAGTCTTTGCGCTTTTAGCTGCAGCGATGATGCCGATAAGCAGAATCGAATTAGAGATAATAGAGGAAGGAGCTGTCCTCCCTGCACTGTGTTCTGGTTTCTGGTGGTAGAAATGTCTGCATCTAGGTTATTTTAGGTTTTGTTTTGTTTCCCTGTGGTATCATACTCTCCTTAATAAATAATTTGTGGTTCTTTGTGACAATTTTCTTTACTCCTGAAGAGAGGAGATCCAGTTTCATTTCCCCTCTGGCTTTGAGGTGTGTAGCTGCAAACAGCTTCTACCATCTCTTTTCTTCTTAACATTTCCTCCTGTTTACAGTTGTGCCTGCACCTTGGGAAATGTTTACTTAATGCAAGGTAAATATTTTCTCTTCTCTGGTACACCAAGGTTTTATTGTCTTATTTTGTTTCTGATGGCAAATAAGAACTGCCTAAGCTTCAAGAAATGATTAATTTTGCAGAAGAACCTTCATCTCTTGAAAGTGGGAGGATGTTTTCATTCAGATACAGGGGCTAAACAGGACGGGTGGTCGCTGCCTTTTCCTAGAGGCCACTCTTGGGTTTCCCTCTGAAATTTCCCCCAAGGGCAGAAAAAAACCCTGAACATTTCCCCCTAGTAGTTCTTTGGCTAGTGTTCTGCTGTAGCCTTCTCCTAGCCCAGGCCTCCCTCACTGTAGAGAGCCCTGTAGAGAGGCTGGTGCTGGGCTCTTCTCTCAGGTAATCAGTGACAGAACCAGAGGAAAAGCCTCAAGCTGAAACAAGGTAGGTTTAGACCAGACACTAGGAAAAAATTCTTCATAGAAAGAGTGGTGAGATATTGGAATGGGCTGCCCAGGGAGGGGGTTGAGTCCCCATCCCTGGATGTGTTTAAACATCGCTTGGATGTGGTGTTGGGGGACATGATCTAGGGGTGAACTTGTAGAGCAGCGCTAATGGTTGGACACGATGATCCCAAGGGTCTTTTCCAACCTGAGTGATTCTGTGGTTCTGTAACCTGCTGTCTTCTCTCCCACCAAGACATGCACGTTGCCTTCTGTAAAGTTTCCCCTTCTGCATGTTTGCTGCCATTAGTGACCGGACGGGCAGCGCTTGGCACCGATGCTCTCAGTAGAACATGGCAGTTACCCCTTGCATGTATGCCACAGGGTTGGTTTTGTGGTCCTTTCTCCTGCCTTGTGACCCAGACAAGTGCTGGCAACTATTAAGGTGTGGATGGAAATGTCCCATTCCAGGAAGTGTGTCTGGTGGCTCCTCTGCTGTCTGAGGAAATGTACTTTGTGACCTGTGAGGCATGAGCTGGTAAATGGGACGGGTCACTGGCTTTCCACCCTTGCTGTCCTTAGCTGTGTTTCTGAGGCATCTCAGTGCTGCTGTGAGCTGCTGCGCGGGACTTCGGCACCTTGGGGCTGGGCAGGGAAAAGCAGGCGTCTGCCTAGGGCTCTAAATTAGGCAGGAGCTGGCTAAATCATGCTGTGAGCAAAACAACTTCTTGTATAGCAGCCTCTCTGAGTGGCTCAGGAGATAAGGATTGGTCTTGGCCTCCAGTTCAGTAGCAGGCAGCTGGGGCTGTGCTACCTGTGCTCCCAGCCCCTGGCCCTGACTGCCTGCAGCCTTGCCCTGCTCAGTGGGGCAGCAGGCCCCGAGCAGCCCTTCCAGCTGGGCTGGGACCCTGGCTGTGCTCCCTGAGGTGACCCTGGCCCCCCTCAGCTCTGAGGACCCCTGAGCCCCAGGGTGGAGATTCTTGGCACCAGCCGTCCCATCCGCAGCGTGCGCTGATGGCCTCTGATGTTCCCAGGCTTCAGAGGGGTTGTGCAGTCTGCACAGCTCCTCCAGCTCAGTACCTGCTCCTCACATCTTTTGCCTGAAGTTCTCTGAGGCTCAGGAGTAAGTGCCAGGGGTTCACCTCATCAGGAACAGTGGTGGTTCTTGGATTACACTTCAGTCTTTGTGACCTGTTCGTTAGTATGGCTTTTAATTGGCTTAGTGTGTTCTGTTGTCTTTTTTTCTTTTCTTTTCTATTTTTTTATTCAAAGCCTCTTTCTTGTCTTCTGAGGCCTTCTATGGACATAAGTTTATATAAAGATGATAAAGAAATATTATAAAATATGTTCCTTTCACGTTTGCTGCCAAGCAGGGGTTCATTCTGCCTCTCAGCTTCTGTCAAGCTAAAGTGATAATGCCTCTGGTTTTGTGTTTGATTTTATCAGCAGCTTGTACTTGCCCACTGACCTCAGAACTTTTTTTTGGCTCAACATTTTCAATGTTGCTGCTGGGCCACATTGAAAAACAATGTGTTTCCCACATTTCTCCAGTCTAAAATTACCTCTTATCATTGCAGCTCGCGCCGCAATCCAGCTGGAATCAAATTGGTCTTTGATTTAGTGGCCCAGCAGCAAACGTAGCTGTAGAATGGCTGACTGTTGAGGTTCTGTCCCTCTGCTGAGGTTGTAGTGCAGAGATCCTTCTTTCCATGGGAGCATCCTCAGTCCCTGCAGCCATGCTTGTTAATCACTTTCTGGAGACATTGCAGGGGAAATGTATTTTGTTTCCTCAATGTGTTTACCCCCTTGCTCCGAGCTGAGCATCTTTCTTTTTGCGGATCTTTCTGTACCGTGCTCTGGACCACAAAGCCTGTCTTTTCAGGCAGTCTGTCTCTCCGTGCTTCCTGGGTCCCTTTAACCAGCTTCTTGCCCGGTGCGGATGCCATCGCTGGTTGGGCCCGTCCCCCTCTGCCACGCTCGCTGGGTGCTGTTGGGAGGCATTTCTCCGGAGCTGTAAACCAGGATGGTGCTGGTCTCGGGCTGTTAACCTGTCTCCCCTGGGGACCTCTGGTGTCTCTGGAGCTACACACAGCCGTGGTGATGCACGGCTCTCTAGCCAAGCGTTAATTATCTTCTCTGCTTCATGATTTTGCCTGAACAATCATGTCTTTAGACAGGTCTGTTTTGTGGGAGATCAGACGATACACCGGCTGTTCTGGGTTTGGTTTTTTGGTTTTTTTCTTTAAGCACTATCCTGGCAACAGTGTCTTGCTCATTTCTCATAGTTTTCTGCCACTTACTAAGATCGTTTCACCACCATTTTTCCTATGTTTTCCTCCTCAAGAGCAGATCAGTGTGCAGGCTCTGTACTTGCTTCTGCTGGCTTGTTTTCTGCCTTGCAATCCATCACTTCCAGAGGTTCGATATCCACTCCCAGTACATCCTGGTTTTCAGTTCCTAGGAGGTACTTTGTGGGCTTTTTACTCTTTCTGCTCTTCACTTGCTATCCAGGTTGTTGCCACTGTATTACTGAGTGTACTGTGTGCTGACTGTGTGATTGCTGTCAGGTCTCTGAAACTGGCTCTTTGTTCGGTCCTTGAAAGTCTGATAGATCTGGTGAAATAGCAGCAACCTCCCATCTACATTAACAGCAAGGGAGAGAACTGAGTTCCTCACAGAGCAAGAACAGACACAGAGATGGTGAGTACCTTGTCTCAGGTCATTCGTGAAGTCTGTGGCAGGTGTCCCACCCTCGTACCCGCAGCAAGTGACTGCCTCTCACTATTTCCTGCGTGGAAACAAAGCACCAGGCAGAGCCCTGCTCCTGGCCCCAGTGAAGACCAGCTCTAGCCTCTGTTTTGCCCTGAGGCAGAGCTGGGGATACTGGGAGCCCCCTCATATCCCACCATCTCCCCATAGCTTCCACTGTTTTTCCTGGGATGGGATCTGGGAAGGGCTGTGCTCACGTTGCTCACTGTTGCCATGGGCATCTTGTAGCCAGGTACCTGTTTGTGGTGGCGGCTCCTGCTTGCTGAGCTGAGGAGCAGCAGTTTGCTGATGGCTGTGTACACAGGGAAACACTCTTCACAGTTTCAGAAGTCAGCAGCAGGAATGGGACATGGTGAGATGCTGCTGGAGAGGAACTGGAAGGCTCAGCAGCTCTACACAAAGCAAGCACAGAGACATGCCACCAGCTGTCTGCTCTCCACCGGGCTGCTGCTGAGCCGTCTGTGTCTATCGGGTGCGTTTGCTTGGGCACGGTGCTGTGTGGCTGCAGCTGGACCTGCCTCCCTGGCCACCTCGGTGCCCTCCTCCAGGATGAGGTCCCACCAGTGGGTATGAGCCTGGGGAGAGCAGTGTTCCTCCAAACCCTCAGCCTTTGGTCGTAGAGACTGGCAGAGGAGCTGTTAAGGTTTTCTTGGACATCTTCTGTCCTTGGATGCTTCTCCGTTGTCCTCCCCAGTTCTCAGCCTGCTTTGCTTCTTGCAGAATGTATGACAATGCAGCTGTCACTTTTGTGCCTCATAAAATCCTCAATTAATACATTTCAGGGTTTTTTTTAAGGCCTGAAGTTGTTGTAAATAGAAAGTAGGGGGTGTCAAACGGTAGTAAGCTTCAGCCAGCAGTGGGGGAAATGCTGATGAGATCTTTTAAGAACAAGTTTCTTTGCAAAGCTTTTATCACAAATCTGATGTGTGCCTGGCACAAGGAATCTATTTTGGGTCCTGTTGTTGTCCTCTTTCCTCTTCCCTTGCTTTTTTGTTTGTTTACTTGGTTCTGTGCTTTTTGATGGTTCCTTATTTTTGGTGCTTTCTTTGACCTCATACAAGATTGCTTTTGTGTCAGCTGCTGCTCCGAGAGCCTGTACTTCCGTAGGGATTTGCAGTAGGACCTCAGGCTGCTTTGGAAACACCTACTGAGCAATGGAGGCACTTCCCTTTTAAAGGAGCAAGAGCAGATGGCTCCTCACATTCTGGACAGAGACCTTGAGAAACAGGGGCACCCTGATGTGCTGGGAACAGATGTGGCTCAGCTCTTGTCTGCTTGTGTCAGAAGATTTGTGTCCTTGTATAAGCCACTTGGAGCTGTGCTCCCAGGTCCTTCAGACAAGGCATCTGTGGTTGTATGGAGAAGTTTAGTGGTTTTCCTACTGAAAAACTGCAGAAAACAGAAAAGAAACCTGGAAGTGTGAGATAACCAACCAGTTGCTCTCACTAGTGTTTGTAGTATGGATACAGCACCAGTTCCCAAACCAGAACGGTCCCTGCTGGCTCTGGCACTTCCCCTTACTCTGACATCCTTACTCCTGGATGCCACCACCTTTTTGGGGGGTTGTGCTGGGCCCTGTGTTCCCAGCCGTGGTGGTGGAAACCATCAGCAAGTGCAGAAGCACTGTGAGTAGTTACCCAAACCCCTTCATTTTTTCTTTTGGGTTGTAAGAGGATGATGAACCATTTGCCTGTTGTAGCGTGGAGTCAGGGAGGAAGGAGTAGAGCTCTGCTTTGGAGCAAAGGATTCTTTTTTTTTTGAGCAATGAGGTGTTAAGTGCTGCATCTCTGTTTTAGCAGTTAAAAAACCAAACCAACACAACAGATCATTGTGGTAGCTGAGAAAACAGCAGATTTAGTGTCTGGATCTTGTTTTACTTTCTGCAGGTAGGTGTCATTTCCCCCCGGCCGATTTCAGAGTAGTGTTTGTACTTTTGCTCTCCGAGTCCCCCCATCGTGCCACTCTGAAGCCAGGCTCTGGCTGGCAACTGGAGATAAATAAGTGCACAAAGCAACTGCTCCATTTCCCCCCTCCGACTGCTCCAGATCCATAATACCCCCAAGGTAGCTGTGCCATTACGCACGATAAGATCACTAACGTAGCAGGTGAATATTAGATATATGAAGCTAGTCAGCTGTAAATAAAAGGTCTGGCAAAGAATAAAAGGCAAAACGTTGTCCCTGAGGAAGTAAATGGGGATATGAATGTCTTCCTGCCATAGTGCCCTAAAGACGTGATGCAGAATCTGGAACGCATCCGGCTCCCGGGCGAAAGGCGTGCGGCAGCCTGGGCCTCGCCCTCCGCTCTCCTGGGGCAGGAGCTGTGTCCTCCCAAACATCCCCTAACGCCTCGGGAAGCCCAGCGCACAAAATCTTCTCCTGTGCTCTCGGTCTCTGCCTCTGCTCGTGGCATTTGGAGGCCTAGAGTCCATCCCAAGCTCTCCTGATTAAAGGTCTTTGTCAGAGCTGGAGACATCCAGGGGACTCCTTGTTCCTTATTTTTCCTCCTTGGAGTGGAGTTTGCCTCCCAGCTCTGCCTGGCGGGCCTGGGGTGGCCTTTGGTTGAGTCTTTTAAATGCCAGGTTCATCCTTCTCCTGTGTCCCAGGCGTTCAGCGCGTTTCTCAGCTCGCAAACACAGCATCGCAAAGGCAAAAGGAGCTGAGAAGCGAGTGGAAGGTGCTAGAAAATGGCAGCTGTCCGGCATCTTCAGTCACCGGCCTTCTGTTCCTGCTGCTCCCCTCTTCCCCAGCTGTGTGCTGGCGGGGGACTCGGCTGGCACGTGCCCTGTGGGGCATGGGGCAGTGCAGCTGGCGTGGCGTCCCCTCCCTCTAGAGCTGCAGCTCCTGCTCTGCCCGTGGGGACCCTCGCCGGGGCCGGGGCCGTTCCTCGGGTCAGCCTCGTTGGGGCGATGGGAGCGGCGCCAGGCTGGGGTTCGGCCGCTGTGTTTATCGTGGCACGTCTTCTGTCAGCGTGTCAAGCAGAGAATAAACCATGGAGTGGCAGAGAAAGCACCACTGCCTGCAGGGAGTCTGGGGGAGCGGGGGAACTGGTCTTTTTTTTTTTTTCTTTTTTTTTCTTTTTTTTCTTTTTTTCCCTGCTTTCTTCTTCCAAACCTTGTTTGAATTTTTAATTTATTTTTTTAATGTAAACAAAATGAGAAACATAACAGGCAAGATGCCAGGTGGTTTATTAAAAGCATCTGGAGTTCAGTAGGAGTTTAGGGTGCCCCAAAACAATATGAACTCAAGGATTTTTTTATATATAGATTTATTTTTTTTTAATGGAAGTTCAAGCAAGAAGAGGCTTCCTTTGCTCTTGTTCACATGGTAAGAGAGAGAGCAGTGATGAGGGCGAGCTCACATCTGCCAAACCCTGTCACTGGTGAATGCTCTGCCCACATCGCTGGTTCGTCGCCTGGGTAGAGCTGAGGATCAAAACTTTGCTCGAGAGTGGCCCAATCCAAGCCCCTGTCATGGTGGTTTGTAGTGGTTTCTGCGTGAGGACAGCCCGCAGATCTCTGCCTCTGGATGCTCCCAGTCCATTTTAAGGTGGTGGAAACTGGATTGTGTGTCCGCTGAGAGCGCAGACACACTGCGTGGTGCTGCGTGCGCGAGCTGGAGGCAACCCCAGCTGCACTACCGAGGCACGAGAGGGGAGGATGAGAGGGAATAAAAGGCAGAAGGGCATGGTAGAGGAACTCCAGGGCTGTCCAAGGCCGGTGGAAGAACTGGCAGTTCAACCTGCCTGTCCTGAAGCTGTCAACAGAAGAAAGCAGTGTCTTCCTGCCAGCACGGAGTGATGACATCGCCCTTACGAGGTTCCAAATGTGCTGGTGTAAGGGAGCTTTGTCCCTTCTCTGCAGAAGGGGACACACACGGTGTGTGAAACGAGGGACATTGGCATCGGTGCGATATCCCAGCATGATTTGTCCTGGGGTCATAGTCCAGTACCTTCCTAGGCTAGTGTAGACCCATCTTTAACACGTCTTCACCAGAGGAGAGGAGAGAAGGGGTGGAATTGTTGTGCCGAGTTGCACCAGTTGTGATCTTTGCATGCGACGATGGTGTGCTCCCCACCATACAAACACAGGTCTTCTCCAGACCCTGTCAGATTCATGTTTCGTGTGTCCAGCCACCGTTGTGCTCTACCTGTTGCTGTAAGGAGCAAGCCCAGTGTGCTGGTTTTGGCTGGGATGGAGCTAATTTTCTTCCAAGTGCTGGGGTGTGGATTTAGGACGGTAAGGTTGCTAACACGGTGGTGTCTCTGTTGTTGCTGAGCAGTGCTTACACACTCAGGGAAGGACCTGCCAACTTCTCATCCTGCCTTGCCAGCACGCCCGAGAAGCTGGTGGGGGACACAGCCAGGACATCTGACCCAAACTGGCCAAAGGGATGGGTATTCCACACCACAGGAGATGATAACAGGTCTGAAGCAGAGCGTGTTAAAACAAATCTGTTGCATCCAAGCATTCATTATGTTAGTTGAATAGTCGCTGGTCACAGAATTGGTTTGTTTGCTCTCAGAGTTGATACACCTCTTCTCAGACCTGTGTTGTGTAGCACCTTCCTTGCTGTCTGTCCTCTCGGGGGGCTGGATTGAGGTTATCATTTCGATCTGCTGTGTAACACTGGCTTACAGTGCAATGAAGTGACTTGTTATGAGACTGACCTGGTATCTGTACTCAGCACTGCCCTCATTGCTGAACTGCAGGAACCATCTCTGGAAACTATTGATAATTAAACTCTCTACCTGTTCTCCTCAGAGAGCACATCTATGGGGGAGACACCTTCCTTTGGTTTCTCCTTCACCTCCAGGCTACTCACAGTATCTCTGAAGAGTTTTGGATTTCCCTGGGATGTTGAAACCCTCAAGTTCCCATCGCTGTGTCTCCTGAATTTGTTTCAGGTTAAAAATCTCCTAAAGAACACCACCCAGAGATCTTCCCGAGGGTGGTTATGAGAGACAGGGTGTAGGGGAGAGTGTGGGCAAGAACCTAGGGCAGGGGGCACTTGTGAATTACTCAAATTAATGAAGAATGAGTTCTGCTGAAACTCAGCAAAGCTCAGTGGCGATAGAACCTGATGAGCATGGGGGTGATGGAACCAGAACTGGCTTCAGCATGCAGCAATCCAGTACCACACACCATCTGTCTGGCCCTGGGGAACTGCTGTGACAGATGGAACCCAAAGTCATGGCCTGAATTAACTCAAGGGACACATCAGAGGCATAGCCCATAGACTGAAGGAGTGTCTGTGTGTGTGTATCCACAGACAGGAAAGGTGGTGATGAACTGGACTGTGTGGGAAAGTGTGAGACCTGGACTCGTTAAGTCACAGAAAGTGGCTGGCTTCTAGCTGCCCCTCCACATGTAGCTTGCAGTAGGGGCTGGCTTCTCATACCTGACCTTGGACTCTGCTTCAGGATTGACTTCAAGTTGCTAACTCAGATAAGAACTCGAGCAAATGGTCTTGGCTATTTTAATCCAAATTAACTTCAAGAATGTTTTATTGCAGCCGTTGCAATGTTGGTGTCTCTGAGAAGTAGTTTTTCTTGGTTTACATTTGACTTCTAGAGAACAAGTGTGAACCTGAGGCTTAAGCTGTGAACTAGGAATAATAAAATCCCTATGGGGAATTATTTCAGTCTATCTACAGTCGTTTAAATCGACACTTCATTTCCCACAGATGCTTTTCATAGGCAGATGGAACCTGTAGGAATATTCTTCCTTTCCTTGCTGTGCAGTCTGGAGGTTTAATTACTGAATGCCTGGACAAGGTTTCCTGTGAAAAGATGTTTCCCTGCCCCACGCCCTCTGCACACAGGCATCTTCCCCTCCCAGGTCCTGTACCCGTCCCAAAGCTGCCGTGGTTTAGTAAGTGGCCAGGATCTCTGCATGAGCAGAGCTTGAACAGGTTCCTTTTGTTTTGATGTGATTCAAAAACACCCACAAAGAAAATATTTTGGGCTAGGGCTGTGCTCTAGGGCTCAGCCCTGTCCCAGCGGGGGGGAGAGGGACCTGATTCTCTCCTGCTTTTCTTTCACGGTGTCTCACAGCTATGCTGAAGCCTCAGTGTCCTTGTTCATGTTCTCATATGTTAAGCACTCATAGAATTATAGAATCGCTTTGGTTGGAGAAGACCTTCAAGCTCATCGAGTCCAACCGTTTCCCCGAGCATTCCAGGGCACCACTGCCCCCTGTCCCTCAGCACCACAGCTCCATGGCTTGGAAACCCCTCCAGGGATCACGGGGACTCCACCCCTGCCCTGGGCAGCCTGGCACAACCCTGGAGGGGAAGAAATTGTTCCTCAGCTCCAACCTAAATCTCCCCTGAAGCTATTTCCTCTTGTCCTGCCACTTGTTCCCTGGGAGCAGAGTCTGACTCCCCCCCCCCCCAGCTCCAGCTTCCTGTCAGGAGCTGTCAGAGCCAGAAGGTCTCCCCTGAGCCTCCTTCTCTCCAGGCTGAACAAGCCCAGGTCCCTCAGCTTCTCCCCAGAAGAATTGTGCTCTTCATTACCCTTCTCTGGACATGCTCCAGCACAGCCCTTACCCCTAACTTTAAACATTGCTGCCTTTAGTGGTGCAGAGATGATCCCACCTTTGCCTTTGGGGACCGCAGCCCAAAGAACACAGCTTTGTAGAGAGAGGGAGGGTGAGAGCTGCTCTGCCAACACCCGGGCCAGTCCCAGTCCTTGTTGCAGTGGGAAAGTGAACCCAGGCGAGGAGCCGTGGAGCTTTTGCAGTGGGAGCAGGTGCTGGGTATCGGGAGCCCGCGGAGCAGCAGCGAGTTGCCACCCTGCAGGAAGAAGGGCTCGAAGCCGGGGGGCTGAAGGTGTTTGGGATGGAAGTCAGATGCATTTCATAAAGCTTTGCCTGTGGTTGCCCTGGCAGCTTGCAGAGAAAGAGTTGGAAGAGTTGTGGAAAGAAATGTATTTCGATAGGTGGGCTAAGTGTTGGGAGAGGAGGGATCCTCGAAGGCTGTTGACTGGAAAATGCTGTCAAATCTAAATGAAGAAGGGGGTGGGTATCTGTTCACAGGTCACTTAATCAGTTGTGACAAGCCCCACAGCTTCAGTCCCTTCCCAGCACTTAGCAGTTCACCTGGGTGACTTCTGATTCCTGGACAAAGGACATAATAATTGAAAATTGAAGAAATACTTAATCGAAACCATTAAATTCACAGCTACTGCATTCCCAGCCCTTCTGCATCCATTTTTTGACCATCGCCGCACGTGCGCTGCCAAGAGTGAGTTTCCAGCTGGTATTAGTAAGTCACTTTAGAAAGCTCTTAATGCTGCAGTTCCTAACAGAAGCTTTTTTATCCCATTTCAGAAAACAAACCCCGGGTGACCTGGGTAGTTTTGCTTGGATACCACCTGAATTCCAAACACCACCTCCACACAGGGAACTGCTTGTGAACAGCTGGTTCGGAGGCCAGAAGTTACGTGTAGCAACTTTTAGAGGGTAACTTCTGAATAAATGAATATATTGGAGGAAATCATAAGCTGCTTACAGGGTGTTTGCAAACAGAGAGCGCATTCATCAAAGAAATTACCCCGTGTGAATAATTTGTTCGGCTCAGAGCATGTTTACCTGCCTGTGAGGGGAAGGAGGAGGCTTAATTGGCAAATGTTTGTCTTGTGCTCTCAGACAGTTGTGTGAAAGTGAAGCCTTAGTGTTTTGGTTCTAGGGTTTTAACTCCTCCTGTGCTTTGTGTGAGCGCTGCCTGTTTTCAGGCCGGTGTAAAGCAGGGATGCAGGGCTTGGTTTGCAACACGTGCGTGTGGTGGGGGTCCCAGAAAGATGTCTCTGCTCCCAGAGGCACCGAGGCACCCCGGCTGTCTGCCCTGCCCACAGAGCCAGCCCTGGCACCCAGGGGTGCACGCAGCTGAGCACAGGCTGCCCTGGGGGCATGCTGGACCCCGAGCACCCGGGCAGAGTTGTCTGCTTTAGCTGATGCTGAATCTGGCCCTTTTTGTATCAAAACCACATGGGTGTTGTACATTAACTTGGTGTTGCAGGGAAGACAGTGACCATCTTTCCCATCAGCAGTGACACCGTGGCTGTCCTCTCTGTGCTGCTCACCGGCTGCTCGTTCAGAGGAACTTTGAGAAAACTGCCAACAGAGATGCAGGTGTAGAAAAGCAGATAGAGAGCTGCTGCGGCCGTGCTGGCAGGCACTATCCAAACACCCGCAGGTCGTACTTAACAGAGTGTCTCAATACTCAATACCTACAGAGAATCCTTCTCAGTTACATCACCATTGATTTCTGGGAGATGGATGAGTATCACTGGGAGCAGAATTTGACCCCTATAACTAAGTAATAAAGTATCTTTTTGCAGGAAGTATATTCATAAACAAAGAGGGAGCATCGCATCTTCCAGTTACGCTTGGAAAGCTGCTGCCTGAAAATTGGCACTGCTCCTTCCAGCCAAGGGATCTTAGAAACAGTTTCACTGCATCCCAGGCTGCAATAGTATCTCCGAGGCTTTGAAAGTGAACACCAGTGTCTCTGCAAACAGGATCCTCTTTGTGAGTTTTAATTGGAACCAGTCATGTCTGAATGCTGCAGACTTTGAAATAACGTGACCAACCTAAGAAAGCTATTCAAGATCTATCTGCAATCTGTATTCCCCAGATACACAGGGTGAAGAGCTTGCTGGGATAAAGGCCCAGCAGGAGAATCTGCTCTGAACTTGAACTGAATTGAACCTTTCTCTTTTTTTTCTTTTCTTTTTTGGTGTTTGTGTGTTGTTTGGGTGCTTCAAATGTCTTCTTTCCTCTCCTTTCCCTAGCATGGCAAGAAATAGATGCAAAAATATTATAAGACAGTCTTTTGCAAAGGGGAAATTGAATCATGGAGAAGCTGAGTGCTGCATAAAGCCAGTGTTTGTCTTTACACTTAGCAGAAATGGTGGTTGGAAGAGGTGGGAGGAAGGGAAGGGACACAGGATCATCTTCAGTAACCCTCTAAGAGTTGTGCAGAACCAACTGACCTGGCTGAGAATTTCATTTCAGCATTTGCCCCTCGGCTGTGAGGCCCTGGCTGACACACTTCTGTATTTTGGTTCTTTAAAGCCACCAGGCACTGAAAGGAGCTTTCTCTGGCAGCAGGTGGTTACTGGGCACCGGTCCCCTTTGTCCCACACGCGCTGTCCTCTCACGGATTTCTTGTTAAAAGCTTCCCAGTGCTGCCTGGATTGCACTGACGGGGCCTTTGAGGACCCAGATGAGGGGAATGCAGTCGGGTTGTGAGTCCCTGCTCCTGGTGAGCACAGGCTGGCCTCTTCCCAAAGCTGTGCCCGCTGCCGGCACGGGCGGCTGTCGTGGCTCTGGGGTGGCAGGGCACGGAGCTGTGCCCAGAGGTGGGACATGGCCTTTCACAGCTCCGTGTGCAGGATTTGCCAGGATCTCCTCTCCACTGCAGAATTATTCCCTAATCTCAGCTCTGCTTCTTAAAAAATTGTCTCTCTGGTGCTCGGGGCTGGAGGAGGAGCCTCACGAACGCGAGCGACAGCAGCGTAACCCAGTGCTGTGCCGTCTCCCCGAGCTTGCGAGGCCTCTGGGGTTTGAGCTCAGAGACACCTTCTCCCCATCCTTCCTGAGCAGGGGCCGGTGGATGTTGCTGTCGTTCGGGATGGAACGCGTCGGTTGAGCGTTGCTCTCCGAGGATTCACCCTTCTGAGACAGGCGGGGATCGGAGGGGCTTTGTGTCTCGTTGAGGGGTTTGCTTTCAGTAGCTTCGTTTGGGAGAAGGCCATCAGTGGATGATGTGCTTCCCGAATACTGCTTAGAAACTAAGTCCCTGTGCAGTCAGAGACTTGGGAATTCACCCTGCACCTAAGACATGGAGCTTTTGTGACCGTGTCTCTGCAGGGAAGAATGCAACCATCAACACCTCACCTGCCAGCCTGAGACAGCAGCAGCCAGGCTGCCCGGGCCCCGGCCAGGAGGTGTTGCAAGGACTCGGGAAACCGCTGGGTGTTTGGAGTGGAGAGGCTCGGGTCTGTATGGAGGGGGTGAGGTGGTGGAGAGTATTTGTGGGAGGCAGGAACTGGTGCTGCTGCAACACTTAAAGAGTCTGAACGAGACAGCAGTTACAATTCCTGGCAGTGGAGGAAAGGGTACAAACCCCATCTTATAGTCAAGGGGCTGAATGCACTGTTTTGCTGAGTTTCCTAGGAGTGCTTCGTTTGTCACTCTTTGTCAAGATAATCAGCTTTTGGAATAGAATAGACTATTTCAGTTCTGTGATCAGCTAGTCCAGCTGCCTGACCACCTCAGGACTGACCAGAAGTTAAGGCATGGTAATAAAGGCAGTCTCTTAAAGAATGACAGGCCTGGGGCATTGATCACCTCTCTAGGAAGCCTGTTCTGGTGTTTGACCACCCTCTTGATAAAGAAATACTTCCTATAGTCTTATCTTTTGACCTTCCAATCTTATCAATATCCTCTTCTGTAAAAAAAAAAAAAAAAAAGAAACCCAACCAAAAAAAACCAGACCAAGCAAAACCCCTAAAAGAAGAAAAAGATAATGCCAGAATTTGACTGACTGTGTGGATACAACATAATCATTTCCAGCAGACAGACAGAATGTTTCAGATGGGGTCATCCCATGCAGAACAAGACTAACAGGACTAAGGACTTGTTATTACAACAGGAAAATCTGGCCCCAAGATAGAGTTCAGCTTGGGCTGTGGTGCTCTTGACACTTCTCTGCCAGGTAAACCTGAGTGGTGTCTGAGCTAAAGAGATCTCGTTGCCCCCCCATCCTTTACAGGTTTTCTCTGAGTTAAGGTTGGAGTGAATCAGTACAAAACACTTAAAATCTGAAGTCTGATGTGACAGTGAATGTTCTTTTGTCATGGTGCAGTGGTACATGGAAATCCTCAGAATTAGAATGAATAGAAGAGCAGATGGGCTCTGATGAAGAAAACCATAAATTGTAAGTCTCTTGGTGTGCATTGCTTTGTGGGTTGCTTTAGTTTTCATTTAGACCAGCTTTAGAAAGTTAATATCAACCGTTAAACCTCTTAGACTATCTTCCTCCCTCTTTTTTCTCCCCCCTCCCCCCCCCTTTTTTTTTTCCTGGTTTAGAAATGAATAAAAGAGCTTTGTGCAGTTCTTGAAACTGAGCCTGAAACAGCTCTGAACAAAATATAGTGTTCCTTTCAAAATCTTGGAAATAATTACATCATAGGCAGATTGGGCCAGAAACCGTTAATAGTATTCTTTGTGGGATGAGATCCCAGGGGAGGACCTGTTTCAGCAAACTGGCATTGTTTACAAACAGATACAGTGGCAGATAGAGTTGCCCCGTTCCGGGGGACAGCCGGAACGTTGTGCCCTGTAATGGACTTCGCACAACACCCGTCTCGCTTGCGATAACGAGCTGGAAGGAGGCGCCGGGGAGGGGGGGCTCTCTGCACCCGAGAAGTGGCTGGAGGTGGGTTAAGGAGGAAATAAAAGCCTCTGTAGCCATAAGCTGCTGGTCTGGTGGGACAGGAGCAATGTCCGGGTGTCTCTGTTGGGCTTTGTTCATAAGCTGGGAACTTCCCCGGGCATCACGCGCTTTCCCTTCGCCGCGGTGGCACGTGTGGCACGCAGAGTTCTCCCCGTCGCCTTACAGAAGGTGTCATCGCTGGTGCTTTGGTTGGTGGCTTTTTCCCCTGTTTTTTTCTTTTCTCAGAATTATTGGAAAACCTGCGTTTCAGGGTGGGAATCACGGAGATTAGTAATGTTCAGTTTGACCAGAAGCTTTAGTTCTTGAGGTCAATGGTCTACTCTGTACTTGAATGTTGGGTCAGCACAAGCAGTAGCCTGAGCATGGTTATAGCTTCAGTCTGGAGAAGAGAAGGCTCCTGGGAGACCTTCTTGTGGCCTTCCAGGATCTGAAGCGGGCTACAGGAAAGCTGGGGAGGGACTTTTCAGGCTGTGGGGCAGTGACAGGACTGGAGGGAATGGATTAAAACTAGAGAGAGGTCGAGTCAGTTTGGACGTTAGGAAGAATTCCTTCCCCAGGAGGGTGGTGAGACCCTGGCACAGGTTGCCCAGAGAGGTGGTGGAAGCCCCGTCCTTGGAAGTGTTGAAGCCCAGGCTGGCTGGGGCTGTGAGCACCCTGCTCTAGTGGGAGGGGTCCCTGCCCATGGCAGGGGGGTTGGAATGGGATGATCTTTAAGGTCCCTTCCAACCCTGACAGTTCTATGATTCTATCATCCCTTGGTGGCAGAAAGCATGATCTTGCCTGCGGGTGTGCATTCATTAGAGGGTGGGCCATGTTCCTCCATCACCAGAGCAGGTCTCCCAGTAGGTCCCATCTGGGCAGCTGGGCTGTGTCTGCAGAGCCCTCTTGTGGGGACCAGGCCCTTGGGGGGACCATGGTTTGCTGTGAAGGATCAGGTCTCTTCTCTGCTTTCCCAGGTGATGTGTGTGTCACGTTCCACGTGACAGAAACATCTGAAAGAGGCTTTAGCTATGAGGAAGAAGCTCTTCACTGTGAGGGTGGTGAGACACTGGAACAGGTTGCCCAGAGAAGCTGTGGCTGCTCCATCCCTGGAAGTGTTGAAGGAAAGGTTGGATGGGCCTTTGAGCAACCTGGTCTAGTGGGAGCAGGGGAGGACCAGAGGTCTCAGTGTCCCCCCGACAAGCACCTTGTTTCTTACATCATAAAAATGGTTCACGATGATACTGAGTAGTTTCAGTAAATCAATTAACTTTTGCTTTGGAAGTCTGGTTTTAGAGGGAAATTTGGATTGTAAATGGCTACAGGAAAGAAGTTGTAAATAAAAGTGTAAAAAGTCATTAACAGGGATATAACTGCTTCATTTTAATTGTAATACAGTGATTTTTAGGAATTGGCCACTGTGTTTATTTACAGCAGCCAGCAGTAACCTTACTGAGAGCAACCCTCTAATAGAGGGGCTTCCCAGTTCCAGCAGAAGGCTTTTCCCGTGCTCTTTCCTCCCCAGGACACCCTTACCTGACAGGCATCCTCTCTGTTCTGCTTTTGCAGGAGGCTGTGAGGGCTGCTGAAGATGTCCGATAGTCTGGATATTGAAGAGAAACCTCCAGCCCCGCCGTTGAGAATGAACAGCAACAATCGCGATTCTTCAGCGCTAAACCACAGCTCCAAACCGCTCCCCATGGCCCCCGAGGAGAAGAACAAGAAAGCCAGGCTCCGCTCCATCTTCCCGGGAGGAGGGGATAAAAGTAAAGTATCCGCAGGGCGAACGGGCTGCGTCTCTCTTGGTCGTTGGTCGCTGCGCTTGGTCCCGAGCGCTGTTTGCTCCCTGTTTCAGTTGCAGCCCGTGGTAGAGTCCTTCCAAAGCCGCCTGCTCCGAGCGCTCTCGTAAGATGATTGGAAAGAGGAGGTGTTCAGTCAGTTACTTGCTTGTCTTGGAAAATCCAGTAAAGCACGGACACATCGTGCCACTTGCCTTTTAAAAGTAACTTTCTAGATAAGCTGGGGAGTCCTTTCCTTTTGGGTTTTGCTTTGCCTTTCCAGTAAAGGCAGAGATGAGCTTGTGTACCTTCGAAAGCACATGTGCAAAGTGAGAAGTCAGTGGCCCTGACACTTTGGGCTGTGGTGGTTGGGTTTTTTTCCATTGCTCTTACATTCCAGTAACAGGATCAAGGCTCTTTTCCCCTCGTTCCCCTTGCAGTGAGAGTGGGCACAGAATGGCTTGGTTTACAACCCGCTAGGCGTGGTTACAGCGAGAGGGTCCTTTAAACACGTGAGAAACACCGTTTTGGTTGCATTCTTTGAGATGCATTTGCAGAAGGGAGTGTGTTTATAAAATTAAGGGATCTTCTGGTTTTGTGATGCCACGGGAACTGAGGGGCTGCACCCACACGGAGGGAGCTGGCTGGTGTCGCTGCCAGGCCACTCTTGGGTATCTTCAGAAGGCTGCAGGGACTGTGGGATGTTCCCGATGGCTGAAAGAAAGCCAGTGTTCCTTCTGTGACTGGAGGACGTGGGGAACTAGGGGCCTCATCTCCTGGGAAGCTAATGGAGCAAAAGTTTTGGTTGGAAGGGACATTTAAAGGTCCTCTGGTCCAACCCCCCTGCAGGGAGCAGGGCCATCTGCACCTAGAGCAGGGTGCTCAGAGCCCCGGGCAACCTCCCCTGCAATGGTGCCAGGGATGGGGCAGCCACCCCCTCTCTGGGCAGCCTGGCACAGGCTCTGACACCCTCAGTGTCAAACATTTCTTCCTCTTTCTAGTCTAAATCTCCCCTCTTTTCTGGGAAGAAAATGAATTTTCAATTGATTCTTTTTGAAGGCCAGCATTAAAATCTCTGCTGGCTTGTTTGATTCCTGGCAGGCCGTGGGGTTATCCCTCTCTGGGAGAACACCTCCGAAGCAGGAAGTGCTGTGCGAAATGCACGTGGAAACGGAGAGACCCAGAAACAGCCCCTCCTGGGAATGAGCAGTGACATTAGAAGTGTAATTTACTACCAGCCAGAGCAGCCTTAGAAACACACAAGTATCATGATTTTGAATGTGACTGTGAGAGAAAGTAGGGTAAGATTTATAGCTTAATTTTGTTGGGTGAGATAATAAATGGAGGGAGTTTAGCTTGGCTGGCCAGGCCCCTTGAGGTGGTTTCATCTCAGGATTAGTTTGTGGATCAGGATATCAGCTGGCCTGTGTGTGCTTCACAGACTCTGTGACACGGTTTTGAAAGTCCTGCTTATGAAACAGAAGGTGATTGATGTGTCTGCTCTCACCTAGTGCAGTGCTTTGCAGCATCACAGCTTTATCCTGACAGTCCAGCACTGGACCTGGTGAACAGAACGCGAGGAAGACACCACAGCAAGGTGGTTCTGCCTGAGCCTGCAGGAACTTCCAGTCACAGAAAGGTGGGGGGTTGGAAGGGACCTCTGGGGATGATCTGGTGCCACCCCCTGCTCCCTCCAGCAGGGTCACCCAGAGCAGGGGGCCCAGGGTCACAGTGTCCAGGCAGGTTGGGAATCTCTCCAGACAAGGAGACTCCACAGCCTCTCTGGGCAGCCTGGCACAGGCTCCCACACCCTCACACCAAAGAAGTTTCTCCTCCTGCTCAGATGGAACCTCCTGGCTTCTAGTTTGTGCCCGTTGCCCCTTGTGCTGTCTGTGGACACCACTGAGAAGAATCTGACCCCATCCTCTTGCCCCCCATGGGCCCTTTAGATACTGATAAGCCCAGACCTAGAGCACTTCCCCGGGCTGTGGAGCGATGCGCAGGGTTCAGGGCCCATCCTGCACGCTCGCCCCTGGCACCAGACACTCCAGGCCCCGCTTGCCCACCTGGTCACCAGTCTCCTGCAGTTGCTGGGGCAGGGCCCACACCAGGTCAGCCTTGCTCACGAGAGCTGCTGGTTCCCAACAACCTTGTTGTGTTCATTTTGCTCAGCAGACAGGAGGGATGGGTTGATGGATGGGCTGCAGGCCACGCGTGTGCCGGGGCTGCTGTGCTCGGGGACCGGGAGTCGCTCGCAGTGGTTCCCCTGGTGGAGTGTGAGGTTTTCTGTTGGGGTTTGAGCACTTCTGTGCTTAAAACCTTTTTTTGGCAAGCCACTGATGGCTCTGTAGGGCCCCTCTGTGCTTCTACAGTTGAAACAAGCCACTTAGGCATTAGTGTCCTGCTCCTTCCTGTAAAACCTGGCTGCTTTCTGTTCCTTGATGTTGCTCCTCTTGTGCCCATCTCTGTGGCAAGGTGCCCCATTTTCTGGGGGCAGGAAGCCAAAGCAGAGAACTGAAATATGTTTCCAGTGTCTCCTGGACAATCTGGATGGACCAAGGTGCCGAGCCTGCCTGCCCCAGCCCGTGCAGAAGCTGTGCAATTGGCCTGCCTTCCTTGGAGGTGGTGATGGGAGCTGCAGTGGCCTTCCTGGCACTAGTGCTTCCTTTCAGCTGAGTGCTGTCACCTCGGGAGAATTGAGAGGAGAAAGAAATGTGTTCCTCCCATCGTTTGGTACAGCCATATTCTTACTTCATTAAACCACCCTTAATTCCTGTGCTGTCAAATAAATTCTGTGTGTGAAGTGATGTCTCTACGAGAGAGCTGTAGAGCCTCCAGCCTGAAGAGATGAGGAGGAGCAGGTCTACCACAGCTCAGAGAACCCTTCAGCTGAAGAGGTGCCTCCCTGTTCAGATTGCTTTGTAAATAATGTCACTGTTCAGAGGACCGTGTGAATAATATCACTTCCATTGAAGCTGCTATAGACTTGGCTGTGGATGGGAGCAGAGTCTGACCTTTAGTCATCTGGTTGCCTCCAGTTTAGAAAAACAAGAAAAGAGGGAAAGAGAAAAACCCAGTGGGGTTAAGATGAGTGGAGGAAAAAGAAAAGGACAAGGCTGCTGGGGCAGGAAAGGAGGAGCAGAGCAGGAAGGAGGATGGAAGGGACAGTGTGACTGCCAGTGGGAGAGGGGACGAAGGAAAGAACAGAATCAGATGAAGAGGAGGCATGGGAACAGAAGGATGTAAACACAAGGTCAAACCCTTCCCTCCTCTCAGGAGAGAAGCTGCCACTTAGCTGAGTCAAGTTTTTCTTCCAAACAACTGCTTTTTTAACACAATAACGATGGTGATGATGTGGACTGTGGAAGACAGAAAGCTCTTCCCTTGTTCTCTTTCAGTCTGTAGTAGCTGCTGAGGTGGTGTGGGTGGCTCTCCCGGCCGACTGCTGGGCAGCAGGAGTGTATGGCTTTGTAGGAAAATCAAATGGGAATGTCCAGTGTAAACCCCTTGAATCCAGTCAGCCACTGCTTCAAGGAAATCACAGAATCATCGAGGTCATGCCTTTTCATATTGTTTTGCCACCTTGTGCAAACCAAAAGTGGTTTGAATTGCAGGGCACAGACAGAAGTGGCATGTGTTTCAGACAGGGGAGGGTTTTGCAAGATGTTTAATCCTGTGTTGAATTTATAGGCTATCAGCATTTGGACCTTAGCTGGTTTATCCATAGCCTGGTAGGCAGAGGTGTGAGAAGCAGATGAGCCATGTCTCGGGGAATGAGCTGGGCAGCTTGTCCCCAGGCAGCAGAGGCTTCTGATGGAACATTTACTGTAATGCCTTATTTTGCTTCTAGAGTTGCCGGTTGATTTGAGCTGAATTTGATGGTCCTTTAAATCTAATTTTCACCACGTTTGCTTGCAAATGATGAGGTAGGAGAAGCCAGTTTTGTTATCTACAATAAGTCATATATGCTGAACAGAGATGGCATCTTGTAACTGGCCACATCTACCCTGAAAATTAAACACCATCATCTTACAGATAAAAGAAGGGGAAAAGCCTTTGCCTTTGTATTTGATATATTGCTGCTGTCATTACGGAATGCTAAATGAAAATAATTCATCAATTAACATCGTGTAGGGATGTGCAGTACAGACAAAAGGTGACAGTTAATTATTTAATGACAACAAATGCAGCGATGCAGAGAAAGGGTTAGAAACATCCAAAATACTCCAGACTGTAATTATGAAGAGAGGCCTCATGAAGCTACTCCTATCTGTGAGCTCCAGGCTGGGAGGGGTTCTGGTACCTAGTGATAGTGGTAGAAGGGGACACTTGCTTTTGAAACACACACAAAATTGTCTTCCTCCAGCTGGTTTTGTTGTGCGTAGCGTGTCTGTCAGGGGTGCTGTGCTCAGGGAACACGGAGGGCAAAGACAAGACCTGAACAACTGCTCCTTTCTCTCTTGCTGATGTGTAACTATGGCCCATGGATTCATTTCCATATTTTCATTAATAAATGATGATAAATGGCCTTCAGAGATTCTGAGATAGAGTCCCACTGTGATAGGCGCAGTATAAACCTCTTGTATATCTCTGGGTATCTCATCATTGTTAGTGTGCAGTCACGTGAAGGGTCTAGAGCACAAGGGTGGTGAGGAGCAGCTGAGGGTCCTGGGGTTGTTCAGCCTGGAGAAAAGGAGGCTCAGAGGAGACCTTCTGGCTCTCAACAGCTCCCTGACAGGAGGTTGGACCTGGGGGTGTCAGACTCTGCTCCCAAGGAACAAGTGGCAGGACAAGAAGAAATGGCTTCAGGTTATGCCAGGGGAAGTTTAGGTTGGAGCTGAGGAACAATTTCTTCCCCTCCAGGGTTGTGTCCAGGGCTGCCCAGGGCAGTGGTGGAGTCCCCGTGACCCCTGGTGGGGTTTCCAAGCTGTGGTGCTGAGGGACAGGGGGCAGTGGTGCCCTGGCAGTGCTGAGTTAACGGTTGGACTCAATCATCTTAAAAGACTGTTCCAACCATAACGATTCTGTGATTCCCATCAGCTCTATAGGGAGAGCTGCTCAGGACCACAGTGAGGGTATGTAAACCAGACACGTTAAGCTGGGAAGAAGGGCAGCAGAGGGGAGGTGTGAAGTGACTTTTCTGTATTCTACGTGAGCGCTTTCCGCGCGTCTCATTTCTGCGTGTGTATGGATAACTCTCCCGTACTGCAAGGGGGCTCTGTGGTATTTGTTCTGTTCCGATCGTTAGCGTGTAGTTTTTCCACTGGAATGACAGATGTGTTTGGCAGAAGTGCAGTTCCCCTCTCAGCTGTTACAGATACACCACTGGCACTAGAGAAGATCCTGCAGACAGCTCTGTACTCTGTCATTCAGCCATGTGGTAGTCTTGGAGCACCCTGGGTCTCCAGGGAGGCCAAATATTTCAGGTTCCTGCCAGCAGGATAGGTATTTGAAGGTGGGTTTCTGCTGTGTTTATCTGGGTGTTTGGGAGTAATCCAGAGCTGGCATTATTATCCCAGTTTGTCAGTGAAATCCCTGTTGAACATGGATTCTTGATGCGTCAGAGCGGAGGCAGCTTCTGTCGGTCTTTACTACACTCATTCTTTATCAGGGTCAATAAAACCAGGGTGAAGTGGATTTGTCAATAGTATAAAGCACAGGAGATGGATGACCACAAGGGATGTTGCTTTCCAAAGGTGTTAAAATATGAGGGAGATGAGAAACATGCAGATGGACTGCCTTCAACCCCATCTCCTTCAGGAAGATGCTCTACACTCTGTGAATACTGGTGGAGTGACTTAAAAACAAGGAATTCCTGGAGACTCATAAAGCCTGGGGTTTATAGTTTCATGTCTTAGTTAACTGAGAGCTCAAGTGAAGCTTTACCAGTGGCATTTTGGGATCTCGTTGCTGTGTAGATTCCATGGTTTCTAATACAGAGCCTTGTACTCCGAGAGGAGGCAGGAACAGGATCTTTGTCCTCTCGTGAGCTGCCCCTTTGATGAAAACTTGTAGGAACCTGGTTATCTTAAAAAAACCTCTCCTCTCTGACGTAGCCAAGTTTGCCAAGAGGTTCAAAGCGTGTTGGAGAAAGACACACATGCGAACAGGCGTGGACATGCGTGTTCTGCGCGTGTTACTTCTGCAGGAACCCCCAAAGCAAAGCCAAACAGGAGTTAGGTGCTAGATACGAAAACTCGATGGAAAACCAGAACTGGCAATCGAAACCATACCGGTTAGAGAGAGCCTGAGAAGGCTACCTCATGAACAGCTTTGGCAGCTCTGACACTGATTGGAAGAAACCCAAAGTGAAAGAACACCATCTCGACCTTCCCAGGCAGGAGCTGACAGTTAGGTGGTGGTGTATTCACTTGGGACTATTTGTCAAGCCAGATGAATGTTAATTGATTGGCTTTCCACATCTAAAAAACCCTTTTGAGCGCGCCTGACTGTGAAAACTTTTACATGAAAAACTGGGCAGAAAATAAGTGGATGTTAACATTTTGCCTCTAGCCAACAAGAAGAAAGAGAAAGAACGTCCTGAGATCTCTCTTCCTTCAGACTTTGAACATACCATTCACGTGGGATTTGATGCCGTCACTGGAGAATTCACAGTAAGTAGCCTCTGTGTTGTGTGTTACCAGAGCTTCTTGGTGGTAAAATAGCCTCCTGTTGCCAGAAACGTCAGATGACAGCAGTCAGGCTGTGAAGGAAGAAATTTTTTATTCGTTGGGCTTGGGATTTGGAGTGTTTTACTTCTGATTCAGGCTGCTGTTTGTTGGGTTTTTTTCTCCAAGGATTGTCAGCAGAGCATCTGTGGAAAATGAAAACTAGGAAGAGCATAGGGGTGTGCTTTTGTCAGTCCCACAGGCTGCTACAGGGGTTGGGTTTTCAGTTTCTTTGGAAAAGCCATGAACCCCCCTCAGACACGTGCACAGTGTGTGTCCTGCTGTGGACAGTCAGCCCCATGCACAGTTCAGCTGCTCTGCAGACAGCCCTTGGAGACTCCCAGAAAGTGGCAGCATCGTGGAAGTCCACTCGTTTTAGTTTAATATCCTTCAAAACCCATCCTTAGACGAGGTGCTCAGACACATTGCCAGCCTTTAGGCATTACCACAATAGCAGGCAGCTTCTCCTACTTGGATCGTGACGAAGTGTATGAAGTGTTGGGAAAATGAGTCTGGTAGAAGCTCCTTGAAGTGTGCAGGGGGCTTCAAAGCATTTTCTCTCAGATTACTAGTTAGGTACTGAACCCATCAATCCTCCAAGCTAAGGTGGCAGTAAGATCCATTTGGTTGAGCTGTGGAGGTGAGAGCAATCTCCGTACCCTCGGTCGTACCCTGTGAGCTCAGTGGTCAGACTGTGTTAACCACTGTGCCTCGGATTGTGGAGTGTGCTAGTGCTGAGTGGCTGCATACACCAAACAGGATGGGACAAATCATCTGCCTGGACAAAAGATGCTTAATTTGAAGAATTTGAACCCTAAATGTGTTTCCTTCATCATTTATTTCTTTGCTTGCTACTTTGGTTTCTCAAAGACGTTTCAGAAAGCTGGAAACTCTGTTTGCCACAGTAGCAATAGTACTAATAACAATAACAATAGAAGAAAAAAAGACACATTTAGTGACAGCATGTCTTCAAAGGAGCAGTGAAATTGAATTATCCTTAGTAATTAGGAAATACAGCTACATTTAGAATATGTGGACTGGTTAATTAGCCTTTTTAAAATAGATGTCACTTAGAAACTCTTACTTCAACATTTATTCTGTGCCAAACCCTAGGGCTTGATTAAATGCTCATTTGCAAAGCCCAGATGTGGTCATTTTTGATCAGGAACTTAGCGTAAAGCTTTTAAAAATGTGGTTTCCCTGCTGTCTATCCTGGATTTCCTCTTTTTTTTTTTTTTTTTTTTACCTCTCTTTCTCTCCCTGTAGCCACTTTATTGGTCAGGTTAATCTTCAGTGCCGTTCTCTTGATCTTTATCACATTATATATTCTGTCACTTTTTGGTTTTGTGTTCTCCCTTTTGTGTTTGCATCCCTTCTTCCTGTCTGGTCTTTTCCTTCCTGCCTTTTCCTTCCTGCCTTTTCCTTCCTGCCTTTTCCTTCCTGCCTTTTCCTTCCTGCCTTTTCCTTCCTGCCTTTTCCTTCCTGCCTTTTCCTTCCTGCCTTTTCCTTCCTGCCTTCCCATATTTGCTCTTCTTGTCACCCTTCTGTCTTTATTTCTACCCTGCACTTCAGACTTTTTCCTTCTGTCTCTATGCACACACCATGGGTTACAGTCGTGTTCTCTCGTAGACTGACTGGTGGTGAGGATCCCAGTTATATCCAGCTGGAACAGAAAGGAGGGATGTTGAGGTTGACACAGTTCAGTTCTCAGCACACTCACTCTCTACCAGTACATCCAAGATCATGATTTGGATAGGGTTGAATGTTACTGTTCTCATCCAGTGCATCAAAACAGGTTTTAGCATCAGGGATTTTTGCATGACTAAATATGTCCAGCTTAATTGCTGTAGCACCATTTCTTTGTAATATCTTTTTCCCTTTCAAAACAGCAGACATTAGGTGGCTGCTGCTTCACAATTACAGAGAATTTCTATAATAATACTTGTTCCTAAAGTGTGGAAGTGGAGCCCTGCAGTTTGAGAAGGCTCTGATCAACTCCAGCCAGACAAAAGGGACCAGTCACTCCCCCTGTGCCGTTCGCCAGCACAGGACTTAACGCCGCAGCCCTTAGTGGAGTAAACTGTCAGTCAAAGCAAGGGGATTTCTGCACCATTATGAACTAGCTCCCAGATCCCAGTTCATCCCAGATGCAAGCGTTATGTTACATGGTACATGAGGCATGTTTGATTTGTCCCAACCTGGCTACAGCCTGTGTATCAGCTGAGTAGTCCTGTGGTAAGTATGCCCCGCTGGAAGAACTGCCACGTGCCATACCATGTGAAAACCCTCCCACTGTCTAGTGGTCACACTGCCTGTCTCTTTCAAAAGTTTGGAAGTGCCACGGGAATGTCCAAGAAATGAGCAAATGTACGGGTGTGGGTGTTTTGTTCCGAGTTAGTACAGCTGTCATGCCCAGAGGGTCTGCTCTGCTGGCTGTGTGCGATGCTGCGGGCCATTCGTTTCCTGACACCAGTCACCAGGCTGTGTTCGTTACCTGAGTGCTGAGAATTGCATCTCAAATCAAAGTTGCATGGGCTTCCGAGCTTCGGCTGCCAGGCTCGAGCAGCAAGCTGTGTCGTTGCTCACGGACGTACCTTCTCTCTCCATTTCACGGTGCTTGGAGCAACCACATTTGCAAAGAAGTAGGGCTTTAAAAGTTCAAAGCAAACCGGGGCGGAAGCTGTGGGGCGGGAGCATGCTGCTAGAGCTTTGCCTTGGTTTATTGTGAAGAAACAGTTGCATTTTCTGGATGGAGGAAGAAGCGTGGTTTGCAGGGCTTTGGGGAGTGTGTTTTCTAAGGCATGCGTTTCCGAAAGCCTCCTGATCCCCAGCCTAGAATAAAATGTGGTCACCCACCAAACTTTGAAAGTTTCAAGATTATGACATTAGCAAGTGGGAGAGAAAGCTGTGACAGTAGATCCAAAGACGTTGCACATTATTAATCTAGTCGAGCATCTCTTTGGTATCATCCTGAGTCTGACACGTGTACGTTATTTGCTTTCCGATACCCAGCCTCCCGGTGAGAAATGTTTGACCAGCTGCTTTCTCCACTGCACTTTGTTCACTCATGCACTGGCCAATTGTGATCTTGGGACGGAAGAACCCTTAGAAGAATCCTGTGTAGAGCCATTCGAAACTGCTGACCTGGCTGTCAGAAGGAAACACAGCAACAGCCCAGATCTTTACTGTTTTGATTTTTTAACTTAACAAAGAGACATGGCAGGCAGGTTTTTCCTGTCACCTGCTGTTAATCCTCAGTAATGTATTTTTAAGAGGGAGAGAAAAGCTGGTTTATGAAAAAGAGGAGGGGGAATGATGCTTCCAAACTTTGGAACAGTTGTGCTTTTCCTGTTTTCCTAAACCTGCCTTCCCATAGCCTGTCCACCACCTAAGCTATCTGGTATCTACCTCATAACTCCCATTTTAGATGGGACTTCCCCGTTTTGGCCTATTGGTTTCCTCCTACCACCCTCTAAGTTGTCCCACATTCTGTTTTAACTTTCTTTTCTTTCTTTATTTACGTCCATTACAGCCAGATCTCTATGGCTCACAGATGTGCACAGGGAAGCTCCCAGAGGTGCGTCACAGGCCCAAAAGAATCTCGCATCAAAATGCTTCTTTGAGATGTCATAGCACTGCAGCAGCAGGTCGATGTGTGTGCAGTAGATTTGTTGCTTGGCTTATCCCACTTTTTTTCTCATCAATCCTAAACTCTGGAGGCCCATGTCACACATTGTTTTGTGGAGAACTTTTTAGGAAGAAGCCGTATGAAAGTGTTTACCTAGGTCGGGGTGGCACCACGGCTGAGTATCCGTGTCCTTGAGGTGTAGTTTTTCATTGGGTAAGCCCTGCAGTTTGCTGGTAGCTGGTGGCTGTGCAGTGAATGGGGGAAACGACAGGCTTTCAAATTTAGGACATTATACTGGATATTTAAAGCGATTTCTCATCAATGTGATTTTAATGCAGAGCTGCAGCTGCCTGTGATTGGATCGATTTTTCAAATGCCACCCTCACTCGTAGGATGTCCGAGGATTCATGCGAGGCTTTGGCACTCTCAGCCTGTTGTCTGAGGCCCTGGTTTCTGTATATTTACAGTAGAGGACCTACGGAGCTACAGGAGCTCAAAAAAAAAGAGACATCCTTAGCAGCAGGGGTACAGCTCAGTGTTACGATTTTGAGAATTTAAATGCAGATTCCTAACCCCGTGGTGTTCCCTGGTGTACTGAAAATCCATTGTATCAGGGTGGGGTTTACCTTCTAATCAGACAGCAGTGATCATTTCAGCAAAATGTGTTTGTGTGATTAAGCATTAAAAATCCAGTGTAAAGCTCCTAAAATACACTGTGTTGTCCACAAATATAGAATAGTCTTGTTATGTCTGCACTGAATCACCAGGAAAACACGCTAAGCCTTAAATCATTATTCCATGGAAGAGCAGAGTTGATTTAAAGATGAGTTTCATGCACTTTTTTTCCTATCACAGTCATAACTTTCTTTTCTTTTTAAAGTTGGATCCTGGTTTTAGCTCTGTATTTTGGTAGAGAAGAGAATGATTGCATCTAATGTATAAGCTACTAATATTAAATTGTAAAGTGTCGATGAGAATTTCTGAAAGCAATCTTCCAGGTAGCATGGGATCTTGGTAAAGATCTGTCAGGCTGCAGCTCTTCAATGTACTAAACCTGCATTCTTTCCACTTGACATCTACAGGGTATTCCAGAGCAGTGGGCCAGGCTACTACAGACCTCCAACATAACAAAACTGGAGCAGAAGAAGAACCCACAAGCTGTTCTAGATGTTCTCAAATTTTACGATTCCAAAGAAACAGTTAACAACCAGAAATACATGAGCTTTACGTCAGGAGGTAAGTCGACGTCTCGCAGCGAGAAAGGGAGTCAAACCGATGTGCAACATTCGAGTGCTCAAGGAGCAACCTTAAAAAATTCCACTTTGTGGAATACCTCTGAAATAAATTTTGTTTCTCCTTTTGCCCCCTAAATGTCATTGAAACTGTGACTTCTCTTTGTTGGTTTTTTTTTAGAATGAAATAAGATAGTAGATGGAACGGTGTTGTGGTTTAAGCCCACCCAGCCATCAGCCGCTCACTCGCTCCTACCCCCACACCCTGGTGGGATGGGGAGGAGAAAATAGAAGAAAAGGCTCAAGGGTCGAGCGTTCTTGGGCCTGGGCTGGTCTCCAGGTGAATGGCAGATGCTCTCTGTTAACCCCTCTCCCTTCGCAAAGGCGAAGAGAAGAGGAGTGAGTAAAATCCCTGAACAGAACTGGTTCTGTTCCAGCTCAAACCAGGACACAAGGAGAAGGAGATCACTCACCAGGGTATGATAATGAGAAGTACAACCAGATCTCAGAAACACCTTCCCCGTGCCCCTCCCTTCTTGCTGGCTCAACTCTGCTCCTAGTTTTCTCTACCTCCTCCCCTCAGCAGTGCAGGGGGACAGGGAGTGGGGGTTGCAGACAGTTTGTCAAGCGTTGTTTCTGACGATACTGCCTCCTCAGGGGAGGACTCCTCACACTCTTCCCCTGCTCCAGCCTGGGGTCCCTCCCACAGGGGACAGTCCTCCATGAACTTCTCCAGTGTGAGTCCTTCCCATGGGCTGCAGTTCTTCATGAACTGCTCCAGCGTGCGTCCCTTCCACAGTGTGTAATCCTCCCGGTGATGGACTGCTCCAGGGTGGGCTTCCCTAAGAGTCACAGCCTCCTTCAGGCATCCATCTGCTCTGATGTGGGACCCTCCATAGGCTGTAGGTGGGTCTCTGCTCCACTCCTGACCTCCACGGGCTGCAGGGTGGCAGCCTGTCTCACCATGGTTTTCACCATGGGCTACAAGGGAATCTCTGCTCCAGTGCCTGGAGCACCTCTGTCCCTCTTTGTTCACTGCCCGTGGTGTTTGCAGAGTTGTTCTTCTCGCATCCCCACTCCTCTCCAAGCACTCCCCCAACAGGGGTTTTCTCCCCTCTTAAATAAGTTATCCCAGAGGCGCTTCCACTGTCGCTGATTGGCTTGGCCTTGGCCTTGGCCAGAGGCAGGTCCAGCTTGGAGCCAGGGGAGCTTCTAGAAGCTTCTTACAGGGACCATCCCTGTAGCCCTTCTCCAGCTACTTAAACACTGCCACATAGAAACCCAACACAGTCATGACCGCTTGTAGTCAGAAGCATTAGTGGCCAAAGGTGACATTTATGGCTTTTTGCATCCTTGTTCCTTCACAGATTGGGGCACGCTGGTTTCATGCATTTTATGGGTTACTCTCAGGTCCTTTGAGCCGCAGTTAGGGACTGTGAGGATTTTTTTTTTATGATACTTTGTGATAATAGGAGAATTTTCCAGGATGTTTTTGCGTTAGCTGTAGAGCAGATGAGGTTGCTGTGCATAAATCCACAGACAACCCTAGAACAGCTGCTCTCGTGGTGTAAAAGGCACACTGCCAGGGAGGATGAGGAGGAAGGTGGCACTGTCCAGAGCAGCCTCTGGAGCACGCTTATTCCAGGAAGATCCTCCTGACCTGGGCATTCTTCCCTTGGCTGTGAGCAGCCAGCAGACCTGCAGTGTTGGGGTTACAGAAACGAGAGCACGGGTCGGTGCTGCCAGTTGCTTTCTGTTTTTCCCATTCTTTCTTCTATTTTTGCCAGACAATCCCTGGCTGGTGATGCATCGGGGAGTAAGCACCAGGGCGCTCCCGCGGTGGGAGCTGAACCTGCAGCGGTTCCATTCCCTGCACACGCCAGTCTGGCAGTGGGGTCTGTAATTGCCTCCTTTTGCTGGCTCAGCAAATACAGCTTCCAAAATGCAGCCTGGGAGAGCTTCTCAGAGTCCTCCTCAAATCTGTGTGGATCTCTCCAGAATTTGCTAACGTTTCTTTGAGGGAAAGCATCTTTTTTTTCTAAATTCCACAATTAAAAGATTAGAGTGTCTAGCTTGACACTCCGTGTTTGCTAAAATAGCAGTTCACTTCTGCAGTGAAATGCAAAATGGAAAGCAGTTGGTGTTTGCTCCTGAACTCGGGAGCCGTTCCTGTGCTGTCAGAACAGAACTGCCGCGGCTCGGGGGGATTTGGGGGAAGCTTTTCTGGGAAGTGTTTTGAGCAAGCTAAAGAGAGTCAAACGCACCCATTTTATATAAAGAAAGAAAAAAATAAGAACAGAAAAAAGCTGCTTTAGCTTTTGGGTGGAACAGAAGCATTGACTGTTGAAGAACAATTTGCATCTTCTTGACCCAAGTTTCCATTTATTTTATTCGCTGGTAAAACAGGGCAAAAATAGACACATCCAACTGTAGAAAAAAATCAGCCTAGGAAGTTGTCCTGTTATCTTGCCAGTTCTGTAAAATAACTGTTGCTACTGGGGGGGATGTTGTGAAGGGGAACTGCTGTTGGGATTTGTTCTGTGGGGTTCCCCAGGGGTGGTCCTGCAGCAGCACCTGGTTAATTTGCCCTTGCCCTTGCAGATAAAAGCGCCCATGGATACATAGAAGCCCATCCTTCGGTGAGTGTGAAAGGACGTTTTACTTTCATAGCGCTTAAGAACCGTGGAGTAAGCTGCGAGCTTTGCCTCTTGTGACAGAGTGACAGCCCTGTAGCCTGGAAGAAAAGTACATTCTAGTGTCTTTGTAGGAGCAGAAAAGGGATCACTGGCTGCTTTCTGATTTCCTGTTTAAGAACTTGTAAGAAGATGAAAGCCTGGCTTTGCAGACAGACGAGTGCTTGCTGTTCTTAGCCATGGTGGAATATATAATCACAACAATATGCAGTACTGTCTAATTAGCCCATTTTAATTTAGTTTTAACAACTTAGAATCCTTTTCTATTAAATGTTATGATTTATCCTTAGTACAGCTCACTATGTAGCAGAATCTAAATAAGGTTATAATTGATATGTAGCTCGCTGGAACCATTGAAAGAAAGTTTTAAATAATCATCCATTCCAATTAATACCGGATTGCCATGGCAATCCCAGAGATGCAGTCACGGCGTCCACATTAATATTGACCAGATTTATTAGTGTTAATGTTAGTGCATTAAACAGCAAATGACTGAATGGGGATTTGGCCTTTATTTTCAAGCAACTTAATTTTAGGTTTGTGATTACACAGCAGGAGAGTGTGTGCGCAATGGAATGAAAATCATCTTTGAATATTCACACTTCTGGTTTTGAATGGATGCTGCTTTCATTATCTGTTCTAAAACACGCTTCTAAAAGGAAGCTTGGGGTTCACCAGCACACAGTAAACCTTCCCAAAAGCTTCTCAGGTGGGTCTGGACACAGCGGCAGATGCTGCGATGTTCTGTTCTCGCAGGCATAGACAGTGGGGAGGTACCTGAGCTGTCAGCTTTCAGAAGCCACCCCCTCAGAGGGTGCTGGTTGGATGTTACAGCGCAGGGAAAACAGCTCTCTGGCAGGATCGAGCAGTCATTGGAATTTAATTTCATTTTACTCCTTAATGGAAGTCTGGCATGAAATAATATGACATTGTATATGTTCTACCTGCACAGTCCAGTATTGTTGGACCAAGCATGGAGCCCAGTGGGAAAAATAGTTCTAAGAATCTGACATAACAGAAATGTAATTATTCCCTTCTTTATTTTTCCCTTAATCATCTTCTATCCCCACGTAAGCAAAGTGCTAACGGTGCGTAGAAAGCCGCACACTGCTCTCATGTATGACAAAGGAACGCGCACCTTCCCGTCGGGGCACCCCTGGCTTGACAGAGTTGTCCCTTAGACTGGTGTGCAGAATGTCTGACGCATCACTCCCCGCTTTGGCCAGTCTAGCAGCCAGTTTCACCAGTTATCTTTAAAAGCTGGGTGACAGAACTGAGTCTCAGAGAAACCACAGTACTCAGTGTGTGTGTATCTGCACGGCAGTGTGCTCAAGAACCAGCGGCGTAACGCAGCAATGCAGTCTCCCGTTGGCAAAAGCCAGGCGTGGAGATGAGCTCTCCCTGTTTCCTCTGGGCTGGCCCTTACTGGACCACACCGGTGCCATTGTAATCCAGGATAACTCAGATGAGATACCAGTATGTAGAATAACTGGCAGCTTTGATTTGCTTCAGTTCTCCACGTGGCCTGTTGTAGGCAGCTTTAGAGCGGCTGGTAAACACTTAACAAGGCACCTTTCCAGCTTTTGAGGTTCACCAGCAAATTTGTGAGGTGATATAACCCCCTGGCTCGGAGCAGCAGCTGGGGCTGATGGGGAGATTCATCTCACCTAACTTCAGATGTCTGCACTGCAGGTTTCAGTTTACATGTAGACAACAGAACAGCCAGGCTTCCCTTTCCTGCCTCCTGTTTGGAATCTGCCTGAAGGTCAGCTACACCCTGTGAGCAGGGGGGATGCTGGTGCCTGGCAGCCCCGGGCAGGTGGGCAGGATGCACCTCGCTGCTGAGAGGGGCTACAGCCACCCCCAGCGAGATGATGAAGGAGGCTTTGCACTTTGAAGTCTCTTAATTAACCCAGCCAGTAGACACCTTTTAGCTTAATTAACTGTTGCTATTTCTGTAGATGCAATGCCAAAGCAGTTAACCAGCAACTGCATGTGATTTTCAGTGGCAGATTCAAGAGTTCCATTTTGAGTGTGGGAATGATTTAGTTGTTCTTGGCAAAAAAGGTGAAACACCAAGACAAATTAAGAAAACAATGCGGTAATTTGTAACCTTTAATTTGCCTTGTGCCAAGCATAACTTATTGCTGAGGCCTGTAGGTCTACAGGCATCTCTAGACTTGTTCCTGGTGCCTAAGCAGTCTGAAGTTGTGTGTAATTATCAAACCTCCCAGTGCCAAAATGGTGACTGCTGCTCACGTTCCCTCTGTCCACAGAGCACAAAAACAGCATCAGAACCCCCGCTAGCTCCCTCTGTTTCTGAAGAAGAGGATGAAGATGATGAAGAGGAGGAAGATGACAATGAGCCTCCGCCTGTTATCGCACCACGGCCCGAACACACAAAGTCGGTAGGTCCCGGCTTCGGCGAGCTCTGTGTTTGGGGTAATTCAGGGCTGCACGGTTCTCATCAGACCACATTTGCCATTCGTGGACAAAGATTCTGAGGGCAGAATCCTACACAGTGCTTCACCCAAGGCACTGGCATCAGCAAGAACTGGTTTTATTCTCACATTTATTCAGGAGTTTCCTGTGATGCTGACAGGGACTGTGACTTTATCTTGGGATCAGGTAAGAGGGTAGCTTTGTGTCTTTTAGAAAGGGAGCAGCTTTGTCTGAAGTATTGTGTTGGCTCTCTGCCATCAGAGGCAGGATACATCGGAGAAACCTTCCCCTGGAGGTACCTGCCCCTCTCCACAGACTGCCTAAGTAGCTAAATGAATGGCTGAGGCTGCACCCTTAACTGTGACATGACTGAGGTTTGGTGAGAGGAATCCTATGCAGCTCTGTGTTGTAAGGAGAAGGTAGGTCTCCAGAATACTGGAATGCAGTTCCTGATGGCTGCTCCCTAAAGCTTGAAATACTGATGAGATGTCAGTTCAGTAGTTATGATCAGAAAAGTGAAATGCTCCCTGCTTCTATTCAGATACTTCCCAACTGAAGAATCACGTTGTTACCCATGAAAATACACAAGCATTAAGGACCAAGGCTCTGGGGCCCTGGACAGATCTAGTTCTGTATCCTGGAAACACAGTAAATTCATTGTTTCAGTCATCTTTCAGCAAGTCAATGAAAACTGAAAATTAAACCAGCCATGAACTTGTCTAAAGCTACCCTTTCATTTTCGCCTGCTCCCTTTGAGGAGTGGACAGCAAAACCAAACACTTTTAGAGCCTTGGCTGCGGCAGGCAGCGTCTTCCTAAGGGTTTGCATTCGAGGTACAGTCTCGGGGCATCTCTACAAGTCAGCTTTCTGACCCAATGTCATTTCTTTTCATAGATCTACACACGCTCTGTAATTGAACCTGCCGCTGCACCAGCACCAGCTAAAGAAGCCACCACTCCCCAGCCTGAAAACTCCAACACAAACACTTTGTACAGAAACACAGACCGGCAGCGAAAAAAATCCAAGATGACAGATGAGGAGATCCTAGAGAAGCTGAGTACGTACCCTGTGTTTCTTGTCTGGTAAAGCAGCACCCGTGTGCATGCCCCAGGGTTACACAGACCAACTGTTCAGCCCCAGTTCAGTCTAGTGGTCACGACTCCCTGCACAAACTGTCACCGTGCTTAGAGGAAGCACGAGAGCACTCTGGGTATTCCTTCTGCCTCTGAGGGCAGCTGTGATGGGGCTGGATTTGCCTGACCTTCCTTCTGTGCTAAAGGCAAAAGGAGAGATTGTTTCTGGTTGAGGAGAGGGCTGTGACCTAGTGAATGACCTAGTGAACTCCTGTGTGCTAAGGGCCAAATAGAACAGAATATTTGGGTTCCTAAATTCTCTTTTGACTCCTGACTTCTCATCAGTCATCAGAGCCAAAATACTTTGCAGAAATCTTGTTTGTTGTTTGGTTTGGTTGGTTTTGGTTGTTTGTTGTTTTTAACCAGTAGATATCTACAACACTGAGCTGATTCCTTGAGCCTCAGGGAGCTCTCCTGCCCCAGATACTCTACTGCTGTTGGGTTTATGATTGTTGTTGCTTCTACTAATATATCAGAGTTTGTTTATATAAGAATTCTACCTGAGAGAGAACTCCTTTGAAAGAATATCAGTTCACTCCATGGACAGAGAGGAAGAGGTGTTTCCAATGTGCCCCAAAAGAAAAAAAACCCACAAACCACAATTCTTACAGTAATCCTCATTTTGTGTCTTAGCTTTGTGCTCACAGAGATTTATCAGACGTGCATCTGTGGCGTGATCAGGTAAAACGGCACTGCGGGCGTTTCTCAGGAGCCAGCCTCCAGCACAGCCTCTCTGTATTCCTCAGATGGGTGGCACTTTGTCACAGCTAATTCCCAGCCAGTTAATACCATTAGACTCCGAGCCCTTGGCCCAAACCCCTGTGCACATCTTGCTCTAGGAAAACACATCAAGCCTTTCGTGATTGTGCAGTGCAACCAATTTAATCTGCTTCTTGCGCTTAACGGCTGCCAGTGCTGTGTGCTCAGAGAGTAAATTGTGCGGTTCAGAACATAGCCCAGTGTAATCTGTGTCTACCAGTAGCTGTTAGGACAAAAGGTGGATTGCTCTACACCTCCTTGTGTTTGATCTCAAAGGCAGCAATGTTTTGTCTGTAATGGGAGCAGCGGCTTGTGAAGGTGTGCAGTCTGGCTGTGGTTTCCCTGCGGTTGTCAGTGCTCCTCCTTGGGCTGTACCAACCTTTTTGTCGTACCTGCCCTGCCACTGATGGCTGGTGTGACTGTAGAGGCTGAAGCTTCCTTAGCTTTGAGATTTTGGCTGCTTGAGTTTTCTGCACCTTTAGCAGGTTGACAGGACTGTAAGGAGCTGAATCTCGGTGCCATTAGGAAGTATCCAAGGGCTGAGCTCAATGGCTGTACCTCTGGGCACGAGGAAGTAAATTCCTGAGCAGCCTGTTACCTCAGGTACCTCAGGTTATAGAGGGAGGAATTACAGCTGCCTCAGCTGAGGCCAAATGAGGCAGTGTTCCACCAGGAGACCTGCAGGTGCTCTGCACGTGTGTGCGTGTTGTTTATTCAAGCTTCTGCGTGCCAGATGAGAGCTGAGCCCTTGAGTTACTGCTGGTTGTAGCTTGGAAATGCTACAGGCTTTTGTGCTTTTTCCTTCCGAAGAATTTGATACCAAGCGAGCAAGGTCTGAAGGTCTGCCTTGGGCAAATTGTGATGTGGACAATGAAAATTGTTTCATGCTTTTATGAAGCCATCTGAAGATGGGAGTGATGCATTTTTTGTTACGGTCCTGAGCTAATTACATTTAAGCACGTGTGGTGGTTGGCTTTTTCTGTTTTGTTTTGGTTTAACTCTTATGACTTCTCCACCTTGCCTACTTACTCCACAGTTCATGTGCTGCTGCTTTTAGGAAGATGTCCTCTACCCCCTTTTATCTTAAATTGCTTTCATAATTCTTTTCTGCTTGAAATAACTCAGGTTTTTTTAGAGCCACTTTTGTTGCAAGTTTTATGAGGGAGTGCAGCCTGTAATATTGAGATAAGATCAAACAAAATCCTGTCTGTAATGAAATCATGAATAAGTTCCACCGCAATTACAAAACAGAAGTGGCCCAATTCTGCTCGCTTATCCACATAATTTAGGAGTTGATAAAGGGAAGTGCTTAAAGACATCAAAATCGCTGATATGTTTATCTTCTGTCCGGAGTAGGGAGCGCTGCTGTGAACTGGAGCCGGTATCCGTCACTGTGTTGATTTTGGTGCTGGCACAACTGATGTGCATTGGCTTAAGCACAGGAAGCCAGCCACAAGCAACTGACTTCTGAGAGGAGCTACTCAAGTTTTGAGGAAGAACTCCAGAAATCTGAACTAGGGAATCAGCAGCAAATTTGGAAAAATCTTCCTCAAAATATTTGCTTCATGGTCATTGTCTTCATCCGTTTCTGATGTGAACTTCCATGACTTCTGATGTCTGTTCTGGCAGATACACAGTTCTGTTCACTGGCTGAAAATAGCACCCAGCCAGACACTGAACACACGGTGTTTTTCCGGTGCCCAGCCCAGGATCACAGCAGAATTTGGTTTATTACTGCAGAGTCTCATGGGGATCCCTGTCTGGGGGATGCTCAGCAGTGTGAGCAGGAGGGTGTGCTCTCATCTCACATCCCTTCTTCCAGGCAGCTAATCACAGAATCATTTTGTTTGGAAGAGACTATTAAGATCATCAAGTCCAACTGTTCTCCCAGCACTGCCAGGGCACCTCTGACCCGTGTCCCTCAGCACCACAGCTCCACGGCTTGGAAACCCCTCCAGGGATCACGGGGACTCCACCCCTGCCCTGGGCAGCCTGGGACAGCCCTGGACAACCCTGGAGGGGAAGAAATTGTTCCTCAGCTCCAACCTAAACCTCCCCTGTTGCAACCTGAGGCCAGTTCCTGGTGTCTTGTCACTTGTTCCTTGGAAGAAGAGACCAACCCCACCTGGCTCCAACCTCCTTTCAGGGAGCTGTTGAGAGCCAGAAGGTTTCTCCTGAGCCTCCTTTCCTCCAGGCTGAACAAGCTCAGGTCCCTTGGCCACTTCTTACCAGACTTGTGCTCCAGCCCCTTCCCGAGCTTCATTGCCCTTCCTTGGCCATGCTCCAGCCTCTCAGTGTCCTTCTTGGAGTGAGCGGCTCAAAACTGAACCCAGGATTCAAGGTTACAGTGCCAAGTACAGGGGGATGATCCCTGCCCCAGTCCCAGACTCCTCTGATCATATTCTTCTTAACTGCAGAGTTAGTTTGTGCTGGTGACACAGTCCAGAGAAGCAGAATGAAAGCTTCATCTCACACTCTATGTTTCAGTGAGATGAAACTATAAAAAAAACCCAAAACAGGTCCTGAAAGCATTCTGCCCTTGGCTTGGGCTCCAGAGAACCCAGTTAGTCTAAGTCTCGCAGGCTGGCACAGGAAGGCAGGACCCCTGCAGAGTGTGTTGGCATCCCCAGCCAGCAGCAGGCAGGCACTCACGCTGCCTGCCGGGGGCACTGGCCGCTGTTCCTGGAGTGCTGGGTGAGGGGAGCTCTTCTCCTGCAGCTCCTGTTGGCCATCCTGCCAAGGGCAGCAGAACCGTTGTAGCAGGGAGCGCAGCAGATGGTGTTGATGCCCCGTCTTCTTGCCGTGCTGGCAGCAGGATTGCTGGCGAGGCATCCGCTCAGATGCCCATTTGGATGCTGAAGTCTTTTGCTCTGGAAAAATGGCCTGGACAGGGCAGAGAAGTGGTTGTTGCCACTGTTGCAAGTCTCTCCTCTGCACTAATCTGCCTGAAGTATTTCAGTGGTGTACATTCCAAGTTAAATCTTTAGCATTCATTTCCATTGAGCCATGACCGTAGGCTTCCTGGTTTGGATTTTATCTAAGAAACTACCTGACCAGAATTTTTTTTTTTTTTTTTAAATTAGCCCTTCAGCTTTGAGTTATCATCTGGTTTTATCAGCTCGTTCACCCGACACAAACACACTATCCTAATCACTGCTTGCTTCCCTTCCCATTCATACTGGCTCCGCCTCCGAGCGGGCACGAAGCCTTGAAGCAGAGCAGGCTTTCAAGTGTAGCTTTCAGTATCTCCACAGCGAGCCCCAGAGCTGCTGATGGCCCTGGACTGTCCCCTGCCCTGTGCCAGCCGGGCTGGCCCTGCCTTCCCGCTGCTGCAGCGCCAAGCTGCCGGGAGGCGGCAGCATCCCATCCGGCCTGGGCTTCTGAGTCCCCTCACCTGGCCCGTGACATGAGCAGCATCTCCTGTGTGTGGCCATCCCATCCATGTCACGCTGGCCCAGAGGAGGTTTGCTGCTCCTGCTGCCTTTTGTGGCGGGCCTTCTTTGTGCAGATCAGTACCTGTGTGGTGTGGAGAGTGAAAGCGAAATGCTCCTCGCTGATCCCAGTCAGGCTGAAGGCAGGCAGGGTGGTCCTCACAATGGCACAAACAGGGTCTTCTCAGGAACTTAGCCTGGTAAGAAATGATGAGGGTTATAATTCTTAAAGCCCCGTAATGGTTGCTTACACCATGAGATGCTGCTCTTTAAAAACATAAAGGCATTCTTTTGGCCATCTGCTGAAAGGTTGAGAATATCCCCTCCTGGAAACACTTGGCAATATTCTTCCAGTTCTTAAAGTACCAACTGTTCATACAGATTGATTCTGGAAGCCAAGGAGCCAAGGTGCATTTAATCTTCCGAAGCGTTAAACCTTCTGTTGAATCACAGAGACTTTTTACTCCTAAGAAGAAAAAAGCTGTGTTGTTCCACCTCTCGTTAATGTTTACAGACAACAAACACTTGCCACTGGTACTTGTTCTTTTCTGATACCTGTCTCCTGTGAATGTTTCTCCATGTTCTTGGTTCCCTGTCAAGGTAACTCTCAACAAGAGTGTAGCAAACCGGTCTTGTGGAGGCTGCCTGTGGTGTTGTTACCCCACTGAGGACAATCCGCTCGCAACCCCAGACGGTGGGGCTGCATTTCTCATCTGCTGGAAGGTGGTATTTCCATTTCTAAGTGAGCATCTCTAATTTTCTTCCTTTCAGGGAGCATCGTGAGCGTGGGAGATCCGAAGAAGAAATACACTCGATTTGAAAAAATTGGCCAAGGGTAAGTCCAGTCACAGTGACTTACACAAGAATGGGAGCCAAGTGTTTTGCTGGTGTAATATCAAGTGCAAAGTCAGACAAGCTCCAGACATGTTCAGACACTGGGTTTAGATTCTTCCGTGTCTCAGTACTGATCAGAATTTGTAACTCTGGTCAGAAGGCATCATCAAAGGCAACTGGATGCTGGCAATGTCTTGTCTGCAGCAAGCAAGAGGATCTGGGAGATCTATTGTCACTCAAGTGTGTGGTACCTGTTTGCTTATTTTCTTAGGAGAAATCATTTTTATATGTCTCATAATCTGCTAAAGAAAAGAGAAAAAACTTTATTGCCTAAAAGAGCAACTTACCACCTGATAGTTGTCAGATAAATCACAGTTCTCAATAATATTTCTTTCAGATTTTTTGCTTTAAGAACTACTCAGTGATCAGGATTATAACCACATAGTTTAGGAAGTGACACTGGGAGTTTACTGAAGATAATCAGCCAAGCTATTCCCTTTTGAAATCCAACTTTGCTTACTGTAAATGGGATCGGTTTGAAATATTTCCTATCTGAGGAGGCAAGAACAAAAGAAATTACATCAAAATTAGGTGTCCAGCTTATATTTTAAACATGGGCAGGCTCCCTGCTTGGGCAGAGTTTCCTTGGGTGTGTTGTCATTCCTGAAGGGCCAGTGCCATTTGTGTAACACCAGGATCACGCTGCTCTCAGCATCTGACAGAAGCTCTTTACTGACATCAGGAGGTATTTCCCTTCCTTAATTGTTTGTGAGGTTTGAATTCAGGGTAGCGTGTTGCTGACCTAGACCTGGTAGATAATGCAGAAAGCCAGACACACTCGTGCTCTTTCTCTGGCATATTTTACTGTAGGTGAACCTTGTTTGGGAGGGCACACGTGGGAAGCTGTTCCTGCTGCATTCGTTGTACAAAACCCCTTTCTCAGATTCCAGCCTGCTTTCTACCCGAAGCTTTGGTACTTCTTGTCATTTGTAAAATGTCAGTGGACACTTAGAGCTGTGCTAGTCTCTCAAAAGATAAGAGTCAACTGAAGAAGTGCGAGTCAGAATAAACATGTGTGTGAAGCAGATTGTTGCTGTCACTGTGAGGATGTGACCATCACTCACAACCCTGGAGTCTGACAGTCCGAGGAGTGAGCTTGTACAAAGGTGCCTCAACAGTGGAAAGCCACGTGGCCAATATCTGGCCTAAAAGAGTTTCTAAATTGATATCCCCCAGCCTTTAGCACAGCCTGAAGATTGCACACCCTCCTGATAGAGGAGCGAGCGTGCTGGCTTAACCAGCTCATGGCTGTAAAGCTGCAGCTCGATTTACAGTGGTGGGGAAAGACTCTGAAGAAATCCTCACAAAGGTGCTCCCACGGGATGACCAGGAGGAGCTGGACTGCTGTCTGCTGCAGGGCTGGGATGCAGTGCCTCGGGTCGTGCTGATGTGCCAATTCCTGAGCTGCCCACCATTGCAGTAGCTTGGGTACAGTCATGCCAAGGGCACTAGTAGCACTGGAAATGAGTAGTTGTTTTAGTAACTGCTAACGAGAGCAGAGCAAGGCTGCAAGAGATGCAGCTGCTCACAGAACTGCAGGTAGAGAGCAACTTCTTACATAAGGTAAAGCAACTTGACCAACACAGAAAACTTGATGGCTTCATTCAGCTCCTAAGTTAATAAAGAGTGTGATGCTTCTACAGCCACTTTGCAGCAAACGGTGTGCAGCAGGCCTGTGCTGAAGTACAGGTCAGCTCTGGTGGGTCACCCATCTCCAGCTGAGGACTGAAAATGCTGCTGACACCAGAAGAAACTTGGCCAACTAGTGTTGTGTTTGCTCAGGCAGCACTGGCTCTTGCTAGAGAGACAGATCGGTTCGGAGCCATGAGCGGTCTGGGCTCAGGATGGATTTTTTGACATGCACTGTGCTGCATCACAGTGCCACAGATGGAACTGTGGACCCTGGTGCTTGCCTAACTGCATTAAAACCAAGATACTGCAGAAGCGTTTAAAAATTAGATACAGATCAGGAATTACAGTTGCTTAGAAATAAAAGTTCATAATGCAGAATGGCAGAGCCCTTGCAATTAATTCACAGCTTTACTTAAATTACTCACCTTTATCTGAACTCCTCACAGATGGCCCGGAGCATACAAAAAGCATCCTAATTTAAATAGCTGTTTTTAAATAAACCCTGACAGGACTTTGCTCAGGAGGTACAGCACAGTATTAGCTAGTCTGAATAAATGGTGTTGGCTTTTCACGAACACAAATTGGATTAATCTCGACAATTAGTCATAGGAAAATGCATTTGCATTTATATTAAAAGAATATGCAGCGTGCCCAATGAGAACATTGTTCTCAACACAGACATACAGTCTCTGGTGCCTGTTGAATTAAAATGCTTCAGAAATATTTCAGCCTGCAGGTAACAAACAAACTAAGGGATCAGGTAAAAATGAGCTGACTGCTTTTGGCAGTTTCAGGCAGCGGGACGCTTGCCGGATGCGTGTTCCCCCTTCTCAGAATTCCCACCCTGGCTCTCCCTTGTCTCACTGGCCATGCAGACGCGGGCTTCTGAAATGATGGCAGTGTAAACCTGTCCTTTAGCTCTGAAGGAAGCCCTGTGACCCTTCACCAGCCCACAGGTGCATTGAAACCCAAAGGGATTTCCTCTGACCCTGCCTTTCAGGCCCTTCACACTATTACAGGGGCTAGAGCCTCTTTTAACGAGAGGCAGATGACAAACAAACCCCCACTGCCTAGCCTGCAGTTGAGCACCCATTTATTTGTGGTGGCTTACACAACACAACCTGTATGTGCCACAGAGGCAAACTGCAGACACCATGAAGAGTCCTTGGTGGGCCTAACAGAAGCAGCTGCTGATGGCCGTTGACACACAACGAAGCCACCTGAGGATCCTCTGTTCCGAGCAGTTCTCCGTTTCTGTGTGGAACAATATGTGCCTCAACCTGCTCTGGCTGCGACCTCGCAGGGTGGCTGGAGGAGTTTCCTGGCATGCCAGAGAAAGCTGTGTCTACAACCTTTCCTCAGAGGGCTGTCGCATGTAGTCAGGGTTCTCGGGATGACTACGTGATGTTGCCTGAGTTTTGAATCTGAGTAGATTCAAAGAAGAGGTCTGAGAAGGTAGGACTTTCCCAGGGAAAAAACAATAACAACAAAGCCTCAACAATGCAAAACTGGAGAAAATGGAAAAAGAATGAAATATATTATTTCCCAGTCTTTGTAGACTTCCCCTCCTTACGTTTTGAACTACCATAGTTTAATATCTACATTTGAGGCTTGCATCTGCTCTTTTTCTTCACGTTGGACTTAATTTTTATCTTGGACACCCTGCATGGCAGAGGGCTGGTGGCTGCTGCACTGTGCACTGCTACTGAAGCAGTGGGTGAGCAAAGGGATCTTACAAACACTGTGGTCAGGGCACTCCTCCTGCGTGGGCTTGCTTTCACTGGTAGGGTCTAAACCACTTCTCATTTCTTTGCTGCTGTTTTGTTTCTAGGGCATCAGGAACGGTTTATACAGCGATCGATATCGCCACGGGACAAGAGGTGAGTGTCAGCAGGCCCAGCAGGTTCTGCAGGTATTCAAGTGCTTCCCCCTCGGGTGCGAACTGTGGGATGGGGCTTTCAGGGAGCCAGCAGAGCTTTACTGCAAAGGCTGTCCCTCTGAAGCACAGCCTGGTGTCAGCCTGGCAAAATGCATCATCGGCCATCTTCAGCTTTTCAGTGGAAGCTCTTTAAGGGCAGCATGGTTCTGTGTGCCCCAGTAACTGAACGCTTACTGTAGCCATCCACTCCCAGCAACTGTTACACTCAGGTGTTGATTAGTGCTTGAAAAGGTGCCTGTGAATTCCTGCGGAAAGAAAGGTCCTGGTCCCCCTGGGATCAGTAAGAGCCTTGGTGCTCTCTGTGCTTGGGCTGGTGCTTCACCAGCTTTTAAGGCCAGTTGTAAGAGAATTATTTTTTTACTTACTCCATCTTCAGAACAGATCAGTGCTCTCCACAATATGGTTGGTCCCAGCCTGCTACCATGTTACATTTCCTCTGCGTGGGTATTTTAATGGAGAGAAATCGGTAAAGAAACCCCAGCAACCTTTTGGGGCCTGATAAAAACAGTAACATTTTTATTGCCAGTGTACATGTGTTGGTTTAGAAGCTATTGTATCTCTGTTCCCTGGCGTTGGTCTACGTAGGCAATTTAACTCTGTATATTTACAGCGTAAAGTCTGCCTGTGCCGTGGCCATAGGTGGGTTAGCAATGCAAACTGTAACATCTAAACACACGCCATAATGAGAAGCCTGGAGGTGTCACAGGTTCCCCTGTTACTGTGAGGAATAAAAGCTTCATTACATTACTTAATTTTGGACAGACTTTGCCCTTATTAACCACCAGAAAGAATGCAAGGAGGGAAGTGGCATCTTTCAGAGGACACCCTAGCTCTGGCTTAATTACTGAATATATTAACATATCAACCAGCTAATGGAAGCTGCCATTATTCAGCCCCCATTTGTCTTCATGGCAGGTTCAGGCAGTAATACCTTTCAGTATTTTCCCCATCATACGTTTCATCTTCAAAGCACAATGCAAGACTTAATTAAGGAGAGATGATGTTTAGGACGCAGTTTTGTGGTTTAGTCATACTGCAGCTGGTTGACACACAAAGGAGAAGACCTACAAAGATCTCTTCAAAACAGTGCAGTTGTGTTCAGGTCCAGTGTCAGCGACAGCCCGTTACAGCCCGTGACCTGGTCACAGGGAAGTGGGGGCCAGGGGACAGGGAAACAAATCTTGGAGGGAAGCAGCGTTGACTCTGGCAGTACTTGCAGTGGCTGATGTAAAGCGGCACCTTCACGCTCGTTTCCTTTACCAAACCAGAATTTTTGAATATATACAAAATGTGCTGGAAAATCTGTCTAGAAAACCAGGCAGGAGAGCAGAGGGGTGGTCTCTCTCGGAGCACATCAAGAGCAGGACAAGGCTGACCACATTGCCTACAGTGGGAATAAGAACAGACTTTAAATAGCCACAGGCCACAGCTGCCCCCCAGAAGGTGCATGTCAGGTAGGAGGGTTCCTCTGGGCAGAGCTGAGCTGGATGGCAGGGAGGGAAGTAGTGCTGAGCCCGGTGGAACGGGGCTGGCAGAAGTGGGCTCAGCAAGGAGGCCGGGATGAAAAGCTCAAGTGGAGACTGTGGCTGCCTGGGGGAAGATGGGCCCGGGCAGAGAAAGCAGGGTGAGGCAGAGGCAGGATGGCTGCCATGGCTCTGAGCAAAAGTGATCATATTGATAATACACAAGGTTCTGTCTCGGAGAATCCCCTTGCTCTTTGGGGCTATAGCTTAAGATTTCTGATTTATCATTTCTGGCTGTCAACAAATACATCTGAGTTTTGCAGGTAGTTTCCCATCCACCTGCAGTGCTGCACTTTATAACTGCTCTTAGATCAAGGTCTACAAGGGATCTAAAAGCCCTAAGCCCTGCTTACAACCCTGGGTGTATCCATCAAATATCACAGAATGGATTGGTTTTTTAAACACAGAAAAGAACTACAAATCTAAACCGTGTTAAAGAATGATATTCAGAGTTGCAAAATCAAAATTCAAGAAGTTAGGAAGTGGTAGGATTGTAATTTTTTTGCAGAACCTTAATACTCTTTTCAATATGGCATTTAATACGTAATGTAGGTATGAGGCAGCCAGATCAAGAATAACAGCAGTTACTGCAATAACAATTCATATAATTCCTGAAGTATTACCAGCTGGTTTATATATTTTCACAGTAACAAAATCACTTCCTGCCTCGAAACGTGCGTGAATAATAGTAGTTGTGATAAACTAAGGCCATTTGGTGTGTAGGTCCAGAGAGCGTTGTTAGAGATTTGTGGTTGATAGTTTAAAGACCATTTTTATACATTTTACAAGGCAAAATGTATATGGATGTGTGTCCTGCAACTGGCACCCAAGGTAGCAGGGAAATGGGGCATTGTAATGGAAATTACTGAGCTCTTGGATCTGGTAACAAGACAGATTCCAAAACCATTCACCCCATGTTCATTCTGATCTCGGGCAGCAGGCTACTCCAGTTAATGGTTTGCAATGTCATTTCAGGTGGCCATAAAGCAAATGAATCTCCAACAACAGCCCAAAAAGGAACTAATTATTAATGAAATCCTGGTCATGAGGGAAAATAAGAACCCCAATATTGTTAACTATTTAGACAGGTAAGTAGTTCTGGTGTTACCACGTGAATGTTTATTTACATACTGCAAGCCAAAGATTAAGAAAAGCTTGGTCCCTGGTGGAAAATTGACCTCTTTATTATTCATCTACTCATACAATGTATGAGAGGAGATTGTGTTTTGTCTGCATTCATCTTTTCTGACATACATAGTTTGAAGACTGCTTTCAAAAAGCTGGATCAGCCTTATCTTACTAAAACAACAGCCTGTGAGTTCCCTACTTCCATGTTGGTTTGTTGTTGTGTTCTGGGGTTTTTTTTTTCAAGTTGATCATATTTTCTGTGTCTTATGATAAATGCTGATAAATCATCATGAAAATTCTTTCCCTTGGTCTGTTCCCACTATTTTCCATTGCTGTGGATGCCAGAAAAACTAGGTCCTTGTTTCCAGAAACACATATTTTGCCAGTTCTTAAAATTGTTTTTCCTGTTTCTGAATGTATTTTATGTAAGGTTTTCCAAAGTGTTGACCAATTTCTGTCCTCAGTGGTACACACCCTGCTACCACGGACAACTGTGAAAGTTGTGTTGTCTTGTTTCTGGAGTTAATCATGGAATTTATGTGTTAAGATGATGAACCAGATGTGATACGTCCTGGTTCAAGAGTTATCTTTATCATTATTAAACTGCATTTTTCACTTGCTTGCCATCTAAGGTCATCTAATTTTTCACTTACGCGCCTTTCTTAGACTGCACGGATTGCAAGCACTCTATAGCCTAGAAGGAATGGCTCTTCATTTTATTCTCTTCAGTTGAAAAGATCTGGAAACAAAACTCAACTGTAGCCTTTTCCATAAGGTGACTTAGCTGCGCTCAGTCATCTTGATGCTTTGGTTTTCTCCTTTCAGCTACCTAGTTGGTGATGAGCTCTGGGTGGTTATGGAATACTTGGCTGGAGGCTCTTTAACCGATGTCGTTACAGAGACGTGTATGGATGAGGGACAGATAGCAGCTGTCTGTCGGGAGGTAAGGGACCCTGCCTGTGCCTCTCCACAGGAGGCAAGAACATGAGCAATTTAATCTTCAAAGCCTTGTTTCTCTGTTGCTTTTAGAATATGGAGAAGAAAGAGCATCTTAAGTGAACTGTCCTCAGTATCACTGCACTTATTATACTTTGTTACTATACCCTTATATACTATTATTGTACTATCTCTTTTTTTCTTTTTTCTTTTACTATTCTCAACTTTGCCTCTCTAAACATTTGCCTGGAGCATGTCTGTGCTGCATTCCTTGCCTGTAAAAGCAAACATGCTGGTGGCAGAATTTTAAAATAATAGCAAAGAAAAATAGAGACTCATTTATCACAGTCCTCAGCTTAAAAGGACACCATTCCACCCAGAGTGGGGCTTGCTTCTGAAAAATGACTAACGTGTTATTTCCAAATCTGCCGTGGAGCCGAACAATAAAACCTTTGTCGTGCAGCCTCCCACCCGAAAGCGATCCGCTTCGTACCAAAGGAAGGGACTTTTTCTTTTTTTGGCAAACAGTAGTTTGTCATCTGGATGGAGACGGCACAGTCCTTGCAGTCACTGCGCCGGTGCTTCCAGGGGATAGTCTGAAACAATTGATGTTTCTCTTTCAAAAGCTAATATGCATTCATTTGGAAAGTTAGCACTCCGATAGCGCTGGAGCAGCAAGCTACTCCTGTCGACAGCACGGTATTCTGGCATTACTCACAGAACATCTAGAAATTAAAACTTTCAGAGCCATTTCCTTTCTTGTGTGATGAAATCGGGTCATTAATTATTACCCTTATGTTTCTTTTTTATCTATCAGTGCCTGCAAGCCCTGGATTTCCTTCATTCAAACCAAGTGATTCACAGAGACATCAAAAGCGACAATATTCTTCTCGGAATGGACGGATCTGTCAAATTGAGTAGGTATTCTCAGTCAGGCACAGCATCCTCAGCGTGTGGGGTGGGGTTGCTGCCACTTACCCCAGAGTGATGCCAGGGCAAGCTGAGAGCTCAGTGCCAACATGCAGAGAGGTGTGGAAAGGGAAGCAGTGTGAGGAGAGGCTTTGCCTTGGGTTCATCCCTTCCAGAGAGAGGTGGTTACAATCTAAAGCTCCAAGTGATTAAAAGCCACTGCATGAAACTTGAGGGTGTTTTTAAGTAGCCAATTTGGTATTTCCTTGGCTACAGCACTGAGTAACCAGAGCATGGCTGCTTTTCCAGGCAGATTCTACAATGCATTCTCAGGGATGTAGTGGGCATTTCTTCGGCTCGGTTTCATAGCTGGCTTTAACAACACTTGTTTTTTTCCTCAGCTGATTTTGGCTTCTGTGCTCAGATCACCCCTGAGCAGAGTAAACGGAGCACAATGGTCGGGACTCCTTACTGGATGGCACCAGAAGTGGTGACAAGAAAAGCTTACGGCCCCAAAGTGGACATCTGGTCACTTGGGATCATGGCAATAGAAATGGTGGAAGGAGAACCTCCTTACCTTAATGAAAATCCTCTCAGGGTAAGGTGCAAATACATTCAGATATCACTGTCTTTCTAATCTGTCCCGTGTTTTGTCTCCCATGAGACAAAATCTCAGTCACATCAGCTTGAACTAGTTCCACCAAGGCCCACTTCTAAAAATGTCACTGGAGCACATCACCATACCCTGTACCTTTGGAGAACCTCAAAAGAGAAGTGAAGTGTGGCCAGTTCAGAAACGTGCCATGCTTGAAATTTCTGCTGCAGTTTTTGAACTATCTTTGAGCTGTATCTCTGAATGACAAGTGTTTTTCAGCAGCAACTTTCTCCAGCGGGGGAATTGTTACGAAAAGCATTTCAATGGTATCTGCAGGCAGAGAAGCCTTTTTTAGACTCAGATCAGTGCCTGTTGCTTAAGCGAGCCTTTCAGGAAGTGCCACTGGTTGTAGTAATGCCAAATTATTTATTCACAAACTTATTTGGCTTCAAAGTGTGAGAGAGTAGATTTAGATTAGGAATTGGGAAGAAGTTCTTCACTGTGAGGGTGGTGAGACACTGGCACAGGTTGCCCAGAGAAGTTGTGGATGCTCCATCCCTGGAAGTGTCCCAGACCAGGCTGGATGGGGCTGTGAGCAGCCTGCTCCAGTGGGAGATGTCCCTGCCTGTGGCAGGGGGGTTGGAACGAGATGATCTTTAAGTTCCCTCCCAACACAACCAGTCTGTGATTCTGTGATTTCCAAAAATATGTTTTAGCACAGATACTTGTAGTAAACTAATGTAGTTGTGGTGTTTTGAAGTTTTCAGTTTTAACCTCAGAATGACCAGTTGTTAGGCCAAATGAGCATGTAATAGTGAAGGAACGTGTACTGAGACAAAACCTCATGGCTGATAGCTCAAAATTACTTGCTGCACAGTTGATTCCTGATAGGAATTTATGAGGAAATGAATTTTGACCTATGTGCATACACACGTAATTTTTGTTAAGGCAGGGATTAAAACAGAGCGTGACCTTTAGCTTTTCTCATAGGAGGGAGGCTGCATTCTCCCTGGTCTATGGCACCCAGACCTCCAGTGTTGATCAGGGCTCCTTGAGAAGCCTCAGGTCAGCTGTTCTAAAGATAACTGGGTTTCTTATCTGACTGAGTTCACATTCAGCTGTTCCTGCCCTTAGCCAGATTGAGATCCTCTTTTTCTCCACCGATGCCACCTCTCCTGCTGGAGTTAAGATCAACTTGAACACTTAGAGCTTCAAGGCACCTTCAGGTGTCAAAGTAAAATTGCAGTAGGTTAAAATCAAGCATCTGAAGTTGGTACCATAGGTGTTGACTGTGTGGACTCTTCTGCAGAGCTTGTTGCCCCTGAGCTAGGAGCAGGGAACAGCTTGTGATGGACCGCCTGAAGTTCCCCAGTTATCAGCTCATTTTACTAAGATAAATCAACCCCAGTAGGGACAGGATCCATCTGCTGTTGTAAGTGCAATCAGAGCCTTCCGGGAGAGGTCTTGGCTGCATCCAAGCCACAGAGCTTATAAGCGAGACGTGTTTTTAACGCAGAGTTTCTTAGCTGACGGCAGAGAGTAGTTGTTGGGTTGAATTGTCACATTTAGACCACATGCAGGGAATTCTGCAAAGCTTGGGAACAGAAGGATCCTCTTTATTTTTTTTATGAATAATTGTTTTAATAATGGAAGACACACAGGAGTTTCAGTTAGTGACATTAAATCCATAAATATATTATAAAGGCACTGAAGGATCACTAATCCCAGAGTTAACAGCAGTCTAAAAGTAGATGAATTCGTTGTTTTCCACACATCCCATGTTGCTCAGGTTCTTTCCAGCCCATGCAGAACTCAAACAGTTTTCCAGCCTGGCTGTTTCTGTGGTGGTATTAGTTTTCTCTCACTGTGATTTCCTTCCGTCAGGCATATGTCTAGGGCCCGAGGGACAAACATTGGTGTGATAAATACCTTTTGAAATGCAGGTTGGACCTCCCCAGTTTCAATTTTAAAAAAACCCAAAAACACAACAACAAGAAAAACCCAACCAAACGAAATGACCCACTAAGCATTTCTGTTTGCTTTTTCATTTATTAACCACAGCACATCAATTTTCCTCAACACTGGAGCATATTTTCCAAATGCTGTGGATCTTCTACAGTTTCAGAGTTCTAAATCATGTGTATATTGTTCTGCTGTCTGTCTGGGTGGCCTGGATAACTTTAGCATATCGTTTTCACAGGCTGCAGCTATAATTGTGGGCTGACTCCTTTCTTGTTTCTTGGTATGTTAAACAAATTAATGAGCTTATTGCCCCTTTGCAGCTACTGCAAACACAAAGTGAGTGTCCTTCTTTGTACTGTACTTGTTTTTCTTTGCCGGCTCGGTCATAGTAACCCAAAAGGTACATGTTAAGAAAATACTTCAGCTTCCCACAGACCTTTCTCTGTTGTGGTGGCAATACTTAAAAAGGTGCAGTATCCAGCTAAAGATGACTCTTCCTTGAATCACAGAATCACAGAATGTTAGGGGTTGGAAGGGACCTAGAAAGCTAGTCCAACCCCCCTGCCAGAGCAGGATCCCCTAGATCAAGTCACACAGGAACGTGTCCAGGGGGACTTTGAACACTTCCAGGGAAGGAGACTCCACAGCCCCCCTGGGCAGCCTGTTCCAGGCTCCGTCACCCTCGCTGTGAAAAAGTTTTTCCTTATGTTTATCCTAAACCTCTTGTGTTCCAACTTACTCCCATTGCCTCTTGTCCTAACATTGGATGGCATTGAGAAGAGTCTGGCTCCATCCTCCTGACACTCACCCTTCACATATTGATAGACATTAATGAGGTCCCCCCTCAGTCTCCGCTGCTCCAGGCTAAAGAGACCCAGCTCTCTCAGCCTCTCCTCATAAGGGAGATGCTCCACTCCCTTAATAATCATGGTGGCCCTTGAGTTCTTGATCTTCTGTGAAGAAACAAGCAACTAAAGGAGCTCCATTTGTCCTGACACTAATGTTTCACAGTCAGGTGAATGTAGCTGTATAAACTGTCCCAGACTGACATCAGTGCTGTTTTCCTTTGCTGGAGAAGTGACATCCCTCGGGCAGCACAGTGTAAATGCAGTGAGGACAGGCACTCCAGCTCCCTGCTGGGTCCGGTGGCTGAGCTCTCTGCTACAGATGGACAGGATAAGACTGATTTTGTGACACTTATGTTGAGGGAAAGTAGAGAAACTTCCTTTTGTTGTTTTTACTCCAGGATAGTTCATTTGCCTTTTTAGGCTTGGAAATTTTCCTCTGGATTTAAGAGGATAATAACAAAGTCAGTTTGGTCACGGTCTGTTTAAATGCCAGTAGCACAGAGCTGCTATTATTGTGGCAGACGATTTTATGGAAGACTCCTAGGCCCATTGCTATTATTATTCCTGTAAGTTTTAGACATTTAAACATTCTGCAAGTTTAACTCTGAATGGTTCAAAAATGTTTGCCTTATGTTTCTAAATAACATCTTCGAAAGGCAGAATGAGCTCATCTCTCCGGCTGTGCATTCAGAGGAGCAGCTTTAAGCAGTTTCTGCACATGATGGAAGGGAATTCACAGTGGACTCAACTCTTAACCCAGACAGATACTCCCAATTCTCAAGTAACACTTTGGGTTTTCAGTTGGTCCAGCATTACTGACTGTGAACATATACCTGAAGACATGAGACGGGTATAACAGATTTGATGTTGGCTTATCTAAAAAAAACCCTAAGCAAAAAACCAGCAGACTTTTCTAAAACAGTGGGTTTTGAGGGATGAATTGTCCCCCAGTTCTTCTCACCAGGAGGCTTGCCCGGAACACGAAGTTTTTAGTTTAAAGGTAACATTGTCTATTCTGCTTCTTGTCCATTTTTACTGAATTACTTAGTGAACGTGTTCCTTTCATAGTCCCAGTGGTTTTCTCTGGGTCACCAGGCCTGAGCTTTCAATAACCCAGCTGCCAAAACCTCCCAATTCTTCCCTGGCAATTTCTGGAACATCATTGATGAATTTACTTGAGTATCAAAATTGGCACAGGGTTCCTGCAGGGATGGAATTGCTCGTTGTTCTGATTAGACCTTTGAGAGTATTTCTTTCACCACATAACTGAAGCTGATCTGGAATTTGGAGACCACTGAAGGACACAGTTGCAGGTGGCTCCTGTCTGCCCAGTTACGCATCTTCTTCGTAATGTATTTGTGCATGCAACTTATGTGTCTGTGTTGAAAATGAGGTTCCAAATATTTCTTTATCCAAGGAATAAGCTGATAGATTTACTATTTTTTTTTTTTTTCATCCAGTTAACACTTTTATCGAGAACAGAGCAAAAAACTTGACTACCTTTGTTTTCTGGAGGCTGCACTTTAGGGAGCAGTGAGCACTGCAGAGATGCATTTTATGTAATAATCCTTTGAAATAACATAGTTAGACCAAATTCAGTCTTCAAAATAGCCTGCAAAGCTAGCATTGATACTTGGAAGAGCAAGATGTGCTTTTGCTGATGTAGTTCATACTAACTAGGTCAACCAATGAAATCAGCTGTCAAGGCAAGATCATTTTGATGTTGGAATAGCTGTGGCTGCATCAGGGTTGGGTTTTTTTGTTGCTATAGAAAAAACATCTCTAAACCTCTGCCAGGGAAGGAGATGCCACTGTAGATGGGACATTAAAAACTGGGGTCTCTGTGAGGAGTTACAGACAGGAAACAAGCAGGTGGAGTCTTGTGTTTTGTCTTTCTGTAGGCGCTGTATCTGATAGCTACGAACGGGACCCCAGAGCTGCAGAACCCCGAGCGACTCTCCGCTGTGTTTCGCGACTTTCTGAACTGCTGCCTGGAGATGGATGTGGACAGGCGAGGGTCTGCCAAGGAACTTCTGCAGGTAAAACGTGAAGCAGCTGCAAGTGAAACAGCTGGACCATGGAACAGTTTTCTCCTCAGCTAAACCCAAAGACATCACATGGAACCCCCTCGTATTACTCTCCAGTCTTAGTGCTTTTCAGATGAAAAATAAGTAGAATCATAGACTTGTTTGGGTTGGAAGGGACCTTTCATGCTCATCTAGTCTGCAGTGAGCAAGGACATCTGCAACTAGAGCAGGGTGCTCACAGGGAGCAGGGCCATCTGCAGCTAGAGCAGGGTGCTCAGAGCCCCGGGCAACCTCCCCTGCAATGGTGCCAGGGATGGGGCAGCCACCACCTCTCTGGGCAGCCTGGGCCAGGCTCTCCCCACCCTCACTGTAAACAGTTTCTTCCTTCTCTCCAGTCTACATTTCCCCTCATTTAGTTTAAACCCATCACCCCGTGTCCTGTCACAACAGTTCCTGATAAAAAGTCTGTCCCTGTCTTTCTGACAGGCCCCTTGAAGCACTGAAAGGCTGCAAGAAGGTCTCCCTGGAGCCTTCTCTTCTCCGGGCCGAACAACCCCAACTGTCTCAGCCTGGCCTCACAGCAGAGGGGTTCCAGCCCTTAGATCATTTTTATGGCCTGGTTTTGTATTTTGGTAGTATATTCAGTCTTACATGGTGGCAGGATCACTGCAGTGGAATGATACCAGGCACAGAGGACTGGAACGTTCTTGGTGACAGCTGAGTACAGAGAGATGACTGGGGGGAACCCAGTGACATCAGTCACAGCCAAGTGGTCAGAAAAGGGAAGGAAGAGGCTGTGGGGTCCTCACTGAACATCAGAGGGGCCTTGGCTTGTCCACCGTGCCTCGCTCAGAGATTTCTGACACCAAGCCCCACTTCTAGAGGTTTCTGCTACCAAAAAGGGATGTCTGAGCAAGACTTGCCATGGCTCCATTTACTGCCTGGCACAGTCAACTAGCTGAGAACTACTCCAAGTTTAACGCCAGGTTTTGTGGCAGATAGGGAGTTGTGGAAGGTGCCACTTGGCTGTCCCTGCTGTGGAGGTGCCAGCCAGCAGAGGAGGGGCAGGACATGGAGTAGCAGACACTGCTCTTGCTGCAGCCCAGGGCTGTGGGCACCAGTGCTGTGTCACTTGCCTCCCTCCTCTTGCTGCTGGAAATGTGTATGTACCTCGGCGGCCTTCAGAACAACACATGGGCCTAAATACTATTGGGATGAACGTTTGCTGGAGGTACTGCAGTCCCCTGAGGAATGGTTTATGCCCTCATCTTTTTTGACAACTAAAGCAGCCCCTGTCTTTAGAAACCCTGAGTAAGTATGTTGAGTTTCCTGAAAGGAACTAGGTGCTGGGACAGCAAGCAGCATTCCCAGGGCACTGGCAGGGCCAAAATCTGAAGACACCTTGATAAATAGGATTACGAGCCACGTCTGCCTGTGATGGCAAGGTACTGGCCATGAAGACGCCGGTGCAGAGGATCCCCTCAGTGCTGTTCCTGTGTGTTCCTGGTAAACCAGAGGAACACTGCTTGAGCTCCTGAGCAACTGTGTTTGGAAAGTAAGTTTGTTTCTTTTTTTTTTTTCTTTTGGGCAGCATCCGTTTTTAAAACTAGCCAAGCCACTCTCCAGCCTGACTCCTCTGATCATTGCAGCGAAGGAAGCGATTAAGAACAGCAGCCGCTAGCGCTTCAGGCCGCCTTTCTCCCACGCCAGCTCAGAGCAGGACTGAGAACAAAAACTCTATAAAACCTCAACTCTTGTGCTGCAGGACAGACGGATGGATGGATAGATGGATGGATGGATGGATGAACAAACCAACGGTCACAGTCATGGTGGTAGGAGGGAGAACAACCCAGTCCCTCAAGGAGTAAAAAATTACCATTTGTGTTCTTCCTGCTTTCTGGCTCCTTTATTTATTTTTAAGATGAAACAGGGGTTAAGACAGAGAGGTAATGACCGAAAATGCTTTGCTGCCTCAACCATTTCCAAGGTAAAGCAAATTAAGTTGGAAGATTCCCTTCCTTCTCACCCTGTGAATAAGCTGTACATTCACTTTTAAATTGTCAGTTGTTTCTTAAAGACGGAAAGTCCCTTTTACAGGGTTTTTTGGTACGGTTTGGAATTGGAAAAGGGTCTCCTCTGTTCATAAACTCCAGACTGCACTGCCTTTGGAATACAGCCCGCTCACTTATATTTGCCCAGTCATGGTACTTCTAGGTGAGGAAGAAAGTTCCAGAAAGGAATCAAAAGTGGGGCAGACAAAACATCCTGTTGAGATACAGGCTTTCAACTGTGAATATATAGTGTTTCGGTTCTCGACAATTGATTTGTATAACTAATTGTAATCTTTGCCTGGATGAGAGTCTTACTAAACTGAAAAAGCGGAAAGACCGGTCGGTATGCACACAAAGGGCTCGTCTGATAATGGGAGGTGAGAGCGGGTCCAGCCTTGCCCGGTGCTGAGCCCCAGCGGACCCCTCGCAGAGCACAGAGCAGCCTTGGCCCCGCAGACCCAGGCTGAAAAGCAGCAGGTGGCAGCAGGCGGGCACTGGGAGCTTGTCTCTTGCTGGGACCATACTAATTATCCCATATCAGAGCCAAACTGGCAGGGGCTGCTCCCAGGGCGAATCGCAGCCATGCTGTGAAATGCACAGACTGGTGGGATCAGCTACCTTGAGTCTGTGCAGGAGCAGAGAAGCGCAAAACAGAGCTGAGTGGTGGTGTCACTTCTGAGGATGCCTTCTCCTGGCCATCTTGTAGCTCCTGGGAGAGGTTAGTAGTGCTTGAGCTGCTGTTGGCAGAGGGGGAGGGAGTCAGGCTGCTCCACAGGCTCCTGCGCAGGTGAGTGTCCTGGAGGCACCGAGTTCTGCCACAGGTCAGGCCGACACGCGGCAGTGACAGCTCGGGCGGTTCAGATCAGCATGAGCCAGTGCAGCAGGTCAGCTCTGGAGGAGAGCGCATTGAAACCTGGAGCTCTGTGCTGAGCAACAGCAAACTCCTGAAACACAGAGCAGACTGCAGAAATGTTTGGAGGCAGCAAGCCATGCTGCTTTCTGCTGTCAGAACGCACTGCTGGATGCAGCTCCAAGCTGCTGGGGGAGAGGAGATCCTGGATGTGACTGAGGATTGGGCTTGACTAGTCAACTGATTTGGAAGGGAGCAGAATAGTCCTTGAGTATGCAATTTGTGGTTGGTTTATTAATTTCTGAAAGAAAGTTACTATGTGGCTTCACTCGGAAAAAGCGTTTGCATGGAGTATTTGTTGCTGTATTTTAGTACAACTAATCAAAGACCTTCAAAGCAGCAACTGACACAGCTCCCACCCCATGAGCAGGAAAAACCCAGGGTAAAACATCACTCTGCTGTAGATGTTCATGTTTAGCCTGGCCCTGCACAGGTTGAAGTAGCCTTTAAGGTACTAACCACCATCGTGTTTTGCCGGTAGGGAAGAAGGACGCTTGGGCTCTTCTTGCATTAGGCATTGGCTACTGTGGCTTCGGCGGCTTGTTCCGTTGCAGGCTTTGTGTCGCAGCTGTCACTGCTCCAGCCACCCACTGACCCTCACTCGCTCGGTCTGTCCCGGCGTCTTTGGCTCAGGCAGCAGACAGAGGCAGTGCTCTTTGAGTTGCCACAGGATGCATGATACAGAGCATTCCCTATCTCCACCTGGCTGCACATGGCGACTCAAGGGATAGGGGCAGTGGTGACAAGTTCCTGCCCAGTGCAGGAGGTGCATCTCCTCCGTGACTACCCCACCCTCCCAGGTCCCCTGCATCACAGGTACAAAGCTCTGCAAGTGGAACCAAACAAGGTGGGGACATCTGGAAAAACAGCAGAGAAGAAACAGTTTCTGGAGTGTGTGGAAGATACTTCCTGACAAAGCTGGTGAGGGAAGGTGCCCCAGTGGACCTCTTGTTTGTGAGCAGAGAAGGACTAGTCAGTGATGTGTTCCCTGGAGGCTGCCGTGGGCTGAGCAATCATGATAGTTTTTGACTCTCAGAGAAGTAAGGAGGGGGGGTCAGCAGAACTGACACTTTGGACTTCCAGAGGTCAGGCTGTGGCCTGTTTAGGAACCTGCCTGACAGAGTCCCTTGGGAGCTGCATGACAGAGACAGGGAGCAGAATGAAGGCCCATAATTAAAGGGGAAATGGCCAGTGACCTACTACACCACTTAGGCACACACAAGTCTCTTGGACCAGATGGGATCCACAGGAGGGTACTGAAGGAGCTGGCAGAAGTGTTCACTAAGCCACTTTCCATCATTCTCAACAGTCCTGGCTAACTGGGGGGGGGTCCCAGTTGGCTGGAGATTAGCAAATGTGATGCCCATCTACAAGAAAAGACAGAAGGAGGGTCTGGGGAACTACAGACCTGTCAGCCTGACCTCAGTGGCAGTGCAGATCACCCTGAGTGCCATCACATGGCACATAAAGGACAAGCAGGTGACCAGGCTCAGTCAGCATGGACCTGATCTCCTTCTATGACAAGGTGACTGCTTAGTTGGATGAGGAAAGGCCCTGGATGTGTCTGTCTAGACTTTAGTAAAGCCTGTGACACTCTCAGAACATTCTAGGGAAGCTGGCTGCTCATGGCTTGGATTGGCATACGCTTTGCTGGATAAAATGGCTGGATGGTCAGGCCCAGAGAGTGGTGGTGAATGGAGTTAAATCCAGTTGGCAGCTGGTCCCAAGTGGGATTCCACAGGGCTCAGTGCTGGGGCCTGTTCTGTTTAATATCTTTAACGATCTAGAAGAGGGGATTGAGGCACCCTCAGTAAGTCTGCAGATGACACCAAGTTAGGCAGATGTGCTGATGTTGCGAGGCTCTACAGAGGGACCTGGCCAGGCTGGATCGATGGGCTGAGGCCAATGGGATGAGGTTCAACAAGGCCAAGTGCCGGGTTCTGCACATCAGTTGGAATCAATCTTTTCCAACCAAAATGGTTCTGTTCTAGTCTACTCTATTCATAGAATCACATGATTCTAAAGATTCGCTTCCTTTTGAGAGGTCCCATTTTTCTCTTGGCAGCTCAAGCTGTCAGGCTGGGAGAGAGACTTTCTTGAGAAGGAGAAATTCGGGTTTGGGATGGGCTGCCTTCAGTTTGTAAACCACTTGTCTGAATGAATCATGATTGTATTCCATGTAAGTAGTGAAGAAGCAAATTTCTGTTTCCAGCGTAGCCTTTATTTTTTCCTACTCACAGAGGAGCAGATGCCATCCTTTAGAAGGAAAGTACTTTTTAATGACACGTGTTTGCTGGACATACAGTAGAAATACCTGTGTTGTCAGAATACACTCTTTGATTGGGTTCTTTTCCTATTTATTTTCTTTACCAATAAGTATTTCAGCATATCTGTTTAAAAAAAAAACCCTAAAACTGCCACCACAGCTTTCTGGAAGATAACAGATAGGAAAAATTGGAAAATCATATAGTAGTATAACTCTTAACTTTCTGGTTTTTTGATCTGTGTATGCCCCAGCATACAGAATATTGCTGGCACTGGCTTTTTTAAGACAACTGCGGCACTAAGAGGCCTTACTTGTTACTTTATTAAATATTATATTTATTTTTCTTTGCATCAGCAAATCTAGAGGGTTTTTTTGCTTCTTAAAAAAAAATAATTCCTGGAGGCAGACAGGATTGAACAGAAATCATCTCTGCCAGTGGCTGTTTTCAGCAGGGACTGTGACTGCCCAGCTTGAGACCATGTGGCACGTGGGGAAGGGCACCTCTGGCATCCCTGTGGCTCTGTGCTTCAGATGGTCCCTGGCACTAAATTCTCCATCGCTAGATACTGAACGGTGGCAGCTGCGTTTATATTCTCCTAACTCTGATAGGAAATGTGGAAGAGGCCTATTAATATATTTAAAAAACAAACCCAACAAAAAATCCCCAGTCCTGAGAGGGGTGAGTCTTGTACATGATTTACAGGCTCCATAGCGGGTTGGGATTGACAAGAGTGTTGACCTTGCAGAAAGGAGAGAGATGAAACTACAGTCTCTGTAACCACCTCTGGTTTTCTGACTGCTATCCTCAGATTAAGCAATTACTTCTGTATATTTTTGGAAAAACTGTTTCTGTTGCGAAATGCATAGGTAAATAGGTTTCAAACACTTTCAGTCCAAGGTTGTAAAAGATTTGGTGTCCTCATTTTTAAATTGGTTAAATGGTAAAAAACCCTCTCGAGAGCTTTCCCCTGCAGGGCTGCAGGGAAACTGTGGGAGAATGCTCCAATGGCTCGCTGTGGTTTTAATGTGGTTTGGGACAGAAGTGTGACACCAGTAATGTCAAAAATGTTTATATATTTAAGAAAAATAGAGAAAAAAATAATAACCATACCTGTATAAAATTCCACGCGGGTCCTGCATGCACGTGCCCGGGGCTGGACCTTACAGCCTTTTCGGGGTTCGATCACAACTTGGGCCGCAGTTGCATTCTCACTTCTTGTCTGCAGTGCTGGTGTGAAAAGGTGTGTGTTTATTCTCCATCTTTGGCTACTGGTTGGCCAACTCAAGCTACACAGAAATGAACTCAAGTATTTGTTTCAGCTGTTCAAGTTTCTCTGAGGCCAGTGGCTGCACCTCGGCAGGTCTTTCGGTCAGTCTGCCCCCGTGTCCTGCCACCGAACATGAAGCATATTCCAGTCACCACCAGAAGGGAAGCGAGTACCTGTCTCCTGTCCTCTAGTCGTAGGCAGTGTCACCAGGCCCTGCTGTCTGTATGACAGTTATATCCAGTCCTGGATGTGGCTACTGCATCTTCCTTACTCTGAGCATGGAAATACAGGTATTTCTTAGTCCAGTCCTGAGCAAGTCCAGTGAGCAAGAGCCACGAACACCTGCCATCAAAGACAGTGTTTCTTTGCCTGACATCCAGGGCGTGCGTGTTACCACCAGCTCTGCCTTGCTAGACATTGCCAAAGTCGTGGCCCACACACCTTCCTGGTGACTGGTGGTTGTTCATGTGCATATATGCTGCAGCTTAATGCTGAATGATGGGACAAGCTGATAAATAGAGGTCTTTTCAGCTGGTTTTTTCTTCCCCCCCCTCTCCCCTGGACAAGTAAGTATCTTTAATTTTAGCCCACAGTTTTCAGGAAGCTGACAAAGGACAATCTTTGTGTTTCAAAAGAAACCGTCCAAGGTTTCTTTGAGTGTGATTTGCATTTCAGGGCTCTTTAAAGCTTCTCTTTGCCTGTGTCTTGTCCTTGAGCTGACAGGGTAATTCCTTTTTCTGGCTGACGCTTGCAGTATCTCGCTTACACATCCCCTCTTCACGTTCCATTTAGAGCCAATTGCTGTAATCCAAGGTGTGTATCGTGGTGACCATCTTTGGTCTGAGCCTACCACTGGTTGCATTCACCTTTGGTGACAAGAAGAACAGTATTATGGGAAAGAGGAGGAGGAGGGATGATTCTTACATGCTCTTCAGGGTGCCCTTAGGACTCCCATGTGGGTATGAGTCTGCAAACTTTCTTCTCGCTGCTCAGCAGCTCTCCCAAGCAAGCGTTTGCGTTCTGCTACACTCTGACCCTGACCAAGGAAACTGGGGCAGTATTGTTAATTCAAGTTGATAATACAGAAAATTGCTAATTGTTTTAATAACCTGTGAGCACTGTGACTTTGCACTGGGCAGTTTTCCAGCAGGCTGCACGTCAGCTTCAGCTGTGTGTCGGGTGCCTCCTGCTCTAATGGAGTGGCACCATGGCCATGGCTGCTTAGGGATCACGCTTGGGTTCTGTGAGGCTTTGCCAGCATCACTGGCCTTGCAACAAGTGATAGGACAAAAGGAAACGGCCTCAAGGGGAGGTTTAGGTTGGACATTAGGAAAAATTTCTTCACAGAAGGGGTTGTCAAGGCCTGGCCCAGGCTGCCCAGGGCAGTGGTAGACTTCCCATCCTTGAAGTGATTTAAAACACATATAGATGTGGTGCTGAGGGACATAGTTTAGTGGTGGACTTGGCAGTGGTAGGTGAACAGTTGGACTTGATCTTAAAGCTTTTTTCTAGCCTAAGTGATTCTGTGATTCCCTCTGCTGGATTCAGCTAGTTCTGTGTTCGTGGCATTAGTTCTATCAGCAGTTTACTCTTGGCCAGCTTTTCTGGCCTAAGCCTTCAGCTACTTTATCTACTAGTGCTAAGCTGCTAATGCTAAATGAGACTATTGAGACAGAATAGTTAATGACATTTCTTCTGTAACACTGAGGGAGGAAGTGCATGAACTGAGAACATGGGTGTTGCTTGTGTGTCACCTCCTCTTTGTCCTTTACTCCTTTCAGGGCCTTGAAACAGAGCAGAGTTTTCCTAAAGCGAGAAATTAAGGGCCCCGTTACCTCTCCCAGATCTTTCTCTTCTACACTTGACTGATTTTCTTCCTCTTTCTGTGCGCGCTGTTCTTCCTGTGCCCAGTGGCCGCTAACCAGAACTGTGTACCTGGCACAGATCAAGAGCCTGAGATCCTCCTTTCTCTGCCCTTTGAAACCACCTGGTCACAGTCGCCTTTCAAAGCTGTCAGCCTGGTCTGGAGCAGGAGCTGCCACCTCTGTGTTGTGGGTAACCTCAGAGCCCAGCACCTGCCATCTGAAGCCCATGTGTGCCAGGAGGGCTACCAGGTGCCTCAGGCTACAGTGACACTTGCAAACTTGCGAGCATAGTGCCAGGCTGTTGGTTTTAAAGTCAGGTCCTTTTGCTGCCGCATATCGTGTGTCATTTGTCCAGCTCAGCCATAGACTTTGAGATCAGATACAGGGACTGCTGCTGCTCCCACGGGAGTCACTGGGAATCTGGTTGTTGGCCTCAATGACAGCAGAACTGGTTGCTTAGGAAGCAGGTGCTGATACTGCCCTGGGAACCAGGGACCAGAGGTGTCCCTTGGCTGAGGGGGTGGATGGAAGCTGCCCGTTGTTCTCCATTGTGCAAAGCTGTCCAGGTCAGGAGTGGGTCCTCATAGTGAACGTGAAGCAATGCACGTCTCTTACATCCACGTCTGCTGAGATTTTTGACCTTTGAGCTTAAGGTGCACAAAGGCAGTTGCTTTTTGTCACACTTTGTATTAGTGTTAACAATGCTGCTAATGAGTCTGTAGCACAGCAATGGGTTAAGAGCCTCTCAGCTCTTTGGGTGCAGCTCTCAAGCTGCCGGGATCTGCCTTAGCGGGTCAGCAAGTGGAAGGGGAGCTGCTTCAGGTGGGACTTAGTAGCAAAGGACTGCACACAGCATAGCCCCCGGTGAAGAGAACATCTCCCTGGGCAGAGCCCGGAAGCCGCGCTGGAATAACCGGGAGTTACTCTGGTGCGCTGCGGATGCTGTGCATACAGACACACATTGCGGGAAGATCTGCAAAAAAAAATCCTGCGACTCTTGACTGGATCAGGATGTAACCAATGCTGAACGCCAGTTTAGTCCGAAGCATCCAATTTACACCTATGCTGGTGTCTGCTACTTTCTTTTTTTTTTTCCTTCAGGGTATTCAGACAAAAGTAGACAGAGGAGGAGCCTCCATTTTCATTGTTTATCAGAAATGTATCTCATTTTGCTGTACATTCCTTTTTTAGGATGTGTTATCTGTTTAAAAAAAAATTAAAAGAAAAATAGAAAAAAAAAGAAAAAGATAAAAACAACTGTGTAGTGAAAAATCTTCTGTAACTTTGGATTAAGAGATAACTGATCTTTTTAAAAAGAGAACTAAGTTATTTACTTTGTAAATGTGCTGATGGCATGGATCCATCTGACTGACCTCAGCAGCCTTTTTTTTTTAAGATTTTGGGTTTTGTTTCCAATATTAAGTTATTTTAAATTGTGGTTGAAGCAATAGAAAATTGAAATATGGATTGTGCATGACTGTGTCTTGAGTGTAAAAATATTGCAGTTTGAAACTTGGACCTAAAGTATTGCAAATAAAAGTTCTAAATACCAAGGGCTGGTGTGGCTGCGGGGATCTGCTGGTGCTCTTTGGGTGTCGGGGCTGGCTGAAGGGACACCAGCCGGGCTTCAGCTGCATGGCCATGGGGGCTTGGAGCTTTGTCCTGTGCCGCTAGCACGTGATGTCATGAAGCAGGATTAACCTGCCCCAAGCCCCTTTTACCCTCTGCTGCCAAGTGCCCACAGAAGGAGCCATCCGGCCTGTCTGCTGCTGCCCCCTGCACAGATCCCCAGAGCGCTCTGGTTTTTCCAGGGCTCTGTGGCACCGTTGTTCCGTATCCATAAAGAACCAACACCCCCTCCTGATGGAGAGGGTGAGTTACACCGATGGCGACTGGCCACAATTCCAGCCCAGAAAGCTTGAAGGAGGCATACTCGGTGCTAGTCACCTCAGCTCATGTACGATGCTTGTACAAAGCTCTGGAAAATCACCAGGACAGCTCCTGGAGTTAATGGGCAAGCTGGGCTCTACGTGCTGTGAGTCCCTCCATGCTGGCTGTGCTGTCGGGTAGCCGTGGGCTCATCTACCAGGGGCTCCACCTGAGAGTTTTGCTGGTGTTTGTTAATGAGGGGGGAGCTGTAGCCCCTGTGTAGGTGACCATGTGCCCCCCTGTTCATCGTCCTCGGCCTGCCCTCCCCACCAGGTCCCCTCTCCCATTCCCACCAGGTCCAGTGTTCCGCCATGAGTCCCAACCTCCCTCCCAGGCCTGGCCCAGCCCAGCTCTCACTGGTGCAGTGTCCCAGCACCACTGGCTTCCTGCTCAGGCACCCTCTGGCACTGCTGGGACACCCTGAGCAGAGCTGGGCAGAGATGGACGAGGGGAACGGCTGCAGTGGGGGGGTTGCCAGGCCCACCCCACCAGCGGAGTGTGAGCACAGGCCCGCCAAGGGCTGCGCCTTGGCCACGGGGAAGAGACACTGTGGGCAGCTGCCTGCACACCCAGCACGCATGGGGCTGCTCTGTGTGCACCCACATAACCCACAGTGCCCCTCGCTAGCGGTGTATACACAAGTACGCCACTCGGTTACATAACCAGCCAGTTACATGTGTGGGTTTAAATACATACATGAGACCCTTAGCTAAGTGTAACTGTCGCTCTCTATTGTGTATATATGTACACAGCAAAACAAGTAACTGTCTAGTTAGCCATAGACTATAGCATACGGTGGATGTATTTTACAATTGCATAAAAATATGTATACACACATACACCCATTTATTTGGCATAAATGGCAAGAGAAGGAGGTAATTATATACTGGTCCCTATACTGTGCTCATGTATAAACTAGCTCTAATGCTGCTGTAGCACTGCTACACATGGCCAGTGAGACAGCGTGCTATGTGGGTGTAAAAGGGTGTGACACAGAGAGAGCCTTATGTAACTAACACGCTAGGCCCTTACATATACAATATTGTATTGTGTGCACAATGTCCCCCATATAACTCACTCAAGCCATAGCCTTTATGTACTGCTCCCTTCTTAGCCATCCATATAGTATATATATTTTTAATCTCTCTATATAAGCTCTATTTAATCTCTATATAGAGAGATTTAATTTAATCTCTCTATATATAGAGAGCGCTATATATTTCACTCTATATACAGAGACTCTATGTATATATAAAAACATGGTGTATAGTATATTATGTTCTATAAATCATACACAATATACTATATATTGTATACATATATGCATGCGCACAAATTATGTATGCACATGCAAACCCCTTCATAGAAATCTCTCTCTAGCCATATATACATTATAAAAGGAATGTATATATTTAAAATAAAAATATTTTACCATCGAAAAGTAGTTTTATATATACACACAGCACTCTATATACTGGGTGGGGCAGAAAGAGCTGCCCTTCTATAGCTATAGCTCTTACCATTTTATGCACAGGTAGGTATATGAAAAAATATTTAAAAAAAAAAAAATATTTATATACACACACACACACACACACACAGAGCTAGAGATGACCTTGTACAAATATGTAACACCTTATATGTATCTATACAGAGACCCTCTCTATTAATCCATATATTTTTAATGTATCTATATATGTAGATATAGCTGTGTGTACCTGTTATATGCTTTTATATTTTAAAGAGAGAGGGAAAAGCATGCGAGCATCGTATGTCTCACTATCCATACATGTTTGGGGGTTTTCAGATATATAAATATATATATATAGAGAGAGAGAGATATAGATATAGATAGATAGATAGATATATATACACACACAGCCCTATTAATGCAACTGCCCCATATATCCCTGTATGCCATACACTCCAGCTACACTGTCACCCTACCACTATCCACCCAAGGACATTAAGAGAGCTGGCTGATGGCCTTGTGAGGCTGCTCTCCATAAGCTTTATGTCATGGAGAGCTGGTGAATGTCCCATGAGACTGGAAGCAGACTAATGCCACCCCCAGCTACAAGAACTTAAAGGAGGACCTGGAGGTTATAGGTCCATCAGTCACTGGGAAACTTATGGAACGGATTGTTACCTGGCTGCTTCGATGCTGGGATACTGGGGCTGATGCCCAACAGCTGGAAGGTAAGGAAGCCCAACAGCTGGGCTCCCTTGCTAGGAATCGTGGCATTGAAAGAGGGATTGGAAAAGAGGCAGCAATTTGCAGTCTCTGGAGACGGCTCCTTTCAAGCGTCAAAGCAAGATATCCATTCAAGGAAGACTTAATGAATGCCACCTCCTCAGGAAAATGGTCTACTGCTGATGAAGGTATCCAGTACCTGAGGGAACTAGCAGTACTGGAAGTCATCTATGGGGATTTAGATGATGATGAGCATCCTAAAGATCCAGAGGATGTTCAGTGTACAAGGGCCATGTGGAGGAAAGTGATTAAGAATGCGCCGGCATCATATTCTGCCAGCTTGGCAGCAATGTATTATCCACAAATGGATAATCCAACCGTGGGAACTGTTGCTTCCTGGCTTCAGAACTTTGAAGAGAGTCTTGGTACCTCCACGTCCCTAAGGGCTAGTGCCTTGGATATCAGGAGTCCCACAAGGAATCAGCCAGTCAGAGGGAAAGGGAGTCCGAGGCGTATGCCACGTAGTGCACTCTGGTTCTTCCTGCGTGACCAGGGGGAGGATATGAGGAAGTGGGATGGTGAACCAATTTTTAAGCTGGAAGCCCGTGTACAGGAATTGAGAGGGAAGACAGCCGTTAAAAAAGGGCCATCCAAGAAGACCATTAATGCAGTCAGTGTTGAAGCACAAAAAGGCAATCGACGATCTCGCAGATATGGGAAGAATAAAATCAATTCCACCGAGCCTGATGAGGGGACTTCTGGTTTGACACAGCAAGGGTCAGACAGTGAATATTCAGACCAGGAGCAGGAATAGAGAGGCCCTGCCTCTAGCCAGGTGGAGGAAAGGGACAATCGGATTTACTGGACTGTGTGGATCCGATGGCCTGGCACGTCAGACCCACAGAGGTACAAGGCCTTAGTCGATACAGGAGCACAGTGCACAGTGATGCCATCAGAATACAGAGGAGCTGAGCCCATAAGTATTTCTGGGGTGACAGGGGGATCTCAGCAGCTGACAGTATTGGAGGCTGAAGTGAGCCTGACTGGTAAGGAGTGGTATAAACACCCCATCGTGACTGGCCCAGAGGCCCCGTGCATCCTTGGCATAGACTATCTTAGGAGAGGCTATTTCAAGGATCCAAAAGGATACCGGTGGGCTTTTGGTGTTGCTGCCTTGGAGGCAGAGGGAAGTGAACAGTTGTCCACCTTGCCAGGTCTCTCAGAGAACCCTTCTATAGTGGGGCTGATGAAGGTTGCAGAGCAGCTGGTGCCAATGGCCACGACAACGGTGCATCGGCGGCAATATTGCACCAACAGAGATTCCCTGATCCCTATCCAGGAACATGAAGCAGCCGCTTGGAGGACAAAGCAGAATGCCCCCCCATCCTCCTCCTGCCCTCTCCCTTTATAGTTGAGCTGACGTCATATGGTATGGAATAGCCCACTGGTCAGCTCAGGTTGGCTGTATCTTCTCCCCCATCCTGCCCCCCAGCCTCTGGTGCTGTGTGAGCACTGGCAGTCATAACACGGGTGTGTTATCAACACCCTCCAGCTCCCAGTGCTGCAGCGTGAGGGCTGGATGGGGAAAAGCAGCTCAGCCAGACCCACTACACTCCTCCTTGGATATCAACAAGTCAAATTGAGCATGTGACTGGGGAAAGCCAGCACAGAGTCACCAAGGGCAGTTTGTGCTTGGCATGCCCATCCATGTAAGTGTAACAGAGCACTGGCACAGGTTGCCCAGAGAAGTGGTGGCATCTCCAGCTCTGGAGACTGAAAAGCCACCTGGCTGTGTTGCTGTGTGAGCTACTCTAGGTGCTCTTGCTCCAGTTGTGGGGGGAGGGAGGGACTTGTGCAGGGTGAGTGTTGGAGTGGTGACGGACTAGGTGAACTTTAGAGGGCTCCTCCAACCCCTACCATTCTGTCTGTGAGCATCTTAGACACTAGTTAGTTAGCCATTGTCTAACTGGATTTCTTTAAGGCTTTCAGTATGGCTCCCCACACCATCTGCCTAGAGAAGCTGATGTGATATGGTCCAGACAATTGGTCTGGCTGGTGGGGAACTGTTTGACTGGGTGCACCCGGAGGAGGAAACCTTATCACTGTGTTTCAGAATTTAAAGAAGATGGACATGGCTTTTTTTTTTTTTTTTTTTTAAGAGTCACATGGCAAAGGCAGGGGGCTGTGAGGAGGGGGCTGGTGATGGAGACAAGGTACTCCTGGGGAGATTCTGACTGGGCACAAGAGGAGAATTTTTCACAAGAACGCTCAGCCATTGGAATGAGCTCTCCAGGGACATGGCGTAGTCCCCAGTATTAGGCACTTTTAAGGGTCAGTTGGACAGGAGCTGGGCCAGCTTGTCTAGACCAAGCTTTTGACAAGAAAGGTTGGACCAGATGATCCTTGAGGTACCTTCCAACTTGGTATTCTATGTATTATAGAATACATATAACTATATATGTATGATTACGTACAGAGCCTGCTTAATAACATTCTCTCACTCTAGCCATATTATATACTGCCTATTTTATTGTTTTTATATACCCAGAGACCCTCCTAAACATGTAAGATATATGACATATACTATAGTTATTTATATATGTAGGCATGTTGTCACAAAAGAGTCAGAGATGGCGAGACCTCTCTGTGTCTGTGTTTTGTACATGCACACGTATATAGAATACATGGCGGGGCAAGAGAAGAGCATCACAGTGCGGGCTGCCCTGTCCCCTGAGCCCCACTCGAACGGCACAGCCTTCTCCTGCCATGGACATGCCACTCGCCTTCCCAGAGCCTTCTCCCGCCATGGATGTGCCACATTCCCCCTCAGAGCCGCCCCACCCGTTCCCGCCGCGCTGCCCCATAAGCGGACACGGGGAAAATGGCGGCCGGCTCCCCAGGCGGGCAGCGGGCGCCCCCCAGCGGCGGCGGGAGCACAGGGCGGCGGCCCCGCGCCTGCCGCAGCTCGGGTTGGAGCCGCTGAAGGCAGCGGGCTCCCCAGCAGCGGTACCGAGCCCGGGCCCTGGCTCGCTGTGTTCCCGAGCAGCTGTGCACGGGCTGGGGCGAGGAGGTATCGCCACCTGCCCGGGCACCCACCTGTGTGCAGCACCCAGCACCTTCCCCACGGCGTGCCCGAGGGGAGCGGGGGCGGGTTGGGCTGGGACAGGCACTACCCCAATGGCTCCTAACGCCTCACCCTGCAAAGAAGGGCACGAGAGAGGGAATAAGGGAGAGAGATTTAGGAGTTGGAAAAGTGTAACAACTTTAATGAAACAAGTAGCAGCAAAAAGAAAAGACAGCAGCATTAAAAAGAAAAGAATGCAATATATGGAGAGCTGTACAAAACCAAGACTGAGGTCTCCCGAGTCCAGCCCGCTGCTCCCCACAGAGCTGGCTGGGCTGGTGTGCCAGAGGAGACACATACGGAGAGGGATGGGGATCCGCAGAGCTCATCCCGGTGGAGGGGCAGGCAAGGGATGGGAACACAGCACTGAGCTCAAAAACTGGGCTTCGTTACAATAAATACCATTTAAATAACCTTAATACCACTCTGGCTGGGGCGGGGGGGTGGTGGGTCTGAGTTACACTGTAAAAATTGAACAGGACTCCTGAGACACTGCCCTTGTGCAGCCAGGGGCAGGACCAGTCCCCAGCCCCATGGCTCAGTCTTCCTCAGGGTGAGGGACAGAGAGGAAGGCTGCAATACGATGGAGACCGTGATGAGCTGGGAACTCACTGCAGGAGAGCAGGGAGCAGTCGTGAAGAAAAAGGCAGGCAGGAGAGTGGAGTGTTCAGCAAACAGCTGAGATGACATTTGCTCAAGAAGAAAAATGTATTTGGGGTCATCCCAGGACAGTTTCTTTTATCTGAAACCAACTGTTTCATTTCAGAAATTACCAAACACATTGGAGATTTTGTGGGGTATCTGTTAACTTTTTATTTAGGTCACTTCAAGTTGAAAAGAAAGGTTGAAATAAACAATTTTCCAACTTTTTCTTCTGTTTTAATCTTTAGTAGACCAAAACTCTGCTGAAGGTGTCCCAAGTGCATACAGAAATGCTGTGTGTGTGTCCAAACAAAACCCACAAACCCTTCGTTTTTGCACATCATCATTAATAATTAAAAAATGCTGCCCAGCTCTGGTAACATTTGATCCTAAATTGCTGCATCTGGCTGAAGGCAATCCTCTTATCTCAAACATATCACAGTTACCTCTGTGCAAGCCAAAACTCCACAGAGCCAGCTTTGCTTTCCGTGCAAGGCAAGTGTACAACAGGAGAAAGAGCTGGTAGAGCAGTGGGCACTGTCCCCTGCCCAGCCTGGCCTCTCGTCAGGGTGCTGGCAGCAGGGCAAGCCCCTTTCAACCTGCTCTTGCCTTGGCTTCACCCGGGATGTTCCCACTTGCCTCTTTGTCAGGATGTACACGACAAAGAATTGCTGGCCATGCTCCCTCTGCCCCAGTGACGCCAGGGCTGACCCTTGCACAGCTGCTGAAGCAGGGTGGCAGTGCTGGCAGCAGGAGGCCAGGGATGTGGGGCTCAAAGGAAACAGCCAAGACCCCCCCATGAGCGAGGAGGCGAGATGGATTTGTGCCCTCAATGAACTCAGGCAAGCTCTCGGACCAGGTAAATACTGGGATAAGGAGGCATAAGCCTCTGGTCTCCAGCCAACTGCCTCAATTTGCAGAAGGGAAAGCAGCCTGGCTGTGCTGGGTGGTCTCTGAGAGGAACCTTCCTCAGGGTAAATGCTGACCTGAATCACCTTGCCAAGCCAACCTCTCTTTACTGCACCCATCTCACACAGAACAGCCCCTGGAGAAAAGGGGAGTTAGACAAGATAACTGAGCCTGCTTTGCCTCAGCGTGCTCTCTCCTGCGTGCCTGCCCTACCAACTGCAGTGGGGGGCTTTGACCCTGCTGGAACCCCAGCGTGGTGCCCACCCTCCACATGGTGAAGAGCTGCAGCCACCCGTCGTGCCACACTGCTGAGCAGTGGCTGCTACCATGGTGTAACACAGTGCAGGGGGAAAAGCAAAGCAAACAGGTCTTAGTGCAGGGCCAGGACAGCCTGGACCGAGTTGCAGGTCGCTGTGTGCCTTGGCCAAGCTCTGGTGTATATGAGAAAATTCATGGGTTTTTGTTGTTTTTTTTTTTTTTAAATAAAGGTGCAGTTTACAAACATATCTGTGAGTAAGTAGCTCTGAAGCCAAGAATTTACAGAGAATTACACTTGCTCGTGAGGCTGTCAACTGCATGTAGTTCACATCTGACAAATGTTCTGTGTGCAAAATGGCTTGAGCCCAAGCTGTTTAAAAACAGCTGGATTTAGGTACTTGGTACACACAACTAAGCTGATGACAGTATAATATCATTCAGAGTTTTACATTCCATCTCCAGCATGTCAGAGAAATCATTTTCCTACCACACCAACGATCCTTCTGGAGCCCTGAGGAGACTTCAAAACCTTTTGTGAAAATACTAATTCTACTGAGGGTGATTTTATAAACTATAAAACTTGCACAGAGTGGCTGAAGTGGTTTCAGGGTACAAAGAAATCCAAATTTCCTGGCTGCACAAAAGGCAGAAGAGTCATCCTTTAGCTTTGCTTTCAAGACCAGAATTTGCAGCCATATAAAATTCATTTCTGAGAGTTCTAACACAGTGAGCCTCTTATGCTGCCAGAACCACTGTGGGGCTTGACAACACAGAAACGGCTGCTACAAGGAAACTCTGCTGTTACACAAACATTAAAAGAAACTTGTACCAGAACCCTGCTTTGAAGGAAATGTGAAACAATAACTGTCCTCCAGTACACCCAAGTTAAACTTCATCAAAGATGTCAGCTCCATCTGCAGTAAACTGATGCAAAATTCCAAGAGGGAAACCTGGTACCTGCACAGCATCTTTGTTTTACAAACCCATCCTTGTTGTGAGCTAATTTTGTTCTCTTTCATTCTGGTGCTACCAGACATCTAATGATACAAAGGGAGCATTAGTCCATTTTTAGCATCCTGTGGATTAAACAAAGCCTCCTTAACAAGGATGCTCCCATTACTGAATTTGTCCTCTGAGCAAAACCACAGCTGAATGGTGAGGTGCCCTTCTCTTGGCCAGAGAGACCAACTTGTGAGTTGTCAGCTTGAGGTGGAGAAAAGCAGAGGAAGAAAGTCAATCTGAGAGCCTTTATGTGGGCAAAGCTCTTATTTGCCTTGGCATTCAAACAGGCACTGCAAGACTTGCCCTTCTATTTTAATGTTGCCCTGGCTTGACTGGTCTTAAAGCTGTGACCTACGACTGACCTTGAGTAATGACATTTTTGCCAAGGAACAGAAACATCTGATCTGTAGCAGTAACAAAGAAATTAATCAAGAATTTTATATGTTTATATATAGAAAAAAAGAAATTCCAATCAAAGCTTAAAAAAAATTAAAAATCCCCCTCCCTGCAGCCTGGTAGTGAACAAGGACTGAGCCACAGGAATCCACCTTGCACTTGCCAGCCCCGCACCCTGCCGGTCCGTGACCATGGAGATGCAGCCGTTCCTGCCTGCGTCCAGTCCCGCTGCCCAGAGCAGATGATGCTGCGCTGGGACCCTGTGAGAACAGTCACGTGTGCTGAGAGCTCCTGAAAGATGCTGCTGGGGAAGATGGTCACATCTTAATGAGCTTAGCTGTTAATGTCTAGTTTGGCCCCCTCTTCTACTGTATTTGCTGTATCATGAATGTATATATGTATAAATGTGTTTTTCCCCCTCTTTAAGAGCCTCCCTCCCCTTTACCCATGATAATGTGGAGGGTTAGAGGGTTTTTTTCTTTTTAAAGTGATTATGATTATGTGCAACCTTTGCTCCGGAGTCATTCACACAGAAAGCACAGACAAGCCCCCCTGCTGTGAGGTGACAGCTCTGTCTGGCTCTGCGGGGCTTTGGTATTCATAGCTCTACGAGGTCATCGCTGGAAAAAACCTTGACGGTGATGTGACCTGGCACCTCGGCTGCTTCTCGGCCGCCTCTCCCTCGGAGCTGCAGAGTCTGCTGTTCTCTGGGGTCACTGGGTGAAGCTGCCAGCACCGCCTGTCCGAGGAACTGGTCACACAAGATGTTGCTGTTCCAGACCTAGAGACAAGGGAACAGAAATAAATCCATCTGAAGCAGTGCTGCTCTCACAGTCCACCTGAAAGGGCTGTGCTGGAGGAGGGTCACCCCTATTAACCCCTTGAAAAAGCAGTGAGGAGGGATGTACCACTAAGTTTAGCTAATTGTCTAGAGAGCATGTGGGAAATGCTGGATTTGCATGCTCATTTACATACACTATGCAAATAAGGAGCTAAATGCAGCTTTTTGCTTTCTAGGTCACAGCCTGCCTAGAAGATGAATAAAAATGACCTGTGTGAGCTTAACAGCAGTAAAATCCTACATGTGGTCAGCCTGTCCGTGCCACCCTGCCTGCTTGGGCTCACCTCTGCGCTGCTTTTCCTCTGACCGTGCTGGTGCCAGGTCCACACTGCTACAGCAAGGGACAGCAGTGGTCCTGGTGTTCTTGGACATATCCCTTTGTCACAGCTTGGGATGGGGTTGGGTATATAGCAAGCAGCAACTGAAACACTATTAATGGAGGGCTTTGCTGCTAGTCCCACACACCACTCTTGGGTCTGTCGAGTTCATTAGTGTCTAACTTTCAGTTATCCTGGAAACATCAAAGTGTTTGAGCTGCATACCACCGAGAGATCAGGTGAGGTCTCATGTGTACACCAGCTCTTTACTAAGGGGTAGGCAATCCTGCACATGCCAGGAACACAGACCCTGTTCCAGCAGCTATTGTAGCAGTTCCCTCTAATCCATAACTGCAGTCTGTGGTTTGGGGGACAACAGTCCTGCCATTCTCCTCCTATTTACAATATTTGCAGAATATAGCTGTTAGTTCAGGAGTACTATGGCCCAGAAGTGCTACGCACTGGTACTTTTAAAGGTCATCTAGTCCAACCCCCCCTGCACTCAACAGGGACATCTGCAACTAGAGCAAGTTGCTTAGCGCCCCAGACAACCTCACATAGAATGGTTCCAGGGATGGGGCATCAGCCACCTCTCTGGGAAACCTGAGGCAGTGTCTCACCACCTTCACTGTAATAATTGTCTTCCTTCTCTCTAGTCTAAATGTCCTCTCTTTTGGTTTAAAACCATCACCTTGTCCTGCAGCAACAGGCCCTGCTCAGACGTCTGTCCCCATCTTTCTGACAGGCTCCTTGAAGCACTGAAAGGCCACAATTAGGTCTCCCTGGAGCCTTCTCTTCTCCAGGCTGAACCCCCCCACTCTCTCAGCCTGGCCTCCCAGCAGAGGGGTTCCAGCCCTCAGATAATTTTTGTGGCCTCATCTGGACCCACTAAGTATCAAGCTCTGTTTCTCCAGCTAGTGCTGAGGTAAACAGTGTGATCTAGTTCCCATGGGACTAGAATTCAAGGTAAAAAATTTCTTAATAGTAGCATTAGCTTTGATTTTTCAAATACTGACTCAACACTTGGCTTTTCTTTGTGTCTGTTTCATCAGGTACCAAATGAGGCAAAAGGTAATTCTGTAAATTGTTTCAAAGCCTTGGAAGCAAATATGCCTCCTGATCCCTAAGTGTCAGCAGTGTTTACTGGAAGAGATCTAGACTAGAGAGTTACAGAGGAGGTGAATAGCTCCAAGAGTAGCCCAGTAAGGCGAGCAGAAGTTCTCACACTTCTGGGTATCAGACCTAGCAAGGAAGATTTAGCACATGTCAAGCCCTGTCGTACTCCTGTGCTCCCCCACCTGCCTTGAGCAGCCCACCTCGCGTGGCTTATCTCACCTGGACGACGACAGGACTGTCGATGCTCTTCTTGTAGAAAATGGCTTGCGTGGCGAAGATGGCACTGGTCGTATCGTGTTGCACAGGGGAGCGCACGGATTGGTTCTCACACTTGATAAGCACGTAGGGATCTGCTCCTGAAACACAATCAGCAGCATAGCTCCTAGGACACAAAATGGCAGGAACCAACAGGAGCAATTCCCTGCTGTGCCTGGCAGCTACTGAGCGCAGGAGCGGGGCAGCAGTGCGCGTCTCATCCGCTGCTAGCTGCCCATCACCAGCAGGGGTTAAATACCTCAGTCTTGTAACAACTGGCTGCTCAGAGCTGGTAACCAAGCACCGTTTTTGCTGTGAAACCAGCTCACTCCCAGACCAGGACTGCAATCTTTCCACATTCCGTGTGGAATCCTCCTGGGTTATCTAACAGACAACCTTCAAAGAGAAGCTCTGAGCTCCCTGACTCTGCTCGAGGTGTGAGAGCCAAACTGCATCTGTGCGTTTGCACTCTCATAGGTAGTTCTGGGCATCTGGGCCAGAAGGGAAGGTAAAAACTGTTCATGATCCACAATTCCTATCAAGGGCAAGCACGGGAACTGCCCAGAACTACTTTTAGATCTGAAAGCACATCTCAGTGCTTTAGACTGCCTAGCTTGAAAGTGCTGTCTGCTGTATTCTGATACGGGTTAGGAGGTGGCTTTGAAGAAGCAGCTTCTCTTCCAGAAAGTAAAATATTGTCAAAATGCAGTAACATTTTGCAGGAGTGCACTGGTTTCAATAGAATTTTCTGGGGGAAACTGCCAAAGCAAATCCTCCCCAGTTTCTCATTTCATTCGCAGGAATCTGAGAATTCCTTTGATTCTAGCACTGGGATTGCTGCAATTTTAAAGTTTATGTTATCACAACATGTTTGTACCTATTGTAGGTCCTAGTTAATGTTTTAAATTACACTTTAATCACACATAACCCACTGAGATTATTCAACATTCTAGAAATGCTTTGTTGTTTTTACACTGAACATTTTTACTTTGTTATAAATATTGGCATTTTCTTTCCATTCCAATAGGGAGCAAGAACCAATTTGGAAACATCTGTCTTTATCCTCAAACAGAACGGATCGTTCCACTTTCTAATGAACTTCTGATTAAAACACAGGCACTACCTTTATTATTATTTTTTTTTTAATATATTTCAACATCACTATTTCTGACCATTCCTATTGTTAATGACAGAATATCTGTTTTTTCCACACGTTGCTATTTTTTAGACACAAATTTTAGATAAACCCACTGAATGTGTGTGTGTGTAAGTCAGACTCCTGATCATTCCACACACATCATCACCATCTACTTGGAAACACCACCACTGGAATGACAACCAGAAGGCAGCATAACATGAAGGCAAGTTTCACTTCTTGAACAGTTCATACTACGCAGGATGATTTTCGTCCAAACACATCACTCATTTTCAGGAACAGATACCAGCATCTCGTGGAAACAAACCACGTAACAGCTACATCCAAACCAGAAGGAGCTACTTCTGCTTACAAGAAAGAAACATTTTTTTTTCCACGTGCTGCAGTCCAAGTCCACCTGGCCAGATATGTGATAGGCCTGTTACCCTGACAACCTCTCACACTTTCTATAGCAGGTACCAGTGTATCGGCTTTTCTGATAGGCAATTATTTTCTGTGTCACTGCCTGTGGATTTAGCTCTGGGACATGGGGAGGCACCACGCTGTGTGGTCAGGGATGGGAAAGCTCTTTGCAAACTGATTTGGAAAATGGATCTGAATAAAATGGGGTCTTGCATGAAATGATGTCAACTACTTCGGCTGAAGGCAAAGAGCAAAGCAGCATCTGATCATTAACAGTAATTAAGAGATAAAGGGCATAAGAAGAGGTGGGGAAAGGACACAGAGCTTAAAGAGTTAGCAAGCCTGTCTGCTGGAAGAGGGAGCTGTTAATGAAGGGACTTGCTAAGTGGCAGGAAAAGCAGAGCCAACATTTCAAAAAAACAGGTTCAAATTCTCAGGAGATAGAAAAAAAAAAAAAAAAGAGGTAGAAGAGGAACATGAAAGGTACCTGCACTGCACGACCTCATGGTGGCACTGCCGAGTGGCCAGTTATATTGAGGAGCACTGGCTCTGGTTCCAGAACAAAGGAAAGACATGGGAGAGCTGCACATGTGGGATGAGACAAGGGACATTCCCAGCTACAGTTAATAAATTCATTAACAACAACAGGAGAATTAGGGAAAATCTCCATCCTTTATTGGATGCAAAGGGAAACTTAGTAACAAAGGATGAGGAAAAGGTTGAGGTGCTTTACACCTACTTTGCCTCAGTCTTCAGCAGTGGAACGAGCTATCCCCTGGACATCCAGCCCAATAAACTGGGAGACAGGGAGGGAAAGCAGAGTGAGGTTATCACCATTAAAAAGGAGATGGTCAGGGACCTTCTACGCCACTTGGATGCACACAGATCTATGGGACCAGATGGTTTAGTTTAGACCTGTTTAGTTTCAGGACCCAAGGGTGCTGAAAGAGCTGGCGGATGTGTTCACCAAGCCACTTTCCATCATTTATCAGAAGTCCTGGCTAACTGGGGAGGTCCCAATGGACTGGAGGACAGCAAATGTGACGCCCATCTACAAGAAAGGCAGAAAGGAGGATCCAAGTAACTACAGACCTGCTAGTCTGACCTCAGTACCAGGGAAGGTCATGGAGCAGATCATCTTGAGTGCTCTTACAAATCATACAGAGGACAACAAGTGGATCAGCCCCAGTGAGCATGGGTTTAAGAAAGGCAGATCTTGCCTGACGAATCTGATCTCCTTCTATGACAGGATGACCTGACTACTGGACAAGGGAAAGGCTGTGGATGTGGTCTACCTGGACTTCTGGAAGGCTTTTGACACTGTTCCCCATAGATTTCTAATGGAAAAACTGTCTGCTTATGACCTGGATGAGAATACGATCTGCTGGATCAAGCACTGGCTGGACGGACGGGCCCAGAGAGCAGTGGCCAATGGTACTAAATCCAGCTGGGGGCAGGTCACAAGTGGCGTTCCTCAGGGCTCAGTGTTAGGACTGTTTCTATTGACCATCTTTATTGATGATCTTGATGAGGACATAGAGTTTACCAGCAGTACACTCACAGATGACACCAAGTTAGGCGGGTGTGTCGATCTACGTGAGAAGAGGAAGGCTCTCCAGAGAGACTCAGATTGGCTGGATCGCTGGGCCACTGCTAATGGTCTGAGTTTCAACAAGGCCAAGTCCCAGGTCCTGCACTGGGGCAGAAACAACCCCATGCAAAGCTACAGGCTGGGGGCAGTGTGGTTGGAGAGCTGTCTGGTGGAGAGGGACCTGGGGGTTCTAATTGACAAGTGAATGGACAGGAGCCAGCAGTGTGCCCAGGTGGCAACGAAGGCCAACAGCTTCCTGGCCTGGATCAGAAACAGTGTGAGCAGCAGAAGTAGGGAGGTGATTGTCCCCCTGTGCTCAGCACTGGGGAGGCCTCACCTCGAGTGCTGTGTCCAGTTTGGGGCACCTCAGTACAAGAGAGATCTCGAGGGGCTGGAGAGGGTGCAGAGGAGGCAACGAAGCTGTCAAGGGCCTGGAGAAGAGATCGTATGAGGAGCGTTTGAAGGAGCTGGGCCTGTTTAGTTTGAGAAAGAGGAGGCTGAGGGGAGACCTCCTCACTCTCTACAACTGCCTTAAAGGACATTGTAGAGAGGCTGGTGCTGGGCTCTTCTCTCAGGTAATTAGTGACAGAACTAGAGGGAATGGCCTCAAGCTGAAACAACGTAGGTTTAGACCAGACACTAGGAAAAAATTCTTCATGGGAAGAGTGGTGAGATATTGGAATGGGCTGCCCAGGGAGGGGGTTGAGTCCCCATCCCTGGATGTGTTTAAACATCGCTGAGATGCGGTGCTGGGGGATGTGGTCTAGGGGTGAACTTGCAGAGCAGGGCTAATGGTTGGACACGATGATCCCAAGGGTCTTTTCCAACCTGAGCGATTCTGTGATACAGTTGGCCCAGTTCTTTGCAGCTCTGGGCCTGGTTTATTCACAGTACAAAGACAATGCAGAAACAGCTACAAACACAGAAAAGCAACATCCTAGTGTTTGCCATGAGCTGGCAATGAAAACAACTGGAGCTGCTACTCTGGCAACTGCTCTGGCAGCAGAAGGAAGACTGGGTTCAGTTCAGGCACACGTGTGACTCAAGCTATGCTTTGAGCAACGTACTGTGTATAAAGAGCTGCTTCATCTCGGTCCTATGGCCGCGCTGTTGTATTGCGAGGTTGTACAAAAGAACAGTGTAAAGGGGAAAGCTGAAATCTGTAGAAGTCATGCCTAAGAGCAGTGACATTTCTAAGGCTTAAAGAAATCTATGCACAGTAGCCTAAGGCTAAGTTTTTGTTGGTTTTTTTACTTTTATTTTTGAGAATTGAACTGAGGGTCCAACATCCACATCCACCCAGCTGAGGGTCTAACACCCACAGGTGGGTGGCTGGACAAGGCAGAATATAACTGAGAGATGACAGAGACTGAGCATCAGAAAAGCAGCAGCTTGAAAGCTGAGATGTTGCAGATCAGAAGGTGAGAGAGAAGCCAGGAAACCCCTTTCACAGTGGGGCTAATCAGATACATCATCTCACAGAGAAATGAGTTGCCACCAACCTTCTGCACCAGCAAATAAGTAACCTTTGTGTGAGGTCCTCCTAGCAGCAGGCAAACACAACCACTTAATCTACCTATTTTCTACTTGAATAAACAATTGACTGTGCCTAACTTGAGAGGAAACCTCAGCTTGTCACTCCCAATGACAATTGCTGTGTGGCCTCTTTCTTCATCTCACAGTATTGATTACACCAGAGGCTGCTGTTGACTTTTAAATCTGGTTCACATCAGGAACTGCTCCAGGAGCTGCAGGTAAGGCTGGTATTGTGGTAGCTGACCATGGGACTTTGAAGCCTGAACTCACTTCTGAGAAAGCTGGTCTTTTTCAAACCCCTGGCTGCTATTTCTCCTTGAGATAGGCATGAGAGAGGGTCCAGACGTGGATCCAGAGAAGCCAGAGAGAAGAGATGTCAAGGAGTTGCATTCTTTTGTGGCAGTATTAGGAAGCAATCTTAGAATATGGGATATTTAATGCCCCTGGACACATTACTTTCCAGTGCAAATTTCAAATCCAGTCAGACACTGTGCTTCAAGGAATTTCCAAATCCCCTCTCTTCATCCACCCCCAAACAACCCAAATGTGAGAAACGTGTACCATACCCAGCATTTTACGTTACTAAAAACGGACTCGAGTATCCATCAGCAGCTTGCCAAATTTCCCAGCAAGGTCCTGTTAGGAGGCAGAGTGCCAGTTACGGGCGTTATCCTGGTCATCACACAGCCTGATGTTGTTGTGTAGCACGAGTGGCAGCACTGCACATTTGGCTTCATGTTTGGGTTTATTTTTATTTACACGCTCTCCCTACTTCACTTGTCTGAAGCTGCTGTAAGATGGGTCATTCTGCAAGATGATCTATGAATGTACTCTATGAGTTGGAGATGCTTATAAGAAAAAAAAAAGGCTAATAAAGATTCAAAAAGGGATTTCACAGCAGAACTGAATATAATGGGGAAGCTACTGAAGTAACTCAGCTCTCCTTCAGTGCCCCCTGAATGGATGCCATTTGGCACTACAGGGGCAAAGGCTTTTACTGAAAGCTTTGTGTTGATACAAAAGGACAACTTTTGAATAAAACTTCACAAAAAAAGTCAAAAGTCAAACAATAAGACTCATTTAGGTTTTGTGTTCAAATTCTCTTGTGTTTCTGATGAATTTAAAAATGTTTCTCACAGGGAAATGGAAACACTTCAGAAAAAAATCGATGATAGACTGATTTTTTTTCAACAGCTTGATGAATTCAGTACTACATCGGAAACAGTATCACTCGACCCAATTATGCATTTTTTTTTCAGCAGAAAAAATAATCAAGCAGCAGTTTTGCTTAGGTTTAAACAGAAAAAACCAGTGAGTCCCTTTCCTGTAGATGGTGCTTCCCACAATAGGTCACCTTTTCCAGTTCTGTCAGGGTAATCATCAGCCCAACACGGGGCGCTGAAATCAAAGTGGAAGAAGATGCTTCAACTCAACCTGTGTGCAGGTCCAGAAGGTACTTGGGTTATGCTGTAATTCCTGAGGGTCTGTGTCACAATACACCAAATCCCACCACACTGTCTGAGCTCAAGCCTGGCCTCTGGCAGCTGCAGGCAACTTTTTTTAATGATCTTGTCAAGGCAGTAATTGTGCTAAGGATTTCAAAATGCTAAGGGTGGAGAATTGGCTTTTATTGCTTAACTGCAGGGAATGTTAGAGAAAAATGTTCACGGAATTTTAAAATAAAATAAAAAAAAAAATTACCCTTAAAAAATGAAAATCTCCCTCAAGGCAGGAACGAGAACATGCTGCCTCTTTTCTTCACACTGCCCTGCTATTCTTGTCACATACAGCCCCTTCAGTCTCACCCATCCATCCCACCTTGCTGGGAAGGTGGAGCCCTAGTGCTTGTTTCACCGGGGTGTTTGTGGCTCCTGTTTTTCAAGGTAAGTACCAAGAGAAATGAACTGAATCAATTCTCTGCATCTCTTTCCTCCAAAATTCCTGTCCCCTGAAGAGACAACCAGACTTCACAGAAAGTGGCTTTCACAGTGAAAAGCACATTCAGTCACCACTCAGTGGGTGCCAGGAATAACTAAGAAAAGGGGACTGGAATGAAACTGTAGCCAGCTGGTGGGAGAATTTTTACAGCTGCTTTGTGAGACTGAAGATGAACTGTACTACAGGTCTAAGTCTAATGCTTTCTCCACCACAAGTAGTTAATGCAACTGAGCTCCACATCTTCAACTGTGGAGAGCTGAAGAGTTATCTGCAGCAAACACAGCAGATGTTTCATGAGCCTCTTTAGTTTCCCATTCCAATTTCACTGTGGTATCTTTCCTGCTTTGCTTTCTCCATACCAGCCACTCAGTGCTGGATGTGTCTACCTTTTTCTGTTGCACTGGACTTGGAAAATGAAGGCTGACAGTCAGAGAGTAGGAAATGAGGAAGCAAAGGGCAACTGGACAAGTCTCCTAATCAACTGTCAACATCAGGTGCCAGAAGGACATTTTAGCATCCTGAAGGACACTTCCTTTGACATGTAGATATGTATTCCTGTGCAAGTCATTTAACCTCTCCCTGTCCTAGTTTATCCACCTGAAAATGATTGTTTGAAAACCATAATTTCCTCACTGAAGTGCTATTAAGTTTGTGGTCATGAATAACAAAGTGAAGGCTGTGAATGACATTGCTGATGCAAGTGTAATACACTACGTGAGTCTGTGAGATTCAGCTCTCTCCCTAGATATTTTCCATTTAGAAAACACATAACCCTGAATGGTGAATTTCTTACTAATCCCCATAAAAAAGCTTCTTGGAAGGGTGTGGCTACTACTGCTCATGTGGACCAGCATAGATGACACATAACTCTTGCTGGTTTGCATCATCTTATTCATCTGATCTCTCCTTTTGAGCAGATTTTACAAGGTACTGGGAAAAAAATACCATAAATCTTCAGTTTGTTTGGGTATTTTCCAACTACTTACATATCAACTCAGATTACCCTTAGAGGACTGAAGAAGCCTCTTCCACTCTTCCAGGCTCGCTTTACACTTACCACCTGATCTGTCTTGCTTCTGTAAACCCTCTGCAGAGTGAATTTTGATTTGGGTGACTCTGCGTGGATAGCCATAAAGAAGATTCCAACATGTCATTTTAGGCTTATCTGCCTTCAGCTCCCTGAAAAATCACAAGAAAAGCAAGGGAAGCAACGAATGTCAAGCAAACAATCAACAGCTGTGGAAATCTGGTATATTCAGAACATGAGATTTATAACCTTTCTTCATCTACTGTTCTGGAAGTTTGCAGTACAGAAATGACAGACTTAAGAAGTAAAACCAGAGCGAAGTAAAATCAAAAGTTTGTCATCCTTCTCACGGCAGCAAAAGTGGCACAAAAGCCCCCAACTTTAAATCATGGGAAACAGCATCAAAGTAAGAAAAGAATTCTGTGGGCCTGATTTCATGAAGCACTAGTTCTGCCCTTGCAGACAGTTGCTGGTTTCAAAGGAGATGGTCAAAGAAACAAACTGTAACTGCAAGCACCAGTGCTCAGTGTTCCAGCCTCGAACTGGAGGCAACTACAACAACCAAACCAGAGAAAAGGTCAAGAGACCCAAACAGAATTGTGCACTAGGTTCTGATAAGGAAACTTCACTAATCTTGTCTCTGTGGGCTCCAGATAATAACCTGAACTAATTATTGTACCAAGCCTTGATAAATGACTTAATTTTGCAAGCTTGCATGCATTCCTTAGGGAACAGAATGTAAGAATCTTTGACCAAAACAAAGGCAGTGATGCCGACACAGCAGGAGACCTGTTCAAACTGGCTCTGTAGGTTTGTCAGCAGAAATGAAGATGTCCACCCTAAGACCCTACTAGAGTAACTGCCCCTGTGGGACTAGGCTGAGATTGGGCAGAATCGTGGTTTCTCAGAAAACTAATGAATAGGTAACCGAATTTTTGGCAATCTAATGCGTAGTCATCTATACATTGTATAAGTATGTCCTGGTTAACTGCAGAGGGTAGGCACATATGGAGGAGTGGTCCCCTGTGCACCCAGTGCTGCAGTAAGAATACCTGCTTAATAACACTGCCTTGTTACGGAGTTTATCTCAGAAACCTTGCCCAGCCACACCCAGCCTCCCACTTTGGTGAGGAGTGTTAGGAAGCAAGGGGGCTTGGAAGCTCCAATCTTTGAATCAGTTCACAGAATCACAGAATATATTAAGGGTTGGCAGGGACCCCAAAAGATCATCTAGTCCAACCCCCCCTGCCAGAGGAGGACCACCTAGAGCAGGTCACACAGGAACAAGTCCAGACGGGTTTGAAATGTCTCCAGAGAAGGAGACTCTGCAGCCCCTCTGGGCAGCCTGTTCCAGTGCTCTGTGACCCTCACAGTGAAAAAGTTTTTCCTTATGTTTCTGTGGAACCTCTTATGCTCCATCTTACACCCATTGCCCCTTGTCCTATCACTGGACATAACAGAGCCAGGCTCACCTCCATCCTCCTGACACTTGCCCTTTATGTATTAAGTAAAAGCACCGTGACTGTGCACAAATCCCAGCGAGCCAGCTGCAGATTCTTGGAGGTGACCCTGACCATCTCAAGGGCCTAGTTCTGAAGCGATATGATCTAGTGAGTTGGGGATATTTGAGGGCCACAAGGCAACCATTTCCAAGGAAGTACAGCCAATGTGGGCACGGGAAGATCTCACGTAGCTGTGAGTGCCACCTACCTGAGTTTTGATGGCACGTCTGTGAAGAGTCTCAGGATAAACTTTGTAACAATGCCAGGATGATATGTAGTTGGGATAAGGAGGTAGCGGCCTTGCTTAAGGATCCTCTTCAAGAACACAGTGCGTGTGTTGATGTATGGAGATGTGGCTGCTCTCTCCTGCACGGTGAGCCTGTGTAGTCGATAGCTTCTGTTATCCTCCACCTGCAGCAGAGGGATTAATGCAAGGAGGGAGCCAACAGGCAGGATTTTCCCTGCACATCACACAGCCTTTCATAGGCAGAAAAGGCAATCTGCAATAAAAGGCAAAATCCCCCAAAGCCACAGAATAGCCATTTATGTGTTGTTTTAAGCCTTGAAGCTGTGCTTTAACTATTAGCTATTATTCTCTTCAGGGAACTGATATTTGCCACATCACGGTTAAAGTATAAACCTATTTCTTAAGCATCTCCTGGAGGCAAAGACAGCCCTACATTCTTTTCTGGTAGTTCTCTTTTGTCTTCAGATAATTTAGACCATGGTCTTCTAAAGGCCTTCAGTAATGATAATGAGCCTGGGGGGTTAGAAAGTTTCTGAAACAGAAAAATTATTGATCATAAATTAAGATAGAGCACTGATGCTTTTCTGAAGGTGTGATTTTATTTTCCAGATTAGATATACAGGCATGAACAAAGCAAGTTAAGTTATGCTGCTTTCTGTAATGACACTTTTCAGTATGTGTGGTTAGCTGGTGATGGTGGAATGAATAGGTGTGATATAGATCTCAGCAGCTCTGTCTGACTATTAAAGACTGACTATGTTTTTGGCTAGGGCCACAGACTCAGTGTAGTGCCACTTCTCCAGCATTTGAAAATACTCTTCACTCTTTGTCACTTGGCTTTACTTGCTGATGAAATGGAGGCAGGAGCCTACAGTGAGAAGAAGGGGAAAAAAAAAACCCACAACCCTCCATGTTCCAAGCATTTTTTTGTGTCCTTCTCTTCCAAGCTTGGGGTAGGAAAAGCACTTAAAATTCTTTTGCAATAGGGAAAAATGACTGATGTCCATTTAGGTCAGAGTTTGAACTGAACTAAATTCAATTTAGTTCAAATAGTCTGGCTTATGTCAACTCTGGTGACTAAGTGCAGTACACATGCAAAGCTCATGGAGAGAGGAGAGCCAGGCCCCACCGTGACAAACATGCATCTATCTGGCAAAGATCTCAGTGCCAGGATGAAGCAAGCCTGCTGGGCAAACTCTCAACCAGGCGTGGAGATGCCTGCCTACCTTGAGTATTTCAAAGCCAATTGGGATGCTGTCTCCTTTCCCCTCTTTCTTGTATTTGCGGCGATCCTCCTGTTGTAATGAGACCAACACTTTGTCTTCGGCCTTCTTAACGTCAAAGATGTACTAGTAGAAAAGAGAAGAGCATAAACTGTTAGAAGTGCCTTTGGACACTGAGGACAAAGCCATCACCAAGGAAATGTGCACGTATGAAAGAAGCAAATGAAAATGCATGTGGAGGTGGGAGGAGAGTTCTCTGTGTAACAGACGTTCCCAGCAATTAACAGCTGAAAATTTATGCTAATAATAAGGATCTTTAAAACAAAAGTATCAGAGACACTGAAACATGTGCTGTCCTTTATGAGAAATACCTAAAAGCAGACTCCAGATGGGGTCTTTGATAATTTCTGATTCTTCTTTTAACTTGAGTATCTAAACAGGGCCCATAAATTTCAAACACCATTATGTAGCACCTGCAAATGAAGGAATCTTCCAAATCATAGTTAAAAAAACAACCCCAAACCCACAACTTCAGCCCACATCTACAATTTCTATTTAATATAAGAACATCAGGAATGTTAATTTTGGTCTTTCTCATGTTTCCTGAAAGTCTTAGGAATATCCAGTAAAAAGGGCTAAGGCCTCCTGCACCTTTAACTTGCAAAGCTTTTATCCAAACTGTTTAAAGTAAACTTGAATCAACTTGGGTTGAAGACCAGCCAAAGGAAATTGTTTCTAAGTTAGGCAGCAGTTCCTATCTCAATAAATCAGACTTGAATTGCTTACATTATATGGATGCTCTATCACTGGATGTTGGACCAGGCTGGAAAGGGCTTTAAGCAACCTGCTCTAGTGGGAGGTGATCCTGCCCATGACAAGGGGCTTGGGACGAGATGACCTTTAAGGTCCCTTCCAATCCAAACCTTCCTAAGATTCTACAATTATTAAGTATCACTGCCAGAGCAGTTCATGGGTATTGTACCCTTTCAGGAGACAAAAAAAAAGTCAGATACATGTTTCTTCATAAGACAAAAATTAAACACTCAAATTTGTTCACTATTAGAGACCCCTTTACGTGTTGTTTCTTTGATGCATACAGAGGGTGAATCCAAGTTGTCAGAACCAGTGGGAAGAAAGAGGACACCACACCAAGTTTAGACAGATGCCATATTTTTCCATCCTCAAAAACCTTTAAATGTGAAACAAACACATCAAAGCATAAAACTGCAGCTGCACACAGCTGGGTACTGTGTGCACCACACATTCTAATTTAAGCTGAAATTCTCTGACAGCATGGAGAGGAATATCATCAGTGATTTAGTTCCTCCCTCCCTGCTCCTCCGAGAGCTGCTAAAAAGCAAATCCTCACTGAGCTTTGCTCTGAGGTAGATCCTGAGATTGCCTTGGTTACTGTTGTGAAATGATCCCCCGTGATGACCTCGCATCCCTCTGTGGTTAGAGCTCTGCAGAGCAAGGCACCATCCCATTTCTCATTCCTGGCCCTCACTGCCCAGGCAGTGTCACACCCACAAGGTGTGAGGAAATACCAACCTCTAGCAGAGTTGGCAGAAGCACAGCAGTATTGGGAAGAAAATCAATACCTTGCCAAGCCTCTGGGCTTCATTAGTCGTTCATGGTATTTACAGTCCACATTGGCCTCCTACAGAACTACTGCTGTTTTTTGGTACAAATTCAGTGCTTCTTTGTACTCTTATTTGTGTGTTCTATCAACAGTGCGTCAGAGAAAGCACAGGACCCTGAAGAGAGACCCAGGGGTTGTAAAAAGCCTCTGCAGAGAGAATCCAAGAAGTGAGATCTCAATATGCAGCAACACCCAGTAAAGCACGTTTTAACTCTTGTCCCTGTTGAAGCACGTGCAGTGTTACCTTGTCAGATAGCCTAGAGGCTAGGTTCCAGGGCAAATGCAGGGGTGGAAGGGGAACAGTGGGAGTGCAAGAGAACATTCTTGGTCTGATCAGAGTTATGAAACTGTGACCATCTTTGATCTGATGGCATTTCAGCTGTCTTAATGGGTAACAATCTGGAAATCAGCAGGTAGCTGTAGGAATACATTTACACATGGCTTAAATTCCCTTATTTTATAGGGACTGTAAGTGTCACAATCCCTCTTTGTACAGATAAACTTCACAGGAGGCCTCAGTATCAGGCATTTCACTTGGGGAGAACAGAGATTATCTCTAGACTCTGGTACTATGTGCCACAGTAATTTATGATGGCCCTAAGCTAACATAAATGTGTTCCAGGGCTGCTATTAAGAGCCTTTTAATCAACTACTCCTGAGATAACACTGGAATAAAAAGAACTTCCATTGCATCAGGCACTGCACTCAACCGTAACGTGTGTATTTTGCTCTCTGAAGCAAGTAAAGGCTTACAGATGAAATCCAGGCAAGCAGTTGGAATACATCCAGAATCATATAGGAGAATATCTGAATAAAATCACCCTGGACATGAGGCACTGACAGAAGACAGAGCAGTGAAAAGCTACTTCTCCATCTACACCTGCATGACAGGATGAGCTGGGAGTTTGAGATTCACTCCTAGTCTGGACAGCAAAGGCTGCACTGCTCCAACACACTGTTATGAAAACTGGGGATGCAGACAGAAACCTCCCACACAAGGGCAGAGAAGCAGACACAAGAATGTCTTTAATTAATCTGACCTATGTGGTGAGTTACAAAATAACAGAAAGTTCAATTTTCAAAGTGCTAACTAAAGCAGTAAGCGTCCAGATCTCATTGCCAGTGATGGAACTTACATGCACTGGGATGAAAATGGGAAGGAAGGTGAGAAATGGAGTAAGAACAGAGGAACTGGATAGCTTGAAGGTCACCAGGGAGGATGAGACAAGTAAAGTTCTGTAAAGCTGATGAGAGGGTGAGCTTGGGGAAGATCTAAATACTTTCAAAATCTTAGATTAAAGCAAAAGGACACTAATTAAATACAGTGGACCAAATCCCCAGGCTGTGTAAGTGAATGGAGTTTTGTCATTAGAAAATCAAACTTGCTGCCTTTTTGCAACTGGAAACTGAAAGAAGTCCAGGCAAGACTTCACTTATCCTGGTGTGTCTGACTCATCAGCTCCAAACATGATCAGTCCTAAACAACTACATACACTCTTCTGAGAGACTCCATGGAATTCACTGAAACATGTGGTGAACCAGCACAGCCTCAGAGGCAATGAGATTTCTGTCAGGTAGTCACTGCCCAGTCCTAAATAGAGTGGCTATTTCAGAAGCCCTAGGTACACTTCAATACCTCACCAAATAGATGGATTCCCACCTGGGGATTCTGAAGGAATGTCTCTCTGTTATCAAAGCATCCACCAGAGCGATTGAGCAGGGGCTCTGAATTCTTTGCCCAAGCCCCATGCATCATTTTCTTCTCCCAGGTCTTGTGGATACTGAAGTAGGAGGTATTCACAATCCGGCAGATGTCCACATCAGTGAAATTCTTACACCAGTCTTCAAATGTCATCCTGTTCCATGGGACACCAGGAAAGTCATGGTTTATTTAAAAATAAACAGTGATACTCACACAAAGAGACAAAATAACACACAAAATCTTCCACTAATTTAAGAGGAGACATTGCTCAGCTGTCCAGAGGACAAACTGATTCACTGCAAAGTTCTCCGTGTGGAAATACTCATGAAGCCACAACCACACTATCTTAGAACTTAATTTAGAGAAATGTGACCTCAGCGTATTTGGTCAGCTCTGGATTTGTTCCATTGCAGCAACTAAGCCTAGAGGTCAGGTTGTATCTACCAGGATGGATTTGGTAACATATTTGGCGAAGGCACAAGAGATTACCTGCAACCAAAGCATCTTCTGCTCCTCATTAGTATGATCCTTATTGCTAATGTGTTCCTGAGCATGACTCAAACCTCTGTACTCTGGACACAGCTTTTATTTAGCACCATCTCAGTGCTATAACCTGTACCTGCTGAAGTGATAGCCTGTATTGCAGAGCATTTAAAAACCATTCACTTGGTACCTCTGAACTACCATCATGTCCTGGCTTATCAATGGCTCAGAACCAAGCCCTACAGCTGGCTTCCAGTTGCCAGCTCCAACAAAGCCAAGCTAACTGCCTTTTTGTACTGAGCCCTACTGGCAGGCTTGATGCAACACTGATGATCTGCTGAAGAAGTTGCTGGGGTGCCTCGGTGTACCCAAGCTTTAAGTAGAGTCACAATTACTAGAGTTCTAGAGATTTGTAGAGAATGGATGCTTCGTGTGCCCATACTGGAAAAGTCTGACAAATATCAAAATTCAGGGCCTGCAAGTGTATTTACTGATATGGTTGACCCAGAAATCCTACAGCTGTTAGTAAACAGGATTGACAGCGTGTTCAGTATTTGGCATTCTGTCATGTAAACCAGTTTGTTTGTTGTCTTGGATTAGGAGCAAATGTCCTAAATATAGAGTTATATATAGTTATAGGTTTTGAGAGAGTTTTGAAACTTACTAAGAGCTACTAATTTTGTTCTACTGGTTTTTAATCCATTTTTCCCCGTTACTCTCTGTCATTCCCTGAGAGTTTAAAAGAAAAAGACCTTGTGCCAGGACTGGATAATCTTATCCATTTGGGGAAGTTGTTAAATGGCAGAATTAATGACAATTATTCAGAGTAGCCAGCATCTCCGAACCCTTCACAGGACTCCCACTCACCAGAACTCTCCATCATTCTCAAGAGTGAGTCCCAAGCTCTTACGTTCTGAATTGCTGACTTTCTTCCACTCCTCAGAACTAAAAGGCAAAAGAAAAAAAGAGGGGGAGGGGGGGACAGATGGACAATACAGATAATTAATAACTTTAAGTACTCTCACCTGTAAAAAAAAGTAAGTAAAATTCTCTCACTGTCCCACGTTATAAAGGTAAGTGAAGGGAGTACTGAAAGGACAGATGATATTGAGGAAGAGAGTGTGGCCTTACAGGAAGAGTTTTACAACATGAATTGATTTGAAAGCTACTAAAAAAGAGATGAATGGGAAATTGGCACAACTAGAGCAGAACCTTATTGATTTTGTTTGTCATGCCCTCCCTTAGGACACTTCAACAACTGGTTTGGAAGGTCATGTTAGATCGACTCCATTCCCTGAAGGCCCTTCAAGAGAAACCTGGCTTTCCTCCTCAGGAGCTTATTGAACACTTCACTTAGACCAGAGTATTCTCTTTGTCTTTCATCTCCTTAAATAAAACAGGCCTGAGGTCTGAGATTTCCCCAGAGAGCCTCTGAGAAGAATCTGTTGCTGCAGGAGCTTACTGTCCAGTTTCCAAAGTAACACTAGACTGCACAGACACTTCATTACCTGCATTAGTATATAACTTATGTGCTCTGCATTGTCCCCTGGAGGCATCTTCCTCTTTCCACTGAGCGCAGGGGAGCGCAATCCTAAATGCAGGCAGCCTGATGCTTCAGTCAGACACCATGATGGAAGACAGCACGAGCGTCTTCCCTGATGCCTTACAGGAGTCAGAGCCACAATTCCTCACTCCCTTTCCAAAAGTACTTGGAGGATAAAGTTGAAGGTGCTTGGCAGGAGGGAAGAGAGTCTCCTCAACATGACAGTGTCACGGATGAATACATTTGACACAGTTATAATTTAACAGCAATTCAAAATGTATTAATAGCACGAGATAAATCAAAAAGGTTGAATTCAGCAGCACTTAATGATTAACCAACTCAAAGATTAACAAGTGGTTCAGTAAAATATGTTGTAATCAAACAGCAACTTAATTGCAGACTTGAAAACTATAAGATTCACACTAACTTACTCCAGGGTACTCTAATTCAAAGTATGTATATATATAAAGCACAAAACATACAAGCACATACAGACAGACAGAAATATATGGATCTAATGCACCCACACTCATGAGGGTCAATGTGTCTAATCAAACCACACAGATGAGGAGGGAGGTGGGTGGAAGAGACCAGGCTATAGTTAAAATTTCCCTCTTTGAGTCTGGAGCAAATACACACAATGCATCAGCAATGGGCAATAGTTGAGTCTCAAGGAGGACAACTTGCCCTGGCTTTCTGTCGACTTTGCCATCAGATGGTCCTGAGAGGTGTTCCAACTCAGAGGAGATGCGGGTCACAGCCCACCACAATCCAGGAGATCTCAAAGAGTCTCACTTAGAATCGCTGTTTATAGGGTCTGAGATAACTGACTTTTGTCAGGAACTTTTCCATTTCAGCCCAACTCAGGTGATGTAATATTCTGGTACTTTCCACCAGTTGCATTTGCCCAGAACCTGCTAGATTTTGGGGTCCTGGTATCCTCCCCACTTTGGACCATGACCCAAGTACACACGTACTAGGTTGTCAAAGGTTGATTGATCAACATGAAGGGGGTGCCTTAATGGTCTGGTACACTGCTTACAATCTGTACTATGTTGTCGGGGGGAACAGATTGTCATTGTTGTCCCCAAAAAATAGGAGAAGCAGGAGCCAGATATGTTAAGGGGGTTCCTCAATGTTCTGGTACACTGCTTTTCACAATCCACACCTGACTTCCCAATGGATTGTTGTGGGGCCCAGGGAGGGGGAGTCACACCAGGCACTGAGCGGCCTAAAAGCATTGGAGAATTGTAACACCATAAACAGACAGTTTCTTAACCCATCCAGAAATTCACAATTTAATTCTGTTAGGCCAAAACCCATGGGCCAACCTCAGAGCTGTCAGTGCTTCCACTGGAAGGAGTGAGAACTGTGCCAAGGCCGGGGCTGGTGGGGAATCACAAATTAAACAAGACACAGTAACTATTCTGCACATTCTTCACATTTCACCTGAACCAAACTCTTTGAAAGTAATAGATTTTTGCTAGCTCAGTATGCTGCTGTTAAGAACATTGCATTATTAACTGCTAACAGTGGCTGGTGAGCAGAGTGTTGAACAGTAACATTCAATTCAGATGCTTTTCATGTGTAAATTGCCAGCGATGGAACATATCCCCTCCAGCAATCATTTCTGTCTCCGTAGGGGTGCCTGCTAAGCTTATGGCCCACATTCAAATTCATTAGAAAATAATACAAGAAATTACAAATGTGGCAATTTTACAGCATTTTTCCCCAGTCACTTAAATTATCTAAGAATAAGTGCCTTATACCATCTCCAGCAGCTAGCAATTACAGCTAAGAAACCGCGTGGCAGACAAACTCAGTGGTGAAGCTGGGAACAAATCTCATGTTCTTGACTCGTCACCTTAATGGGAGGCTATTTTTCTACTCATGCTCCAGTGTGCCAGAACAGAGCTGTAACCTCCTGGCTCCTCCAGGATGTGTTCATTTGCTCAGAGAATGCTGGATTTGGGAGGAGATGACAACAGTCCAGCCATCGCTGAGCGTCGCAGACCACTGCTGTTCTCAACAGTGTTTAACCATGCATCTAGCTTCCAGGGGCCCCAGCCAGCTTCGTTACTTTGACACTGGATTTGCAGCACTTACTTGTCGCTCCAGGCACCGTTCCACTCTCTTTTTCCCCAGGGGTTCCTCAGCCTGATCATGAACAGCTTTTCTGCCTTCAAAGAAAACATGAGCCTTTCTCCAAGGCGCAGCTTCCGAACTGCAGTCACCGAGTAGGCATGGCCAATGACAAGGCCCATCTCTGTCTCCACTTCATTGGTATTGCTAGAGGAAGCCTTGAGCACCAAGAATGACAATTAAAAAAAGAACTCATCATTGAGAGACCCGACAGCTACGTGTTCAAGAGGCAGGATGGGGAAGGCTTGTTTTCTTCCACAGAGCCAAACGTTCCCTTCCCAAGTGATTTGACTATGCAGGATAGCAGCGGTGCTGGGGCTCAAAACAAGTAACTCACTAATCTGGCCTTTTGCATGGTAGTGCCAGGCAAGCCCTAGTAGACAGACGCCCAGAACACAGGTGAATACTGCTTGCTACAGCCACCCTGCCTCCTCCTGGCCTCAGAATTAAAACACTGGACTGATGGACAACCTTTATCAGTCCTTCCAAAACCTTTTTGTCTTCACAAAATGGCTCTTCTGGATATTGATGACTGTGCTCAGACGATGCACTGCCCGGTGATGTCCTCAGCTGGACACTTTGCAGGGTGTAAGGATTCAGCTGGTGAGTCCAATGCCTGTTTCTGTGTAATGGTAAGTTTGATACCCAGGAAGATCACCTGGCAGCAGGTAAAAAGACAGCACAGCAAGAAAACTTCCTAGCCATTTGTCAAACTGTCCTGTACCTCACTCACGACCTGGCAGGCCTCTCTTACGTGGCAACTGGCAGATCTGCAAGCTTTCTTAGCAACTGGTTTTGCTCCTCTTGGACACATAACATAAGCCTGGTTTCCAGGAGTAAACTGTCCTTCTGACTGATGTAGGCCTCAGCAGATGCTGATCTACATAAGCATACATACAAATTGTCAGGCTCTGAAAAAGACCACAGTTTAATTTAATACATCCAGATCAAAAATCTCCTAAGTACATCTAAACCAGAAAAGTAGTGCCATATAAAGATGCTGGTGGTGCTTTGACTGACTGGTACACCACTGCTGCTTCTGAGTGACACATACCAGCAGGACAGTGGACAAAGTAAAGCTGTTCCAGTGCCATAGCCCTTGTTCTGAGCCGGCAGCAATCCAAATGGTCCTGCCTCTGGATCCATCACACCCTCGCTGGAGCCAGCATGGGCATCTTTGCACTGAGCCATAACGAGGGTCTCTCTCATCTATACTGTGCTACACCTCATCAGGCCTTAAGACACTCACTCCCTCTGACAGCAAGGAAGGAAGATTTGACTCAGTGCAGATCCTTGTGTGTAAACTTGTAATAACCCAATTAAGAGCTCGACTATCAAGCAAACCTTTGCCCTGATAAAGAGAGATGGACTTACTGGAGTTATGAAATGCACAAAGTACTTCCTCAGATATTTCTACTCATTCAAAATTTCTCTGGTCTAAACAGACAGGGTCCTTCTCCTAAGGCAGGTGTTGCACTGATACAACAGCGTTCAGTCCCCGAAGAGAAGAAATCGGGGAAGAAACAAACAAAAAAACCCAAACCCATAGAATTTATATCAAATTGGAACTGACAGATGGTCTGGCAACTGTGAGACTCTTGCCAAGACCTCTTTGCCTTTCACTGAGCACAGCTCCTGAAGCATCAGCTCATGGGCTCCAAGACTGGCTGACATTTCCACTGGGTTTGGGCTTTCTCCAGTGTAACACTTTCACTTGCATTTTTCACAAGTAAAAGCAAACAAGAGTCCTTGACATCATGGGAGTCTGTAACCTCTCCTGCTGCCTTTATTATCCCCCAGGCTTTTCTTCCTGCTGGGCTGCCTTTCCCACCTCATTCTGAAGATGTTTGTTTATCTAATTATTTATTTATTTAAGCATCCTCTGTCTTTTCAAATTTCTAAATAGTGAAGCTCTGGGCTATTTTGTAATCCAAGGAAAATTACGACTTGTTTGCAAATCAGCAATGAAGCCACTGGAGTACTAAATATTCTATACCTAACATGCTTCATTGTGTGCATAATACATCTATCAAAAAGTGATAAATGAGACGAGTCAAGCCAAACCACTAAGAACAGCCCCTGTGTAATCAATGTTGAGAAGCATCAGCATTTGACAGGCAGAAATAAAATGCCAGAAAGCAGTGAAGGTGTTACAACTCTCTAATTAATTGCTTTTTAAAAGAGAATTCCCTGCACTTAGCTTTATCTCTTCACCAGTGAAGAAACTAAACTGCCTTAGCACTGGGGAGCAGCCTATCATCCCAGAAGCAACATTTTACAAAACCAATTCACACCAGGAAGTCTGGTCTGCCAGCCTAATCTGAGCAAATCAGATGGAATTCTTTCTAAATACAAATTCAGACTTTTTGATAAAGGTAAAACAAACACCAAAGACCTAGAAGAATTTGTTTCTGAGCTTTTGCCTGATGTTGCTGGGAGGGACAGTTCAGGACTCCTGTTCTACCCCAGCTGAGTTCTCAGGTTCAAATTCATCTCCCAGAAGGTATCATGTGTTCCTCTTTGCTACCATGGCACTGGTGTAGGGCAGAGCAGTGCACTGCCAGGGCCAGCTAAACAGATTCTCAGCCATCTCCCAACAGGGCTGATTTTCTTTTCTTCTAAACAACTGCACAATTACCATGATGTGCACAAGAATTTCTGAATGAACCAACACTCAGGGAAAGTTAAAGTGTTTAAGTCATTTTACTAAGTCCACATAAGATTGGCCTTAGCTAAGGTCCTCAACTGGAAGCAGAGAGCATGGCACTAAGATGCTGAAGAGCATCCAGATGCCAAACCTGAAACTTCTTGAGAAAGATCCCTTTCTGACAGGCTGCACTTGAAAAATCATTTAAAAGCAACCTTTTAGGAGATACTCAGGTGCCCTGGCAGTTTGTTAGCCCTCCATATTAAATCACAGCTTGAGACAAGGTGAGAATTTCAGCACTACTCAGACGTGGCCTGACATTGCAGACTTTGACAGAAAGGGAGTTAAGCCTCATTGTCACTGGTTTCCCTGCTATGGTGAGGGGCTGTGCAAGGCTCTTGTCTGCCTGGGGTTTGTGCAGTACACAGCACCCTTTGGGAGGTGCTACTCCCCTGCCTTCTAGCACCTCAAGAGAGGTAAAGCTTCCACAGAAGGCAACGCTGCATCCCTCTTGGGCAAGTCACTCCCTCTCTACTGACTAAAGGAACTTCAGGCTCCAGGCCTGCTACTCTAGGCACTGAGTTAGCTGCCTCACCTCAGCCACTGTAGGCAAGTTTTGCTGGTTGATTCTTTTGGGGAGTCTTATTAACAAACAGCACTACCTGAATAACCAAGTGAGATCAGCCTTTCAGCCCAGCTCCATTGTTACACCGACCAGACAACTGTATTATCCCAACCAAAGTCAAGAAGTCCCAGCAGCTTAGGGCTGGCAGAACTGGTTTTGGTAAACAGATTTCCCTAAGAAATAAAGAAATTGAACGTTGCCATCTGGCTTGTAAATTAGGCCATTCTAGGTGGATTACCTGCGGGTCAATACACAACTGTGGCCATTCAGAAAGAAATGCATTTCAGATGCATAGCAAAGGGGCTTTGTGGTTTTGTGATTGTATTCAGTGTCTCATGGAGTTGTACTTGGCTGACAGTGCTGCCAACTTGCTCGATTTTTCCATATGAGGCTTTTCTAAAGCATACACATGAAGGACATATTCAATATACTTATACTAATGATGGGGTTTGGTGTTTTTCCAGATTTTTTTCATTGAAAATAACTCTGAAATATCTCCATCTCTCTACGTACCGCAATGTAACAGCTGATCAACCCGCCTCTTCTATGCACTTTCAGCAAGTCTTCAAACAGCTTCATCTGCTCAGAAATAATCTCACCATATTTGCCCTGTACCAAATCAATAGATTCTGCCACTGCTCCAGTGAAATCCACGATTGCATCTGCAGCGCTGCCTCCATCCAGGGCTTCGTAAGATCCTGCCAGCCTGCAGGTAACACAGAACATTCTTGGTCACCAAGTGGCTCTTAGAAGTGGTCTAATTTGGCTTGAATGTCTCACCAAAGAAAAAACAAACCAGAACAAAACAAAACAGCAGATTGAAGATAAACCTTTTCTGGGTTTCTAGGAAAGGAGTGTAACGATCCTGAAGGCTTTGGGCTACTGAAGTAGAGTGCATTGCACTCTTTCCTGATTCACTTCCTCCCTCCATGCAGATCAAAGGAGAAGTTTTCAATCTTTTTTTTTTTTTTTTTTAGGTTCTCTATCAGCAGCAAACATAAAATCTATAGAAACTATGATGGAGTTGAAAGACAAAACAGGTGGAGAGAAGGGACAGCACCACGGACTAAAAAGACAATGAAAATAGCTCATACTTTGCATAAGCTTTCTCCAATAATGCGCTCCAGAATTCATTTTTCACGTTGGAATGGCAGTAGATTAACTTCCCGTCCACTGTTGGCAGCAGATCATCAACCACCACCTCTGTCCATTCTCCAAAGCACCAGAAACGGAAACGGAAAATCCCAGCATATTTCTCTGGGTGTTTATGGTCCCATTCTTGTTCCTTAAAGTCTGGAATCACCTGAGAAGCCACATAAGGGAAAGGTCATCAAATGCACTATGTTAAGGTTTACTCAGAGGGCAGAGTGCCCTGGAGCATGCACTACTACTACTACTACTACTACAGCTTCACAAGCATTTAACCTTAAGTAGATGAAAAGGTGAAAAAATAGTGAATTTGGTACAAAGCCAAATCCAGTCCCACTTCAAAGAATCTTTTAGGAACGTAAAATGCAAATTGATCTGCAGAGAAAGACAATCGGAACCCATTGCACTCTCTGGCTTTGCTGTATTTCTTCTTTGGTGCTCAATGGGACTGTGGAGTGGGGAGATGTCATAACATGAAAAATGAGCTTCTAAAGAAAGGAAGACTTGAAATCACTAAAATTCACCACTCATAACAGGCACATTAGTCCTAGAGGGAAAAACATTGGCTGATAAGCAGGCAAACAACCAGTGTTTATGAGCTTTATTTCATGCACCAAGCACATTGATCACCTACCTGCTGCCAGAGAGTCTTCCTCAGAGCCAAGCAGGAGCACGCAGCCACAAACCAGCAGTTGCCCAGGGTGCCTTGGTGTAAGTCGTGGGAGCTGATTCCATTCACAAACAGGTAAGGGTCTTCACAGAGGTCCTAACAAACCCAAACAGAGGCTACTGGAGACTCCAGAAATAATCACAGCATCCTTCCAGCTATCCCTCTCCACACTTTTGTTGCATCATATTCCCATTGAAGTGTGGAGTTTCTGTACCAGGAAGTTAAAAAGCCCTCTGGCACCGAGTATATTTGAAATTCAGGGCATACAGGAGCATTTAATTCTTACAAGTAGATTGTGTTGCCTCATCTAGGTACCATGACTTCCCAATTTTTTTGCCAGAGTTCCCAGTTCTGTCTTCAGCTGAAGGTGATCTTTGAGGACTGGAACAAATATAACATTTGGAAGCCCATCAAGAAAGGCAGCAGGAAATGATGCCACTGACACCAGAGTTCTAAGCAATTCTTCCTTCACTGCCACTTCCCTGCCTGACATACTGGAAACCCTCCTCCACCAACAGCATGAGTTACTGCAATGACCTCTACCACCCAGTGCTGAAGCAGACAGAGAACACACATCTGTGAAATACGCCTCTCATCCTCCACGTCTCATCTTTCTCATTTACCTGGCTCTCAGTAGAACCACTCGTTCCTCCTCTCCCATTACCTTCCTGGCTCCATCTCTCTTTACAGGCAGATTCTCACCAAAGCATAGCTGGCTCCTCCTGTGATGTCTCCCTGCTCCTCACCAGCTTGCCCCTTGTTTGTGTATCTGTATATCCTGTGGACCAAGGCACTAAAAGGAACACCTCTAAGTATCACTGAACACAGGAAAGCCGTAGGGGTACATTCTGCAGCAGGATTGTGTTGTTTACCAAGAAACCCTTGGTAGACTGTGTTTTCCTGAATGGATACGTATGTGTCCTCACAGTCTCAGAGAGAACCTCCCAAGCAACACTTCAGCAAACAGGAAGTCTGACTGTCCCATAACTGATATAGAACCTACTGGTTTCAACCTAGTGATTGCTTGTGACACTCGTGTGAATCATTGATTTTCTGACTGGTTGAGAGGATGGAAGAACAGACAGTGTTAAGAAATTGTGGTCTTTCACAGTATAAGAATAACCCTCAATTAGAGCACTGTAGAAAGGAAATGATCTTATATGCAGCATTAGAAATGCAGAATAAATAACTTCCTCTGACCTCAAAATGGCAGGAGACTCCAAATTTACTGCAGTCTTTCCTATTTGTTACTAGCAGCAGAATAAGGAGCCATGCTCCTCACCTCACGGGTTCTCACCACCCTTTGATAACTGCAGATGATGATCCCAAACTACCAGGAACACAACCCAAGCCTGGCTACGTGCCACAGGCGTGTCAAAACCCCTCCATCTTCCCTTTGATGGGACTGTGACAAATCAGTACCGGCTGAACTTACTCTCCAAGAAAAGAACCACCTCAGTGCTGGGCTGGAAGCCTGTTCTGCTGGGCTGGAAGCCTGTTCTCCTGGGCTGGTTTAGCAGATGGCAGGCTGAAGTCAGCTCACGGTATGTAATGCCCAGAGCTGCTGCTCTTTTCTTTAAGAAAATGGTATTTTTGGCATCAGACTTTTCTCGTTAAATAATAATTGGTATAAATTTTAAATGCCTCCTGAGAAATAAGTGATCTTTATATGACATAGTTCTTCTGGCAGTATTTCTTACATGTGTCTTCACTTAGAGAAATTTCAAAGCTTATTAACAGACCTTAATAAAATCTTGAGAACCAAACTGGTGCCTCCGAGGAAAACTGACTGTGTGCAGGATCTGCATCATGGACAGACTCACTCAACCTGCCTGGGTGCTCTGCTAGGGAACAGGAACTTCAGGCTGGCACCAAATTCAGCTGAGGTAAGTCAACCCAGCTTCCTGTTGCAAGGGTCGACAGCAGTTGGCTACTTGGCCTTCAGGGCGGTAGCGCACATTCCACACTCGGCTGGGGTAGATTCAAGTTTCATGATCCCATTTCCGTGCATCTCTGGCAGTAATAATTTCAAAACAAAAACGTTTGTTTTCCCTTTCAAAATGTTCTTTTGTTAGCGTAATAAACAAGGGATTAATTGAACCTTTGGGGTTAAAGCTGTCCAAACTTTTCTATCATAAAAGGAAGCCCAAACCTTCATTGGTTTTGAAAGAAATTAAGCACTACCGTGTATTACAAATATCTTATTTGGTTTGTTTTGCTAAAAATAGCCACGTTTTTAATTGAAGTGTCTCTTGCATCTCACACAGTCCTCAGAGGAAAAAACAGAGCTGCGTGTGTCAGCTGCCAAACATCTGGATGAGATTAGCATTTGCTGACCACTGGGGTCCAAAGCAAACACAGAACAGCAGACCTTAGGAACAGCACCTCCCTGTTTCCACCGGTCACGAAATTCTTCAGGATCCTGCTTGATAAACCCTTTATATTAAGCTGCATAGTAGCCCTGGACTTCTGAGACTAAAAAACAATGCAAGAAAATGACATTAGCTCTGCTTCTCTTATCATTAAGTTCAGCTCCTGTGACTGTCACTGCTCCAAGGAGCTGCACAGTAACACATAGGTGTGAGCTGTAGCTAATTTCAGCTGTCTGCTCCCTTCTGGGCTTTTTGCTTTCCACCACTTAGGCAGCAGAGCAAATTCTAAGGAATACTTTTGAGATGGAATTAGCTACCTAAGCCACAATGTGCTATTTAAGTATATTATTCTGCAGTCCTTATGAGGCTCTTTAAGCATTTTTGGTTGCTTCAGGCATATGAAAAAAACAACTTAATAAAACAAACCCAAAACCTAAACAAAAAACTTTTCCAGTGCTGCAGTGATAATTTAGGATGGTTGCTGATCAAGCCAACTATCATCAGAGAAATTACAAGGAAGAGTGACATGACATACGGCCATGGCATTTCAGGAGACATGGTGCCTTCTCTCCCTTACAGCCTAAGCACCTATAGACTAAGGTTCCGAGTTCCAGGAGAAGTACCTCCTTTACACACACATTGGTTCCCTTTTCTCAGGGTCAGCCTACACCATCTGTGCTGTAAAAAAAAGAGGAATCTCTTCACATTTGCAAGAAAAAGTTTAAAGGAAGCTACTGGGTATCGTTAATGTATAACAGCCACACTATTTCTGATACCACCACTAATAAAAGCAATTGTTGTATTATTTAGGCCCACGGGGAGCATTCCACCATCCAGGACACAGAGCTCTCCCCAGTTCTCCCCTTACGCATGTGCATAATGAAGTAAACACCATCTGCAGAGCTATAATTAGGCTGCACACAATCTGAAAGGGAGGTAAGAGGTTACAGGGGCCCATGGCTCTGCTGAAAACTCGGATGCTTTTCTTTTCATACCAGACTTTGATTTGCATGACAGGGGTCTATGTGTGTCACCTCCTATCCTTGCTATCCTCCTACCCTGAGCTGCATAGGCTCAAAATATCTGACATTTAGTGGAACTCGGCCATTAGTGCTGTAAGAAAAAAGTCACTCAAACCCCTTTTACTTGATTTAATTGGTTCATTCTTCACAACAGAGAAAGGAAACAAACTGGTTAACAAGCAGACTGGGAGACCCCTGAGCAGTCTGGAGATGAGAGACTCGGTTAGCGTGGGATCACAGGAAATAACAGTGAGAGACACGTTGACAGGTTAGCCAGCCCCAACACTTGCTTAGTGCCCAAACCAGCTATCTCTAACCTGCTTGTGACTGAAGCTTCTCTAACCTGCATTTAACACGGCCCATGAGGGACAGTCCATGTGCTTCCTCCACTGGTCAGCCAAGAAGTGCAGTGCTGGGCTGCTCTACAAGCCCAAGACTTCTGTGGATGGAGAGAACAATCAGTTACCTTTCCTTTCTACAGCAACTCCTTATATCATCTGTAAACCTCTACCAAGTCTCTCTTCTCTAGTCTTAGTAACTGGTTCTTCATGTTTTGTATCACTGGTGAAATGTGGTGCCCAAATCCAGATGCTAGGCTCCAGATGAGGCTAGAGCAGTGGTGAGAAGAGCTTGATGCTTTTGCTTACTGAGGCTGGGGTGCCACTTTTCTCTCTTTTTCACTTGAGCATCACACATTTAACTTGTGTTCAGACTGTGATCCACCCTCTGATCCTCTTCTGTGGACTTGTTCCCTACTCATTCTTCCTTCCTGAGCCATGAAGTCTCTTAATGCCAAAGCATTGTACTTGGTTGTATTGAAGTGATGATGAATTCCATTCTATTCCCAAGACACCAAGGTAAGTTTGAATTCTTCAACCCTGTCAATTGGCTTGCAATTCTGCCCCAGTCTGTGTCCGACAGCATTCCTGTGAATGCTAGCCCCTCATCCACATGGCAAGGAAAATACTGAAGAGTACCAGACTAAGGGAGATTTCTGTAGGACTCCATCAATACAACAATGGCTTAAGAGAATTCTAAGTTATTTCATCAGCTATCCACATCCATTACAGAAGTTTGAATTAATCCAAATTTTCCTACATTGGAGAAGCATAGCAGATATTGCCAAAGTCTTACAAAAGTCCAACTCTATCAGATCTACTGCTACTCTCAGTGACAAGATCTGTCCCACCGTATGCTGGAAGGAGACCAAGCTGGTACATAGCAGTCAATCTGACACAATGCATTTTTATAATACAGTCTGTACCATCAGACTAACAGTCATCTGCTCAGATCTGATAAATCACAGTCAGGAATTTCACTGAGACACAGAAACACTTGGACTGTAGTACAAAGATGAAAGATGGCAACTTAACTTTTCTTTGCTACGACCTATCTTCCTTAGTAATTTCAAACCAGGGTAAATCATGGGAGACAACAGACATCTATTTAGAAAAGAAAGAATGGGTTTTATTTGAGACCAGAAGCCCCACAGAAAAGTACAGGAGATAACTGATTAACTATTTATCTTAACTTCAGGTTGCTTTGAGACCCAAAGTAATTTAGCTAAAGGAAGAAGTTTCCCTTAGCTCTGAAGATGCATCTCTTGGCCTAAGTATTCCCAACATCCATGAACTCAAAAACATGCAGTATTGGTTACAGGTAAGGAGAAAGACATTTGAATTGTTTATTCATTCACTATTTGTCCTCACAGACATTAACTGAAACTGCACTGTAAAACATTATGGGATATCTCTGATGTGTGAGAAAAGGGAAAGATTATTTTTTACATGGATTAAGATCTGTCAGCTGTCTCAGATAGAAAGACAGAGATTCAGGACAAGGGAAGAAGAAGGAGAAGGAAAAAAGCAATAGTGGTGTTTGCAACTAAGATTTTCAAAGGACTCAGTAGCATTTAGAGATTACTTTTCTTCAGCACCCTTTAAAAACCCAGACCTAACATAAAAAAAGTCATCTACCTTTACTTGCACACAAGACTTGTGGAGCCAGGCACTTTCCTTGAGTCTGGCAGACTGATCTACTTAAGGACAGTACACCATTCCCTTACTTTTTTTTTAAAGCAGTCTGAATTACATCAGAGCTAAGCATTTTTTCCATTTTCTTCTCTTGTCCCATCCTCATATCATACCAAGTCAACTCCTGCAGAGTGAAGTCCGTGGAGGGAAGCAAGGGCAAAAGCAACTCTTTCTGAACATGGATGCAAGAATTCAGCTTTGGCTACAACAAACTACAAACCAAGCTCATCTAAGAGAAGGTAGCGAAGGCAACATTTATTCTGAGGTTGTGTAGCTGAAGAGGTAGAAAAGATTGTCTAACCTATAATAAATCCCAGCTGTGCTGGCATGTTTGTGGAAACCCTCTCCAGACCAGGCTGTTTGCCCAGGAAACTGCAGTAAGCTCTAAAAAGAAAAATAACCAAGTCCAACTGTGCTGGATACCTCAAGGCATGCAAAAAGCCTTTTGCAACCTCGTCATGCCTGAGAAAAACTCTGCCTATGGAGTAAGAGAAGACTTAAGTTATGATCTTGCCCTGTGGTATAGGTCTAGCCCCTCAAAGGACAGTTCTCAGAGAAACTCTCATCAAAAGAAAAGCGGGGTCAGATATGACCCTGGCTGAGATCAGGGAGTGATTTTATCACCAGTGCTGCTACACCACATAAATCCGCAAAAGGAAGGTTTAGCCCTCAGGTATCTGTCTGTACCTCCTGAGCTCAGGATGTGCAGTTCCTCTGTAAACTTCACACCCCTTGTCCAGCAACCTCCGTTCCTGAGAGTAAGCTAATGCCCAGAACTGCTTAAAGAAGCAGCCCAACAGTACATAGGCAAGGGGAAGAGCGGGCCAGTTCACTCCAGCCTTTTGTAAAGAAGAACTCAGTTCTTGGGGGATTGAGAAATGCTTCCTCTCCCTCCTCCCTTCTCTAATAAATCCTGTTACAAAACCAAATGCATCACAGGCGTTTCTGTAGTGTTCTTTTTTACCATTTTCGGTTCGGGCCTAGCGATGACTAACGCTCAGTGAAGGCCATGGGCTTCGGCCTTGCCCTACCTATGGGACAAGTGTATCTGGGGAGGATCTGAATCTGGTTTGGAAGGAAGAAAACCCAAACATTGGCTGCCTCTAGATTTCACCTGACCTTTGGAGAGCTAGAGCTGCTCTCGTCCAGAATGCTGACAGTTGCTGGAAAGGGTGCAAATGATGTGTGCAGGGCTGGCCTTTTCCTGACCCTCAGCAACAAGTGTTTACTGGAGCTCTGAGAGTTCACTGACACTTCATCCCAGAGATCACTCAAGACTACAATGAAAGACTTTCTATTCTCCCAGGACCCTCTTAAAGGTGTATTGTACCATCTCTTGCAGCACTATCTTAGTTTGTGATGCTTTAGAGCCATGTTCTACAGAACTGCAGCACATTTATTTTTAGAGAAAAGCTGCCTCGTTTGAGAATAGCATTTTTTCTCTCTCACTGACCTTGCCAGACAACCACCTTTTTCTCCTGTCTTCTTCCCCTAGTACCTTTTCCCTTCTCTAAATGCAGTACTACAATTTGTGTTACTTTTCCTCATGAGCAACAATCAGAGATGCCATTCTTGGGAGTGGATTGGCCTAAGGGAAGAGTCATGTTCTTCCACCTAGGTCTCTGAACTCCCCAGTAGCCAGAACACAAGTTCTTTTCAAGGGCAGTTTACAGTCATTACTTTGCCACCTCTCTGTATGACAAGACTGGAGGAACCTATTTATTGAGCATGTAAATCAAGGTAGTAGTTCAGAATGGGCCCATACCTTTTAAACAGTTACTACACTAAATGTTTTCCTTCAGGTCTTTGAAGAGGATCTCATCAAATAAACCCAGTAATAGACATCACAAAAGCAGGCCCAAGTAGTTAGAGGAAATGCATCCAAAGTAGTAGGTTAAAATGTATAATATAACTATTTTAGAGGTTATTTTTATCTGATATTAAAAAAAAAAATATTATTAGCTATTGATCTGAAGTTAATGTCTCCCAAAGGTTACTGTTGGTTTAGTGAACACAGACACTTTTGGCTGGTTAATGTTGCCACCTTGTTTCCTCCACATCTCACTCACCAGCAATTCCAACCTCTATGGAACTTCACTATCAGCTATTCCAAAACTACTATGAGTTTGACATAATTTAGGGAGAATAATTTAATCAAAGAACCATTTTAAATTGTCTAAAATGTTATATATTACTATTTTTGAAAAAAGAAGTTGTTTTCTATCAGAAAAGACACTTCTTTGGGGCCACTAACCCGATGTTTTCTTGTAAAGTGCTTTGACAAGAATTTAGTATGATTTTGAGATGGTGATGCTCCATGGAAAACGGGTAACTATAGTAGATGCATTGCTGGGGGCTGGATGATATTCAACACAGTACTGTGAGCGTAGACATCAAAAGAGCTTGTGTTGGATGAGCTGCCACCAGCAGGAACAATAACAAATCTGTTCCTTCATATTTAATAAAATCAATTATAATGAGTACAAAAAAATCACTGTTAGAGATGAGAATGTGTAGGCCAGCGAGGGGGAAGGGCCCCAGGCAAGGCAGCCTCACCGCACAGGAGCTATGCCCTTAGTCTGTGTGTGCTGCAACCCTTTGTTTGGGGATGCTGCTGAGGAGCACTCCGCGAGCTGCAACTGCTCCAAACATGCTGACAGCAGCCCAGGGATCTCAGACCAACTGGTCTTTTTTTTCCTCCAGTGGAAAGGAAGGAAAGTGAAGGTGTTTGCAAGGAAAAAGTGACTGTTCTTTGGAGAAAGTAGTCTTTGGAGAAACAGGTGGTATAAGCCAGCCTAACTCTGTTTCTGCAAAGAGCAACCTACCAAAGCACTGGAAATGCCTCTGCATTAACTACAGTTAACAGAGGGATGGCCAAGTTTGAAGACAGACAGTTTAGAGTCACTCCAACATCACTTCCAGGCGCACAGTAAGGTGGCTGAGGTCAGACGTGGGCTCTAAGTCCACTCATGGTTCACCAGGCTAAAAGGCCACCCACTGTTCAGCTGGTTTTTCACTGCTTCCTCAAACCTATTTTTCAATCAAGCTCTCAAACTAGCTTCCCAGGATGGGAAATAAAAACAATAAGCAAAGGAGGATGGAAAACATCACACACGATTTTTCACAACACTGAAATATTCAGCACTGGCCCAGGGAGACATAAACAATTCCCAGGTCTTCGCCCACCTGTCCAGCTCTGGCTGGGGAGTCAGCTATTTTCATTGCCTGATAATAAGCATCATTTTGGCTCAAGTGGCCATGACCTTCCTAAGCTTCTCCAGTCTGACCTTATGCTGTGTCTCCAGGGGCTGACAACTAACGCAGGCTGAATTCTTGACCATGGCCTTTTACAAGGGAGGGAATATGCTGTTTACAAAAGAGTATTAGGTAGATTTCTGCAAAGTCACCTTTTGGGGGGTTTTTTTGTGGGTGGTTTCTGTTACTACATCAGGCATTGTGTGGCTAAACCAAAGTCAGGTCTTCTAAGAAACATTGTCTGGAGTAAAAATTCAGATTAAGCCAGAGGTGACTTATTTTATGTGAAAGAAGATACTACTTTGTCCAATGACTATACACAGACTTTAAAGGTTAAAAAAAATAAGTCTAAACCAGGACATTAAAGGCCATAAACCTTTTTAGTAACAAGTTCCTCCTTTCCCCATGCCTTTTCCATCAGGGTTTGGTTTCAGCCTAGATTCCAGTATCTACTCATTACAGCATTTATCTCAGACACTTTCTTGCCTTCTCCTTTATCCTCTTCTCCTAGTCTCCTCATCTTTTTCAGGCAGAACCTTGAGGTGTTCTTCCCCACTTATTTGCTTAAAACAACAACAAATGATTGCCTGAAATAAAAGTGGACAGAGTAGCTATTGTCACCTCCCTGACACACTTTTGGAATGATGAGATGTGCCACGTTACCATGGACTATGTTTCTTCATAACATAAAAGGAGGAACCTCAAGTTTATATGTAAAAATCCTGATCATAAAACACAAATTTCTTAAACTATTAGATGACTTGAAATATAAACAATTTTGGATTTTGAAATTATTTTCTTTTAAAATAGAAATTTTGTACTTGCCAGCACAACCCAACTTTTCTGAGCCTTCCTAAGTCAGAGTCAATGGAGTCTCTCAGATACAACAGAATGTGGATCAGACTCTTAATTTCTAGTCTGGATGTCCTTTCTGTCAAAAACCAGCCAAAGATCAGGTAAAATGGAGAGTGTTTGTCTTTTAGATGTGCCCAGTACCTTGCAGAGGACTATAATGCTTTCATGCCACCAGAACATTATCAGATCACTCATCTACAAGCTCTAGAAAAGCACCTTCCCATCAGGATATTCCTTGAGCCTTCTGGTATAGCTCACTCCTCCCAGTCATTACTCAATGGGTGAGAGCTGCAGCCAGGAGAGTGGCCCCAGTATCTAATTCTGTCCAGGGGCTACCACATGCTGAGGGTGGCCAAGTGTTACGAAGCAAGGACAGACACCATCACCCATCAGCACGCTCAGAAAGGTCAGCGATGCTGCCAGCTGCAGCCAAAGAAAATGTTGGCAAGAAGCAAAACAAGCCAGTGGAGAGAGAGAACCCAAACCATGCAGTGCCTGTCTGACAGCCTGAACAATCAGCCACCTGCCTGTGTTAAGGACGATCACTGCTTGCCTAAGAGTTCAGATTCTGAGCTATAAAAAATGTTGCATCAAAAAATGACACAGCAACATTCATTTTTCTTCTGAATACTGAAAGCACTTTTACAGCTCAGCCAAATCAGTAAATCTTCTCTCAACTTCACAGAACCCCCTCGAAAGGATTTTATTTACACATCTCGAGAATAAACAGCAGCTTCTATTTCTAAAGCCTCTTTTAAAACCTTATCTTGAGAAGCTGCTCATTCAGCAATAAAGTTATCAGCACATGAGATAAGTTTCTTCAGTTTTCAGTGATGAAACTGAAACACAACAGCGATTTCCAGAGTAAGACACTCAAGCAAAGTCACAGTTGTCATACCTGGCAGGGAGTCAGGCACAGGCTTTCCCTCCCTAGAGGTTAGCTCTTACTTTGCCTCAGATTGCTGATAGAGGACTTAAATTTGCTTTTCTATCCCACATTCTGTTATCAACTCAACATGTTTCAGAAGGAATCAATAGGAAAACAACTTCCATATCTCACAGACCGGTTTAGGAAGCTGCCTTTCTGGTATTTCCCTCGCTTGGGGGCTCTCTGATATTTAACAAGGGATAAGCCTTTCCCACATCATCCTGCTCCCACTCAACTGCCTGTTTTCATGGCACATGCAGTTTCACCAAGACATCTACCCATTCACCAGACTGGGTTGAAACTGGCCAATAGTAAAGTATTGCTGGGGGAAGAGGGAACAGACACAGACCTGGAGACAATGTTAACTATAATTATGCTTCCTCCAGGGAAATGACCCACTGAGAAATGACCCTCCTGATTTATCAGTTTAGAAATCCTGGCAATCCCAGTAAGCTCCCACTTATCTTTAGCACTGACTGCTACCAGCTGCAGGAATATCCACTGTGGGCAGCCTCACAACACTTTTCCAAAGAGCACAAGCTGTTTGATTTGCAGTTATGGACTTGAAGTTACACTCTGGGTAAAACAGAAGGGATCCAGATCTCCAGTTCCTATAACAAAGTGTTCAAAGCACCATAAAATTTCCTGTAAAGATGGAGATCCTCTGTGAACATTTAGGAATCGCTGTGAGAACTTCAAGCCTCTCATCATTTGAGAAGACAGAAACCTCCCAAGGTCTTCTGTTGTGAGAAACAGCCTGCTTGTCTCCCAGGAAGAGGAGTTTGGGAGGTGCTGATAACTCAAACACAAACTTGAGTAGACATCAAATTCCAGCTAGTCTTAGAGCACAGTGCTCCACCTCTAAGTGCTGGAGAATCACTCCAGCTCCAGCACTGCTCCCCTCCTGCCAGGTTTAATTTCTTTATGATGTACCAGGAAAACCATCTCAGCCAGCTGGAGCTCTAACCCCCATCAGGGACACTGAAATCATTCTGCCTCATTTGCACCTCCAGTAACCTCTCCATTAGTGCTCAACACACAGACCACTTCCAAGAGAAAATCATGAGTCGCCTTCTAACCCCACTCTCTCATTATCAGTCGCATGAATTAATTCTTTTTATTCAATCAGGGTCTCAAAGTAAAGTTAGTGGAAAAGCTAAGGAACTGTATCTTAACTCTCAAAAGGCAAGGAGAAGGGCCTGTTCCCAATAATGTTGAGGTTGGCCAGCGCTGTTTTTCTCTTGCGTTACAACTTCAGTATTTACAGTGCAGCCATTCTGTTCACTGAAGGGGAATTCTGTTCTTAATTTTTTGCAGATTTTGGAATGTCTGCAGAAATAACTTAGCATGGTGCTTCCAAGCACACCACCCCCCTTTCTGCCTATAGCTTAACTCTGTTCCAATGCAGAGACGCAGGCTGGACTCTCGGCTGTACACTAACTTCACTTCAGCTGTTGTTGTGTACAAGCAGAGGTGGGAGGCCCCTCGTCCACCTCCATCTGGAGACAGACACTTCTTTAGTCTTGTTCACGAGAGATTCATCATGCTTTTAGGAACAGAGACAGCCCGTTAAGACCAGGGATGAGAAATGCCATGGCTGGACTACCTTTGAAGTATTTGGATGAAATGGGAATTAGCCCTCTCACAGCCCAGACGTTAGCTGTTTTACCAGTTAGATCATGTGCTCAAATGTGAAAGCAGCTTTTAGACAAGCATCAATTCTGAGAACTTTCATTTGTGGAGAACAAGAGTCAGCGAGCGAAAGAGGAGGGAGAAGAGCTCCGAGGATGAGGTACTGCATTCACATCTCTGTTCAGGGAAGAAAACTAGATGTCTAAGACTTAAATGCCTCTTATCTGAAGGTAGGAGAAAACAGACAGCAGTGATCATCCCAAAAACTAGAGCAAGATGAGCTCTGCACAAAGTCTTTGCAAAGGGATCCGATTATCTATAGGGTTACCCTAGTGACCGAGGGAGAGCGAAGCCCTGCACACAGGTTCTTCATCAGACCCCCAAGTGCCGTACCCATGGTAGAGCTGAAGCAGCAAGGAAACTCTAAACTTGCAGACCAAAGCTCAGCCCACAGCTGAGTCAATGCTAAATGAGATTTGATTTTTCCCTCACCATCGCTGGGCTCAAGGTTTGATACAGTCTTAGGGGAGGGGGGAAAACCCCAAACAAACACAAGAAAACCTCAAACAGCTATTTTGATTATTTAATCACTGTATCAGCCTAGAAAATGCTGTTTCCAGGCAAAGATCAGACCTCAATGTGCTTTACACAGCATAGACACTATTAGATAGGCCCAGTCCTGACGGGCTTTTTTTAGTTAACGAGGCCAGTTCTGATCTTTTCCAGGGACAGTTTTCCACCCAAAATGTTGCACCCAGTGAAATGAGCATCTGCATAAAGCTGCTTCATTATTTCTGGTGAAACAGATAGATATGGGAGTGAATTTCTGAAGATTTTGTGAGCCTCTAAAGAGGGTAAAGGTATTCTGCATTTGAGGAGTGAAGGTAAGAAGTAGGGCCTGCCTTCCTAACTCAGGAAGGATGTATAGATGTATGTATATACATGTAGTCTATAAATACATGCACGTGGGTGACTGCACACAGATAAGACCAGTTGGCCTCAACGTGAGAAAACTGAGATGAAAGTAAGAGGACAGCAGGGACACTCATCACCCAGCCCAAGCAGGGGGTCCCAGACCCCACGGTAACTGCATGCTCATCAGATCCTGCACCAAAATCCTCCATGGCACAACTCTCCTCTCCCTGACCACAGAATGGTTGAGGTTGGAAGGGACCTCTGGAAGTCACCTTGTCCAACTTAGGGCTGCCCATGACAATGCCCAGATGGCTTCTGAATATCTCCAAGGACAGAGATTCCATTTCCGGACACATACAAGTAGGTCAGGATGGCTTCTGGTACCTGCAACTCTGGCTGAAGTTCAGACCTTGACTCCTACACCACGACATTGAGCTTGAAACTCAGATATGCAAAGACAAAAATTCTACTTCATGCATAAAACCCAGAAGATCAAATTTGCTCTTAACAAAGCACATGTGTTTTCCTGAGACAGTACACACTATTTCCTGCAGTCTTGAAAAGATGCAAAGTCAAAGAGGTTTAGCCTTTATGATTAAATTAGAAACGAAGCAACAAACAGGCAAGACAGCAGTTCTATAAGGTTTTTTCAGCTCTGAAGGATTTTTAAATGCTTCTTTTCAGCCAGGAAAACATATCTTCCTTTAATTTTTAACTACAATTAATCTTGAGGGAAACATACACTTAAATCACAGGGAAACAGAATGGAATTCAAACAACTCATTTTGCAAATCTAAGATACTATGGTTTACAAAACCTCAAATTCCAGGACTTTACTCATCCCAAATACTCTGAAATATGGAAATAAAAGGAGAAAGGCATAAAGTTCTTAACATACAAAGCATTTTTTGCCTGTGCACACTTTCCACTCTTAGGGAAGAGTGTTGACAGAGGAGTGCCTTAATTTCCTTTGCAACTGGCATGTTTGAGCTATAATTTTTCCTTCAGACAAGCCAGACATTTAATTCTTTAGGACGACTAAATCAATGAACTAGCAATTACTGTAAGAAGACTTACACTGGCTGAGAACATGATCCTTGGGCTTTTTGTTTTACAGCTCAAAATAAATTTTACCATGTCATTCTTACCATCAACACATTGCCTCAGGACAAATAGAAGCTGACTCTCTGAGAAACCAATTTTCATCTAACGATGGCTGAACCAATTAAATAAACCCCGACATTTTAAACTTTGAAGAAACATTGAGAACTTTGGAATTGTACTGTTTATGTTCTAGAAGTGACATTGGGGTAGTTTAGTCATTTTTCTTTAGAGGAAACAAGTACAATAACATAAAGTCTCCATCCATTCTGAGGGAGGGAAATATAAACTGGAAAAACTGCCAAGAGAGAAGATAAAATACTGGCATCTGGAGAGCTGTCTGCTTGGCGAGCATGCGTGTCATTTACAAATGTTTGCTCCTAATTATATTCCTGGGAGACGTGGGTGAATAATACTGTTAAGAGAGATGCCACTTTCAAAACACTCCCTCTCCCACATGGTTAAATACATGCACCACTCACTTGAAAGGTCAGTGTGTCGAAGGATATCACCACAAAGAAAGGGGAACCCACACCTCACGCTGCCCCGGTACCTGCAAGACAAGGGGGAGGAAGGATCCAAGAGTGACAAGAGCAGGGAGGGCAGTGGTGCTGACAAGGTAACACCATGTTTTTTCCTTCCTGACAAGACACGGCCAACACAACAGGGCACAACTAAGAGCAAAGGATTTTCTGAAGTGACTCCAGAGATGGGATTGAGCCATCAAGCTCACGTCACACAAGGTCTGCTCAGTCACCAGACTGTAATGGAGAGGTCAGACGTGGGGTATTTGCTGACGGCTGAAGGCTTTATAGTTCCTTGCTCATGTCTTTTGGACAAGCTTCATCTTAAGATTTTCCAGGCAAAATAAAAATAAAATTATGGAATTAATAAAAGGGTGAACAACAGCTCCATTCTGGGAACATTTTGGCAATTCCAGAAGAAACATGTCACAACTTCCCCGGATGAAAACACTAAGGACAAAATATTCTGGGAGGAATGGTTTATCCCGTCAGAAACCAAGACAGAAACATGCCAACCAATGTTTTCACAGTGCCTCCTATTGGAGAGCCCACTGGGGAAAAGGCAAGGTGATAACCCAGACCAGAGTGAACATCCCAAGGCTTTGAAAGGGGCCAGGGCTTCACCCTAAAAACACGGTATTAATACTGAGGTGCACCAACTTGTATCACTGATGGGAATGAGAACAAGTTAAATCAATCTGATAAATTCCTATTGTTTAGAAAAGGATGCTTTCTAAAGTAACATCCTTAGGAGAATAAACCCGTATCTGTTCCAGTCCTAACAGCACTTCTGAAATCCAACACCCATCTCCAAAAAGTGAGGATTATCCCCTCCCAACTTCTTCAGCACTATGTTCTCACACATTTCCCTTTTTCAAATTGCTTGACACCCAGAGGCACAGTCAAGGTGTGTTCAGGGCTGAGCACGCTGCCAGAGTTGGGCATCACCAGTCTGCTGCAGAAAAGTGAGGAGAAACAAAAGCTTAGAACCAAGCAGAGTTCCTGATCCTGTTTCCAATGAACCTTCTCACACACAGAAACAGAGCCCATCCGAATGAAACGCCGTCATGTTTTCAGGGCTTCTTGTTTAGAGCCTGGCTGAGCCACAGCACGCTGAACTGGCCAGGACACCTCAGCCTTGATTTAACTGCAGATTCTAGTCCAGGAAAATGGGACATGGACAAGGGTCACACAGCTGTACGTAACCCTCCGAGATCCGAGTCCTGGCCACTGCCAGCAATAACTGCTGGAACAGATTAAGGGACTTAAGAGATCCCTCCTTGTTTGTTTGGCTATGCGAGAGGAGTCCTTGGGGCACCACACACAGCTCTGCTCGCCCCCTCACTACAGGAACAAAACAACTGGGAAAGAAAGAGCTTACCACCACAACTGTGACAGCTCTTGGCATTTGATGATTGCTCCTCAGTGCTTCTTGGACCCACCTTCTACAAAAGGACATGGCTGTACTGACCATCTGGAATATTACTCTTTCCCCATTGCAACTCTTAGCACATACAAATACTGATTCACCTCAATGAGGAAAAGCTTTAAAATCCCCCTTATAAAGCTAACACCATTCCCATTTTATAGCACAGACTCTTCGTCTCTGCCTTCAGAGTGACACAGATTTGCCCCGGTGTGACAGTGCAAGTCCAAAGCACTTCATCCTTCTTCGCTTCCCAAGTCCCTGTCAGAACCCAGTGTCCATACATCCCTGTCTGTAGGTCCACGCCTGCCTGCTCTGGGTGGGGACCTGCGAGTGTGAAGCACTTGCAGTTATTAACAGTCACTGGGACCCGACACAAAGTGTCCTAGTGCCTAGTGACCCTGGCTCCACAGCTCTTCACATTCGTATTGGAAATGGGGTCGGTGTTCTGGCAGGTGGGAATGCTGCTGCAAGTGAACCAAGACAGCAGTTGCTGGGGGTTTACACTGGTGAAATGTATAGTTGCATACGAAGGTTACATTGCTTCACCTTTAAAATTCTCTCTAGCAAAAAGCAACCAAAATATTTGCTGTTAACAGAATTCCTGCAGGGTCCAACGCACAGCAAGCTTTCAGAGACAAGCCTGTTAACTATTACTTTGATGACAGGGATTTCTTTAGCATAATAACAGGCCAAATCTGCAGACAAAGTCAACATGCATTTTTCAACCCCAAACCTCTGACAATAAACCCAGTTAGAGCTTCTGCTGGCAGATGGGGCAGGGCTTGCAGCGGAGCAGGTCAGAGCCGCTGTGAAAGGGTCAGCGGCACCTTGAACGTGAACTGGCACAGCGGCCACGGCCCACGTACTTCCACCCAGGATGGGCTTCCATCCAGGCTACTCCTCCCTTACTGTGATCAACATAACGTGAGCTCAAGTGCTTGAGGAGGGATATCTTGTGGCAGCTGTCTCTTCTGCTCCAGCAGTAAAGGCCCTCCCCTTCATTCTACAGGAACTGACTCTGGGAGACGCTAGCTAATAAGAACAGATGAATAATAATGCTGATCTTAAACACAGGAGACTAAATTGTATGCTCTTCAGTGCCTCCTTTGGAGTCTCCCTGCTTCCCTAGGCTGCTTTCAGAAATGTTGTGTCCTGTCAATCATGTTTTACATAGCTGATGGAATAAAAATGCTCCTGTGTGTTTCTTTTTCCCTTTCAAGCCATCTGGGAAAAACAACAAACCCTCTCCCAGTTGTGAAACACACAAGCACCCACCACCACCACCAAAAAAACCCCAAAACAAGCAAATGAACAAAAAAAACCCCAAACAACAAACCCACTGTTGCCATTTCTCAGGCAAGTAAGGGCAATGGGCTGTATGAAGGAGCTGCACGTAGCTCACCACCTTCATCTGCCAAGGTGCTGCAGAAGTCTATCAAATTGGTTCTCCTCTTCACTCACTCTGGCTGCCAGCTCCACCTGCCTGATTTCCGAGGCAGTGGGACACAGCACACTGCAGATACAGAAGCAAGAGCATCTTGATGCAAGCCATGAGCACCCAGTCCGAGCACCCTTCTACCGAGAAGGCTGACACTCATTTAGTCTCAGCCCCTTCCTCCTCACAGCACCCCTGTTGCCCAGGCTCAAAGCAGATCACCGTAAGAGCGGCTAGAAACACACACACGCTCTGGTACCCTCACCACATCAGACCTATGTATTGTGGAAGGCAATTATGCTGAGAGAATCCTAAAAATAGGTCCTGGAGCACAGACTAGAGCAAACGGGCTTGAAAAGCCCAGCACGACTCTCTTCAGAATGTCTAGATCATTAGCTATGCCACCAGGAACAGCAGCAGTTTGGATGGTTTGCCTTTTAATTCCTTTATTTCCACAAATAATATGAGCAAAAAAAATGTCATAGGAGGAGGGAGACAGAAGAGCAGTGATGGAGAACAGATGGAGAGGGGAAGAACACGTGAAGGTGTGTTCCCCTGCAAAGGGAGAAATTGTTTCCTTTTCAGAACATGTTCAGGAAAAAAACCCCAAATAAATAAATAAAGGAATGCCTGAAAACCTTAGGAGAAAATAATGACAGAAAGAAAGGAAGAAACACGACAAAAAATAAATTCTCATAATTACTTTGCTGGACACCACCAGAACAGGCCACTCCAAGTACCTGAGAAGATCAGCAGAAGTTCCTTTATAGCTGGAAAATGTTTTATCGCCTCCAAGATAAAAATAAATAAAATAAAATAATTCCTTTTTCAGTAGCATGTTTTGGGAAGAGTTGCAACAATAATAAAAATAAAAATAGCTTCAACTGTATATTTCTCCCCCCAAAAACACCCCATCCCCGCATTTTCAAAACGTGTTTGCTCCTAAAAAAGACCAATTACTTGGAGCCATTAGGACTGTTGTTAATTTAAATCATCTTAGGGTAGCAGTAATAAAGACAATGTTGATCAGTACATAATACATGTATTGAAGTGAATAACTCTTTTTCTTCATTCATCCAAAACAAGTCTGTATTATTCTACAACACAATTATACAAGTCTGGAGGTATTTTATTTAAATAGCTTCTTTAAAAATACACTAAACAATAAACTAAAATGACATCAAGATCATTTTATTTCTTATTAATCTTCTCTATGCTCTAACCATGGCAGTAAGTGTGAAGCTGCCAATGTCTGGAAAATAGGCTCTGAGTGATCAAAGTCATCAACTCATCCATCCCACTACTTCATAAGCTTCATCTTTAAAGCTAAAGCTAGTTAACATAACTTGATACATTTTATTGTGGGAACACGAGAGGATTCAGTGCAGATTTTTTTTCTCTATTATTTCCAGCAGTAAAGTTGCTGTTGTCCACATTACTCAGGGTCATAAATTCCAGATATTCCCACCCCATTATAACCAACATTCCAGGCACCAAGACAATTCCCACGATTGCTCAATTTTCTGGCGAAAGGCATGAGAAGCAACAAAGGGAAGATCTGGTCCATAAGAGCCCATGCAACATTTTAGAGCGCTGGGCTATGGTGGAAGGGAGAGAGTTGCGCGTTTGCTTATACTGACATTTTTTCTTTCTTAAAAACCTTCAGCAGGTCCCTTTTCACTCCATATCAGACCAGAAACTGCCATTGCAGCTGCAATTCAGTCTCCAAGCCAACACACCTAAGTGTGATGTGCTGACGTAAGGCAGAGCCCGTACACAGAAGCACGTCAACGTGTCCCTCACACCAGTTCACTGAGCCTGTCTGGTGTGCTCCAAGTACCTGTACTTTAGAATACAAATGTTCTTCTCATCTCCAGAACCTGAAATTTTCTTCAAGTACATAGCCGTAGATTAGCATTTGGTTTAGATATTAATAATTTAAAAGCTTGATCCACCCCCATCATTATTATCTCTATAAAGTTTAGATTTCAATGACCCCTTTAAAATACAGGCAGCTGGTTCAGTATTTATGCTTCCTCCAGGAGCAGGAAACCCATCCATGACAGTATTTCCTGATGCTCTCTTACGTCATTAGCACCCCACATTTGCCAGGTCATTCGCATCACTTCAGTCCTGTGAATAGAGGGCTTTACTGTCATGAACATTGACTTGGCTTAAAAACCATTTCTGAACTAACTGGAGATGAGATCAGGACCTTGTAACTGGCAGTGAATAAAACCAGTTGCATGAACCATTTTAAGCAATGATTCATTGCCGTTGATTAGGTGTCACTGGGCTTTAAAAGCATGGGAAACATTAGTCTCAACAAGCTGAAGACACAGTGGTTTGAATTTCAGTGGATTCACACCTACCTCTCATGCACCAAATCATAGTCACCCACCTCTGCCACATCCCCAGGGCAAAACCAAGTGGCAGCCATCCCACTTGAACATTTCAACATTACATTTTCCACTGCTGGGCAAAGTGATCCAAATCAACTGATTTCATCAATAAAGCAACAAGAAAGCAGGTTGTGAATCCAGCTGGACCAGGATTACAGCCACACAGTAAGATAAAGCTTGTTTTGATTTGGCTTTGAAAGACCTTGCTATCTACTTTTGGACACCTCCTTTTAGTAGTCCAGTTCCACAGGGCTATTGTAAATGCTGCTGTTCCAGGGTGGGGATCACCAGGATGCAAGAAGCAGCACCAGACGAGAAGTATGGAAGATTGCTAACTCCACTAAATGTACCCTCACTGAACAAATAAAGCTCTCGAGGCAGATTTTTTTTAGTCTCTCCAAAAAAAAAAAAAACCAACCCAAAACCCAACCCAAAACCCAACCACTAAGGTTGAGAAGCCAAGTGCCGGCACTGATTTTGCCCTTAAAGAAACACACAGCACGATGGAGTCCTGCCTACACCAAGATCTCAACTGGGTGGCAATTCACTGTAATATCATTAATGTTCACTCACCACTCCACCCCTTCCCCCCAGCTCAAAATTAAATCTAACAACCTGAAGACAATTGGACTTAATTGCAACTGCACCATCTCCTGCAGGATCCGCCTGCCAATCCCTGCCATTTGAATGTGCAGTTGCCAGGGCAACGGGTGTGAAGAGCAGCTTTTTTTTCTTGCCACTTGCATCTTTGGGAGCTGTGCCAGCATCTGAGCTCTCACAGCTGGGATGGGTTTAACACCTTCCTCCCCAGGAGCAGCCTGCCCTCCCTTCCAGCACAGGGGCTAAGGCAGCTGGCTCACGGCGAGCAGCTACTTCTCCTCCAGAGATGGACACCCAAGCACCAAGGATGCTGCAACGCTATCAAGCTTTCAGCAGTACTAGACTTTGATTGCTGGAGGTTGTGGAGTACACAGTTCATTGTGCACATAGCTAGTGAGGAAAGAAAAGATCATTTCCCATCACTAAAAAGTCATTTTCTTCTGGTGGTTTCCCCATCTACCTGTTATTGTCTCCTCACCCATCCCCAAACTTTCTAACAGGAGGTTGCATCATATCTAGAGGACTACATAGTCTTCTCTCCACCTCCCCAATTTTAACCTAGAAAGAATGATTATTGTGCACAGAAACCTTCCCAGCAACCTCTCTGATTATCTTTCAGGGCAGCCTGCTTCCCAGAGTTCTTAAGATCTTAATTTCTTTCCTAGATCTTAATTTCTTAATTTCCCAGATCTTAATTTCTTTCCTATTTCTTTGAGATGAAGGGTACAAAGTTAGGTCAGAGATTACTTTTATACCTTTATGTGACCTTTTATACCTCTTGAGTATGCAAGGCTTATGCTCTTCTATAAAAATAAAGGTGCTCTCCAGCTCTGGCCTTTCAACATGCACACATATATGTTTAGCAAAGCAACAGCTGCCTTCATCTTGTCAGTAGCTGAGAAGAAGCTGGAGCTCAAGATCACAAGTTAAATATGCTTTTAGTGGGAAGTAAAACTACTCCTAAGAATGGTAAATAACCTCCTGCTCCTGCACTGGTGTAATCACAGCTAATTACTGCATACAAAAGGGCCTGATGAAATGATAAACAGCATTACCTACGCAGTCCTAGAATCCTCTGGGACCCCCATACAGCACCAGTAATGGAGCCCAGTGTCTGCAAGTCACCCACTGAAGGTTACAGCTGCTCAGTCTGTCCATGGTGGACATCCATGGTGTTACCATCTAGGGTGCAACAGGCACAAAAGGAAAAAGCAGCCAGATGTGATCTATTTCATTAGTTCAAGGCCAAGGCTTTCACAGTCCTTGCCTCCTACAGGTACGCTGCAGAGAAGCACAACAAATAAGCAAGCTGTGAGGCACTGGTGCAGGGCTCACACAACCTGCAACCACCCTTGTGTTCCCATCAAGGCCTCCACACGTTTAAGGCACATAAATTTGTGAGCTCCCTCCTAGCTCAGCAGAGGCTCACTGCCGCATTTTGAGACAGGTTTCCTCACCTCTCAGGTTCAGGCATGTTCCGCATGTGCCAGTATTTCAAGTACAAATGTCACAGCACAGAGGGCTTTCCAACTTCATCTGCACTTCAACAAAGTCAATAGCCACTAACAGTGGAGACAAGGGGACAATTATGGATGTAGACAGGGAAACCAAACCCCAGACTTTGTCTGTTTCAGGACATGTCAGCAGCCTTTGCAGAATAAGTGATGTTTTCAGGGAAAAAGAAGAATCAGATCCTGCAAAATTTGAGGGGCAAGGAGTGATGGTGAGGGACCTCTATTCTGATTAAGCAAGTGCACTGGCATTGCCCTGTATTTTTAACTGGAAGGAAGAGGCTAAAGGGAAGAAAAAGCACATTCAGATCTGAAAAAGTGATCACTAAATCAAACACTATGCTCCAGAAGGGAGCTGGGGACATGGGGAGGTAATCTGGCAAACCAGAGGCTGTTACAGTCAGATTGGTTTGTCACACAAAAGGCAGCAACGTAACTTCACTGTACTGCTAAAAAGTCCACATCACTTCCACACCAGTTTATGGTATTCCCCTTTAATCTCCATTCTCTTTCCAGGCTGGATCATCCCCAGGCCCCATCCTGGCAGATATCCCAGGGTGCAATGAGCTGTCACTTCTCTCCATGCCCCGAAACTGTTCCTGCCGCGTGCTGTTGGGCAACCGCTCAAACGTGGACGTGGTGCCAGGGTACCTCCCTCTCCAGTGCCTCTCTGCAGGCCTTACTGGACTCTGGCACGTAGTCCCAAACATAAGCAGATGTCTCTGCTCTTGTTCATGGTCAAACTGGAAAATAGGGTTGGATGGCAGCAGTGCAGGCACAGAAGAGACAGAGGAGTCAAATGATGAAGCCGTGTGGTATCTGCGGGGCATGTAACCCCGGCGTGCCCACACCTGACAGCAGAGTCTCTCACGATGATCGTTCCACACTATTTATGAGCACTGGGATCCTGTAAAACATTCCAGAGGATTGCTTAGTGTGAGCACAAATCCTGTCATTGAGAATAAATGGGGAATAAAGAATGTTAACGCAAAATATGCAAAGCTAAGCCAGACTAAGTGCCCAGGCAGGCGTGCCCAGAGCCTCCTCTGCCTTCCAGAGGAGGGCAAAACCTCCTGAAGACAGGTATAGAGGCACGGGAGGTTTCCAAGGGTCAAACCAAGACTTGCAGATCCAAAGATGTTTTAGCTCCCAAGACAACCCATCATTTTCCACCCGTTAGAAGCGAACAAAATCTGGTGCCACCTTCAAGAAACACGTGCAGGTGAAGAAGTCAGAGATCCTAAGTCCTCTGACACCTTAGCCCCTCATACTGCCCTGGATAAGTCACCAACCTGCTCATCCCACACTCCCCAGTTCGGGAACTGGGGAGACACTTGTTCTGTTTATACCCAATGTTGTATCATTCCAGAACACAGTGCCTTATTTCCTGATCCTTTTCACTTGCTTGGTGATAACCACCCTCAAAAGCACTGGAAATCTGTTGAGAAGAGTGGAGAATTGGGTCAGTGGCATGCAGTGTTTCTAGGAACACAGGGCAGGCAGCGGGCCATAAGTACACAATTCTCCACTCCAGTCAGATAATCTGACCTTTGGCACCAGTGAGTTAATGGAGATTTAATCAAGCACAGCAGCAGTCCCTCCCGGGGCCTGGGACACAAGGGGGCTTCTTGGGAAGTGGGTTGGCAGCACTGTCACAGTGTCTTTCCGTGCTGTCTTACTGAAAAGGCACCAGCTCTGTTTCTCCAGAACACAAGGGCACAACCACAGCCCTTTCATAAAGGGAAGATGCAGACAAAAGCAAAACCAGGGCTTATAAAAGAGAGGGGCAAGCAGGGAAACCAGGGAAGCAGATAAGACTCATTCTGTAGGATGGGACTATTCCTTTATGGATAACTAAAGGACATCACTTATCTCTGAAGCAAGCTCAGCTACTGTTTGTATAACACTGACAAACACGTCCTTGGGACTTCATACCTCTTGCAAGGTTCGTGCTCAGTGATAAAACTGAGACAATCCCAAGGTTTAGTTAAAAAAAGACGAGACGAAATATCCTTTCAGCAGAGCGACTGCTGTTGCTGGGTATTTTCACTAGAGCTGCTTGCTGCCAAAGTAGGATTCTAGGATTCTACAAGCCAGTGCTGCCCAGGACCAGCACACAGAGGCAGCGTTTGTCCTCAGTGAGGGGTTAACCAGGACAGGTGGCCGAGGACATCCCAGGGCCAGCAGAGATAGCAGGGGGGTGAGGCTGCTTCTACCTCATGGCAGGACACAGCTGCCTCAGCCCCACTTCAGGATGGTAGAAGGGATGGAAACTCCAGGGAAATCACAGGAAGAGAGCAGGATGGGCTTTGATGCTAATATCAATGGGCAGGAAACGTCCACCAATGGGGGACATTCTTTCTTTCTTCCTCTTTTCCTAAAAAGAAAAAACCAGCAGATTTTTTCCACAGAAAATGTCAGACCTTTTGTGTCCTACACTATTGCATTCTGCTTTCTAAATGGCGGGGGCTGGTTCCAAAAGGGAGAGTCCCTCAGCTCTGCATTAGGCTCTAAAAGTGCTTCTTGAAAATGGCTGTGACAAAATCAGCCATTTCTAAGTTGTTGCTCACAGACTGAGCCCTTCTGTCCGAGGACAGCCCTGACCAGCCCCTGCGTGACCTTCCCTGCAGCAGAGCCACTGGCACTCTGAGATGGTGTGGAGCAAACAGGAGAGAGAGGGAAGGGCATACCTCAAGTCTCGTGTGATGCAGGAATTGCAGGTAAAGATTTCTTGCTTCTCTCCAATCTTAAGCCTCCCTCTTGTAGCTTAAACCCATCACCCCTTGTCCTGCCCCAACAGGCCCTGCTAAGCCATCTGTCCCCATCTTTCTGCCAGGCCCCCTGAAGCACTGAAAGGCCCCCAGAAGGTCTCCCCAGAGCCTTCTCTTCTCCAGGCTGAACCCCCCCAACTCTCTCATCCTGGCCTCACAGCAGAGAAGTTCAGCCCTTGCACCATTATTGTGGCCTCCTACAAACCTGCTCCAACAGGCTCATGTCTCAGCTCGGTTATTATTTTACAGGTGGACAGAGCAACTGAGATATCAGCAGAGTTCAACATCCCGAAACTCCAGCAAAAATTCATGTTCTTGGCATCAACACCTGAATTCACCCTCTGAACTTGTGGTCAGTAGAGACCAGGCACTTGTGGGGTATGACACCTCAGCCTGAAGCCAGCATCTCAGGTATATCAGTTGACTCTCACCCTAAGCACATTAACTCCTCACCAGTGCCTGCAATAGGAGCTGGTGGCGATCGCCCCACATCAGATATCCATTATGAGCATCTAACCCTTGGGCAAGGCAAGTCCTACCCCAAGTGCCCAAAATCTGCCTTGGGCTGAGCAAGTCCTGAGCAACAACGGGGCTGGAGGGGACAGGCACTGTCCCCTTCCCTACCCTGGGAGGCCAGGAGGCAGACACTGACTGCCTGGGAAATCACAGCCAGCAGCCTGACACCGGGGTCATCTGTCAACACAAGTGTCAACACTTCTATCAGAAACTGCCACTCTGACAAAGATGATTTTTTTCTATGAAATTAAGTCCAACCTGTCCAATTTTTTTTCCCCAGAAGTGAAAAACAACTTGGCATTTTTACACTATTTTTACTTTTCATAACCCATCACTGGTGTGGAGAGTGTCACAAAGGAAGCTGATAGAGGAAAAAAAGCAAAATAAGGTCCACGCTCATTTTGAAGAGGATCTTCTGGCACATTCAGACTTTTCTTTTTCCTCCTTGGAATAAAATACGGAATTTCAGAGTGATACACCTTGCCAATTCCACATTTCAGCCAGCTCTAGCAGACAGCCCAGGTGGGGTCAGACCTTTTGAGTTCATTTAGAGCCCAGCACTGAAACGCAGCCTTCTCGGCAAGCACGCAGCTCAGCTCCAGCGTACCCGGTGTACTCACCAGCCTGGGCTGCCACCCGTGCCCCGGGCCACCCTGCACCCAGAGACACCCACACCCAGCACTGCACACCAGCAGTGCTCCTGTTTCTTGGATGATCTGTCCATGACAACATTTTCCTTGGAAAATCACGTTCTAGGGAGACTGTACGGTAATTACACAGTGCCTTTTGTGTTCACCAGTTTAATACTGGGGTGCCACAGAAGTAACACTACCCTGTCTTTTTTTTTTTGACTCTTTCCCAAAGAGACTTTGTAAGTACAAAACAAGTAATTAATGTCAGATGGTTAATGATCTATCGCTGTGAGTCTGACTGGAATGAGCAAACAGACCATATTTAACATTGCAGGTGCAGAACCAAGGACAAAAACAAAGTGGAAGAAACCCTTTCCCCTCCTCCTCTTTTCTCTCTCTCCTTTTGCCATCAAAGCAGAATAAAACCCTTTTCACTAACAGATCCTCTTCCTCAGCATTTGCTCAGGTCACCAGTAACCATTTAGTGTATTTGAACAAAGGATGAGCATATTTGCAAACTGAAACCAAGATACCAGCTTTCACCTCTCCTCAGAGAAGCTTTAGGATCACAGATCCCAACGTACTTGCTTGGACACCAGCACCAGCAATGGCAAGTGCAGGGGCATCCCCCAACTCTGTGTGAGCTGGGCAGCACTCCCCAGCTGCTCAGCAGGCTTTCTAGAGCAAGAAGCTGCTTGCTCATACCAGTGTACAAGGACAATTAAGTATTCAGCCAGTTAACTTTGAGTACAGTATAGTTCCATATAGCAGAGACGAGAATCCACGAGGAAGCACTGGGAAGTAGATCCTCACCTCTGCTCTGCTGCACAGAGACAAGCCCCTCTCCTCACCATGAGAAAAAAGGCAGCTTCCTCCACCTCCCAGGCATCAAGTCCCTCTCCCATCCCAGAAGGGTAAGACTGGGATACTCCAGCATTGCTCTATAAATCTGTAGGAGTAGCCCCACATGGGCCGCAAGAGCTGCTACATCTTGAAGCAAGGAAGGAGAGCAAGGCAGGCACAGCTTTAGAAGAGCACACATAGAATCACTCAAGTTGAAAGGGACCTGTGGAGGTCACCTAGTCCAGTGCCTCTACATCAGCACCCTGATCATTAATGAAGATGTTGAACAGCACTGGACTCAGTATTGACCCCTGGGGTGCAATGCTAATTACTGGCCTTCAACTAGACCTTATGTCACGCATCACCACCTTAAATGAACACACAAGAATGGCCTAAAATGGCATCTTTGTCTAGAGCCTAGCTCTTGCTCCACATCTCTTCGGAAGCACAAAGGCTTTTCCTGACCTCGCTGTGACTGGTTGCATGGTATTTCCCCTTCTAGGAGGGGATGAAATCGACTCCAACAAACAGGAAAGCAGAAACAAAAATAAACCCAAAGCCTGGAATGCCTACATTTTTTTCCAAGATTCATTCTCCCTGTTTTCCAGTTCCATGTCTTTCTTGGAAAATTAAAAGGAGCAGCAGGAGAGCAAGCCTTGCTTTGATCACTGAAGTTTTAGTATTGAAGCTGCTGTGAGAAATTAACACCAGCAGGGGAAAGAAAAAAAGAAAAAAAAAGAGAAGAAAAAAAAGCCCAATAGTCTAATGCCATCTTGGGAAATACAGCACAGCCTTGGTCAGCCTCATCTGTTCCCCCTGTCACAGAGGACAGGGAACAGTACCAGCTGCATGAGGTAAATCACATTGCATTGGCAGCATGTTTCCTAAGAAAGGTCACCCAAGTTTGTGCTTTCAGAAGATTAATTCAAGAGTGGGCCTGGGTGAAGTACAGGACAAATTCACCACGCTTAAAGGTAAAAAGCATCATGAGCATCTGGCTAGAGGCTTCCACTGTCCTCTCCATTACCCCAGCAGTGTATGAGAACAGATTCCAGTCTCCGATGGAAAGCCACGGTGTCAAAGTTGGGAATGATTTTGTGTTCTGAATTATTTGCTTCTGGCTGTGAACTACTTTATAAATACAAGATATATGAAGCATAAAACCTCAGAGGAATTAACAGACTCCAAATGTAAGTAATATTAACAATTCACAATGTCTGGTACATTAGTCACAATTAGAAGCAAACGACACATTTGTTTTCCTGTTAAGATGCCTGTAAGAGTGGCAAATAGACACAGGCATTGCTGGCTGTGTACAGGCAAGAGCTGTTCATTTTCAGTGGGAAATCACTGCTGTGTAATTGAGGTTTAGAGATTAATCGTGCAAAATCCACAGTAATTCCAGCACAGCCATGCAAAGACCACAGATGATATCACTCAAAGAAAAACTCCCCATTCCCTCTGGTTAAAACTCGCTGAGATTTCCCCAGAACCTCTCAGAAACACAGATGCAGAAGGTGGTACCAGGTTTACAACCAAAGGTTTGCTTAGACACCTCTTGGGAAGTTGCCTTCTCTTCTCTGCATCAGCTACACATCTGTGTAGTCGAGTATTCCCTGGGAGTAGCTGGTGAGCATCCTGCCTTGTACTGCAGAAGTCTTTCAAACCTCTTAAGACCCGTATGTAGCTGAGATTTATGGTTCCAGTATAGTTAACACAAAAGGTCACCTGGCAGCCAACTACACACACGTGGTTTCCTCTTATTTTTGGCACTGTGTAGAAAGCAAACCAAGTGATTCCGGAAGCACAAGTCAGCTCCTCTAGGAATAGAATGGATCTCTCTGCTCTGACCTGAGAGTGGGTATGTGCTGATAATGAGGGCCCTCAACTCATTCCACTGGCGGCTGTTAGAAAGAGCCAAGCATTTTTTCCAGTGTAACAAGACAAACAAGGTCCAACTGTTAGCTGTCTCAGACAGACCCCTTGCTGGGCAGACTGTGGCTCTTCTCATTCCTACTCTTTCCCCCCCAAAAAATTACAAATCTTTTTCTTATAAATATATAAAAGGACTAGCCAGCTATCTGAGACTGGAGCAACTTCCCCTTGCTACTGTGATGTTTCCTTCACTATACATTTTAGTAATGCACACGTTACTCTGAAAATGTGCAGCTATAACAGTGAACAATCCTACATTATTATCATTATTGAGTTGTTTCCAGTATTCCAGACAGGAAGATACTATCTATTCAGTTAATAAAACCTAACTTTTCTGTAGTGTTTTTGAAAGGGTTACATCTAACGTTAAAAAAATAAATCATTTTTAAAAATCAACAACAACAAGAAAAGAAAAAAAGAGATACAACTCTGGGGGAGTATGGGGACAGGGAGGGGGAGAAGAACACGACTGGACAGTTAAAGCTCAGATTTTATATTGCAATTACTATGTGTACACAACAGGCCCTCAGAAGTGACCTTCAATTGGGAATCTCAACACCTTGCTGAAATCTTCTATCACCACAGCAACCTAGACAGGTATATATCCACAGATTGACCCAGGAAATGTTGAATTTATTTGCAGAATATATTCCTGTATTGACTGATCTATTACTGATATTCTTAATTACTGGTATTCTGAATTAGAGAGGTGATTTACAGAATCACAGAATCATTCAGGTTGGAAAAGCCCCTTGGGATCATCGTGTCCAACCATTAGCCCTACTCTACAAGTTCACCCCTAGACCACGTCCCCCAACACCACATCCAAGCGATGTTTAAACACATCCAGGAATGGGGACTCAACCCCCTCCCTGGGCAGCCCATTCCAATATCTCACCACTCTTCCCATGAAGAATTTTTTCCTAGTGTCCAGTCTAAACCTACCTTGTTTCAGCTTGAGGCCATTCCCTCTGGTTCTGTCACTAATTACCTGAGAGAAGAGCCCAGCACCAGCCTCTCTACACTGTCCTTTCAGGGAGTTGTAGAGAGTGAGGAGGTAGCCCCTCAGCCTCCTCTTCCTCAAAATAAACAGGCCCAGCTCCTTCAAACGCTCCTCATACGATCTCTTCTCCAGGCCCTTGACAGCTTCGTTGCCTCCTCTGCACCCGCTCCAGCCCCTCGAGATCTCTCTTGCACTGAGGTGCCCAAACTGGACACAGTACTCGAGGTGAGGCCTCCCCAGTGCTGAGTACAGGGGGACAATCACCTCCCTGCTTCTGCTGCTCACACTGTTTCTGATCCAGGCCAGGATGCCTGTACAAACTCGTAGGTTTAATTATTGCCATGAACTCTCCTTAGAGCACAGGGCATCCTCTCTTCATATTCTTGCATGGCACTGTCCATGTTTAAACCTCACTATGGCTGGCATCACCTCACACTGCTGCTTGTTATTAGAGAGCCATCAACAGTGCCCTGCACAGAACACTTCCTTTTCATGTTTTTACAGTAAGGCATGACCTTCATTTCGGACAGCAGTATGACACTGAGGGGCTGCTGCCCCAATCACACCGTGCCAGGAAAAGGAGGGAGAATATACTCACAGAGCTGTGTTGTAGCACAGAAAAGACAGTAGGAGCAGACACAAACAGCCCCTCCTCACAAGGAGGGGGTCAATTACCTTCGGGCGCTTCCATTCAACCTTCCTGGGTGGTGCTGAGTGATAGAAAAGGGACCCATCGCAGGCTGGGAACTCAGGATCTTCAAAGAGCCGTCTCTGCTGGGTACACTGCCCTTTCAGCTCGTGGTACTTTTGGTCTCTGAAGAGTTGCACTGATGAAGACATAGCTTTCTGTCTAGAGAAGAGGAATATTGGCTTGGGCAAATTGGTCTTTAACAACAGAGCATATAAATTGTCCTAAACAAGATTAATTACTGATTTCTGTTTAAAAAAAAAAAAGATTATAAATTAGATGATGTTAAGTAGTAGACTAGAAAACCATTAAACCCAAGAAGATCTTCTATATTAGGAATGTATTTTTGGCTGGATAGAACTCTTATCAGGAAACACAATTCAAGAGCCCAGACCAGGCACAAAACCAGCATTTTGCTTTGCCTAATTGATTGGAAAGGTAACAGAGTGAGGCTTGGCTCCCAGTGTGTACCATGTGTGAAGGGCTGGACCATCTTTCTGTCCTACATTCTTCTTCTGGCCACTAAAGCTCTAATTATCTACTCCAACTCTTATGCCTGAAGAAAACCAGAAACAGATTTCCACTGTTCTCCACCTTAAGTGACAATACTTTGGCTGGTCTTTGAACTTTATGAAATGTAATTTCAGGAAACCAAATACCCAGAAGCGGCAAATAATTGATGAGCATTAAAACACAAGACCAAACACTCACAACAACCTCGAACAAGTTGCTCTCTCAGGCCTTAGTTCCCAGAATTGTGACTATCTGACTTGGCAAGCTTACGGTCACAGCTACAGAGCTCAAATTAATTGCTTGAAAACATTCTACAAAATGGAAATCAACTACAGATAGCATTCACAATAGTTGGAAGTCTTGGGGATGTGAGGGATGCCACCTCTTGTTTCAAGAGAGGGAGTGCAGAGAGTATCTGAACTTACTCTGTTTGGAACACTTCAGCGCATCAATTCCTCTCCTCTCCTTTCCCACCACGGGCTGGAGAGGTATCTCCACTTCCTTGAGTTACCTACAACAATAAAGACAAATGCAGGTTGTCCTTGTGGCAGATCATAAGAATTAAACAAAGGGCACACCACGGGGCACAGCATCACGTGGTGCCAGCAGCCTACTTGCTGCTTGTGCTCCTCGAGTCACTCGCAGCACGAACTGGAGGAGATTCCACAAGTTTGCAGAAAATACAAGCAGGCTGGGCACAAGCCTGTCCAGGGGTGCAAGTGACCACAGTGGGAGAAATACAGAAGAGGAATGAGGAACACTTGCTAACGTTAAATTTATCACGGTCTTTGTTCTTGTGAGTGAAAGCTACCATGGCCAAAATAGTCTAGGGATGGTTTTAACACCCTCCCCGCACTCTTCTCCCTCCTGCTCCCAAATAAACTAGACAGTGCTTCCAGCACAAGAAATGCCTTCATTCATGGGAACGAGGAGAGTATTCAGGAGACCTCTTCCACCTTGTTGCCATTCTTGCACCCCTTCCAGCCTCCTAATCACACTCAGAGAAATCTGCCCAGAAGTGTACATACAGAATCTTACACAGCAAAGTGATGGGAAAAAGAACCAGTTTATTCTTGATATTTCGACCCACCAAACCTTCAAATTCCAGCTCATTCTCCATTCTTCCTCAGGGCAAAAATCCAGCAATAAATTTTGCGTACATTGGGACTGTAACAACTTTGAGTCCAATCCTGCTGCTGGAACCAATGGAAAAATTCCTATGCCTTCAGCCAGGCCACGGCTCCCTCTTCCAGAACTGGGCCATGGAGTCCCTTAGTGACTGTGTTATCTAGTTTCCATAAAACAAAGCTACACCTAATGAACTGTTCAAAATGCCTTATGGATGCTGTGCCATTTGTAGCATTTTCCTTTTTCTTAAGGGCTATTTTCCTGTTAATTACCTCCCTCCAAAAAAAGTCACAAGGCATCTCACTTCACGATGGCCTCCCAGGACAAGACACATAGACTTGCTTCACCCCACAAACCAGTTCTTCAAATTCCAGCGCAGAACAACTTGTCAATTATACAAAGATAGCTCTGGATTAAAAAAAAAATATATATAGTTTGTCTCATTTGGGTGGGATACAGATTATTTCATGACAACTGGCATTCTTGCTTATTAAAATTCCTGACAAACTAACTAATGCTCTAAACCAAGCCTATTTGAAGATAAACTTGTTTATAAAATAGCCCCGGGTGATAAGGTTTTCAGCTGTCACTGCCTAATTCATAAGGTCTTCAATGACCTTATTCCCCCCCACCCTTTCTCCCCTTCTGTCTGCCAGACTGGAGCACAAGTCCTTCCAGGATTCACGCCCCGTTACACAACTGCCACTCCTGTAGCAATGCACAGAGCACGGTCATGAAGCACAGCACAAGAAATCAAGCCGCTGCCTGCCTCACCCTGGCCTCCACGGGACAGTGCTTACCAAGAAGAGCAGTACCAAGGAGGCTTCTCCCACCAGGCTGTTGACCTGCCCCAACCTGAGCAAATAATGGAGTGCATATCTTGGAAAGGGATTCAGGCTCTCTGAGCTGCCCAGCCTGGAAGGAAGCTGCTTTCCATCTGCCCAGGAGACACTGAGCTCTGGAGCAGAAGTTCCATCACCATCTGGTGAACTAGAAGGAACCTACTTTTTCATAAACCCAAAACCACCCTCTTGAAACACAACAGAAGTCTCCTTTTGTTTTTGGAAAACCCTCAGCAAAGACTATAAATGCAGTTTCTATACAATAGCCTAGTGGCTTGAGCATGGAGGATGGAAGCCCTTAGTTGAGCTCCTTATCTCTTGGGGTGTTCACCTACCAGGACATGGCCTAACCTGGCTGAGATAGACAGCAGACACCTACTTCCCACTCCAAACTGTATTTTTGAAGCAGCTCCCAGTTTTTGAGTCACAGTTGACCATCGAAGCTCCCCAGGAACCACACTCCCTGCCTCCTTTCCCACGCTCACGGTACACAGTAGCACAGCTGTCCCCACTCCACACCCCCAGAGTCACCTTTGGTTCGCCTGACACTCGGAACATTCAGCTGGGGTGAGGAAACACCAAGCACAGCTTGGCAGCTGCTCTTTCCACGGCTCCCTGCACTGTTATGTGATACAGAGAGAGCTGTGCACAGCATACCAAGGGCTGGCATGGTCCTAAAAATACCCTACCCCAGTCTGCAGAGCCTCCACCATGCTGTAGGGAGAATGGGACTGCTCCAGGGGAGGGGCAGAAGAGAAAGGAAGCTCTACAGGTCAGCCATTCTTCTGTCCTTAGTTTATTTCCCTGACCAGGTACAATTACAGTTCTGCTGTTTAATCTTCTCCAGCCTCTGAGAGAAGCTCCCCAGCACTTCACCTCCCTGGCCAGCACCACAGCAGACCCCAAAGCTCCTACAGCACCACTGGCAATACCCCTTGACATCAGCAGGAGTACAGCTGGTCCTACTGCTGGTCCTACATTCTCTCAGCTTTCAACCACTGAGCTTTAATGTCTTTCTCTGGCCCTCTCTTTTTCCAGCAAGATTCCTATTTTGATCACAAAAGGGATTTCAGCAGAACAGTGAAGACAAGCCAGGGCAGGTCCCCCCTTCGATGAGGCTCTACTCGCAGAGTCCCCTCCTCAGCCTGACAACAGCAGCATTTCATTTTTACTTACAGTTAACACTCAGAGATGCTTCCCGCTGTCGGAGCCAGCAAGAGTACAGCTAAATCACACAGCACAGTGACAAATACCAGCTCCTGGCGTTATTAGCAGCCTTTAAATTAAAGGGACATTCACTTGAAATCCGGTTCTTCACCAGAGCATTAAGATGAGCTTCAACTATTCCAGTACCCAACAGTATTTCCTTACACGCACATTTTCCTCATCTTAAACTTTCTCTTCCCCAGCTGCTTCATAGAAGAACCACAGCAAACAAGACTAACCGTGCAGACAGGCGTGCGAGGGAAAATTACACCCTCACTACCATCAAACTCAGGCAGCAAGCACACAGAAACTAACAGGAGTCAGCTGATTTCTGTTGCTCCGTGTAACTAAGTGACATGCAGGGTAAAAAGCCAGCAAGTGAAGTTATTGCAGCTGCAAAGCCAACGGCAGCCCTGGGCAGCGAGCTGGCTCCCACGCGGAAGTGTCCCTCCGACTCCTCCTCGCAGGGCCGCGCAGAGCCCGCTTTGCCTTGACAAAAAGCGGCTGTTTTGGTCCCAAAGGCCAACGCTGCCAAGCAGCTCCAGTGAACCCTCTGCTCTGGATGAACCTCCTCTTCAAGGAAGAGGCTTGGCACGTTCTAACGTGTAAATTTGATCACGCACCCCGCTTTGCTGTTCCAGTTGCAGGACTAAAGGAATTTCCACGCGCAGCACCAGGATGAAAAGGGCAAGGTGCATTTCTAGCCAGTATCGAGTGCCAGGGTTGAACACAGCTTTGAATGTAAAGCTGCTTCTTCCAGCAAGCGGATCCAGAGACGAAGCTACTGAAGCTCAGGCACACCCCAGCATCAGGACCACATTCCTGCTGTTGCAGGAGCCCCTGTCTGGGAAAGCCATGGGAGAATGCCAGGAAGGGTACTCACAGGATATGCCATGCTCAGGTAGCACCCTGGATTTACGGTTATTATCCACTGGCACGTTCCAAGTCTGCTTTTGTTTCATGCAAACAGTTGCCTCAGCAATAGTAACAACAACCAGCACCTGGCCCTCGGGTCTCTCTTTTCTTACCGTAGCTCTGCGCCTGTCTTGACAGGGCACAAAATCCTCCCAACCCTAAACTCTGTGCTTTCAATATTGACTTACCACCAAACCTCAAAACCACTGTTGGGACCGTGACAGCAAACCAGGGACTCGAGGATTTAACTGTTTGCAAACATTGTTTAATATTTTCCCTAACATCTCTTTCTCCAAACTCAGACCTTGCTCCAGAGCAATCAAATCAATCAGTGCTTCCAAAAAAGCAGCACTGGAGCCAAAAGCCTTAAATTACTCTGAACTGGTTTCCTGTGAAACTAATTAAAGGCACTTCCAGGGCTCCAGATGGAAGAGGTTATTGCCTTCTCTTCCTGGGAAGAACGATCACAGGTCCGTACAAAGCAGTGACTTTGCAGATTTGTATGAAGAGTGCCAGGGAATTTAAAGCAGTTGAAAAAGCTTCCACTTCACGTATGCTGCAGTTTCATGATCTTGGCTATTCCACTGCTACTGATGCATGCAAAGCAATCACTGCCCATAACACAGAGCATTGCTCGTGGAGACATTTACTCATTCAAGTTCTTTAAACAAAAACTTACTCATTCAAGTTCTTTAAACAAAAACTTACTCATTCAAGTTCTTTAAACAGTCCAATATACTAACTGCACTGGGAGTCTTGAGCATCCTCTTCGCTTCTGCATAAGCCAGTATAAAAGCATAAATTCAGCCCTAAATCTGTGTTATGTGGACATGCAATTGCATTAGTAAGAGCATATTCCATTTGGATCACATTTGCTACACAGGCTAATTTAATAGCACCCAGTCCAGTACTGTGGTCCCAGGGCTTCTCAGTCGTTTGTGACAGCAATACTCTCCCTGCTTGGATGAAACAGCAATTTATTGCATGCCCTGGGCTCTGAGGATACCATGCTTGTGCAGCATTACACTTTCTTCATCCAGCTTTTGGATTTTTCAACAAAATCAAGTTGACTATTTTATGGCCTCTGTAACTCAGTACTTTAATAGGCATGTAAAGGTTTCTCTGTCTTGATCAGTTCAAGAATTGGCCAAGGGAAGGAGGCACAAGCATTTGTCTTCTCACAGAAACTGGAAGGTGCCCAGTGTTCTGCTGCATAGTTTTGCAATACTTGGCATTAAAACTGAGGGAGGAAAACTCACATATTTCATCTGAGAATATTTGCCCATATCTTATCACTTCTGAGCAGGAACGCAGGAGAGAGTAACTGGACACCAGGAACAGGACTGCCCACAACCTGTTTGCTTTCATGGATGGCATCAAGGACTGGCAGATTCATCTGGCTACAAACCAAAGCTTTACTACAAGAAAATTAATCACAACACTAGTACTGCAGCACCACGGTGCTTTTCTTTCAGTTCTCAGCTGGGACAGAGAGACTTTCTATAGCTCTTTATCTGGGAGCCAGGATGCAGTTTGTACTGCAAAGCCTGTGCCCAAGCACAGATGGCTCAGGAGGATGCCTGTGGGCTCAGGACCAGGGCTGCTGTTGCTACAGCCTAGGAGCCGAGCTCCACCAGGGATTTTCACTTTGTTCTCTCTCCCACCTCTCTTCCAGTCAGTTCCTGGTGAGATAAACTACAAGACTGTTCCAGCCCTTCAGAGAGGGTGTGCTGGAGTCAGGGCTCATGCCCTGCCAGCCCACTGGGATGAGGTGCTGGCTAATTGCCTGCTGCAGCCCCATCCCACAGCAAGAGGCACAGCTGCTCCAGCCTTCAGGGCCACGAACGGTGGGTGCTGGGGCTGGACCAGTGGAGCAAACAGCCGCTGAGAAAGCTGCACTTACAGGTGATTATGCCCGAGGGGGAAGGACTCCATCTGGCACCAGCAGAAGGAGACTGAATTTGTATGATCTTTTCAGCATGAAAACTGAGCTAAACCAACACACGTGTGCATGGGATTACTTTGTGCTACAGTGCCTGTTTCATGGTCAAAACCACTCAAAGTCCTGGCAGAACACACTCAGATAGGGCGAACACTGGCTTTACACCCTCTCTCCCTCCTTTCCTTTTCTGTGAGAGTTTATCCCAGTGTAGTTGCTATGAAATACCTTTTCAACCAAGATTTAAGATTTTAAAAGGAATGGAGTCAGCAGCAAAGTAGATTTTTGCCTCCAGCTGACCAGCTTCCAAGGTGATACCTCCGATAGGCAAAACACTTAAAGATTGCAAGCAGAGGCAAAAAACCCCAGGGCTCCTTCCTTCAATTCAGCTGCAAGGACCAGGCTGCCAGGGCCTGAGCTCAGCCACACTCCCAGCTCATGCCCCTGCTGTGGCTGGGTGCCAAAGTGGGTCCCTCGAGGGGAGCCCAGCAGCCTGCCTCCATCCACACCAGACAGAGAATTACTCCTCAGCCAGTGCTCTCAGGCAGAGGCTACTGCTGTCAAAAAGCAGCATGTGCTGCCCAACTGCCTTCCCACAAACTAGAAAAGTGAGGGGAGTTTGCAACTGTGCTTTCTGTGGCTCTTGGTCCTGTCCACTCCTAACAAGCAAATTGCTGGAAGGCCTCTTGCAGCCAGGCCCTCGAGGGCTCATCCAGAGGCACAACTTGCTTGGCAGACACAACTGGAAATCCTCAGTGCATGGAGCAGCTCTCTTCTGCTGAGCACATACTAGGTTAAGGCCACACAAAGTCCACAATCTATAGGCATACGTGGAACTTAACAGTCTAGGCATTAAGCAGTAGCTTAGTCAAGTTTTTTACACTACATTTTAGCCTCAAAGCCCCAGTGTTTCGCCTGTCCCCTCTGCAGATGTTCACATCCCTCACTAGACCTCAGCCAGCCTTCAGGCATCCAAAACTCCCCACACATCCTGACTCTGAGGATCTCTGACTCAGAGAGCAGGCACAAGGAGGAATATACAGCACTAGAGACCAACAGCTGCCTGCAGTCGACAGGAGAGATTAAAAAGCCTTTCTGAAGAGCTGTGCACCAGCCCTGCGAGCACACGCCACCTTGTCAACAGTTCCCGGAAGCAGCTACTCAGGGTGGACATTTCTGTTTCAGGACAGTAATTGCCCCTTGCTCATTTTATGCTGCCACTTTATTTACCTAGTGAAAGGAGTCCTGTTTTGGGCTGTATAGATTGCAGGGCATCAATCTTAGAACAGCTTGATCCTTTAGCTAAACTAACGTAACTTCTCTCTCTAGTGGGGGCACAGGTTGGCCATGGGACACGTTTTGAAGGATTTGCAGTCAGACAGGATTTTCCAAAGTGCACAGGCATCTGTGTTCTTCAGAACACTCCACCTTCAGCGGCTTCCACTGTAGCCTCAAGCCCAGGCAGATTCACAGCTAACTAGAGAGGTACAATTCCAGTAGTTTAGTAAGGTAGATATCAGTTGTTACCACTAACATTAATCCAGGCCAAGAGATCTATAACAAGCTCTAAGGAAAGTGGATTCATTCAAATCAAGCTTTTGTGCTGAAACAAAAGGAAAAACCACTTTCTTCAGATTTCCAGTATCTCCCTGTACTACCTTTTCATAAAAGGTTAGCTAAAAAAACCCAAAAAACCCCATGATTGCAAATTAACTACCTATCAGGCCACTCCATTATTTTATGTAGACACTTATCTATTTCAGACAGTATAAAAATCTCTTTCACAAGAACACACACACACAAGTGAAATACCCATTTGAATTTCACAATGAAAGGATCCACAGAGCAAGCTGACAGTATTTCGGAAGATCAGAGGCAGCATGTAGAATGGAATCATATGAGCACTGAGATCAAATCACACTTTATCAGCCTGGCCCCTTTATTCAGCATACCTGTTAGTGATGCCTGCAGAGAGAAGACCAGTGCTAGACTGGCTATCCCAGAAGAACCAAGAACCACCACACTTGGGCAATAAATCACAACAAGCACTTGGCTGGGGGACAGCATACAGTCAAGAGGTGACTTTCTGAGAGAAATGTCCATTACTGCAGCAGACAAAAGCATTTTCTCACTGTGCTGGCTGAAGGGCTCATTAGTAGTAATATCAAGAGTTTTCACCCTGGTGACAAAGGTGCAAATCAAGGAAATACCAGTTTAGAGGCTACCACCTCTGGCACTTACCTGGCTGAGGTCTGTCCGGGCTCTGAGGCTCATCAAACTCCACAGTGACTCCTGCAAAGATCCCCTCGGCTTCTTAACCTGAAACTCTTTGGACTGTACCAAAAATCACATCACCAGGGGGGGAATGTTTTGGGATGACCCTTCCAGTGATGAGTCACAGGGACACCAGGGAACCTTCTGAGCTGACCCAAAACGCAGAGCCTTGTTTACTCCTGGTAAACTGCTTGTTAGCTGCGATCGTGAGTGAACTTTTACAGGGGGAGATGAGGCAAGGCTGCTTGGCAAGAGTTGCAGGCGTTTCTTTTTCTGTGGAAAACAGGGCAGATGAATGTGCACCATGAAAAAAAGTTACATTCCTTATTAGGCTGCTCGCTGTTCCTCACTCAGGCAAGTGCCAGTGTCAGGGCCCCTGCCTCAGCATGTCTCTCCTGATAACGACCCGTCCAGGTCGCACCGGAGTCGCACATGGCTTCTGTGGGACTCAGCTGGATGGGGCTGTGCAGGCCAGGAGATGCAGCCCAACCCAACGGGTGGCTTTGTGCCCGTGACTGAGCACTGTGGGACCTGTGGCACCTCGGGGACAGCTCTCACAGGCTGCTGGGTTCTTTCTCCTGACTTCACTGCTCACAGCCTACAGCTGCCTAATTCTGCTGGGCCCATTTTCTCTTGGGGAGGGGAAAACAGCCTGCACGAGGAAGAAGCCCTGTCTGGGAAAGCCACAGAAGAGGCTCCAGAGGTCCACAGTCTCAGCCCCAAGAAGGCTGAGCTGCCTCTGGGCTCTACACCAGTGCAAACCAGCACTCTCCCACCACAAACCTGCCCATCCTCACTCAAGCACTCACCTTGTCTGGCTCCTCTACCTGGGCTAGTAAAGGAAGATACACCGCTTCACGGGGGTAACAGCACGGGTCAGAACTCAGAAAACAATACATTTCTCTCTGCTGTGGCAAAATAAAAAAATAGGACAATGGTTAATTCTCATTAAGAAATGGTTTTGGTGAAACAAACTTCTCTGTACTGGATTAATTTGACATGAGGATTATAACACCTTTGTTTTACAGTTATGTGGTTTCATTTCTATTTTAGTAAATGCAGTCAAATTTTTGAACAAGCACCATTTCAGAACACATTACAAAATTTCATTTGTAGCTTTAAATCCCAGAAGTTCTAAGTCCTCCTTATTTTAGCATAACCTACCTGAATTTACAAATAGGTCCATTCCTTCTCCCAAACCTTGCTAGTCAGCAAATCTCCCGTTTGCCTAAAGGAGTTTGGATCTCAAGGGATAAGTTAAATCCAGAAAACACTTTGAAGACAAAACATGAAGTAGTATCACAAATGTCTGTACTGCAAGGTTCGCTGCAGGACTGTTTGCTCTCTTACAGAGCATTTGCCCGACTTCTGTTTGAAGGCACACTGAAGTTTGGATAGAAAGTCCCTGGAAGCCACCACTGCAGTTTTAACATTTAATGAGTAAAATCTCTACATACTAAAGCCATGTGTTTTCAATTCATGGCTCAGTAAATAGACCAGGGTTTAAACCATAACAAAAAGCTGGCATCCGCCCGTATAAACCACGCACTGTGAATCGTTTGAGCAGCTGAAGGAAGAACGTGAAAAACACCACCTAAGTACAACAAAAACTTTACTTTTTGCGAGCCAACATTCACAGCTTACACAGGTAGGTACTCACAGCAGCTGCCTTTGAGTCAACGTGGAACAAAACCACGAGAACTTGGTCACCCCAGTATCAAGTCTGGTGGCGTAATCCAAGAACTGTGTGCAAGTCATCGGGGCTGAGGTGGAGCTCCTGCTGGAAGCCCTGTCAGAAACAGGAATTCCTTTAGACAGGCAGCAAGAGGAGCTGCACAGGCAGCAACCAAAGGCAACGAGACAGCTCTGATCTCGCTGCAGAACCATGGCAGAAAAGGCTGGTAGTTCAGAGGGGTTATGCCAAAGATTCAAAGAGATGTGCTCACACATCTCATATACACTGCTGGGGTCTGGAAAGAGGTCTCCCTGGCTGTGGCCAGTTAACCTTCCAACACAGTACCTGAAATCCTTGCATGTTCCCAACAGCCTTCAGCCTCCCTGCTGGAGGTGTTCCTGAGCATCATCACCGCACACTCTTCTAGGCTGGTTTACATCCATGACTGTTGCATCTCCAGGTGTCTCCAGTCTCCCCATTGCTGTTTTGCACAACCTGCTAAACTCTCCCCAGAGCTGTGCCCCACCACGCTCTCCCCTGCGCTAGACTTGCTGCTTTCCAAACTGGACTCACAGCTGCACCCTTGGCAGGCAAACAAGAGCCCAGAACTGGCCCTTTGTGTAAAGGCACAGCAGAAGTAAACAACAGAGCTTGCTTCTTGACCTCTCCAGCTCTGTGCTAAGGACCCACACTCTGTGGGTTCCAACACTCTGTGCTGGAACCCCTCTGCTGGGAGCCAGGCTGGGAGAGCTGGGGGGGTTCAGCCTGCAGAGGAGAGGGCTCTGGGGAGACCTTCTTGTGGCCTTTCAGTGCTTAAAGGGGGCCTACAGAAAAGAGGAGGGGTGTGTCTATCAGGGAGTGTAGTGATAGGATGAGGGGTAACGGTTTCAAACTGAAGAGGGTAGATTTAGATTAGCTATTTGGAAGAAGTTCTTCACTGTGAGGGTGCTGAGGCACTGGAACAGGTTGCCAAGAGAAGTTGTGGCTGTCCCATCCCTGGAAGCGTTCAAGGCCAGGTTGGATGGGGCTTTGAGCAACCTGGTCTAGTGGGAGGTGTCCCTGCCCATGGCAGGGGAGTTGCAATGACATGATCCTTCAGGTCCCTTCCAACACAAACCATTCTATGATCCTCTAGCTCTGCCTTCCTGTGGGGCCATCAGTAGAATGTTTGATAGCAGGATCCAGAGAACAGCTATAGGCTTACCAGGCAATGGGCAGTCCTCCTGAACAGTTAAAGTGGTTAAGAGGTGTCCCAAATAAGGACACCAGTGGGTATCACCATTAGTTGTGGCTACGAGAATAAATGAACTGTAGCAACCAGACCAGAAGCTGTTCCTTTGGCAGCAGCTTGACCTTCCATCCCAAGCAGTAAATGTAGCATGTTCCCCATTTGTATCTGGTTCAGCTCTGCTGGGGCTGCCATATCTCTGAGGGTTAAACAAGGCAAACACCAGCAAGATCAAAACAAGGCCAAACACCACCCAAAGCTGCTGTTAGCAGCAGAAATTTTACGGGCTATGATAGTCATCCCATTTTATTCATGATTATTATTATTATCTGCAGTGCCCTGCTATCTAGATCCAAGCATTGCTCCTCCCTTCCCACCCAGCCCTGATCCAGAAGAGCTACTCTTACGGAAACACTCTGTTCATGAAGAAGGATGCAATAGGAGGGGCTTCACACCGAAGGACGTTTTTCACAGTTCTGTCCAGTTCCAGGCTGCCTGGCTCTAAGAGCCGCTCTCTTCTGCCAGAAGAGCCATGACTGCGAGGTGTCCAGGTGGCTTTGCCCTACTCACGACCATCACAGGAGCCTGCAACCTGCCCATCGCCTTGCAAACACGCTCCTCTGTCGGGCTCTCCCGTCCCAGCACAGCTACGTTCATCCGTTACTCACATCATTTCGTGGGGCAATTTGCTAATAAAACATAGTTTCCAGCAGAGATTCTACATAAATCCTCCGTGTTTACTCCACTCCTTCTAGTTTCACACAGAGAAGAGCCCGAGGGGCAGAACGTGAAAACTAACCAAGATTCGCAAAAAAAAGCTTTCAAAGCTGAGGCCCGATCCTGCTCAGCAAGAGCAGTTTGAACCCCGATCCCTCGCCCTTTTCACCTTGGGATTTTAATCACAGAACCGTTCTGGCTGGAAAGGGGTGACTGGAAAGGGATCCGTGCCAGGCTGGCTGAGGGGTGGCGGGCAGGGACCCTCCTGCTTGGCGCGG
>JANVCC010000073.1:3175787-3228181 GCA_025345505.1 Todiramphus chloris collaris | reverse complement strand
CCCCCCATTTACTTTCCACAGGATGAGGCTGGAGGGGGTCTCCTGAGCTCCCCGGGTTGCACGGGGGAGGGCTGAGCTCTGGGGGTAAAGGTCCCCACGGGTTCTCCTGGCTGTGGCTCTTGCTCTGGCAGTGCTCGCTGCAGTTCACCTCTGCTTTAGAGCCCCTGAGCCTTCAACACTTGACCACATAAGGACTCATTTGTATTTGATGAATAAATACTTTGGAAACCAAAGCAGTCTCAGCTCCCTGCTCTGCTACTGATGGTGCTGGTGCCACCAGGTGCCGGTAACTCTTAGCAGCTATTCTGTTTTCACAGGTGGAACTCTTCATGCAGAGTCAGGAATAGCCATGATTATCTTTCCTGCTGCCACCTGAAATCCAAAAAAAATTCTCAGCCGGCTTTGGGCATCTGCTCAGTGCTTTGGCTGTAGCCACAGGACACTCCCCGGGTCCCTCCGACCCCTGTGGCCACAGCAGGAGTTGAAACCAGCTCTCCTGAGTTGTAGCCTACTGGTCTAATTTCTCTTTCCCTAAGCTGTTTTCTGACATTTTTTAAAGTCCCAGCTGATCTACTTCTCTGGCCAGCAGCAGAGTATCTTGAGGCATTTAAAGATTTAAGGATATTAAGGGCAGGCTTGTTTTTCTGTCTTTAAATCTGTGCTGAGGGAACAGAAAGGTGGTTTTTTAGCTTCCGCTTTGATGGACTGCGCCGTGAGGGAGATGCTGTACTTGGCCCATGTGTTCCTGGGAGCCTGTGCCATGAGACACCAGCGTAAGGAAATTGCCCTTCAAAAGGAGCAATGAAGAGGGCACAGGAGGACACATTTGCCCTTATTCTCAAGTTGTCCATCACATAACTGCAGTGCCACCCCTTTCGGCTCCCCCCTCCACCCAAAAAACAACCTATTCATCTTGCAGAGCAACAAAAGCTTGGCCTCATCTGACTTGTGCTTGGCTTCTCTTCCTGCTGCATGTGCACAGTAGTACATGGGTGGGCGACCTCATTTGAGAGTTGATTTCATTATAGATCAAGTGTGTTCCTCCCCTCACGTATCTCAGAGTTATCTTCTTCCCTGATGAGGACTCCTTAATTAACAAGCATGAACAATTTGTGACAGAACCGCATCGTCCAAAGATTTTCCTTCTTGGGCGCACAAATGTGTTGTTCTCCAAAGGCCAGGCCGGTAATCTGCTCATTTAAAATCCAGGCTTTATTGCTGCATCTTGCTGTAGATGCTGGTCTTCTTTCTAGGCAGCATAGGAGGAATCACAGTGTACAGGCTGATGACAAGATTTGTCTGTGTATGCATCTTCAGTGGGGATTTTTCTGGTCAGGTTGCTGTACTGTGCTAATACAAGCTGAGGTTGGCTTTGCTGCCTTATTTCTCAGCAGAGCTAGGGCCGTACGTGTCAGAGAATGACAGCTTCGTCCCCCTCCTGTCTCCAGCAAGTGGACCCGCGTTCCCTTGGTCCACCAGCAATTGAAAACTCACGGAGATCAGATTGCTTGTGGGAAGGAGGTCTTTCTGGTTGCTCTAGTGGTCTCTTCCAAGAGCCTCAGTGGTCTTGCAGTGGTCCTGCCCCATGTCTCGAAGGCACCAAGGTGCCATTGGCGCAGTGTGGCAGCCACCAGCTCCACACAGGAGCCGTGCTGCCTTCAGGACCCACGAGAGCGCTGCGGAGCCTCACGGCTCAGGGCTCTGCGCCACGTCACCCTGCACGGCGTGTGCAGGCTCGGAGTCACGACTTCTATGGCCAGGTTGTCATAACATTTTAAGGCAACTGAAGATGCAGGTTGGCCTTGTGGGACTGATAAAGCACCGATACAATTGAAGTGGTGCTGCTGGGGTGTTTAGACCACCATTGTGTTTCTGCAGCTCTGGTCATCTCTGCTTTAGAAGGTGGACAAATGCTGACTGATGTGTTGTCAAGAGCAGCCAGCAGCCAGGCTGTGCTCAGAAAGAAAACTGTCTGAGAGAAACTTTTTAAATGGCAAGATTTTGATGACGCGTAGTGAAAGGGTGCACCTGAGAGAGTGGTCAAGCTTGTGATTTATTGCCCTGGGCTCAAGAAGATCAAGATGTGAACACAGCCGCTGAGCAACATTTCCAGTGATCTAAAATCCTCCCCCGTCTCCACATGCCATTAAAAGCATTAAAGCTGCTGTGAAACCTCAGTGCCGTGAGTGGCAGCGTGTGTCACCAAACCGACATCTTGCCAGCAACTTTCGGAAATAACCTTTCTCTCCTCAGCTCCGGTTCCTTTCCTGGCTCTCACTGATGACTAGAAGAACAGAGGTTTAACCAGCCTAATGGCACTTCCCGTGGCAGTGTGTTGGTGCTAAAAGCACCCTCTGAGCACTTAAATTAGCAGATGACACATGCGTTGTGGCTGGAGCGCAGTTGTCAGAAGAAACAACTCCAGTCTTTTCCAAGCAGCTGTTCGAGTGCCAACACTCATTTGGATGCACCAACTGTGGGAAGACTTGGGCTTAAAATAAATGGGTTTCCAGCACAAGCAAGCAGTGGATTTGACTTGTTTAGCATCCCTTACTGGCTCTCAGATTTGCCACCGCTTTGCACCACCACACTGGTGGCCTGAGCAAAGCAGGAGGGAGAAAGCGCTTCTCTGTCCTTGGGAGAAGCAGCCTCTTCACAATGACAAATCGCTCCAGTAAAACCCAGCTGTAGCTGGTGGCCTAGACACTGGAGGCTGGACAAGAGTGGGAGGGGATGTCACTGCGTGGCCAGTACCATGTCCCCGTCAGGGAGATGGTCTTCTCTGGAGGCTTTGCAGGCTCCGATTACCCAGCTTGTTTCAGGCTGTGAGTGCATCACTGTGACCATGTTCCTGATCACAGCTTACACCATCCAAAGAAAAAGGCATTTTCCAAGATCTTTCCTGCTTTTCTCCCCCAGGCACATCTGTGGAGTTTGGGGCATTCATCATTTGGGTGGGCGAGCAGGTGGCTGTTGTGGATGACAAGAGACAGAGCTCAGACTGAAGGAGAGGCCGTGTAGATGATGTGTATTTGTTGTCTTTTAAAGGTGTTTTATTTACAGAAAAGATTAAACATCTCTACCTAAACTCTAAGCCATAGAGTTGATGCTACAACTGCGTTCAGCATTTCACAGAGCTAAGCTGGTGGAGCCCAGCGAATGTCCTATCTCACGTGGATCTGGCTGCCACATTTTGGGCTGCAGTTCAAAGCCAGCAACCACAGAAAACTTGGATCGTTTGCAGCTGCCACGCCTGATGGGCAAGAAGTCTTTGATTGGAACCAGATTGTAGAGCGAGCCACAGCTGAGCGTCAGGTAACCACGGTTAGGTCAAGAGACCGGCCAAAGGTTTTCCAGCCAGGCCAAAGCATTTACTTCAGTCCAAACAACTGATACTGCAAAGCACGAGAGCCTTTTGGAAACAACTGCTGGTTTTCTGCTCTGGTGGAACAACATATGCAGGGGTACCTGATGTCCACAAATGAACTTTGGAAAGTTCATTTCTGCTCTCATTTACCTGCCTAAATCTGCAGTAAATTCCTATGTGCCAGTGGGGTTCTTACTAAGACAGCAGCATCCTTGTCACTGGTTTGCAGTGCTGGTGGCTGGTGCCACGCTGTCACCATCCAGGTTTCCTCTTACAGCTCTCTAGAGCCCCTGGGATAGCTGGGATAGCTGCACACAGCGACTCGAGGGGTTTAAATACGCTGTTTTCAGAGCGCTTTGCACGGGCAGGAGCACTACCTATTATGGTTTTTATTGACCTTATCTAACACGTAGCCTCTCATCTCCTCTGTATCTGACTTTATCTAACATGTAGCCCCTAGGAAAGAGCATCTCCTCTGGATCTGGAGGGCAAAGAGCACAGCCCTCTCCAAGACGCACAGGGAAAAAAAGGATACAGGATTTTTCCTGTGAGTACAGGAAAAGAAGGATAAAGGGCTCCATCTGAGCATGAAACATTGGGAAGGCTCTGAGCTCTTTCACAGCAGCCCAGTCTACAGCAGGGATGGCCAGAGCTCACTCACCACACTCCTAATTCTGCAGATGCAAAGCAGAAACAGAGCAAAGTGGCTTGTACTGTATAATTAAATGAGGAGGGCTAAGCCTTATTAACATTTTTCAGGGCTTAAAAGGAAGAATGTTGTTGTCTTCACTGTGGTTCTGACAGGGCAGATGTGAAAGAAGAACTTGGACCTTTTTCAGGGCCGTGTGGGAAGGCAGGACAAACACAGCCCATCTCTCAAATCTAATGTGGGACCATTCAGACCTTGCCCAGGCCCTGGATGCCAAGGCAGAGTTCAGATGGGGGCCAGATGGTGCTATTTTGAATCCACTGGTTCGACTGAAGTGCTGCACGTAGGGAAAGAGCTGCCCTCACCTGCACCCTATCTCCTGCAGCGGGAGCTCATCCCTGCAGTCAGGAGGACAGGTCTTACGCAGGTCGGGCTGGTTCAGTCAGGCAGATGTGGCTCTGAATTAATTCTGAGCCATCCAATTTCCTTCCCTGTCTTTGGTTTTTTTTTTTTTTTTTGTCTGCATTGGTACAAGTGGAACCGATTTGGGAAAGTTGCTGAATTGGAATGGACAAGCACTGCTACAGTTCACAAGTCAGAGCCAACGCACGCTTGCCAAAAGAAAAGCATTGGAAAGGTTTTGATCGGCCTAAATATTGAAACCAAATTTTATTTTTTGAAAATGACATTACACACATCTTGCAAATGTACATTTAGATGAGAAAACAATGAGTAACAAATATTGAGAGCAAAGCTATAAAGTGGACAGGTTCTCTGCTGCATGGCATTGCTTTACAAGAATACTCAGACCTGGGATGATTATTACAAGTAGTAAAAACAGTTCACAACACCTCACAAAAATGGATTTTTTTTCTAGAAAGTCAAATCTTCTAACAAAAGGAAATTCTGTTAAGGGAGGAGAGGCACAGGGGATAGATGTGTGGATCTAGGTACATTTTGTGGGTTTGTGGCAGGGCTTTGTGGGGGTTTTTTAAGTCCATTTCTTACAAAATCCACCGCTGTGAGTGACCCCCTCTTTTCCAGGACTTTGTTTTCTGTCCTCCATCGCCAACAGAACCACGGCTATTAAACAACAAGCCCTGCACACTCATCTCAGAGCTCAGGAGCGTGGAGAAGGAGTTGTCTACAGAACCCCTAACAACGTAATTCCTGTATGCCACCCCCACCCCCTTCCGCTGTGTGTCCAGGAAAATCAAAAAGTGTGTGCAAACTCTGCAAGTCAGGGGCCGTGGGACCAGTCCCATGTAGAGCAACCAGGTGTGGAAGCCACGGCCAATACACCCCGTGCCACAGGCCTCAGCTGCAATGGACCAGCAAGATCCCATCATTTACCAGTGACACGAACTTCCAAAGATTTAACATGTTTCCCAGTTCAAGCAGCGGCAACAGGTGACGGATCTCCATCTGCTTTACCTTGAAAGTTAGAGTCTAATCGAAGTGCCGAGGCAAGGCGCTGTGAGAAATAAGTTCCCCACCAGAACCTGTTGAGAACTGCTTTTCAATCCTGATTGTAGATCCTTTTATTTATGCCCAAATCTGTACTTTACAACCACGAGAGAGACAAAGAGGAAGAGAGAGAATCTTTCCAGGAGGAAAGGAAGGGCTAATTAAGAAGAGAGAGGTACAGGACCATGCATTTACTCTCAAAAGCTTGTTCACGAGCAAGCTAACATTTCTAACACTACAACCACTCATCTACATCTGTTTGCTAAGTAACTGAGTTCTACCTACAACTAGGGAGCAGAAGGGGCTTTTTTTCTTCTTTTTAATTTTCTTCCCCCTCCCTTTAAAACGTCAATAAAAATGTTTTCTGTACAAGTTGAATGGCACAAAAGGTGGTTAAAATGCTAAATAACTCACCACAAATGGAGAATGCAAAATTAGTTCAAAACATGCATGGACTGTGTACAGGTTAGCAAGGAATCATTGGCATAAAGCTGCAATATATTACAAGATGATACAGTTGAGATCTTTTGGAATAACCTCTGCTTGTTCTGTCCCTTTAGGAGAACTTCCCATAAAAATTCAGCGTAAAGGGAACTCAAGGTCTATAGCCAAGCAGGAAGTTAACTATGGGCAACGTTACTTGTCTGAAGAGAAAAGTGCTTCCCCTCTCCTTCCACGCACTCCCCCAAGGTACAAAAGTCAACATGATCAGCGTTGCTGCAGGCTTGCCAAAAAGAAAGGTTAGACAGATCTGGTTTAGGAGAACGAAAGCACCATTTAAATTAATACCTCTTTGTACAAAGTCATTAATTAAATACCTTATTATTTAAACAAAAACAAACTGAAGTTTACCGATCCCAACAAAATAACAAGTGAACCCTTACCACCCACGTGTCCTCCAAGGTTCTGTACACCGAGTTTAAAGTATACCAGCTAAACCTCAAACCCGGCTGCCCCTCCAACCCCCACCCACTCAACGACAACGGAAAATACATCGTGGCCTCTCAGTTATTATATTATATTGCAGCTTTGTTATTAATGATGAAATCATACAAACTCAACGAATGACCTAAGACAGTAATCCATGACCAGTTCCAGTTCAGCTGCAGACCTCCCTCCCTCAACACAACCTCCCGGCAGATTGGCAGCGCAGAGCGCGGAGCCACGGAGCACAGGGCGGGGAGCGAAGGCCGTTCCTGCTCTTGGAAGAGCAGTGTGAAGGACTTGGGCTGATGGGGTGAGAGCTGCTAGCCCTGGCTGGTGATGTATTTGTGAATATAAGACAATGGGCAAAGGCTCGTAACAGCAAAGTCAGCGAGCTGATAGCCCTTCCCTGTGCTTCTAGACTCAGCAGTGTCATCAAATACAGAGCATCGTGGAGGGGAATGTCTCACCCTTTCAGAGAATAGATGGAGATTTGGTTGGACAGGTTTCCTCTTTTAAAAAAGACCCTGGGTGTCTTCTAAATGGATAATTGCAGCTGTACTAGTACTGCCATGGTGACAAAGCTGCTTGGATCACATATCATTTAAATAAGAAGCAAACTAACAACAATTTTACATGTCAGAATTCAGCATGTAACTATAACTCACAGGCTTTCTGTTCTTACATTCAATACTTCTGCTTCACCTTATCTATAAACACCAATTAGCAGTGCAATTAATTCCCTAGACATTCTTCTTTTTAAGGAGATGCATCATCAGACATAACACTAAATCTGGAAAAAGCTCTTCTGTGGTAGAGAGAGAAAGAAAATAAAGGGGAAAAAAGCTGTGTGTTCTGCAACCCCTCAGCGTCTGTGTGGTCAGCGTGAGAGGGAGATGGAATGTCACTAGATTTCAACTGCCACCTGCAAAGGGAAGTGAATTAAAACCCATCCTTATCTGCTGTGCATCAGTTGGAAGCAGATGGAGAAAAGCAGCCACGCTGGAATTGAAAAAACTGAAAATAAAATCCCCAAAGGCAAACTAAATACACCAAAGCAAAAAACAAACCTCCACTAAACGTTTCACAGGGATTCTCTGAAGGTAAAATTCTTCCTTTCAAGAACGGGGTCTGGACAGCGGCTCGGGGTCCGTTCGGTCCCTGACAGACATTTCCTCAGTTTGACTCTGGACATGGATTCCCCAGGAACTCAGGGGTTCAGAACCAGCGTGTGACTCAGGTCCACCCTGACCAAGTGCCACCGTGTTTCATTCTGACTGCACGTGCCAGGGGAAACACTTTGCTCTGCAACAACTCTGCTGCTCAAACGTGACTCAAATTAAGCTTGATTTCCTATCTGTAGCTGCTGCAAATAGAGATGGAAGAACCTGCCTGGATAAAAACCAAAAGCAGCCTTGAGTTTAGATGAGTCACCCAAAATGAGCCAAACCTTTCTTTTTATGTTCAGAGACATTTGGTAACATTTTTCTCTAAAAACCAAGCCAACCATAAATCTCTGTTCTGCTAGGTACTATCTGAGACTCGAGTAAAAAAAATACTGAAAGAAATAGCAATGCTGTTTCTAGTTCCATAAACCTGCTGGGCTCAGGGCACGTTTATGGGTAGACTGAAGTGAGAGTGAAGGGAAATAAAGCCAGCACTCTTTAGAACCAGAAAATAGAGAGACCCTGATTTGCTAAGGCTGCTTGTTTCATTTGCAATTCTAAAAGTTTTAAGATTTAGAATTTTCAATTCTAAGTTTCTTTAACAAAGAAAACTACTTCAGCTTTATCATTAACTATAATAAAACTATACAAAGTATCTCCCATATATAACTTGCTAGTAGAGGTTCGTACAAGAGATCACCTTATAGCTGGGGTCACTGAGGTTTTCCCTGCAAAGCCTGCAGCTGTCACCAGGAAACTGAATCTGCACCAAAAGTAATCAATCACATGGGAATTATTGACAGTAATCAGTCTTTGAAAGAGGAGACCAACCTTGGACCAAATGGATTCAGCTCCCTTAATTACAGAGGAGCTTCTGCCTGTTTAAAGCAGCAGAGAATTAGATGTATTGGGTTTCACTTGTGTTATATTGAGCATCTGAGAATCTACAGAAAGAAAAGAGGTGCAATCTTTAAGGAGGAAAAAAAAAGAAATTGAGACTAAACAAAAAAAATGTGTTCAGATGAGTCAGGTGTTTTGCTTTTTAGGATGACATTCACAAGCACTGAAACCCAACTGAATTTAGAAAAAAGACCTCACGAGAAAGCCAGTGCTAAACACAAATCTCCTTGTTCAGCACGGACATCCCGTTCAGGTACTGAACGCAGCAGCTCTCACACACCTCAGACGAGATCACCAGCAGCCCCTCTGCCTGCAGAGCAAATCAAGGCCACCTCCTCCTGGAGCCTGTCTTGCCTTTTCACCCTGGTGCTAGTGGGTTCCTGCTTTCTGCAGAGTTTGCTGAGCTCCCTGGGAAGGGATGGGAGGTTCAGAGGTGCCCTCGTTATTTCCTTGCAATTCCCCAGTGTGCCAGGCCTGTCCTTCTCCAAGCCAGGCCATGCTGATGAGTTTCTATTTCTGATCTGATAGGGTGGGATAAAAAAAAAGAAACCACAGTTTGGTGCTGTCATTCAGCAAAGGGCTGGATCTTCCCTTCCCCCTTTGAGGGATGACATGTCCTGGCAGGAGAGTAAAACAGGAGCAGGGGAGGAACTTCAAACCAAGTTCTCCTGCCTGCAGCCAAGTGTCACCTTTCTGCCGTGGGAGAGGGACACACACTGCTGTGGCAGTTAACCTGCACCCTGGCTTAGATACCTGCAGGGGCAGTCATTCTCTCAACATGCAGCCAGGAACCCCTACTGCTTTTCTGTCCAGAACTGAGCTGTAGATCCCCGGCCACCCCCAACCTCCCCTTTTGCTTGTCCCTGGAAATTCTTGGCTTTCATCTTTTATTATTCCCACACACCAATGGCACTGACATTTCCCGTGCTCTGCTGCATGCTCCCCCTTCCACTTGATCTTCTGTGAAGTTCAAGCTCATTTCATCACTCGGTAAATAGCTCCTAACAAATGCCCCCTACCATTTCTCTTGAAACAAGCCTTTTTTCTTTGTTTCCCGTGGCACTGGCCATCATGGCATCTTTCTCTAATGATGCCAACTTTCTTTTTCTTTTCAGCTGACACACTCTAATTACTGCAAAGATTTGTTAATCCCTTTTGGGCATCCTCCTTCATCACTTCTTTCAGTGATAATCTGTCAGACCTAGGGAAGCTCTAAACTGGCTCAAGAGCCATGAGTTACAGTTCACTGAGATACAGAGCAGGAGCCAGAATAGGTTAGTTCAGCTAAGGGCATTAAGCGATGAAACTGAAAGGCAGCTCTTTCCCAGGAAGCCATCTGGCCATGAACACTTCCTAAACAAGGAAGCTCTCAACAACGGGCCCACTGTTTTCTTGGTAGAAAGCCACTGAAATCATTAGACTTATTCATGGTTTACAAATACAAGGCCCACATTTTGGATGGTAACACAAACTGCCCCTGATCTACACGTATGTGTAACAAAAGGAGGGGCAGCAGGGGTCTGTGCTCAGGCCAGAGGTGGCAACTCCAGATGAGAGAACTGGGTTGCTGCATCTGGATTTGTCTTTGATGGCTCCTCCATGGGTGCTGGGGGAGCTGAAAATGATGTGCCCGTCTTTCACCATTAGGAAAATAATGAAGCCTTTTTACAGCATAGTTTTGAGAGAGTCAGAGTTCCCCAAAAGACTTGTCAAGACAATGGACCATAGTTTGCTTCTGTAAGGTTTCCAGACTTTGCTAAGTAATGAATAAATCTTAAGAGTGAGCTCTTCCGTAGCTCTGTGGATCAGCTTATCCCAAAGCACCTTACAGATGGAGGTAAGCATCGTGATCAGCAATTTTTGCACTGGGACACCATGGCAGAGGAGAACTGATCTGTCCACAGTTATGCTAAAAACCAGTAACTCTGAAATCCCGATGGCAATTCCACTGCTGAAGCCACTAGGTTTGCTCAGAATCTAATCTATTGGCCAAAAATTGGTGTCAGTGTTTTTAACCTTCTCTAAACAGTGTATCCTGAGGGATGGATAGTGGTCTGTGACCCCAGAGCTCTGCATTTTCACCTGCAGACATAGTAGTCATAGCCTACCCAGCAACTGGGATTCTGTCAGAGAAGCTGTGCTGAAAAAAAGCCTTTCCATCCACCCACTTAAAATCCTCGAGCATCTCCCCTCTCCCTACTAAACCATGGCTTTTTTTTCAGCTTGTCCCCAGACTTTCAGACAAACATCAAATGACTAGATCTGTTCCAGAGGAAACAAAACAAAACAAGGGGTCTATACACACTGCTGGCCCCAGCCTTTCACCTGGAAGCACCTGGGATAAGAGACACCAGATCCCAAGCCATGAGCAATGAAGAAGGAAGAAGAACATCTGAACGACAGAATCGATAACCAGTGCAGCAGAACCCTGCCCAGTTCACTCCACAAGCAGCAAGGAGTGGCTGCACTGTGAGACACAAGACTTAGCTTCAACATTTCCTGAGATACCATGGAAAGGCCTGCTCAGATTCATAAAGATGGGACAGATCAGCCAGAACAAATCTGTGATTCTGGAGACAGTAATTTCCAAGAGCTGGTTGAGCAAATGTGAGATGGGCTAAATATCTCAAGAATCAAAGTCTGTCCTGTCTGCTTTTGTCAAGGCCATTTTGTGCCTAAGCCATGATGGGCACATGTTGTCCCACTTCTGAAGCCCAAAGCATGTTGGAAGGCACTTAAAGTCTTAAACTTCTTGGTCTCATTACACCAAGGTGGTGTGTCAGCTGGACCTCTTCTAGGTGTCTTGCATAGAGCACTAATCCTGTTGCATGGACTGATCTCACTCTTCATCTAGACAGAAAAAGATCTTCACCTTGTGCCATCCATTTGCTTCTACAAAGAACCTCACCAGTCCCAAATACTGTTCCAACCTGCTTCCATCAGCAACCAGAAAAACAACTGAGCCTAAATCACCACTAGAAAAAAAAGAAGCTCTTTTGTTCTGCCTTGAGCATGATCAGCACCTTGTGTGTGGTAAACACACCTCTGTATAGCTTTTCGCTGGTTCTGGATTGTCTTAGCTTGAGGAGACACTTCCTGACTAATTTTATACCTACTCTCCTTGGCTATTTTTTCATCCTTTCTCTAGAAATCACTCTGCCTCTAATCTAGTAAAAGACGACTCTCCAATTGCCTTGATGGATGTGAGGTACCGCTGCAGTCAGTGCCAGGACACGCTCCTGTGCTCTCACGCTGTGAAGTCCTCCCCGTGCCTCCGCAGAGAGGATGCACTTTCCAGGGATGGCTGTCGCTGGAACAGCAGCTGAGCAGGGCCTCACACGACCTAACACAGCAGCTTCACAGGTGGTCTGTGCGGTAGCAAGAAGAGCAGCACTGACCTCAAAGGCACAAAAAAGCAAACACAGGGCATCCTAGAAAATGTCATCAGTACCCGGATGAATGAGGAGAAGCCAACACTTTTATCCCATTCTTTCCTATTGAAGATGCTGGGGTGTGACACTGGTTTGCTGTTTGACACAATTTCTGGTCCTGTCTCCTTTTTTTTGTCCTTCAAAAATACTGCTCAAGCAACTGAGAGAGAACTAACAGCTGGGCTGTAGGTGTGATCTCTTGCATGCCTACACGTGTTAGCTCAATACCAGAGGGATGCGGAAGCCGTTTTCTAAGCAGAGTTATTTTTCTGTTGTCTATGAAAAGAACAGAGTTAGTGTTTCTAGCTCCTGAGAAGACTGTAAATAACGTGCAGTGATAGGAAACACAGCCAGTGGTAGGCAAAAGCTATTGCCATCTCCCTCTGCAGAGTGGACCAAGCTGACATTCCCATTACCAAAGTCTTTCAAAGTGACTTCAAGGCGTAGAGTCTTGGTTGGCTGTTTAGCTGGTGGAACTGAACTAGCTCCAAATCTTACAACAGATGAGGCTTTCACCCAGAAACTCTGGGATTATAAATGCTTTACAACTGATAGAAATTCTAGGGCTGAAGATTTTGCTGCATTGCCCTGATCTTCTGCAGTCAAGACCATCACTGGAATGTACAAACACTAAATACACCAGTCTAGTCTTGGAGGGTTCTTCTGCTTCCTTCTGAATCCTTGTGTGTCTGAAACAGGGATTTTATTGTACCTGCAAATTTGCTAGAATATACTGGATACTGAATAAAGGCAGATTTCAAAGAAACAAAGCCCTACTACTTAAAAGTGTCTCCAATTTGTTTTTAAATGGTGTATTGCTTTAAAACAATATTGTCTTAGAGATTCAATTAGTCTCTGAAACCACTACAGGCAGTCTCATGAGGCAAATTAGACAGGGTTTTTATAGCAGAATTAATATGGCAAATCCTCATATCCTGTGGAGTTTTATGTGCTTGTAAAAGTAGGAGAAAAAAATAATATATAAAAATCAAAGGTAAAACTCTGGAGTGTATAGTGGAATTACTATCATCTGCTCCAGGATCTCACAGGGTCTGGATTTATTACAATGTTTTGAAAGTAATTACTAATTCATTCCAGTTCAGGAAAGCTTTCTGACCAAACCCAAGCTCACATCTCGTGACAAATCAGCAGGAGTAAACACGTGCTAAAATTTCAGCACGTCTTTAAGTTCTTTCCTGAACCGACGCTGTCCTTACGTTGAAACGACTAAGGTACGGTGCCTGTGCATCGTTTCTCTTTGCGTTCGAAGCTATGTTAGGGATCCTACAAAGTCACAGATAACTAGTTTTGAATGTAGGGAACATTCCACATGCATTTCTGTACAAAACTCATGCAATATTGGCATTAATACAGACTTAACTCTATGTTACAGCTGAAATGCTCACTGACTTCTCCTACTGCCCATGCATTTCTGCCTAGAAAATTGCTTTTTAAAACTCGGGAGTTTGACCTCATACCCTGTTTTCTTTGTGGCTTCTGCTGGTTTGAATGGCTATTTTTCCCACTGAACAATATTTTTTTTACTTCTTTCAGGCCTTTTCAAGGTTCCCCTAATTCCCTGAAGGAATTGTTGGGCTCAGCCCCACCCCGGGATGATCCTTGCACAACCAAATCTCTGCTCCCTCTTGTAGGACCAGGTTTTAGATGTGTCACTAGGTGCAGCTCAGGAAGAAGGCCTCAGTGGTTCCTTAGCGTGCTTCACCGGGACAAGCATCTTCAGATAACCAAACACTGCTTGTGGCAGGAGGAGAGGAACCACTCCTCAACAGCTATGTCACCAACCATCCAGCCAAAAGTTCATTCACTCTTTGAGATCCTGCTTCATCTTACACAAAGTGAACTCACGGATACTGGATGAAAGCACAGCTCAGACTCCTCTCCTACCACCATCAGCTCGAGCAGTTCAGTCTGCTTATGGGTATCAAAGATTTAGGTTTTCCTAGTGGATTTATGGTGAGCGTCCTGGTCTGAATAGCAAGAGAACCTAGAAGTGATTTCATGGCTGGTCTCTTGGTGTAGCAGAGACTTGGAGGAAAGGTGGCAGGACATGCTAACCCTGACTGTGACAGGAATGGCCTGTGTCACTGAAGTGGCAACACCTTTGACTGGAGTCAAGTCCATAATCTCTAACAGGCAGGGTCATGACTACAAGTCAGGGTCCCTGAAAAGGCAGAAACCTGGGGAGAGACTCTGAGATTTCCACAACAGAACAGAGGAGAAGGTACAAGCATGTCAAATTATCTGTTCCACCAAATCTTTTACTAAGGCAAAAGCCCTGATGATTACTATTGTTAGCAGAACCATGGCCTTTGACATCCTTATACTTAAAAAGTCGTATTTTCTCATGATCAATGTCTACAGTAGCACTCACAGGATTAAACAGCCAAAAAATAGCACCCATAACCAAATCTGCACCCAGAATACTTCAGCACCTTCTGTTAAGAGGATCTGAAAGCACTTTACAAATGTTAACCAACATTTGGCCTCACAACCCCCAGTGAGGTAGAACAGTGCTGTCCCTGTAGGGACAGACAGACAGATTGAGGCACAGGGTTACTAAGAGACCTGCTCCCGTTCAGACATTAAATTTAGCAATGCCAAGGGCTGAATGAAGGTGTCCTGACTACTGCACGCTACCATCCTTTCCCCCACAAACCTTCAGCATGAGCCCTTAGCCCTTGAACTAAACCCAGGATTCTATATACAGTGGGTGAAACGACCATTTAGCAGTCACGTAGTCAGAGAGTTATTCCATTAAATGAAGTTACTTGTGGGAAGAAATGATTTCTTGTGCAAAACTCCAGGTGTAAATGATCATGCACTAAGACTACTGGGTGCAAATTTGGTGCATAATAACTCTGACCCCTTGATAATTCCCAATCCTGGCCTCTCTCAGATAAATCTCTTTTAAAAGTTGCATTATACGTATCATCACATGGACCTCTAAAGATGCAGCCTGCACAGATTGTTTCCTATCAGCAATGCAAGCAAACAAAACGTGGAGTGGCTTTGGGAACAGCCCAGCATTCACGTAGCATCAAACATCACAACGCTAAAATTCATCCTAATCACAAGGGGCTGCAAGGCAATAGGGAATAGGTGTGTTATGTGGAAACAAAGGCAAATAGAGCAACAAAGAAAGATTCGATTGCACAAATTTCATTTAGGTAAAGTTCTGTAATCATCAGTTTCATCGAAAGCTTATTCCATGAGAAAGGGAGGCAATGCCAGCGAGCCTAAGACAAAGCGTCGGCGTCGTAAAAACCACCAGCCCTGCGTGAATAGATGAACTTTGCATTCTGTAGGAGTCATCACTGATTAATAAAAGCAAAAGGTTTCTTTAAATACAGGAAATTTGTTTTTGTCAGATAGAAGAGTTTCTTAAAATACGGGTTTCTGAACACCACAAAATCCCATTTCATTATATATGTAGAGAATCTGGCCATAGTTAGGAATACTGAAGTGTAAAAAACCAAACACGTAGTCTTCAACATTACAAAAACTATCAAAACATTCAATATTTTGAATTCACCTTTGTTTCCCCCCTACATGTGTCTGTTTTGGCAGTGACAAGGTTTCTAAACTGAGTTGTTGCTATTACTGTTTGGCAGTTGTCGGTTGGTTTTTTTTGTACATTTTTCTGAATGTGTTTTTTAAACAAAAGAAAATTACCAGCTTTTATAAAAAAGAAGGAGCTTGAATCCTTACTCCCAAAACACAGATACAAGGTTTTCCTTTATAAAAAGTGTATTGATTTTTTTTTTTGCTATAAAAAGTGACCTATAGGGTGTCAAACCTGAAAACAAATTTTCACAGTGTTTTCAGTGTTGGCTGTTGACAAGGCATTACCGTTACAGACAGAGATAGAGAGATACCAGAGGGCAGGTATAGAAATGTGCTGCCAGCTGTGAGTGTCTTTGGGGCATCCGTGAAGGGTGTTGTGTTCCAAATAACTCAGCTGACATACTTTTTTTCCTTTTTTTTGCTAAATCATTAAAAAAAAAAATTTACAAATCCCAATATTTGAATCACTATTGTACTAACCTTAGTTAGAGTCTTCTGTGGCCATTCCTAACCTCAGCCATGCTTCTGCTGGCATATTAAACATCCAATGAGTAAGTCAATTCCCTTCCCACCCTCCCACAATAACAGCAATCGTAGCTAGCGTGCAGGGCTGAGGATTGCCGGCGAGCTGGCAAATGCCGGTGGCTTGGACAGCTGGAGAATGTCATTTGCTCTGCTTGGGCTTGCAAATTGGTCAGAAAACCACCCATTTGCACACTTTTGGGGGAGCTACTTTACTACCACTAGGCAAATTACATAGTTGCAGCAGCAGAAGACAGACTAGAAGAAAATGGGAAATGCACAGGATCATTGGCGTCTTGGCCCCAAATTGCTCACAACGCCCATTTTGCACCCCTGTAACTTAGAAGAATGGTATCCCTCTATCTCTATAGACTGGCAGGTGTTGATTTGTGGCACAGAGGATAACTCACAGAAAAAAAAGACATATAACTGTGTGTCCTTTGTCTGCTTTGAAAGCACCAGTCACCTATCTGCTTATTTTGGCAGAAGTACTCTACTGTATCTTAACCATAGCTTGCAATATGGACATTTAGCTTCGTGTCGCTTTACATGGAATCTCCAAGGGAATCAGAGTCATCCAAAGACAGAGGCAGATACAAGTCCTGTAGGAAGAAAGAAGAAAACGTTAACTCACACAAGCAGTTGCCACCTTTGGTCACGCGTAAGGAAGCAGTCGGCTCGTCCGGTTCCGTGCAGTTCGTGTGGACAGGGTGGAAGACTCGTGCACTGGTAGCTGGATGGGCTGACCAGCTCTCCAGGTAGTTCAAGCCTAAAATAAAGGCACGTTCCTTGCACAGTGGAGCAAGAGAATCTTGGCAGCAGAAGAAAGGTGACTGTTCAGTGAGAAGTTTGAGAAGTGTTTTTTTATCACTTCTGGATCAATGTGTCCATTGTAGCACAGGCCTGACAGAGCAGGACCTTCCCTTAAGCAGGTCTCTTTGAACCTAAGAGCACGATAAAGAGTCTTACCTTGACTTGAGAGCTGCCCTCCGGACAAATCTCTAGGAAAATCACACGCTCCATGATTTATTCTATTTTAAGTCACTTCTGATTGATTAAAAGGGTTAAAAAAATAACCCCAAGTTTATTATTGGGATCAAATGCTGAATGTAAAGCTTTCCCAGGATCCCTTTCTGTGGAAACCATCTTACTCCACTTCCTGAAAGTTCTGTGTGGAACTACACACACCAACCAGCTCAGGGGCAGAAGGTGTCCTTGGACCTTTTTGAACTCAGGCCCACACAACACAGGTAAGAACTGAGAAAAAAGAGGAAAAGCCCAAATACACAGAAAGGAAATTCACAATGAGCTCCATATAAGAAAAGGTAAAACAGGACCTTGTGGTGAACTCAACCTAAGCATTTATCATTTGAGTTGAGGGGGAAAAGAGGAAAGTGATTTCATCATAGGCAGGAAATAGCTCCTGGGAGAACGACAATGATGCCTGAATATTCTGGTAACCTACACTGTTACAGTCCTGTTTGCTGGCTGGCTTAAGTTAGTGGGGAAGCTCACAGAGGGGCTGTGCCCTCAGCAGTCACCAGCTATTACAGATGTTCCAGGGGCTTCACTGGAAAGGTCATAAATCAGCCAGCTGAACACATACATAAAACATTAAAGAAGGTGAGTTTTACTTGTCTTTACCAGGAAGCAAATCCTCATCTCCGAAGTCCTACATGAGATAGTGTCTGGAGGGTATTTTAGGTCCTTGATAGCTGAAGCAAAGGACACAGTTTACAGCATTACTTTTGCTGAAATACACACAAGCAATTGCTGAATTCAGACTGTGGGCCAGATCCTGCTCTCAATTATAAATTCATAATAAATCTAGACCCCTTGTGTTAAAATTGTTGTGTTTCCACAGACTTAGGCTGAGCAGCTGAGACCAGAGTGAAGTCCTGAGGAAAACAGGCATTTCATTTGGATTCAGCTATGCCTTTGTTAAAGAAAGGCATAGAGAAAAGCTGAGGAAATACAGCCTCTCCATATGCTGAGAATATTTTAAAGATCTGATTTTTGAGAAGCCAAAGTCCAGCTCAGGCTCCCCAGGTACCACTCAATCCCACTTCCGAAGGTCTGTAATCCAAAATCTTACATTAGAGGTGCAATCCAAAACTCACTGGACTTTTGGGGATTCTTCCCATTGACTCCTCTGTGCTTTGCTCCACCATCATAACAACTGTAGCCCAGCTGCTGCTACCACTCCTCACTTTGAGACAAAACAGCATCCTCATACAAACTGAGTCCATCCCATGCAATCCAGGCCACAGTGGCTGGCTGGCTGCAAAACCTCAACACTAGCAGAATTTTTTAGTTACTTCTCCAGAATTTCTAGTCAATGCTTTCAAAACCATGCTTGGGCTGAGAGGTACGTTCTGATTACTGCAGAGAAAACCCACTGACCTCTCCTCTCATTTATGTCCAGTTTCTGTATTAAGACTGCTGGAAGGAACACTGTGGCTATTCCAGAAATGAGAAAGCCCATGGAAATGACACTCTGGACTCAGCACAGAGCGGCCCAGAGTAACAGGAACATGAAAAGCTGTGACTGCTGCTATAGCTTTTATACAAATCAATACATGAATTATCTGTGAGCCAGCACATGTTTACTGGTCTCTGCTAGGATGCTGTGCTATCTGTTAGACATCCTGTTTGTTACCAGCTACTGCACCAGAACACAATTACCACACCAGCTGTAAAAAATCACATGTTTCCTGTAAAACAGAGAATGGCCTTAAATAATTTTAAAAAATTAATCATTGAGAAGCATCATTAAGGGGATGTCTCAGAGCTTCAGTAATTTCTTCTCCTGTTTAATGGACCAGATTTGCCAACACTTGAGGCTATTCAAGGATTTATATGAAGATCATCTCCATTAATAACTGGTAAACTTTTTCAAACAGTGATACAAGCTCAGGGTTAAATTATCTCTGCTGATCCATATGGATGATATCCAGCACACATTAGTAACTCTGCTGGAAGAAACAGGCCAATGATTTGTTGTTCACCATCTTGCTAAACCTTTTCAGGTAACGGGCCAAATTCTCCACTGTTCAACATAAAGATTTGTGCCTACAGAGAATATGGCCATGGCTTAAATGCCATACAAATATGAGCCATCGAAGGAAGAAACAGATGTAGTAAGGTATAAGAAACATAATACCTTGTGCTTACGGAGGCTCCCTGGGCTGGTGGGTGTGGAGATCGGGGACTGCTTTGATTTGGGTGTAGACAGCTGACTGCTTGAAGTCCCATTTGCTGCCAGAAAAGAAGACAGAAGACAGAAGCTAGCAATCGGACAAGCAAAAGGAGGATCTTCTTTCTCCTTTAGGGAGATGGAAGGTATCCAAACGTTTAACACAGAAATGCTGTAGGTTATTCATGTCAGGCAGGAGAGGAAACCCAAGGGAACAGCACGGCCATTCACCCAACTCAAGGCTTCCAACTGTTCAGGATTATAGACTGTAAAATACAGTGAAATGCAAAATATAATGAAGGAGCAGTATTTTACACTACAAATATTCACCAAATTGATCCAAGATATACATCACCAGAAAAACAGAAAGACAATTTCTATGTTCTCAAACAGTTTAACTCAACAGAAACCACATGGCATTTAAGGGCATGAGCAGAAAACAGAGGATGCAGATCCCAGATCCTACACAAGAAATGTTAGATGTCAGACACACAGAGTACAGATCAGACAAACAGCTGCCTGGAGTGCCCTCAGTGCACTTAGCTGTGCCTGGGGTTAAATGGCCCATAAATCCTTCAGAAGCTCTGGTGTAATCCCAGGGTGGCATGTCCCTATTGACCTCTCTGGGGAGAGGCCAGAGCCAGCTCTGCTGTTCCTCCACTGCCTGCACCAGAGAAGTGAACATGTCCATCAGGGGGAAGAACAGGGGAATCACGTCAAGTAACAACCCTCTTGCAACGATTAAAATCTGTCTGTTTGGGTTCCTTTGTTTGTTCATGCTGCTCTGAAGAAAACATAGTTATTCTCCACCAAAAAAAAAACCCAAACAACTCATTTAAACCAAATGGCCTTTGAAGGGCCCGTTCACAGACCTGGCTCTTAGTTAAAATGAAGGACTATGTCAGGGCAAGCTATTTTGCATCTTTTGGACTAAAAAGGAATCAAAGTAAAGAGCATATTATGCAGAAAAAAAATAAGGGAAGCAAAATGGAATAAGGATAAATTCATTTTTTCCTACCACTGACATTCTTTGAAGTGAGCTAATGTCTTTGGTAAGTGCCAGGTGTCACAATACATATTTCATAAGGCCATACTTACTCATAGTGAACTTGGCCATTCCTGGGCTGTGCATCAACTCCAGGGATACAGACCCTCTTGTTCCCAGAGGTTGTAAACGCATAGCTCCATCAGCACAGGCAGCATTGCTTGAGGGAAGGAAATTCAAACTCCTGCCGTGGCCGTGTCCGACTGCATTATCTTTTCTGGCCTTTTCTGTTTACAATCCAAGCAGCAGCAAGCTGCAGGCCTTACGAGCATTAAACTGCATATCCCAATCAAGCCTACAGAAAGTGACATGTCCAAAACCTACTCCAGATGTGAACGTATTCAGCACGAGCCACAAAACCAAACCCCACAGATTCTGATTGTCATTTCCTTACATGGCAGTAGCCTTGCCAGGCCCTCCAGATAAATACCAAATCCCCCAGCCCTTTAAAGACATTCCATTGGAATTGTGCTGGTGTTTCACATGGAGAGAGAAAAGAGAGCACATCATGATCCAGGCGTGTTGTCGCGCTCTCTCCATGCCATCCCTCCAACTCTAACGGCGTGCGCGCAGGAGGCTGGCTGAGTTCAGCCTATGGGATTTACTCTCTCAATTGTAATAGCTCAATATGCAAATCAGACACTCCAAATGAAGCAGCTGAGTGTCTGGAAGAGGCCTATGAAGAAGTGAGAAGGAGGTGTGCGAGCGTTGTATTTTTAAGAGCAAAACCAGCCTAACTTTGCTTGCTTTAATGCCTGAGATCTCCTCATTCCTCTTCTCTGTTATCATCTCCTGAGAAAGAAGGGGGCAGGTAAAGTTTGTGGTATCTCTGGCCCAAATGTAGGGGACACACATGTGAATTCAAGTAAGTATGAAGAAAGTTGTGCTTTAAGCCACAGGTCAAAGGAGGAGCTGCTGGCATGTTAAAGCCGCTCAGACTCAACGGATTCACGGTGATGAGGATCCTCTGTCTTCATCGTTCTCGTGTGGAAGGCAGTGTGGGGAAGAGGAGGCTATTCATCGCAGAGAGCTTATTTCCCATTACAAATGCACCTCGTTGAGGAAACAGGTATCTCTTAAAAGGTGATAGAAATAATGATTTGTAGATAATTGGGGAAGAGAGTGACCCTTCACCTCCTCATTCCACTCAGACCATTCTTTATTGTCTGGGGGAAATAAATAGTTATGGAAACCCCGGAACTGTTACATGCAGGTCCCTGCACTGTGATATGTCACTCATCACTTTGCTCCAGTGCCACAAAGTGAGCTGCCCTCAAGGTTGGTGGGGAAAAAAGTAGAATTCACTAACTATATGCCATCTAATGAAGGCAGTTCAGAAAAAAAGAACCTGGCTCTCTTTCACCAAGTGTCTTTGGCTTTTCTATGAAGGAAAATATGGGGTACAATAAGATTAACTAGATAATAATAATCTCTATTAAGTAGAATTCATAGCTGATTTCTAAAAATACCTCTTTTTTTTTTTTTTTCTTTATGTCCAAATGTCACTGATTCTGAGGCAGGAAGGGATCCTTCCTAAGATGAAGAGTGCCACTTAACAACTCTGCAAAGAACCCAAATTTCCCTTCCACAAAGAGGAAGACTGGCAGAGAGGCTCACAGTGGGTGTGCGGCAAATAGATGTAATTGCTGCAGGGAAGGACAGAAATTCCCTAATACAATGAGACTTTTAAGTGCTACAGCAGGGATGTTAATATTTTATGAGCACCGTTGAAAAAACCAGATGTGACATCCAAATCAGAAATCGAATGGGATGGATGTATATCAGTACAAATACTCACTAAGATTTTTGCAGCAGGAACAATGATTTAAGAAGCCCAGTTTAATTTTCTCTCTGTCTGCTAAGGATGAATAGTGTTCATAATCAAACCTGGATGCCTTTCTTTTGAACTGAAATGCAAGCAAATAAGAAGAGGCAAAGAGTAGATGCCGGGTCACGTATAACGTGGATGCTCCACTAAAACCTGCTGATGACTTATGGTAGCTGAGGATCTCACAAAAGCTTGGCTATTGGAAGCCATACTTTATAACCAGCTTTGATTTTAATTTTCTTTCTTTTTTCTTTCCCCACCATGTTATTGTCTGTGTATTATGTCTTGTCTATGTCACTGTATTTGTTTTGGAACCTCAATTTACCTTGAAGCCCCTTTGTGCATATGACACATCCTTTAACTGCATGAACACACACACTCCTTTTTACCTTTTACCTCCTTCGGTGCACAAAACAATTTGTAGTCAGGAGATAAATCAGGCTTGTCCAGCAGTGGAGAGGGAGGATGGAGAATACAGCATCATGTCACATTTGTGATGTCTGTGAGGGGTAAACGGAATTCTATGCCTGTTTCTCCCACAGATATTTTAGCCAAACTTCTCTATGCCATTGTTCCTTGAGTGTTGCTCAGGTTTGCTGGGATGGCTGGGCTTCTGGATCTGAACTGCCAGCAAGATAAGCTCTGAGACCTGTAAATGAGGCTAGTGAGGTCCATCTTTTGAACTTACTTTTCTATCAAAGTACAGAACTGGAGAAAGCAAGGCCCAAGGATCACAGCAAGTGCTCACGATGAAAGGAGATATCTCTTTTTCTATCAGTTTGTAAAATAAGCTTAATACTCCTTGCTCCATTGGGGTTCCCAGAGTTCTGCAGAGAAGTTCCTAGTTTGAGGAGCACATGCTTGTACATCACAAGAGTGAGAGAAAGAACCATGAAATATGCTGATAGTTTTGTCTCCAGGTCAGGGTTTGAAGTGTCACCAATAGAGGCAACAACCAGACCAAGGGACAGCATAAAGCAGATGTAGAGCTAGCAGCTCATTCAGTGACACCAGCCACCCTGCTGCCCAGGACAGAGGAGCCTGTGGGAAGAATGAAGACTCCACTGTAGTGTTTACTCAGGAGTGGAAGAATTCAGCTCTTCAGTGGAAGAATTCAGGTGCCTTTGCTCAGGCCTCTCCTAACTGGCAGTGCTGGCACCCCTTCGGCAGCAGGGTTTGGGAGGGCGAGCTCTCGGCTGGACGCGGCTGCGGGTCGGCAGCTAGCAGAACGGAGGAAGAGCAAGTGGGAGAACAAGCTGCTCTGTCTCGTGTGCAATCCAAAAGACATCTGCTGCCTTTTTAACACATTCATATATAATGACCCTGGGGAGGCAGACCTGCAGTCAGGACAGACTGACGTTCTGTATCTGTTTTGCTAATTGCTGCTGCCTTGTGAATATGCTTTTGTGCCTCCATCCAGACCCTTCCATTAGAAGACTGAGAAACTGAAGTCCTGCAGCAGCGCCTCAGAGCCCTGCTCGTAGGCTCTGGAGCCAAAGTATGGCAAAGCTGGGCAAAGACATTTTCCCATTTCAGCTCAGGTACCTGTGGCTTGGAGCTGCAAAAGACTAAGATCATCCTGGGTTTAAAAATCATAAACTCTCCTGTGGATGCTGGAAAGCTGCTAGCAGAGGGGTTGTCTCAGGCTCTCACAATATTCGGTGAGAGCCCTGCCTTTCTCACACAAGTTATGAGAAACAGTAGGATGGTTTTTGTGAGCTGGACCAACACCTGGTGTTTTGCTAACTTCTGTTTATGGTACATTGGAAAAATATTCTGCACTGGGTGCTGTAGGACTGTAGCCACTCACCCTGGGAGATGGGTGATCACTGACCCATCGCCCTGTGGGGCTGGGGGATAGAAAACAGGGTTAGAAATTAATAAAGGGGCTTCTTTTGCCTGCTCCTGCTGAATGTGTGTGTTGCTGCATCTCTCTGCTCCCGTATCAACAGTGACACTCTCCTATCACAGACCTCTACTACTGAACCCATGTTTGTTATGTGAGTTACTCTAAGATAAATCCATATTTTTATAGCAAAGAAGTAATGACAAATGACATCATTATTTTCTCCCCTGTATTTCTCCCCTGAGGTTTACCTCGGTCTTTTATTTGGTTTGACTTCCTGTTGGAGTCAGTTCTTATTGGTCTGTTTAAGAAATTTTGCCAACCTTCATGCTGACCCTACCCCGTTAAAATCTCATGGACCATAGCAGCAGCACAGAGACTTAGCTCCTTTTCCCCAGTTTTCCTCTCTGGTGTTAGGAGAAGGCAATGGTTGGTATCCTGAAGGCGTCGTTTAGTCTGGATTTCATTGCTCTAAGCTGTGTCACTTAGCAAAGGTGACTTCACAGAAAGATAAACAGAGGCCAGAAACCACCACAGAAGCTTTGTAACTGTGTGCACTAAAGTGGGATCAGATACACGTGGGTCATCCCCAATAGAGATCTTATTTTGCAAAAGCACCGGGTCTGACAGGGCCTCACAGGCCCCCTAGGAGACCTGCTTCAGTGATTAAGATGCTTATAATTGAAAAGAATAATTCCTAATTATTCCTAATATCTGATCTATATATCCCTTATTAAAAATTAAACAGATGTCCTGTCCTATCCCTGATAGGCAAACAGGAAAATTGATCCTTATCCTCTTTTTAATACTTCAAAAGTACGAAGAGCTTTAAATTGTCCCTCTCAATGTTCTTTTTTTTTTCCCCAAGCTGAGTCAGTCCATTTCTTTCAACCTTTCCTCCCAAAGCAGTTTCTGAACCCTGGGAAATGTCTTCTGGATGTTCTCTAGTTTGCCTATGTCTTTCTTAGCACACTAAAACATAACAAGGCCCCAATCCCTTCCAGATTCGATTCACATCTGATATATGAAAAACTATTTCTCCTCTGCTAGCTAACATCTGAAACACAGGAAAGAGAAAGGCACTCAGATACATTCTTCTAGAGGGAGAAGTAAAATCCTGCTGTATTTTGCTAACTGCACCTTGTTGGAAGCAACATGCCAGGGGAGTGAGGTGGGGGGTGCAGATGAAAGCCCGCATCACAGCTCCAGCACCAAAGAGATGGGAAACTAAAGGGTGTGTAGGAAGCCCAGTGGGAACTGCTAGCAAAGTCACCAGGGCCTTCCAGTCAAGCTGAAGTAAGAGGTGAAAACAGCCCCATGATTGAATGATCAGCACAGTGTCTGGAGAAAGAGCTGGATCAAACCAGAAATACACTGGCATTGCTGAGAAAGTCTGTATGGGTTGGGGGTTAATGAGAGAAGGAAGAAAGGATTGCCCTTGGGAATATAAGGACTGTGGTCTGTTACCATCTGCTTATAGCAAGACACTTCTTGGTTCTTCATTCATTCATTTAATTTTCACTCCCATTCACTTAATTTTCATTCATTCATCCATTTAAATGACTGTACAGTAAATAAAGAGATAAAAGTACCGTGCCAAGCAAACAGTGTTTAACAGGTTTCTGTGGATTAGCTACCTCATTTTTTTAATATCCTTGGAGTTGAAGGGCTCTGGCTGCCTCGAGGGAATTGAGCTTTTCACAGTGAGGCCATGACACACGCAGGCAGGAGGCAATTACCTCCGGCAGAAGGTAGCAATTCAACCAGGCATCTCGAATCGCCGCGGCTGGGAGCTGCCGCTCTCTCTGTGCTTGCACTTCTGTGCACAGCCTTTTGGCATGATGGGTTTTAAGAAGATTTTTTTATGTGTTCTTTGTTGCTCCATGTTAATCCTTGTTATTTTGGAATGGGAGCTGACCACTTACTTAGGTGGCTCACTACCGGGACTGCTCTAACAATATGGTCAAAGAATACATTACAGTTCACATCTCGCTGGTGGTAGGAGCGATTAAATAGCTCAAAAGCTGCTTCTTTTCAGTGCTAGACTTACAGACTTGCTACACAGATTTCTTTCTGTGTTCTGCTGTTGTTCTGACTCAGAGGTGGCCCTGTAGACCACAGTCAGGAGCAAAGCTTTGGGTGCCATCAGGAGAAACTGGGCTCCAGCCAGCAGCACACTCTCTCTATGGCTCTCCCACGCACTGAGTTGTACTTGGACCTGTGGTTCTCATTGAGAAGCAGGTCACTAAACCCACAGCAAAACAAGAAGCAGCAAAGGATATCAAAGATGAATGGAGATCACCTGGCACAGGAGGCAGATTCCCCACATAGAAAGCTTCCAAGCTGACAAGTCAGCTCAGCTGGGGATGTATAGGGTCTGTGATGATGGCTAACACAACAGCAGGCCACATGGCTGTGGCCATTCACCTGCATAACCTGGTGGGTGACAGCTAGAGAGTGTGCAGGGTGCTGGAGCAGTCTCTGCTCCACTGGAGTGTGGGTAGTGGCCTTGCTAGGGTGTGTCTGGAAGGTCTGGAGCACAGGCTGCCCGTGATGTCTTTTGTCTCTGGCAATCTGTGAGATAATAGCTTTGGTTTTAGCAATATTATTCTCCAATTGTTTTCAGAATACACAAAAGGCCCCAAATAAAGAGCCTGGAAGCTCTTTTGGGTGCCTGAGTCCATGGGCAGATTACAGAGCTCTGTATACTGATGGGTTATTGCTGTCTTGGATGATCCATTGGGAAAGAAGGCATGAACAGCTTCAGTAATGCACTCAGGGCCACGGAGAGACTCAGTGGAGAAGACTGGAAGAAAACACCAGTCCCCAGGCAGCCCGGAGCGTGTGGAGGATGGCTGCTGCTGCTCGGACACACGGCACTGCCACGGCCCTGAGTGAGAAGTGGTTTATCTACATTGACACACGAGGATCAGAAGCCTTCCTGCTGTGAGCGGAAGGGAAAGCAGATGCAATGTTTGCACGCTGTCAACGTTACATCCTCAGAATTAGCACTAGCAAGCTCTGCTGGAGCTGTTGTTACCATTCTCTCTGTGCTGTAACAGTGTAACTTGCTCCCTTTTGTCCACTGGCTGCTGGCAGCATCGGAGCTCTTGCCAAGGAGTGAGGCAGCCTCGTGCACACACAATCTGCTTTAAGCCTCAGCAGCCTCTGTGGGCAGTGCCTGTGGATCACTGTCCACATGTCAACCCACTGCATTCTCATTTTTGCTGCTGATAAATAAGGTACCATTCTTCCATGTGCTTTAACAGCCAGTGGGATAATGAGAATGAGAAATGGAAAAAAAACCCATCTTTTTCTGTAACTGCGGTGTGCTTGTAGTGAGGAGGGTTTGGGCTTCTTTCACTCAAGCAGCACAGAGATTTAATTCAGAATCTGCATTTACATCAGTGCCCAGATACGTCAAAATGGCCTTAGAGGCTGTGGTTAAAAAACATACAGAAACCTACACAAAAAAGAACTGAAAAGAACAGAAACAAACAACATAGGATCAAGGAAACTCCAGGTTCTGATACAAGAACCACAGCAGAGTGAGAGACAGCAAAGGCAAAAGGTACAAATGAGTAGGAGATCAAACACAAAGCAAAAATATTCAATATACTTGAAATAAAACATCTTTTAAATCATTTCACAAATGAAACAGTTGCGAATTCTGGAAAAAAAAAATGGGTCATCTTTTATTAATCAGTGTTCATTCAGCATTCCTTGCCTTTTTAATGTGATAACTTCAGCTAAATGTCAATATTGACTCTTGGCAGTGTTTAAACCCACTTACTTTATTATAAGTTCAAGGAACAAGAACACAAGATGGTATTCTTTTTCCTCTGTGTCCTGAGAAAACAACGGTCTTTGATTACTTTTGCAGTGCTGAATGGGTTCAGTCTTTTTTTATTCTCACTAAGCAGAAGAAGCTGCCATATTTTTTCTGTAGTGAAATCACAGGAGAGTACCAAAGACCCTTGTCTAGATGGATTAAAGGAACCTGCTTTGTCCTTCATTACTGGTCTTACCTCTAGGAGCTGGCTATTGTTCAGGATTTCTGGTTATTCTAATCTCCTTCTGAAAGGCTCTACTAACTGGTCATTAAGCTTCATCGGCTGAGTCACCCGTTTGTACCTGTGAGTCGTTCCATCAGTTCAAATGTGGAACACAATAGTTGCCATTTCCCATTAGACTATGTGGTCGTGCAATCAAGTCTAGTTCTGCTGGTAATTAGCACCTGATGCTTATGGAGGTGGTTTAAATGCTGTTTCACAACTCACTTCATGAGCTGACTCCCAGACCATTGAATGGGAGTTGTTTGGGGTTTTTTTTCAATCAGTAAATTTTCCATCATGCCTTCAATGTCCCTAAACAACTTTACCATGCAAAAGCTTTTTAGATTATAGCAAGCCTGAGTTAAGGAACAGCCAACATTGGAATCTTGAGGGAAAACTCTGCAGAATCACCTTGCAGAGAAATAATTCTTTTAAAATCACAGAGTCTTGGTATGTGCCAACCAATTTCACACTGTCTCTTTGAGCAGCTGAAGAAAATCAGGAGACCTAATTAAATAAACTGCTTCCTGGGGAAAATCTGAGTACTGTCAGGAGAATTTTATATCCAGTAATCCCATATCTACTGATGGTCAGCTGGTGTGTGGTGTTCACATGCAACACGCAATCTGCAGCTGTGAAGATGAAAAGCAATTTCTGTTTTATATTGCTTGATATAAATACTATGGGACACTTGAATTTAAGCCAGGAAGCTCTCCTGGAATCCTGATGTGCTTACTTGGTGATCTGGTGATTCTAGTGAAAGGGCAGGTCTGGTTCTCCTTTGGAAAAACACAGATGTCGCACCTAGAAATCCACCCTCTCCATCATGACATGGAAAACTCATCATGACTCTAAAAACTATCAATTAGCACAAGTGTGATATTCAGCCCAGCCTTTCATTTATAGGCTCTGCAGCTCTCCAGTTCTCCAATTGCGAGGTCATTAGTCTTCTTTAAATAATGATTAGAAGGAAACACTTCTGACCTGTACAATAACTAATATTCTCATTGCACAGGAGGTTATTCTAAATCAGTCTGTATCCATAGGGAACGTCTGGGAGCACTGTGAGCCTTGATTTCCTGCCTGTGACATGAAAACTTCTTTTAACGCTTTGGTAGGGCAGGAGGTTGTGAGACTGTGGGTGTTACGACCTAACTGCGCTTAACTGACCAGAGGATTCCTTTCCGCTGTTTCACAGAATCAAGGAATGGTTTGAGTTGGAAGGAACCTTAAAGATCATCTTGTTCCAACCCCATGCCATGAGCAGGGACACCTCCCATTAGACCAGGCTGCTCAAAGCCCCATCCAGCCTGGTCTTATTAAGTGCCCCTGCACACCAGCACCAGCTTCTTGGTTTCAAAGAATGCCGAAGTTTCATATGCAAGCACCCAAAGTCAGTATATCCAAAGGCACACAACACGTGTTTTTCTCTTGAGTACAGTTAATATTCAGACACCAAGAAACAATCACTCACCATCTTGATGGTTACCTGAATCGGCAGGAGACTTGCTGCGGCGCATGGGGGCTGGGCTCTTTGCCGAGCTCTTCTGAGGGGTGGGAGATGACTTGCTGCCCGTGGCAGCCGCAGGGCTCCCTTTCATCACCCGGCACTCTGAGGAAACAGACAGTGACTGTGGTTATGTCCCTACCTACTCTCGCTGCCTACGGACGCCAGGTAGGAAACATCCACAGGCAGCTTATTGCTTTGTCTCCAAAGAGCTGTAGAAAATATCTAAAGCTGCTACCCCCACATCTTCTCCAGAGCAGAACGGAGACTTTTTAGGGGGAGGGCAAAAAGAAGAACAGCTTTGTTCTTCTAGAGGAGGTGCTGAGACATGTACATCACAATAAGGCTGGCTTCTTAGCAAGGCCCACCTCCATACCTGTGTCCTACCAAAGATTTTCTGCCTTTCCCCTTGTCTTGGTTCTTACCAACTAGCAAGTGCAATGAAAATGGTCAACAATGACTGAGAGAAGAATCAGGCCAAAAAAACCAGTTAATTTGCTGTAACCCTTCCATGAGGACCTAGTAGTAGGAATGATGAGTGCAATACATGCAGGTGCAGAAAGCCAGCAAACAGCTCACGGCATCACGTAAGGGTCTCTCGGTGGCAGCTGGGACATCTGCCCCAGGAGGCTTTCACCCAGCCTGAATCAACCTCTCCTGCGGTTTCAAAAAGCCACAACTTTTCAGATGCAGAGTGCAGTGAAGACAAAACGGGTTTACAAACCACGTCCTCTGTCCTGGCCACTCATCCCTTTCCGAAAGGTTGGTATAAACAGGTCGAGTAGATTTATGTGCTTAAAGACATGAGCAGATGAGAACCCCAACTGTGTTTTCTTCAAAAATAAATAGGCCAGGAAAAGTGGAAAATGTCAACGTGATCCACAGTGTCCTGCAGAAGGGAACTGAAATACTAACAAACCTCTGTGTGTCCCAGGATTTTGAGCACGCCAGACCTTCAAACCCAGTGTTTATTTACACAGAAAAAGCACTTTCCACCCCTCAAGTTACTAACCCAGTTAAGAAGGCAATAAAAAAGGGATTTCCTTTTTGTCAAAGGCTAACTGGTCTCACCTCATCTCCTAAAACACATTGTCCTATGATGTGAAACCCAGGTCCTTTTGAGAGGTGTGAATGAGCTGTTCCACACACAGACAGGTTTTTAGGGAGAGGTTCAGCAGAGTGCAGGGCTGGAGCAAGGACTCCCTTGACTGGGTGCCCTCATGGGAACCCACTAAGGCAGCACACAGCAGATAAATGATTGGTCAACCGAAAACAAGTTGTCTGACCTAAATGTATGTGTTATTTATTTATATATCACTATGTCTATGAAAATGTAATTGCCTTAAATTTTTCCCCAGGCTTTCCTCATTCTCAGGCACTCCAGAGTCAGTCTCTTCTTCTTCCAGATGGTTTGTGAGGGTTTGCTGTTGGATAGTGCCATGCAAGAGTATGAAGAGAGGATGCCCTGTGCTCTAAGGAGGGTTCGTGGCAATAATTAAACCTACAACGAGTTTGTTCTTGCTCCTGCCAAATGGATTTTGGAAACTGTAAATCAGGGGTAGAAAAAGTTTTTCAAAGGTACTTGACTCCTCACAGATGATGGCACTGAGAGGCTCTTAGGGCTCCAGCACTGATATAGCCCCAGTTTTTTATACATGAAGAGCAGTAATGACTGGAGTGGGGGAAGCTGTGGAAGGTAGGTTATCCCTCTTTGATACTAAAGAACATAGTGTTTTATGAGACACTGTGAAATAGCCACTGGGGGAGCGTGCAAAGAACTGCTCCTGGTATTAACCAGCCAAGCTGAAACATGGGGAAAAATCATCTTCAGGCTCTGCAGAAGTAATATTTTTCAAAGCTCTTACATGTAGCTGTTCAACAAAAGCAGTGCAGCTTTTTGATCCAAATGGTGTGTGAGATACAGGAGAGTGCAGCCTCCTCAGAGCAGAGCAGGTCTCCTGGTGCCCCTTTGTGGTATCTGTCAATCATGTATCACTGGGTGTCTCAGAAAGCAAGGGGGTCTCAAAGGGTTTCAGACACCTATGTTTAGTTTACTTGAATTATTCCCTAAAAAAATACCCCTAAAAAGAATGAAAATACTTTATGTTGCATCATTACAAGATCTTTCAAATTAATTTTCTACCCAGGGGAGTAAAGCCTGGAAAAGAATCTTGGCTACACATTTTCCAGCACAGAAAGGCTGACTCAGGAGTTCCTCCAGCTCGGCCACTGGCAAATGTCAGTGCACTGAAGGCAATCGCTGAGAGTTTGCACATCTCAAACCGAGGTTCTAAAGGTGGAAACCTGGCTGTGCTGGTCAGGGCAAGCAGGCCTCTGAACATCGCAGGGGGCGTGACATTCCCGTGGGCTGCTGCTGAACCCTGTGGGTACAAATAAAGCAGAGCAACCTCATCTGGAAGGTGCTCAGCAACAGGGATTATGGGGCGGAAGCTGTGGTGGGCAGTCAGGAGGAAAAAGATGACATAATCCTCTCTTATGCTGTTCCTCACTTTGTTTCCTGCTGTCCTGCCAGAATGAACGTAATAACCAGCAATGCAAGTGCGTGTCATCCCAACAGGCAAGAAAAAGTACCCCGTGACAGAGAAGATTTTACTAAATGACATTTATCTGCAAGACCTCAGGACGTACAGTTCTCCTTGCAGCGTCTGACTCGTAACAAGGAAGGATGATTGGCGTATAAAGGGAAAACACTGCTGGCTAATAGCTCCTCATCTGCTTCTTGAGAGGTGCAGGGCACCCCTACTCCCCTGAAAATACCACTGAGAGCTGCAGTTACTCACTGCCTTCCCAAGAGCAGGCTTGCCTTATTTTTGTTAGAGAAATCCAAGCTGGAAAACTCAGTAGTATCCAGGAGTGTAAGCAGAGAGCTGGGCTTCCCATCAAGTTGTTCTGCTAGGATTGCATCCAAACTGGTTTACAGTGTGGAACTCCCCATGGAGCTGACTCAACTGCTGAGTGTTGAAAAAAATATGGAGCTCAGGTTACAGATCACTTCCCCAGCCTGACACAGGCTTCTTTTTTCTTTTTTGCCTGCAAGTTTCAGCTGAATCTTGGAACCTTTCTTTGAATTACCCCAGACCATCGAATGGGTTCATCTGGAGTGCACAGGTCAGAAGTACCAGCATCAAATAAAATCAGGCTTGCAAAGGAGTCATAATAATACAGTGCTTGAAGATTAGAGGCTGCTTGGCTTCCTGGTATACAGCAGAAGTCCTCTTTGGCCTTCAATGCCAAGCCAGTTTGTAGCATATGAAACAGCATGAGGCTCCTGTTCCTTATCCAAGGATACCAGGAGATGTGAGGAATGCTCCTAAATGTTTGGAGACACCACTTTCTTCTAGTTTAAATGGTCAAAATTACATTAATTCACTCTTGCTACCCTCCCTGGCACCGGCAGCCAGCCTGTGCTGTTGGTGTCTACGGTTGCCAGGTGGGGTAGGTGGTAACTCTTACAAGCAAGCTCTGTATATTCTGTGAAATCAAAGATTTCATGGCTTAATTGATCACAGACACTGTAAAAAAGGAATGATTGCCCTGCTTTTTGAATCAGCAGAAGAAAACAGTGGAGGGAGTGATTTTTCTTTTAACTGTGCTTGTCCCACTTTTAATATTCACTTGTGTATGTAAGGACAAGCATTCTTCAACTGTTTAATTCTCAATAAAAATGTATTTATCTGACTACAATTGGTTAAAATGGAAAGGATATATGCTACCAGGTTTTGCACTAAATGTGGAATGGTGTAGGAATCCATCTATTCTGACTTGGGCTACCTCAGTCAGTATCTGCCCCACTATAACAGCCACTGACTCTGCAAGTATCACAAAAGGATGTTAAATTCCATGTACTTAAACACCAGAACAAAAGCATGCAGCATTATTATCTGATAGAAGCAACTGAATGGAAATCAAATAAAAACAGACTGGGGAGCACTGTGTGTTTGATGTTACCGCTTTCATCCAGAGAAAAGTCATCCTGTGCATAGCGGAATTTTTCTGGACCACAGGCGATAAACACATCATCATCCCCAAAGAAATCGTGGAGACAGGTCACCTACAGAGAGAGCAAAGTCATTCATTTTAGTTTTAATTGGCAACATTCTGATGTGGCTTAGTTTTAATGCAAACAGGAGGGAGCTGCCTCTCCCCTGCTCCCCCCGTCCCACGCCAGTTTGGTCCTACTTCCCGTGCGCCTCGTGCACAACGCTCAGTTTCTCTGGGCAAGTCAAGTGGAAAATCGTAATTAAAACAAAATCCAACCTGCCTTGCAAATTCTACGAGGGGTGGCATTTCCAGTCCTTTCAGGAGCTGACAGAGTACGTGAAGTCACCCCAGCGACTGAGACAGGCATTCTTGAGCTACTTCTAAGTAAGAAGCTGGGGTTCCCCCCATGGCACGTTGGAGGCAAGGCATCCCAGTGACACCAGTGCCTGTGCTGGGGAGTATCTTAGTACCACCAGAGCCTAAAATCTCAGAGCCACTAGGAAGGGAAAGAGCTGCTGAGCACAGCACGGTGCAGAAATGGGACTCTTCCAGAGCACGTGATCTTGATGATGGGGTTTAAAACCACTGAAGGGAGAGGCTTGAAGTATCACTGGCCTCCCTTCTCACCCAAGCATCATTTAAATCCACAGATTTACTCCTGACATTGTGTCTCCTGCTTTTGCCACCCAGGTGAGGGATGATAAAGCACCGTTCTTCCCTGCAGAGCTGCCCACAAAATGCCACTGGCACCAGCTGCAATCACTGAGTAACCCAGGATGCTGCAGCTGTGTTCTCTCCCCATAACCTAAAGTTAAACCAGATGATCTCAGTGCAATGACTAGTGGAAAACGTGCACACCATTGCTTTTTGGAGAGATCTCTAACCACTCAGACTTGCCATCAGTATCTCATAGAAAATTGCCTTTTATTCTGGCTCCTGGCAAGCCGAGAGGTGCTCTTCCGAGGTGAAGAAAGAGAATGCTCTTCCATCTTCAGAAGATGCTTTGGAAACTCACATGAAGTGGAAAGTAATACTGTTATTTTGAAGAGGAGAAAAACACTACTCAGAAAATGTTGGAAGATTCGACATCAAAGCCTCTGTGTAGCTATTCAAGAGGCAAGTGTTCAGCACAGCACTGGTTTCCAAGGGCCAGAGGGACAACAAAGCACCTCTATCCAATTGACTTTGTCTAGAACTTCAGCCTGAGCTCCTGACATCCCAGCCACAGACTGTGTCAGGAGAATTAAAACTGCTCATCTACAACCATACCAGAGTGGGACGTCTCCAGTAGCAGCCAGCCTGGTGCAGCCCACCAGCCACACATCTGAGCACTCACATGAACCCAGGGTAAACGCGTTGGGGTTTTTTAAGTTCCATTTTTTCAGAAGACCAATCTAAGAGACTGTGAGATTGCCACGGACATTTATAATGGAGGCATGATGCTGACAGCTGTTGCCCAGTGTTTTGGAACATCTGGGCACTGGTGTCTTTACAGAGGGTAGATGCATTGCAGGGCACTGGAGAGAGCCCTGGAGATAGACGTGGGGAAACTTACTGTAGACAGAGCTGAATTTCCATATCTACTGATCTTTTTGAGCTGGACTGTGAAAAGTTAATTTCAAGCTCTAATAAATCAACTATAAAGAAGGCTTTTGGCTATCTTAATAAGGCCTCACTACTTCACACTGGTTAATATAATGTATAATTAAAGTGCTGCCTAAGAGTGCCAGCTCTGGTTACGCTGCCAAACATTAGTGAAAAGCTTGCTTTTCGCATCAGCTTGGCTTTCAAAACGGAGCAAGCTGAAATCTGCTGTGGCTTTAATCAAGGGCAGATTTTCTGTACAAACTTCAGTGAATTCCAATTTCTGTTTGCCTAAAATCAGGCTGCAAATAGTGAACAATTACCTATAGAGAATTATCCCTCAGAAGGGATGACATTTCAAACTAGCACTTGGTACTCCTCCCGAGGATGGTGGCACTGGTTCATTTGCAAATAACTGGGTTTGGCTGAAAACACAAGTTTCCATCTGAATGCTACATACTATACACAGAAAAGACTCCTGAGCTGCTCAGCTCACCCCTCAGTAGAGACACCACTGTGCAGTCAGACATAGTACAAAGCTAGATCATAACAGAAGGGTTCAAACATTGCCCAGACATTTTTAGATGAAACCAGAAAGAACCTGCAAGTGCTTTTCTTGCCTCCAGGTCCTAAGTCTTAAGTTCCCTTGTGTTTCCTGCTGTAACTTCCACTATTAAGGACTCACAACGTGGTAGAAAAGACAGCCAAAACCCAACCCTGCTGCCAACAAATAGTACAAAACATTGCAAAGTTCAGAAAACAGCAGGTGTGATGTATTATGCAGTTTTAGCTGCGCTGTTTATGTTCACCACGTGTGTGGCATTTTCTATTTACCTTTTGATTATTCAACTTAAATCCTTGATCGTTGCTGTATGTCCCAGAAACACGCCCCATATGTATTGCTGTCTACACGAAGCTGCTGGAGTAAACTTTGGGAAAATGTATGACTTAAGTGCTGGAAAGAAGAAACACCTGGAGAAAGAAAAGAGAACCACCAGGAGGAAGCCCTAGATGTGCTCATCCCTGAAGGACATGAAGCTAGAGAAGACACAAGCCAGGAAGTGGGACCATGGGCTGCTGGGCTGGGTTATCTGGTTTGAGGCCTTCTTAGCCAGAATGGACAGGGTTGTTCTTGATATATGAGGCCAAATCTTTAGCCTGCATTCATTGTTTTAGTGACTCCTGAATAACCTTATAAGTCGTCTTATCTCCATTCTTCAAAAGTCTTTTTTCTTATGTTTTCTCAATAAAAAAAACCCAAACCAACCATTAAAACTATAATACAATTCTCCCCCCAGGCAGTCTGGACTGTTTTGAACGTATATGTTCTGCTTTAGCTTAGTCTAATCTTCTATTCTAATTATATCCAATAATTACTCTGGAACACCATGAAAACCCTGAAAGAAAGAACATGTCAACAAAAACTTACCCCAGCTGTTAACCTGAAAATCACTGGGTGTAAATGCTGCATTTTGCTCTTAGCTATACATTTACTCAAGCACAAAAGAAAGCCCAAGAGCAGCCTGCTAGCCCGCGGTTCCATGCTGCTGCCTGGAAATGGTGATTTTGTCGGTGCCTGTTACCACGCGCCCCGCTGGAAACCATCACATTAATAAGAGTCCCTCTCTTTTCCAGTTTTAAGCCTCCAGTCTTTTTGTTTTATTTTTAAGAAAAACTAAACTTGTGTGTATAATTACAGTAGAGAGGATAAACAGCATTGATTCCCAAGATATAGCTGCGTGGCTTTGTTTAAAGGGAGGGTAACGTTTAATTTGAAAATCAGGATTAAAAGGACAATATTGACTTAAAAAGGCTCATACTCCATCTAATGGTCCCTCTCCAATTCTCACAGCTGAAGGAATGAAGTACGATAAGTCTTTGCACTACGGTCGATAAGGTAGAAATTTATTTCTTACAAAGTAATTACTTCTAATGGATTCGATGGTAACGTTTTTCTTTGTGCTAAGGTTTGACTTTTAAAAAACTTTATATTATGGAAGAAATGAAAGTTTCTAGAGATTAACAGAGATTTTGTGAGTACAAAACTGTTTGCAATTCTTTCAGTTTTCATTAAGCGTAGTTTATTTTCTTGTTAAATGAAATCCTTCTCTGCTTATATTAGAAAAAACCTTTCCTGAGAGGACAATCTAGCTCAGCTTTCCAGGAGGGGATTTCTGCAGTGACACTCCATTAGTATCTGCTGCAGTGGTTTTAATTGCAGGAAGGAAAGATCCAGCCCTCTGAGAGATGCTGAGCCTTGTTCCTTTAATAGGGTGGTTACAGAATGAAGCATTTCTCAGGATTTTGACAAAATGGAGCTTGTCTCCAGCAGCTCTCTGGACGTGAGCTCATGGTTTGCTGAAATATTTGTGGTGTTACAGATGTTCTGAGTTCATCTGGAAAAGGAGCATACCCAGAATACACCCGCAGAGCAGTGGATAAGTGGCTGTTTTCAGCATCCTCCAGGAGGCAGCAGCAGCGTTTATAAATTGCAATTCATTAATAAAGAAAATCATTACAAAGAATTAGAAATCAAAAGCCTGAAGACTTAAGCCTTAGTCTGATTCGCCTACCAGTGCAGAACCTCCTGAGCTTTAAAAGGGTTATGTTGTGATTAACCAGCTCCTTTTGTTCCCTTTCATAACCTGCAGAATGATGGAGTTTGCTGTGCCTGGGTGGTCAAGGGTTGGCCTCATGGTCACTCTTTACAATATGAACATTGTCACTGCAGCACCGTAGGCTCCAGCCAGATTTTGGTTGCTTTCACTGCTGGACCCAGTCCTGCAGTTCCTGTGCCTGCTACTTTAGCCAAGATGACAGAGCACGTCTCTGTAGAAGAACCCATCACCAGCAGGGTGAACTGCACCATCTTTTTCACCTTTCTGAGAAACCTCTTTCTGGGAAGTTCCTATTTTTAGCTGATGGAGCCAAGTGAGGCTGAACGAGAAATGACCAGACACTGTGATTATTCAGAACAGTGATTTATGTACATAGCCCTGCTGCCAGACCTCTTCCTTATGCCATGGGCTGAGGAAAGCTCTCTGCTCGAATGGCCAGCAGAGTTCTGGCAAAGGAGATGTGGAATAACATTGCCACAGGCTCGACCTGGGGGCTGAGCATCTTCCATTGTGGGGACTGTCAGCTTGAGCCAACCGCTTGACTCTGAGCAGGTCTTAGGCTAAGTGAGGGTAGTGCAGGGCTTCTTCCTCTGCTCCTCTCTCCCTTAGTCATACTGACTTAGCTAACTCTGCTTGCTGCAAGATCATTCCTCTTTAAGAATCTAGACAGCAGAGCAGGAAGCGATACCAGTACACCAGCACCTCCCCCTAAGTTTCTGCAGATCTCTGCTCAAAGAAAAGAGATGTCCATTTGCTTTCTGCAGATCATCGTACTTCTTCAGCTTGTAGGCTGACAGAGTTCAGAACAGAGGAAAAACTGTCTTCAGAAATAGCTTCCTTTAGGGCCAGAAAGACCACAGGAGACTATTTGCATTCCATACACATGTAAAGGCTATCAAGAGCAGAACTGAATTAAGACATACTCCTATATTCCAAGTTGCCTTGATAAATGCTACAAAACGGAACACGTCTGACCATCTGTTAGCTAAAGACAATGAACCTACTCTAGATGTCTGTGTATGTTCTTTCTCTTTCAGCACTAGGTGCTAGATGGAGCTAAAGAAGTCAGACAAGCAGCTAGACAGGGACTGAGAGTTAACCAAGATGTGAATGCAACTAAAACCTCTTTCGACTCTGTCTTAACTCAAACCAGAGATCCGATGGGCTTATTTATACTCCAACAACTGTACCCCACATCCAATCAGCAGAGGTACGTTTCTTTCAGCTCTGAGAAGCCAAAGTCCTACATCACAAAGGCAAGTACCAGGAATTAATGAACGTGCCGAGTAGACTTTGAGTGAACTGCTTTCTCTTCTCTTCTCTGGCACACTCTTCACCACAGGTCCAGAAAGAGTAAGATTCCAAAAGGCTTAAGGAGTTAAGAGGATGGAAAATAAATATGTTGATATTGGAATGCGCAGCACTTAATACATTTATCATTTTTGCAGGCTGAAGACTGCAAGCCCAAAGTAGACACCAAATTGATTTACATTTTATCAGATTCTGGCTTCCTGCATTTAAAAAAAAAAGAGATGTTTGGATTCAATTATTTCTTTAAAGTATGCACACACCCACTCAATAGCTTCCACATTTGCATTCACAGAACTGCTTATCTGCTTTTATGAAAAAATACTGCTTAAAATGGATAAGCAATAGAAAGATGAACAGCAAAATCACAGACGTTGATGTTCAAAAGTGGATCAGGAGCATTCCTGCCTGCCCGGCCTGTGCCACAGGAGTATGTGCAATTACACTTTGGGACCCCGCCTCTGAGCTACCCAGCAGTAAGGGAAGAGGACTCTCATCTCTTTTCCATCTCTGCTCTCCCATGCCACCAATCATCCACGTGGCAAGACCAGTGTCACGCTGTTTCCTCACTACTGCATTCGCAGCGAACCATCATGAAGGAAAAATCATCTCTACCATCTAGGTTTCAGGGCCCATAATTTGACCTCTCAACAGAAACATGCTGTGAGATTTCTATCCTTTAAAACATTCAGAGATCTTCACTTTTTCTTGTATTCATGGAGAGCCACGGCTTACTTTTAAGCCTAGATTGTTTGATTGAAACAATTCAAGTCTGCTCTTCTGTAAAGATCTTTTCTTCCTTCGTCACCTTCAGAAGAGAAAATTCTGGGCAAGTCAGAATGATCAAGTGTTTTCTCTGATGAAAGAGGGAATTTGCACACCTTTTTGTTGATGGAAAATGCAGATCCTCTTAATCAGGCTGCATAACTAGAGCAGGTTGATTTTAAGTGCTTTATGTCCAGTTGGACTATTTTGTTACCATGTGACTAAACCAGAGCTGGGACACCAGCTTCTGACCAATATACATTTTTTCTATGATAAGCATTTGTGATGCTTGTTGAAGTGGAATACGAAACAATTGTGCACGTATGTGCACGACAGCTTGTAAATCTTCATGCATGAAGAAACGCTGCTCTCAAAAGGGCTGCAAGCACAAGGTGCCTGTTTGTTTAAGAACTGGAAATGGAAAAGTTTGAAATAGAATAGGATAAAAAGCAAGGGGGAGGAAGGTCAATAGCCAAGATACCCAGTAGGAAATTTAGCGCTGAATTTAATATAGCTGGTGAATTAGTGGTGCTTCCAAACTGTGTGAAATCCAATTAGCCTCTGGAAGAAAGGTTAGTTTGTTATCCCTATTCCCTATGCATGTGGAAGGGACTAAGAAACAGATACACAGGCTGTTGATTCTTTTTATCTAGAAGAAAAGCTTGTTCTTTGCATTCATGAGGGTATTAGGCTGAGGATAAATGTGCTGTGCAGTTTGGGGGCAGAGAGGCCACAGCCCTTAACACCAATATATAAAAGATTACCCTTTCTCCAGTCAGAAAACCATGAAACTAGAGATTCCAGGGGACAGATTAAGACTATGAAAGATTTCCAGCACAAATTGATTCAAAACAGATAACACTTAAGAATTCAGAGAACTGTCACACCGTTCTTCCTATTCGTTCCCCCTCGTCACTTCTGAGAGGCAACAGTAGTTTTGGGCTACAAAAGACCATCAGAGACTTTGGAAGAAGCACGACTATAGAGCCAAGGTCAAGCAACAGTACTTGAAATGGGAGTCTAGCAAGTAGGGGTGCAGGGAGCCTATCAACTTACTCACGGTCAGGCTCAAGAACCAATGGCCTGGAATTTCCAGTTAATGGGATTTCCAGCAACAAGCTCCTAAAACCTATAGCTGTTGCTGATCCTATTGTGCAAGTCTTCCTAAAAGAGAAAGGCCCTTGTTCAGTTTTGTGCAAGTTTTTCAGCTGTAACGATGGTACTGGTGGTGATGGAGAGGCGCTGGTGAATAGATCCTCACCCTGGGTAAAACCCTACCAAACAAAACACCCTCTACTGGGATTGAATGGTTTGGTCTGTGCCAAGCAACACCCTCCTCTTCAGGGAGGACAGAAAGAATGTTACTATTACCTGAACAAAAGGCCCAGAAATGGGAGAAGTCACACCAGGGATTTAGTGCTTGTGAGGAAGATCCAAGGTGCTGGAGGAGACCAATAGTCACAACTTGCCTTTGTCTCACGAGGAGCCCTTATTTCTGTACCCCATGCCACAGCACCCACCTGGGGCATGAGAAGGTCAGAACCAGCATCCCCACTGCCACCCCTCTGCTGGTGACTTTTGCTTGGGGAAGATGGTGGGGAAGGGAAGAAGTAAAACTGTAGCTGTGAGAACTGCTCCCATCCCCACATGCAGTGTGTGTTGTCTGCTTTAAAGATTTAAAACATCTCTGCTTTCTTTCCCACTAGAAGGGTGCCCTGGGAGAGTCTTTCCCTGTGCAAAGTCTTACAAGTGTTCCTGGCTCCTGTTCCTTCTGTTCACTTATCAGCCAGCTTTATGTAAAAATACTTCCTCCAGTTAATTACCCTGTGGCCAGATGCGTGAAGAGCTTAATTCTCAGCCCAAACATTTCAAAGGACAGTACATTGGCCACCTACCAGCCAGCTCCCTTTGTGCCTTCATCCACCTGGGCACAGTTGGGCACTTCAGCTCAGTACAGCACTGGCAGCAGCCAAAGATTAACCCAACCCTCACTTCTTGGAGGACAAAACTTATTTATTCATGCATTTTCCAGGGATAAGCCCACTGTCCCGCAACCCACCGGTTCTGCCAGAGTGTAGCCATGGCAGCAGAGGGCAGCATGCCAGCACAGTGCTTCTGGGCAGAAAAAACTTCTGGCAAAATCATAAAATCATTCTGGTTGGGAGAGACCTTCCAGATCATCAAGCCCAACCATTAACGTAGCACTGCCAGGTCACCACTAAGCCATGTCCCTAAGTGCCACATCTACATGGCTTTTAGATCCCTCCAGGGGCGGTAACTCCACCACTTCTCTGGCAGCCTGGGCCAGGCTTTGACAAGCCTTTTGGTGAGTAAGTTTTTCCTAATGTCCAACCCAAACCTCCCCTGGTGCAACTTGAGGCTGCTCCCTGTTGTCCTATCACTTGATCCTTGGGAGAAGAGACAGATCCCCACCTGGCTCCAGCCTCCTTTTGGGGAGAGGATTACACAGCTCTGTGAAACAGCAAGATTTTCCTGCAGCCTCTTTGTGATGTGGCATAAGGAGACATAAGAGGAAATTCTGTCTCTGATAATCACCCAGAGTGAGAAAGGCAGTGACATTAAATATGAGTGCCTTTGGTTTCCATGTTACAAGTGGGTGTGCTTTACTCAGAGGCAGTTTCTTTTTAAGAACTGTAGTTACATGACATTGTCATGAGTCCTGCTGACATCAGAAACCTCCTTCCAAAACAAGCACTAGGGGTAAAATCAGTGTCAGACTTGCTGTTATCAGTAGTGCATCAGGAGAGCTTGAGGACACTTCTGTTTAAGTCGGGCATCAGCACTGGCTTTGAAGGCAGCACGTTTGGAACGGGCTGCGTCTCCGCCAGCCCAGCAGCACACTAACACACATCACTGCAGATAACCTCCTCTTCCTTGGTGCTGGTAGTAGACAGCATATGTTAATCAGGATCATGGCAATGCATTAGCACAGTTTTTCCCGGGGAAGATGCACTCTAACTCCATTTTAATTAAAAACTCTTTCTGACCAGACAAGACTACTCTGTCAATCCAGTTTATGTATATATTTGTATCTCAGCCTGCACTGGTTTTATGCAGGGTCTCAGTCTCCAGCTACACAGCCTTTCACACATTTCTACTACATTTATCATATCTAAAGATACTTCTATTAATTAATTTAGTCTTGGATGTGTCACCAGGCTCGTATTTTGTACAGGTCCCCCTCTGCTTTGCTCAACATCTGCAAAACTCAAAACACTTCCTCATCAAAGGAGATGGCGAAATGCTAACGTTTTTACTTCATGCTATCAAATTTCATGAATAAAAGGCACAAGTATGAAATATTCAACCTTCAAGTCATCCTTCCTCATACGTAGCTGCAAACCTGACCATCAGCAAACCGTCCTGTCCTCCAAGAGCGTCACTTCATTTGCAGCCTACGGATCCAAGTCAGCCTAATTCCTGAAGATGATGAGGAGATGCAAGTGGTTCTGTATCTAATTAACACTGACTCTGCATTTCACCCCACTCGCAGCATCAAAGCTGTTGCTCAATTGCTAAAATATTCCGTTCAAGGCTCCTAAAGGCATTTTGCCGAGTTAAAATTTCAGTGTTTGCAAGGATCTTTATTACACTCTTAATTCTGGAGATTAATAGGAATTAAAAACGGTGTCCTTTAAAAATTAAATTGTAACAGATGCTACATTAAATCTAAAGGAAAGTAACAATTGCCATCAAGCTGTTCTTTCAGGGAGTTAAAATTTCTCCCTTAATTATAATTCCAAACATGTTCTTTGTGTTTTGGGAGATTTCCTGCACTTACAGCACAGGCGTACGCCCTCCCTACTGCAACAATTTTGGTTTCACCCTAATTTCTGTTAATCTTTGAATAAAGCTATTAATTTTTTTCTAATTAACAGGTCCTTTCTATTCAGCTGACAGCTAACAGAGTAATGGAAAATTCAGCATTATGTCCTGAGCTAAACCATATTAGGGTAGAAATGAACAATGGTAAGCAGGCTGGCAGATAAAAATACTTTGTACAGAAGAATATTCAGTGAGGCTGCTGAAATGAATGTCCCAAAGCCTCTCACATGAAAATGCCTTTTTTTCTCCTCCTTTTTCAAAAAATTTGAAATACATCCTGTCTCTTCCATGCCCACAGGACCAATGACAAGTTCTAGCTTAGTATGCAGTAAAGTTAATGGAATAATTGATGCAGGAATCCTGAAATAGATGATGTGTAAAATGGCAGGCTCCGTAATTGTCTGGAGTGAGTTCAAGCATTTCTGCAGTGAAAAATAGTCCTGGTTTATAATCCTATCACGTCTCCTTGCTGCTGTGCAGCAAGCAAATTTCATTTGGAGATGATCCCAAGATGCAGTTGATTTAGTGGGGAGATTCCGAAAGGCAGCAGGTTGAAGCCTTTTTGCCCCAACTAAATAGCACCTGGGAGAGGTATTAAAGGGCCCACGCTAATTTTGGGAGTATCATTCAAATGACATCATTACAATAAATGTACAGCACACCAGGGTGAATCTTTGCCATCGAGCAGTGGCAGAAGAGCACTTGATAAAACAAAACTCCTCTCCAATATTTTACGTTTCTTTTTGATATATAAAGTGGGATGTGGTGGAAGAAGGGGGAACAGAAAGGAGATTTAAAAATTATGATGCAGTTAATCTCAGCTTCTGTGAGACATGGAAGAACCATTATCCTTGGACAGTGTTTCTCATCAAATGAGTTGTAGACTATGGAAGCAATTAGAAAGTAATTGCTACGAGATTCCCCAAGAGACATATGATAAGAGAAACCAGGAGACCACCAGAGGCTGACAAGCAGAATTGTATCTGCTTCTTTCCCAGCCTCTCTAAGAAATAGCAAATGCCACTTCTAGAGGTGGCTGAGCTCAGAGGTCAGCTGCCGATGGTTGTACGCTCCCTTTCTGCGCTGTCTCTGGGATAACTGGGTACCGCTTTTCTTATTTGAACCACAGGAATAACACAGCTGGATTTTTTCCTCCTTTCTCCCTTGCTGCATGAATTCATCAGCTCTTCACCTGTCCTTCACTCTCCATCTCTCCCCCAGCCCTCACCCCTCTAGATTATGGCATTTCCGTGACAGATGGATCCTTTCTGCTGATGTGAGGAACGTGAGCCTGGCATCTGCCCACGCAGGGCTTCTTTTTGCTGCTGCTGACACGAACATGAATGGGATGGAGCTGTTATCTGAATACAGATAGCAGTCTTCACCTTTCCAGGGTTAGGTACTGTAGATTCTTTCGTCCCCCAGCCCTTCCTGCTGATCCTGATCTCTGCAGATAAGAGAGTATTCCTTGCTCCTTGCAAATTTCTAGTTTGGATCCCACTTATGCACCAGCAACCCCATTTTGAGTCCTCGTTGTAAGTGTAGAGATCAGTAATTTTGCAAAGACAGTTAAAATAAAAGGATGTTCAATAACCCTTCGTTAGGTTCAGCAGAGCTGATACCTTAATATCAGTTAAAAGATGCAGGTGTTCTCTTTGTTTTTATTGTTGAGGGGCTTTTGCACATTCTGGTGTGGATGCCAAGAAAGAAACAAGGCTTGTTGTCTGTGGAGCTAAGGCTGCTCACACAAAGTTGGATGTAGACACTGCATAAAGACTGAACATACAGTTACAGAAAGAAAACATACAGTTGTGAAAAGGAATGTAAACAGAAGGGCCAAATCTGCATTGGCACGGAAACCTCTTGGTACAAATCTACTGAAGTCACAAGCATTATACAAAGAATCAATCTGACTGTACTCCCTGATTACACTGACAGCGCTTCTCAAACTTCGGGGGGGTTTTGTGGTTTGTTTGTTGTGGGGTTTTTTTTCTCCTCAGATGTTTTATAGCTTCCCTTTGCTCTCTTCTCCTTTGATCTCAGATCATTTTTGACAGGTAACCCAGCACTAGCAGCCTCTCCTGTGGAGATCCTCAAATCAAAAAAGTGGCTTGCTTTCAGCTCGCTCCAGCACTCCAATGAACAGCTCGTGCAGGCAGTTGGGGCTGAGCCTTCTAAAGCAGCGTTCAGTGTCTACAGTTCCAGGGGGGTTCAATAAGAACTACAGAAACACAGTGTCTCTGAAGCGTGGGATAGCAGGACCAAGTGGAGAGAGGTAATTTTAATGAGATCAGTGCTGTATTTTCACTGGTGCCTCTGAAGAAATACCGTTCAGTCCAGAATACGTATTTCCATAGGGAATGTGGTGCCAGAGCTCACTAAGATGTCACTGTGCTAAACCAACTGCCCTTTTTCTTTCCCTTATTTTTTTTCTTCTCTACCAAGAGGCACTAAAGCATCTGTGACCCAACAAAGCAACACAAGAACATCCTTTAAAAAAAAAAAATTAAAATCATACCCTGTCAATTCACATGCTGGTGCAGTCGATTCTTGGCACATCAAACCTACCATGATACTTGCACACAAAAGCATTTTGCTTGTGCTCTGCTGTCTTGAACTCAAACATATCAAAGTAATTTTAAAAGCTTGTCACTGTTTTTCCTTTGTAGTCCAGGCTAAATATTTTGTTTCTTTCCTCAAGAGTATCTGTAACCACACCATTGTTTTGGTTTTGTTCCAAGGCCGCTTTCTGGGATAAAATCAAAAATTAGCTCTGGCTATCTAGGAGAAAATTAGCCTTAGATAGCAAGCAGTATATTTTTCTCTACAACTGCTTTTCACTTTTTTGTAATACATGAGCAAGTATTAAATTCTCTTATCCCAGCTGATTTATATGACAAAAGTTTCACTGAGAAATCTGCTGTCCATTTTCCCTCGTTAGTTGTCGCTGTTTATACGGGAGCAGAGAGATGCAGCAACACACACATTCAGCAAGAGCAGGCAAAAGAAGCCCCTTTATTAATTGATAACCCCGTTTTCTATCCCCCAGCCCCACAGGGCGATGGGTCAGTGATCACCCATCTCCCAGGGTGAGTGGCTAAAGTCCTACAGCACCCAGTGCAGAATATTTTTCCAATGTACCATAAACAGAACTCAGCAAAACACCAGGTGTTGGTCCAGCTCACAGAAACCATCCTACTGTTTCTCATAACTTGTGTGAGAAAGGCAGGGCTCTCACCCAATATTGTGAGAGCCTGAGACAATCCCCCTGCTAGCAGCTTTCCAGCAGCCACAGTTAGCCTGACCTGCTTCTGCTCAGGGGCCACGTGTCACTGGGAGAGCAATGGGCAGTGCTACGTAGTCCAGGTAGTCATAGACAAACCAAACTCTTCTGGTTACTGCTAGTTTACTAAAATGCTGTTTTGCATCTGAACTTCCTTCGCAGGGAGCAAACCATGATTGTATCAGCATATAATTATTTAAGGATTAGTAGGCAGTCATATCACAAAGCATTATATCACAATAAGACACTGACTCATAAGAAAAAGTAGATTTTTATGTTATTCTAGCTACTAGATGCAAAATTTAGGCCAGTGGTTGGTAGATAAGTTTCCAGTCTTTCCTGAACAGATTTTTCTTCTCTTCAGGAGTCAAATGGAAAACTGGGAAGTCTTGTCTTACAGCCCAAGCCTTTGCTTTTGTAATCCTCTTTAAGGTGCCTAGCTTGCCTATATTGAATTAAAAATAAAGCACTGATATTGTAACCCTTTCCACTGTGCTCCAGGGGTACACTCAGATTAAACAGACATCCCTGAAGAGACCCTAGAGATGCTTGTTCAGTCCTTTGCATCTCCTCCAGTGCTGGTGAGGGAAGTCTCATCCAGTGTAATGCCAGAACCTGGTCTTTGAACCTACCCTGGTTAGTACTACACCCAGTGAGACACACGGCCAGGTTTCAGCCCTCGATGTGCTATCGGGGCTCGGTAGCTCCTCTAAGAGCTGCACGTGGTGCAGAATTTAAACAGCGTGGCACATGTACTTTTAAACAGGTAAGACAATGAGATATGAAGAGCAGTAGCATTACGTAGCACGGCGCCTGGGGTATAGTAGTAAAGCCATGTGAAAAACAACACCATTCACTAAAGTATTTCTCTGTACTCGATTTAATTTTGCGTGTGCTGATGAGAACCTAGCCCCTTTTTTTTTAGCAGCCAGCACCATACTAATGCACAAGGGAAGGCATCCTGTTTAAATTGCATATGTATTCATTTTGTTGTCATTTTCCACTCAGGTCTCTGGCCACTAATAAGATGCCTATTGCTCTGCTGTTTGTGGTACAGACCAGCTTGCCGTGTGGGGGTTAATGAATGATAGCAAGGGGAAGCATGAAAATAAAATTAGCAATGCCCAGAGCAACCCACTTTATCAAACTCACCAGTTTATAGGATTAGCAATGGATTCAGTGCAAATCTCTGCTATGGGTATTACGAGCAAGATTTATGCCAATTAGCAGTAACAGTGCAGATTATTTGGGAAGAGCGGTGACAACAGTTAAAAGCTCCTTCAACTTTTAAACCATGTTGTTAGGACACCCATTTCAAGCATTCACATCCACTTACAAGACTATTTTTACTTATCTCCCAAGTGCTATTCAGTTTCTTATGTGCATTCATGGCACTTTTTCCTGAGGCAGGGAAGAAGACTAAAACATTCCTTTTTTAAGGTAAGTCTTGCAGTAACTGCTCTCCACATCTTTGGATTCAGGTCAGGTTGCTCTCAGCAGAATCCAACACGCATTGCATTCTTCACTCCTCTATAGCAAGTGTGATTCTGATCACACAGAGCTCAGTGGGAAGATTCCCTACTGACTTTAACATGCGTTGGGTCAGGCCCTAAATCTTCACAGCAATCAAGAGACCTGAAGGAAAAGATTACAGTAATCTATTAGTAGATGCCACTTGATCCGTGGAAGACTTCAGCCTGCCTCCACCAGAGGACCATTGCTGATAGCATGTAGCTCCTGACTTCTGCAACCTCCACTTCTCCGGTGGGCATCAGGACAGCAAAGGCCATATATAAATGTCACCGATAACCCAATTAGAAAATGACAACTTGATGGAAGTAAACTTTTCTCAAACACTCTCATGCCTACAAGACAGGGTCAAGGCTGAAGCCAGTGCCATTGCAGGCTAAAATGTCCCTCAGAAAAATCAATTTTGATCAGTTTTTTGAGATGAGGACCTTTTGGTCTGCTTCTCTACAACCAAGCTCTAATAAATAACTGAACTTCCAAGAAAGCATCGTCTCATTCCCTGCACAGCAGCTCAGTTGGAGTGATGGGGATCGTGTGAGTGATGGACCTGTGTGTGGCACTGACAGACACCCTGCTTCTGCCCTAAACGGGTTGATAATCTCCTGGCCAGTTTATCCCGAAGAAAAGCTGGTTGATAGAACTAGTTATTTACAGCTGGGACAATTACAGCGAAGCAATTTGTGTGTGGACATAATTACGTTCCTAATGAAGATTAGCTTAAATTAAATGCTTTTAATTACAATTTGCACAGCCTTTGGCTATTGTGCACACAGTATTCTGACACTTACGCCTCACCAAAAATGAGATTTATACTTTGCTGTGTCAAAGCTGACTATAATTATTTGCCGGATATTTGATGTCAGACACTGCTGACATTGCAAAAGCTTTCAGTGCTGTAAAGCACGATGTGGGAGGATTAGAGATTGAAGGTTTGTCAGTCATTTTCAAGAGCCATTTTGCTCAAACTCCTCCAGTAACACTCCATCTGCCTTCATGACTGCACATACTTCTACCTGTCTGCTCCAACTTTCCCCAAAAGCAGAGAGAATGTTGCTTTTCATTTTTGTAGGAGCATGTGGAGGCCCGTGTGTCTGTACAATTTGCCCAAGACCCTTCTTCTTGATGTAACATCAAGAGGCAAGGAAGATTTATGAACAGAACAATCGGGAGAAAAACAACTAAGAGAGCTCAGCTTACATGTTAGTTCCGAATCTGAAAAATGAATTCCAAAGGGTCCTTAGAGGCAGCATCTTCATTATTCAGAAAATCTTGGCATGTAAACTCCACCTACCAGCATTCAAAAGGAATGAGTGATCAAAGCCAGATTACAAATTCATTAGTGATTAATCTGTCTGGAAAACCTTCCCTGATGCTTTGCGGGAATATGATGGTAATATGATAAACAGTTACGATAGGATTATGGCCAAAACCATAAACAGCTCCTAAGAAACGTGACCACAGGAGCTTTGGAGCTTCATCCCCAAAGAGCTCTTGTTTGGTGGAGTTGTATTCAGAGCTCTGTGTCCTCTGAATCACTATGGCCACCATGCTAGAGACCTTTGCAAGCCTTAAGATCACGCGGAAGAGTTGGTACTAAAAGCCCTTTGCACTGGGGTTGCGTTGCACTCACAGAACTGCGATGCCTTGCAGGATCGTTAGTGCCTTTGTTCTGTCCTGTGCAACCCTAACGCCTTTGGTACAACTGAAGATGACATAAGTGAGGGTAGAAATGGGCCCAGGACTTCTCCTTTTGGGGTCTGCCTCGTTCCTTTACAGCATTCTCTCAATGTGGCAGAATGAGAATGAGTTACAGAAAATCTCTCCTCTCTCCTCCCTCCTTTGTGTAAGAGACTGTCACAGAAAATACTATCACTGTGTACACACACGCAGCGTACTTCACTTCCAGGCTGAACATCCATCTGGCTTGAAGCCTTCACGGGCACTTTGCCCTTCTGCAGGAGGGGAAGAGGAAATCAAAAGGTGCTAAATTCCCCTTTAAAGCACAGTGTCAACAGAGGAGTGTTTTGTGTGATTAGACACAGCACAGAAGCTCTCCAACATCTCCATGGGGTTACCATGCAATGGGGCTTCTCCAAACTTACAGCCCGGCAGATTTGTTTCAGTCAGGAGTCACGCTTACCCCACTCAGTAGTCACTCCAATACATATTTCATCACAGTAATGCATATTTTATTGCACTTTTGTACCGATTCATCTAGCATTTTGCTCTTGCAATGGTGCCTAAGGACCCATGGTCGCACGTAGCCCTGCGTGCGTGTTTGTGACTTACGCGATTCCCGCCCGTCCCTGGGAGGGACTGATCTTTCTGGACTCCTGTTCTTGCTGTGTCCTGCTTCCAGTTTAGTTCTCTCTTGGGTTTCTCAGCCCCTGTCTTCTCCATCAGAACTAGAGCGACTCCACACGTCTTCCCAGCGCCACTCAAGCCATTCCTAGAAACTTCCACTGTTCAGCTCTTTTAGATAGGACATCTATGGCCACTCCACCCATAGAAAGCAGGTCTTGTAACTTTGACCCTCACCAGCAGTCCTCCTGGCTGGGATAAGCTTTCTTCACAGAAATGCAGATTATTATCGGGGAAAATAGTAAGAAAAATGTATGTTTGCACTAAAGATAAAACAAAGCTCACCACCAGCCTTCATCTGAGCTAAGAGACTGTCTCATGGGCTGGCCATTGCCAGCAGCACACCACACTCTGAACAATGAGGCAATGGAAACCAGGAACATTTGGGAAGTATGTTATTTCTAACATGGTCTTTGACCTGGCAAAGAAGCCTCCTAGCTTCTGAGAGCTCTGCAAGAAGAATATATAGCATAGCCTCGTTCAGCTGTCCCATTCCACAGTCCAAGCTAATCCTAGAAAGAGCTGTCCAAAAATACACAGACACGCAGGTCTGCAGAGCTGTACATGGGTATGCACCTTTATACACGTATGCACACGTACACAAAGGTACTTTCACATCTTGAAAGAAGATATTTTATATATAAAATATATAATATTTTACAATATTACAGAGGAAATGATGAAATGGTTTCACCATCAGATCTTCAAGGACAAGAGGTTAAAGCAGCTATTTGAGTCACTATGCTGTCAAATTAGTTCCTGTAAGGAAGTGCTTCACTCCCTACTGAAAGCACTAGTGGCTTTAATGACTCGTGTCAGCATTTAAAGCAGTTGAAAAAAAGCTCCATGAATGTATCAAAACCTTTAAAACCAGTATACTTGCAGAGTTGGGGTTTTTTTAATCAAATTCCACTTATCTTTTTGCATTCAAATTTAACACATTAATTTTAGCCTGTTTCCCTATGAGAAATCTAATATACAAATTTCATATGTATTTATTTTTAGCAGTACAAAACGCATCCTCTTCCCAACGCACTTCAGGGCAGATATACATAAACTAATTAAAATCCCTCACATGCAGACACAGATAGATATACATCTGCTTCTACGTAAGGGGAAAAGTTCCCATCTTTGTGGCCACCCAACCATGGCCAGGGAAACACGAGAGAGAACGGCACTACTGCCATTCCTTCAGCGTTGAGGGATTCAGGAGCGCGTGGGCCACTGGGGAAGGCAGCTTCCAAATGTGAGGGCCCTCGATCCAAAGTTATTACTGTGGTATTAGATCTAGGGAGGGATAGGGGCACCCGGCTGACCCTAGTGCTCCAGGTAAAAGGAGACCTCTTAAGAACACATGCCCCAAACGATCTGCAGCTTTGCAAATCAAAGTCAATGCCCTGGATTTGCACTCCAAGTGCAGGAGGAGGAGAAGAAAAAAAAAAAAAAAAGGAAAAGAAAACAAAGAAAAAAAGAAGGAGAAGGAGGAAACAAAAAAAAGAAGGAGAAGAAGGAAACAAAAAAAAAGAAGGAGAAGAAGGAAACAAAAAAAAAGAAGGAGAAGGAGGAAACAAAAAAAAGAAGGAGAAGAAGGAAACAAAAAAAAGAAGGA
>JANVCC010000073.1:2913249-3175777 GCA_025345505.1 Todiramphus chloris collaris | reverse complement strand
AGAAGAAGGAAACAAAAAAAAGAAGGAGAAGAAGGAAACAAAAAAAAAAGAAGGAGAAGAAGGAAAGATGTGTACTAACAAGCAATGGCCTTGCACTATTTTTTCCTTCCTGATGTTCTCTACACAGAACGCAAGACAACAAAGACCAAGTTGGCAGGTTCTAAAGGGATGGATCAGCACACCGAGGCCCAGCTCACCAGAAGCAGATGGCCACAGAAGTCCCTTGGGACTGTGTTTCACAAACACTGAACCTCTTGGGCAAAGCAAGGAACAAAGCCTGTCCTGCTGTAAAAGTGCAGACTGAGAAGAGGTCAAGATCCCTTCTTGAACCTACTACAGGCCAGTGTCTTGTGTGGGTGGGCTCCAGCCAGTTTGCTCTTTGGCCAACAAAGCACAAATACTAAACTGACTGAATTTAGCTAAAATAAAGCACTTCACTTTCTCACCGAAGGTAATGTATCCCAGCCCGTTCCCCACCATCCCCTGCTCCATCCTAGTCTCCACAGCACTAAGGAGGGGTGACTGAAAGTTCCAGAGATCTATCATGAAGGTGCAAGGATGACAACACAGAGCAACGGCATCCTCACCTTGCAGGTCAGCCCACAGTGCCCCAGTGAGTACCAGGCTGGGCAGGTGGGGTGCAGAAGACATCCAACTGTTCCCACTGCCAGCAGGGTCAGGATATTCCCTGTGCATCCAGGTTGTCCCAGCAACAGGGAAGGCCATTTATCTAATCAGCAATAAAAGCCTGAAAATCATCTAGTACTCTACTATAATAAACAATAAGCTTTGGTGTTTGCGAAGGATGCTGAAAAAGCGCCACTGACACCATTTTAGCTGCCTCTCCTGCTCTTTCAAACTGGTACGACCCCCGTGACTAATGATGTAGGAAAGAGGCTGTCCTACCTAGCCACACTTGGGGCAAATAATGACCCCAAGCCTTAGGTCACCAGCCTGCTTGCTGCCCTCTTCTTTCACCTTGCATCACTCTCTGTGCACACTTCTTTCCCACAAGGAATTCTTTGTTCATTTGGGGGCCGTGAAAAAAAAAAATCCAGTTATTTCAGCTGTTCACACCTACAGACCCATTTCCACCTCGCAGTTCTCCAGGGATAAGTGAAAATTAATTGCACTTTCCCCAAAGCCCTTACTTTGATAAATGAAGTTTGCTACGTGCTTTGTCCAGGAAGGGCAATTTTGAGCAGGTATGGAGCGTACACGGTGTAGCAGTTAAGCACAGCACAGCTGGGAGTTTAATTGACAAGGAAAAACAGAAATAAACCTTCCAAGTACTGTGGGGAATGAGGCTACATTAGTGGGAAAAGTGAGAAAGGTGCAGGAAAGGTTCACTCACCTGGGGAAGACAGGGGAAAGGGAATGCTGAAGTCATCTCTTAGCTGTCATACCTCTGGGTAACATAGAATCATAGAACTGTCAGGGTTGGAAGGGACCTTAAAGCTCATCCAGTTCCAACCCCCCTGCCACGGGCAGGGACCCCTCACACTAGAGCAGGGTGCTCACAGCCCCAGCCAGCCTGGGCTTCAACACTTCCAAGGATGGGGCTTCCACCACCTCTCTGGGCAACCTGTGCCAGTGTCTCACCACCCTCCTGGGGAAGAAATTCTTCCTACTGTCCAACCTGAATCGACCTCTCTCCAGTTTTAATCCATTCCCTGCTTCCAGAGGATGCAGCGATATCTCCCACATCCAACACCAAGACCCCTTTGTTCTCCAAATGTACTTGCTTTCCCCAGCTTTTGGTTTTACTTGCTGTTGAATAACTTAAGCAAGCATGAGGTGCCTTAAATATTCTTAGGCTTGACCCATTGCTTGGTTTGGAAGGTGCTCTTCCCCTGCCTCCCAAATTAAAAGGTACATTTAGCCAAAGTAATTCTAGTTTGTTGAGATGCTAATCCATTCATGCAAATTACCACCCAGCTTTTGAGAGCTGGAAAACTTAAAAGTGTCCCTTACTGGACTGAATCAGAAGTACTTCTCCATTTCATGAACATTTCCTGAACTTCCCACTCCCAATTCCTGCAGCAGAGAGTCTGTCTTTCTCTGTCAGTGTCCTTAACGTTAAAATTTTTAATCTTTTATGCCTCCTGCTGGGACAGTCTGAAAAAGGAACTCAGAACAACCACAGCAATCCCAACAATTCTAAACTTTGAACTTAAAATCATCCATCTGGCACCCGTGATTACTGATTTTGAGCCCAGTTTGACAGCACCCTTATTTTGACACAGATTTATCATAACGCTTCTTTTGCCATATGCCAGCTCAATTACAAACACCCTTTCTCTGCACTGCTGCCTTCCAGAGGCACTGAACTTCCCTCCTGCAGACTATAAGAAAATGACTTGCCTCCTTTTCTGCTGCTTTCTTTTTATTCCATTCCATCAAGCAAATAAACAAGACTAATTTGCATTAAGTTAGCATATCACAAAAGAAAAAAAAAATAGCATCCAAGCCTCATGCACAGGTGACTTGCATGCTTAGATATCTATGTCTGTCCTTAGTCTAGGGCAGACAGAGAGGGACAGGAAGCAGGAGGAGTTATTCTAATACCTCCTCATAAGGCAAATACTAGTTGTCTTATATAACTGAATAATATTCCTGGTGTTCAAGGGCCAGATCCTGTTTGAGTTTATATTTCAGTCCACTGATTTTATATAAATGCTGGAGTAGGAGGGATGATAAACTGGCCAAAAACACTGGACTAGGTGAATAAGTCACTGGATATTTGCCTCCTAGAAATGGGGGTGGTTTTTTTATAACTTTCAAGATCCAGTTTCTTTGTTCTAAGTCATCCTGTGATAATTTGCAGAGCAGCACAGACCCACAGATACAGATGCCAAGCAAAAAGGACCTGCTTACTTTCCTGACTCCTCAGCCAGCTAACCCCTGGCAGAACAAGCCAATTTTCTACAGCCCCTTTGCCCCCCTGTATGTGTTTCTAAATGGCTACCTAGTACACAAAAAGTCTTGTACGCATTTAAATTTGCAAGAAGGAAGCAACATATCCCCCAGGCACTTTGCACTCACCCAGGCTAGTGTATGTTCTACTGTTAAGAGGCTGCACCTCTGCCCGTTGGATATTTGGAAATGTAGCCTTCCTCACCAGTCTCCCTCCAGAGCTGCAGGTGGAAGCTGTTCATCCATGTGAAGATAAACTTCATTGCTCTGAGGGTGCCAGAGCCTAGACCAGGCTGCCCAGGGAGGTTGTAGAGTCCCCTTCTCTGAGGGGATTCCAAACCCACCTTTATGTGGTCCTGGGCAACCTGCTCCGGGTGGCCCTGCTGGAGCAGGGGATTTGGACCAGATGGTCTCCAGAGGTCCCTTCCAACCCCTACCGTGCTGCGATTCTGTGACGCATCAGCCAACCCTAGTAAGATGAACTGGTGAAGCACCTTGGCAATGGCCCATGGAAACCAATGTCGAGCCATAGCGAGGCAGAAGAGCCCTATTTCTGATTTGCTGCAGCTCTGGGCACCCCACAACCCCAGAGCTCTTCTCAAACCACACTGCCTGCAGCCCCAGGCTTTGTTCACTCATTTACACCGATGTAGAGTGAGCTCAGAGTGTGAAGGAAGACAGAAAATCAGGTTCTTTATGGCCAGCCGAGCAATAAACAAGCACAGCTGCTAATAGGATTAAAGCTCTTACTAGATAACAAGTGTGTCAAGTTAACAAATAATCAGATTGGGGCCAAGCCCTCAATTTGCAGTGCTTGAGGCTACAGGTGACAGCTGGCTCTGGGGTAAACACACAAGGCTCTTGGCACGCTCCCGTTTGGAAGTTGAAGGTGGCCTTCTCATCCTCCCCCATCAACCATTTTCCTATTTTCCTTTCAGCAGATTGAGTGGATTTCTATCTCACCCCCTCTGACGGGGTTCAGTTCACGTGTCACTCGCTGCTGCGCTGGCCACACGCGCTCGCTAATGTAGGACAAGCCAAGTGCAACCTGAAGCAGATGTTTTCTCAGTAAGAAAAAGAAAAAAGTCTGTAACAATCACCTCCATAGGAATGGAGGAAAGCTGGAATCAGTCTGTTTTGGCTTCTCTGGTGTAAACAGACAGTGGGTGTACTGATCAAGTCCAGTTCTGCTTACCGCATTCTCTGATAAGGTTTGGATACTGGGGTATTGCCTCACTGGTCCAGTCTATTTACTGTGTTTCTGGAAACACCCTGTGAACTACTGACCCAAAGAAGAATCTTTAAGCTATTTCTCTTACCCCTGCTGCTGTAGCAGAGGAAAAGAGGCTGCATCCTGGGCTAAGGAAAGCTTTGAGCAGTGGGAGCCTGGGTGGCCAGCAGTCCATCCCCAACACGTGCAAATACAATAAGAACAAGATAACTGAAGGCACCTCTGAGGAAGATTTCCCTTCTAAGGCGAGCAGAAGTTATTTCTTAGAGCTCCTTTCTTTCCTGTTAAACGCAGCTCATCTGCCACAGCCCAACCGGCTCAGCTTGAACAAAGGATTTGCTGGGAGCTCGGTTACATCATCGCTGCCGGCTCTGGGAGGCTGCTGAGGAGGAGGAGGATGTGTGATTTACATATCAACAGCGATGCTGAATGGCCAGTCCCAGGCAAGGCTGACCGAACTAAGCTCCGGTTTTGCTGAGGGAAGTGTGTTACAAAGATGTACTTGCTCAGAATTGATTCTGACCTGCTCAGGTCAGATGAATTAGGAGAGATTTTTCTTTCGCCTGTGTTTTTTTCTTTCCTCGGCAGCAATGAAGAGGACAAACACCAAACCTCCTGCTTGGAGCTGCCTCAGACGCCGGGTGTTGTTTGGCAGGGAGAAAATAGTAAAGATTGTTTCCCAAGGTGGTAATCTGGTGCCTACCTGGGTAAATGGCAGATTTGCCCTAAGAGGAAAGCGGGTGATTGCCGAGACTGGGAGAACAATGCTCCTATTAACAGCATCATGTTCAATATCCTCTGAACACCCTTTCCAAATACATTTTTAACCTGTCAGCACTTACGCAAGGGACATAAGTTAGCAGTGTTAGGAAGGACAAGGGCAAGCAATACGCACTACATTGCTTTGATTTTAAAAGCAGCTTTAGGAACAGATTATCAGCTGGTGTAAATCAATAAATCTGCACTCTTTTTAATAGAGCTTTCCAGGCTTATATCAGTCCTCACTCTGCAAATAGAACCTCAGACCTTCCCATTTACAGCCTCTCAAAGTCTTGCTTTGGGGATACTCTATTGTCAAGAAGGATCTATTTTTCTACCACGTTTGTTGCAAACAAAACCCAAAATGTGACAGCCAGGCAACTCCTGTACCAGCTCTGTTAATGGATTTCTGCAAGTTCAAGACCTGCGTGCAGTGTGCTTTGGGAATACGTCTGTTCTGAGTGCTGTCAGAAATAGCATTTCTACCACTGTGCCAGCTCAAGGAGAATTACATGGGTGCTACTCACAAGTAATTCTTTTACAGCTCTCCACTGAGAGTTCAGCATCTTCCTCCCAACTAGCCATCTAAAAGGAGAAAAGGAGATAAAAACCCTAGGGTATCATGCTTCCTTGTTGTAAACCCACTTAACAGGTAATTGATGGTAGCTGAGGATGCAGCCTCCCGTGTCTCGCAGGAAGCCCAGTGCTGTTAGCAGCACAGAGATGGCCTTCTCAGGAAGGAGTTCAACTATTGAGGCCTGCTGCCCCAATGACACCAGCCAGAGCCACCGTGACCCGACGTCAGCGTTACTGACGTGCAAAGACCGGGGGGACCAGCGGGAAGCAGCCGAGGATGGCGAGGGCAAGGTGAAGTCCCACTTTGAACCATCTGGCAGGTACCAGCAGAGGTGTGCTCTGGGTCCCCCACCATAGTGCAGCAGTGGCTGTGTGAATATCTGCTGCCCCAGTGACCCCAGAGGCCTGGCACCTGCCCGGGGCATGACACCCTTGGGAGCTGCTGTCAGTACCCCCAGCACTATCGATCCCCCAGTAAGGACGGTGCCTCAGACTGCTTTATACTGTCCTCAGGGGCAACAGGATTGTGCTGAGAATCTGGCTCACCACCCCCCTTTATGCTTACTACTGCAGGGTAGCTTAATGGAAACAATAAAATCCTTGAGGCTATTTATGTTTATTGTGTTCATTTCCCCCAGTTCTGTCCAGGGAAGCAATGCAAGGCAACACTGAGCAGCTGCTGCCAATTGATCTGTGCCAGTACACCCATAAACACACGCGTCGAGTCAGGAATTACCTGCAGTCTCCTTTGTATTAATCAGCACTTGCTACTGGGGTAACTTTCCGTTTGACAGGCAAGGTAGGAAGCTTTGGCCTGGCTGTAGCAGACTCCAGCTGTTTCTTCTGGCAGTTGGGCTGGGCTGGTGGCCCAAGTAAGATGCTACGCTGGTGAACAGAGCAGCTTTTACCAGTGCAGCAATAGGGGTGCTCCCAGCCTGGGACCAAGGTCTCTGTTTGCAGAGTGTCACTGAGCTCAGCCTCTCCCTAAGCTTACAGGCTCTGTAGGGTATTTTCTCTCTTGCAGGTACTGTTTAACATGGGGTATGATGACACGGCGAAGAGACAACAGCCACCTACTCTTCTGCAGTCAACGAGATAACACTATTTTTATGTGAGAATGAGTAGAAAGTGCTGAGACAGCAGAAAGCAACACAGAAGAACAGAGCAGGGGCATCAGAGCTGGAAAGGCATGGAGAGAATGAACGTTGCTCTGCTTGCTCTCCCTCCATATGCTGGCTGATGAGGCAGGTGGGACACAGGAACCAAAGGTCTGTTCAAGACATCCAGTGAGGCTGGAAGAAGCCTCTGGGTTTTGTCATTTCTGCCTGAGCTGCAATGAGATACTTTTTCCTTCCTTATAGTTTTAAAACTAAATTATTATGCCTCAATGATAATTCTGTGTGTAATTTCAAACTTTTTTGGCTTAGATATGAGGTAAAGATATAAAAGGGTGAGTGTGGAGATAATCACAGTCTGCTTAGGCATCTTTGGTATAAGAAAATGCTAACACGGGGCATCAAACCCAGGGACTAGCAGAATTGCTTTAGTCAGGCTGCAAAAATGCCAAGCGATTATCAAAAGCATTAGAAAAACCCAGGAAAGGCTGCATTAGTAGGGGATCCATGCAGAGACTTGACTATTCTCACAGCTTCCTCTGGATTTCTCAGGGGTTCTTCATTATCACCGACTGAACCCAGCCAGGGCAGGGACATTTGCATGAGGGGCCAGCCCTTCCATGCTAGAGAGGAGTAAATCAAATTTTTAAAAGCAGTTCTTGGGGATGCTGTGACCTTTGCTGTTGCAGATGGGTTTATTCTAAATGACAGAAGCATTTAAATAACCGTGTAACAGTTTCCCTTTCAAAACTGCATTTGTTGCTACATCAGACATTGCTGACTCTTAAATTATAGTTTGTCATAAAGTAGATTTTCCAGTCCTTGCTCGGCAGGAGCTGGCTGGGACAAGTGATATCATTCCTACGGAAAAGCCACAAATGCTTAAGTGAGCTACAGTCAGACTTGATTAAAAACAACACAAGTATTTAGAGTTACAAAGAACAAAACTTTCCACGGCCAGCTGGCCTGGGAAAAAAATAAAGTCAGGGCTCAGTTTGTGCAGAGTCTCTTGTGTAGTAGCAGATTTGACTCAGCGTGCTGGCATTTTGGATGCAAATGCTCAAAGGGTTGCATTTGTAGAATGGACTCTGCAGAGAATAGATATAAAAGCCTGACTGTTGAAGAGCCTCATTCGTGCACCGGTGAGAGGCAAGTCCAAACTGAAGCATCTAGTGACAGCGGGGCAAACAAAGAGCAGCCAAGAGGGGCTGGAGCTGCAACAAGAGAGCAGGGCATGGGGTAACAAGCTTCTGCAGTGAGAAATAAACTGAAACAAAAGGCTGGTTTGGAAAAGCTTTGGCAGTGGAAAGAACAAGACACAAGTGCACAGATTTCTTCCAAATGGCCGGCTAAGCACTGCTGCTTGTAGAGCTGGGCACACATTGTGTGCTGTTAGTGGTTAATCCCCAGCTGATTAAGATCCACCCTGCCTGTGCCCGCACTAGGAGCTTGCAGCAAACAGACTGGGGAATGGCAATACCAGCACATCCGGTTGCGTGATTTACGCTCACCAATTACCTTCAGAACCAGGAGCACAAGAGACAGAGTCCTTCTGAGTCAGAAAAAAGGAGCCTCTGTGTGTGCAGTTGCTTCTCAGCTGCGGTGTGAAGCGCACTGGCGCATCCTGCTTGTCAGAGGAACCGTGCTGGTTCTGCTGCTTTGGGAAGGCCCTGAACACACTGGACCATCAGACTGAGGTCGTGGCCTGTGGAAGCCTTCCACAGACTCCAGCAAGCTTTGGATGAGACTGGGTGAGAAATGAGTATCAATGACTGAGAGATTAATAGACATCTGTATAGAAAAGGATGAGTTCCAGGCAGTGCTCGGGTCCCCTGTGTGCTATACCTCAGCCCTTTTAATGCTACTTTGAGGTTACATAATAATGTAACTCACAGGTTTATTCAGAATGACACTGACACTTCTTCCAACTGCAGCACTGCCAGCCCAGCACACAAGAAGCACTGCCAAGCTGCAGGGCATAACCTGGATCACTGCAGGGGTCAGCAGGCAACCCTTTTCCTCCTGCTCCTATAGACTCAACCGTATCACCAAGGGAGCTTTTCCAGCTAAAGCAAGAAGATCCAGCCAGGGCCAGGAGCAAAACGAAGGATGTGATGGGCTAATGGTCTCATTTGGTGTGGCAAATCCTCTGAAATCCACTGACAATTTAGAAACATAATCCCCTTGCTTTTATTAGTGACATGCTTCAGTCTTCCCTACAAATCTGAGACTACAGTTTCCCCATTACTGCAAACTTCTATACAGTGATTTTTCTCAAAATCGGATGCATTCCTCAAACTGCCTGGTGGGAATGGCTCTGCCCCTGAACACAGGGAGGATTAAGGTGTGAAATTCCTATTAGGGCAGGGGGATTAGGCTGTTGCATTTACATAAGGATTTGACACAGAGGATCAGTTCATCGGTCGGCATACGCAGGCTGACGTGCTGCCTCTGCGAGGGGCTGAGAGCTGATGTGTCAGAACAGGGGGAAGCTCCTGCTTCACAAATGCACTTACATCGTTTCGTGGGATGCTGCTTGGAGAGGCCAGACCCTTCTTGATCCCTTCAGCAATCACTCTACACCCTAAAGCATGAGCTATGGGATTGCCCTGATTAATGTCCCAATACATCTATAGCTGAGGTAGAAAGTAATTGATGTGAATAACTGTTAGATTTGGAATCAACAAAATCTAAGTAAATACTATGCACACAAAAGTATCTGAAAAGCCCCAGCCCAGGGATGAAAACTCTGCCCTGAGTACCTGGATTACAGTGACAAAATGTTTTCAGATCAAAAAAGAGGCTATAGCTCAAGCACATGTTATTTTAACAACAAAATGCCACCTGGGCTGCTGTCTCTTCACTGAAAGGATTCCATTTCTAAGGCCCTGTGCAGGTATGTGGGCACAAAAAAAGGTCCAAAGCTCCAGAGTGTCTCCTCTGACACCTGCAATTACAGCTCCTGAATGTGAGGCACCAAAATTCAGAGTCCTCAGTCTCACAGTCAGATCAGAAGATCGCAGCAACTTAGCTGGTTCCCTCAGCAGCTCTGCACGCTGGATTTAGCACTGTTAGGCAGGTACATTTCCACTTCAGTTCACATTCCTCAGTCTCCCTTGACTTTACCCCTAGGAACAGAGAGGCCCAAACTTCAAAATGTAGGTTTTTTCTGGGTACCTCAGGGATTTTGGTCAGGGAAGAAAATGCACAAGCCAATAGCACTTTCTGGTCAGATCCTTTAGTATATTCCTTTATCAGTTCATCCAACTAGTGTGCATTTCATCAGTGACCCGTAAATATTCAGTTAGGGTTTACTTGTTTGGTTACTGCTTAGCACCTTGCACAATTAAACTACCCAAAAGCATAAAATTAACTGACTAGAAACAATATATTATGATTTATACCTGAAATAAGAAAAAAAAAATCTGGTAAATGCCCATCTGACAGCTTCAATCATTTAGGAATGTTGTCACTGGTCACTATTAAATATAATAGTAGTGGTTATGATAATATTAGAGGTTGTGGAGTCTCCTTCTCTGGAGACTTCCAAGCCCCACCTGGATCTGTTCCTGTGTGACCTGCCCTGGGTGATCCTGTGCTGGCAGGCGGGTTGGACTCGATGATCTCCAGAGGTCCCTTCCAACCCCTTCCATTCTATGATTCTCTGATTCTAATAAGAAGAGAGCAGCTTCAGGCATGGCCAGTTTCCTTGCCTTTCCTCTGTTCGTGCTGCTCCTCAAGCTCTGCAGAGCACCCACACACACACTAACGTGCAGGGAACTATCCACGTGCTTAAAGTGCTTTGATGCATCTGAGCCAGTGTGCTCAGCGCTGGGTAGCACTGAGACCCAACGCGCGGCTGGTGCTGGCACTACCTTGAGAAGTTCAGCTACTCCAGAAGCACAAGCCGAGCAGCACTGAAATCCCCTGTCACCTTTTCCTCTGTACTTTCTTGTGCCTTGGTCCAACCAGTCTGACCCTAAGTAGAAATCAGCTGAGGTACCAAATAACTTAGGAGCAGAAAGGATTTTATGAACCAGGAGTTCGTAAACCCGAGGTCTGTGCCCAGGTCATGACATCGCGATGCTGTCACCTCTGGAAGTTAGTGGTTGTTTTCATCTTGCCTAGAGCCTGAGCAGCGCTGTATCCTTTTGGGGTAAAGTCATTAACAGGCATTTCACAGACTTAACCTGCGCAGCCTGTGATTATTATGCAGAATGAACAGGCAGGCACACACTGGATTAAGGAAACAATAAAATCCTTTTATATGGGACCTGGTAAGAGCCTGCCTGAACCAGAAGTGGAAATCATGCCTTTTAATTTTATTCTTGCATTTGTGAAATAACAGGCCACGTCTGACACACGCTGTCACTTCCCTGACTCAGGGAGAAAAAGGTAGATGTTAAAGAAGCCATAAATAGTATCTGCTGGTGCTCCCTTTTCTATTACGTTGACTTTGATTCAGCTCCCTGCAATTAACAGGAACAAGAGAAAGACAAATAAAATTATCCCAGCTGTTTGTGGCCGACAGACCTGGCCTCCCAGCTGAGAGCTCTTTGTGCTGCTGAGAGCGTCACCAAGCAACCAGCCCTTGCAGCTGCCAGGCTACAGAAAAGAAGTGAAAGCATGACTTATGGAAAGGAAGCACATGTGAAGGCTGGGACTGCATCAATCTCCGCTTTGTCTCCTGCCTAAATATGGCACCAGATACAAGAAGAGATCCCCCCTCAATAGGCCTTACCCGCTGAGGGGGCAGAACCCGGACACTCATTTTGTTTCAGAGGCCAGACCCTTGGAGTGCTAAACCCAGGTATCCTGTACAGGATATCTGGATGCAGTGAAAAGAAGAGGGATTGAGTCTGTTATGATGCTATTGAGACTTCGCATTCTTCATCAGTCTTCGCTGATGGTCCAAAAAGCAGCAGAAGGTGGCCCACAGTACAGCTGCCAGAATGACTCTATTGTCCCAGTTGTAAGTTAAACCCACATATAAGTCAAGTGGAGGTGAATAAAAGATTGTCTGATAATTGAAACAATATGGCAAGGAAAGCAAAGCAAACAGGCAAATCCCCATGCACTCGAGCAGGGAATGAATAAAATGGGAGGGGGAAAAAATGGAGAGAGAAATGAACTTTCAAGCTGTACTGCTGTTTTACTGATTGGTGTAGCAATGTTAGCTGTTAGCAAACTGTTAGGAATAGGTAATAAACATTCTTCCCACAGAATCTAGGCAGCCCTTTGAAAATAATGACCTATATCATTCCTGACCTAGATCATCCCTCCAGCTCTCAGCAGTACAATTAAATCTTACAAGTGAGTCATCTTCTGTTTTACCAACAACCCAGCTAAGACAAGGACGTGCGAAAACTTTTCAAACTTGAACATTTGAGACAAACTGACAAATTTATTTCAGCCTCCCTATGATTTTAAACACGTCGAGGCACGCCTGTCTGAAGACATCAAATTAATTGCTTTAACCTCGCTCACCCGCTGCAGCTGAATTGAGGATCGATGCCATGAGCCCCCAAACCCACTCTGGCTGCTTGGACACCTGAAGCACACTGCCTCTCATCTGGGACACGAGATAGTTCCTGTAGAAGCACCTTCCTCTGCTTTTCAGGGAAAAATAGTCTTTGGTGAGCTATGCTGAGAATAAAAAAAACCTCAAGTTGTTTTTCACTGGTATTAAAAATGGTGAGGTCTGTACATTAGTGCTCAGCATATCCACTTCCAACCCAACTTTATTTTCACTGTCCATTTTACACTAAATTGAACACTTCACACATGCAACTGGAAACCACCCAAATAATGAATGTCAGGATCAGATGGCACTTTTTTTTTTCAGCATCTATTTTCTGGAAGAAAAAGCATTCTGCAGAAACAGTGTAAATTGGAGCAGTTCTACACTGTTTGGCACTAAATCGCTACCCGCTGCCAAGAGCAGTGCAAAAACTTCATGAAGACGCTCGTGATGTGGATCAAAATTCAAGGAAAATCAGGCATTTCAAAAGGCTGTTCTCCATTTTAAAACTGCAAGAAATGCCAAGGTTGTGAAGATCTCTCTTGCTTTACAGGGCTAAAAATAACACTCGCCAACAACTCTGTCGAGACTCTGACACAAAATTCAGCCAGCCTTGTGGCTTTCATTTTGATTGGGAAACGTACGCATCATTTTGCAACCCTCTGTTACCAGGGGTGTCTGAAATGAAAGAAATCCCCAGGACCATTTACTCTCAAAGTATTAAAATTCACTAGAAGCTAAAAGGATGCCTCAATTTGCAGCTAGTATTAAGAGATGTAAGTTCTTGTTTCTAATCCATTATGAAGGGCTTTCAAGTAGGCAAGAATGAGATTCTTAGCTCCTAATGTTGGCTATCTAACTCGACTCTTTGATACACTTAATTTACATGTAATCCTGCAGCCTGCCAGCAGTTGATAAGGTTCCTGATATGTGCACGCTTGAGAAAGGGAAGTTTAGTCGTCTTACTGCCTTTCTGGGGAGCTGAGCTCCATGATGGAAGGCAGTTCAGGTTTAAGGTTTCAAACAGATTTTTGCTTCTCAGCACTTTTTCGCCAAATAATTTATCTGCTCGGTTTACAATTCTTGACAAAGTCGAAGTGCCTGCACTGCATTTTTTCTTGTTTCCATTATTAAAATCCTTGACAGGCTGTTTTACATACTGTGGTATGGAAGAAGGGTGAAGAGTGTAATCTTTCTCTACACTCCACATGCACTTTTTACCTATTTTGTAGATCAAAAGACGGTGCAAAACTTAGACCTATCCGAGAAGTGTCTGATGGATGTTACAAATCCCAAACTGATGGCTGTACAACAGGCCTGACTGAAGAACAGACAAGGACGTGCACGTTAAGAGCAAGACTTTTACAACCACTCTTATTTTGTGCCACTAATGTAAAGAGTAGGATCACTCCCTGAAGCTTTGACAAACCTATTTCGAAATGTCCCACGTGCAGTAGTGCACGGAACACTCCACAGCATAAACACTCTGACCATTTGTAATCTACCCAGTGATTCACCAAAGTCCCACTTAGAACATTCTCCATCAACAAGAGCAACCCAGCCACCTGCATGAGCCTTCATCTCCTTCAGGAGAAGATGGGAGTGTCGCAGAGGGCTGCAGGGCAGCAGTCACTGGAGAAACTTCTTCTTTCCTTCCATACTGTGAGCCACATTTGTGAAAGCAGCGAGTTGAAGTGGAAGGGTAAATGGAACACAGCAATATTTTAAAAAGCTGTTCCTTTCTGCCTGAATTTTGAATGCATACCATATGCTTGGGCATGTTGTTTCCACTCTGTGCTAAGATATTCTTTACTAGCCTGCCTCATCATGAGCAATCCTCTCTGCAGAACGGTTATTTTTAATTTAAAAGATAAATGTAATTTCTTCCAGTGTGTGCTGCTTTGCACTTACAATCATCCACTACAGTGCCTGTCATCTCAGGAAGTCTCTCACTTGTCTCCCAATTTTATTACAATAATTCTTTCATCAAGTACTTCCACATTCAGATCACTCAAGAAGACAATAAACACCACTTGTATCTTGATACTTAATTTTCACTCTGATAAAAAGTTATTTCCACCTCTGTTTCTTCTTCTAAACCTGTTTCCCATCTGTGATAGTATTTTCCCTTCTTATCACTATTTTAGGTTCCTTAAGAGGTTCTTGAAGGAGCTTTTCCTCATTATTTTTATAGTCCAAATGTCCACTGTCTCTCCCCTATCCAAAATCTTATTTGTTCTATTATTCGATACTAATAAATCTTCAAGGTGCAAGTTTTTCTTGCAGAGTTCTGTTTATTCATACTTCATTAAACCATGTTGTGTATTTCACAACTTTGAACTTTCGGTTGATTTATTTAGTACAGAAGCTGAGTGGCTTCCTAGCGCATTTTCACCAGCAGACAGAGTGAGGAGAACAGGTACATCCATTAGTCACCATTTCCAGCCTCTCTGTTCCAATTCCAGCAATATCATGGGCATGAGGGAATGAGGAAGGGCACAAGAGATTATGTCAAGAGCACAGGGGTACAGCACCAGCTTGAAGAAATGCTTCTTCAATAAGGGGAGACCTTCTTGTGGCCTTCCAGGATCTGAAGGGGGCTACAAGAAAGCTGGGGAGGGACTTTTCAGGCTGTGGGGCAGTGACAGGACCAGAGGGAATGGATTAAAACTAGAGAGAGGTCGATTCAGGTTGGACATCAGGAAGTATTTCTTCCCCATGAGGGTGGGGAGACACTGGCACAGGTTGCCCAGAGAGGTGGTGGAAGCCCCATCCTTGGAAGTGTTGAAGCCCAGGCTGGCTGGGGCTGTGAGCACCCTGCTCTAGTGGGAGGTGTCCCTGCCATGGCAGGGGGGTTGGAACTGGATGATCTTTAAGGTCCCTTCCAACCCTGACAATTCTCTGATTCTGTGATTCTTTCACAGAAGTATGCAAGCAGAACGAGTTGCTTTCCTAACCCAATTATTATTTCCTACTCAGAGAACCTAAATAAAAGACAGACATCTGTAGCCAGAAGCTGTTCTCCCAGCAGCAGTTAGCTCAGCTGGGTGTTGAACGTGGTGGCTTGAACCAGTCCATCAGAAGCAGGGAGCGATGTCCACAGCGAGGCAGTGGGAGAACCAGAGCTGGGGGCCCTGGCAGCCGCAGGGGACCGCGTGCCAGATAAGCAGCAGAGAGCAGATGGTGAGGGCAGGGGAGCGAGGAAGGAGCCCAGAGTCCTGCTCTCCCCGGCTGCCCCGCAGGCTCCCTGGCTGAGTAATTATTCCTGTGGAGCCAATAAAGCTCGCTGTGTCCATTGTCCTCTAGATAACAGAGCTCAGACCTGGAGGACTGGAAGGGCTGACCTCTCACGCCAATTCTGACTGAAGCAAAATCCCCTGGAAAAATCCTGCTAATGAATGGTGCATATTATCTCATCTACCCCATGTCTGGTTTTTGTCCACTTTCTTCATAACTAAGTCCCCCGTTTGGGGAAAAATAAAGAAAAAAGCATTAGTAAAAAGCAGACTATATCTTACACCCACTCTAGTTGAAAAATCCTTGATTTGAAGTATTTTTTAAGATTAAAAAATGAGAGAAAAGCATCACGAGCCAATACATACATACTTCCCATTTGTTTTAGGTGTGTAATATAAAAACCATTAATGAGATTTGTATTTATCTCAAAGAATAAAAGCACGCAAACATTTTCTAAGTGCAGTTAAAAACTCCAATAAAATGGCTTTGATTTACTAGTGTAAGGGGAAGAAAAAACAATGACACGACTGGAGGATATCCCTGTCAGAGCACAACAGCCTCAGGGATCCTTCAGCTGAGAGGTGGAGTTGCTTGCACAGCAAGTTGTGCTCTGAAACACTTAGTGAAGTGTATTTATAGCAGTAGATACACGTGCATGTACTCATAGACACCCTGCTTGCTGTTAAGCAGGAAACTCCAACGATGTCCACTAATTCAGCAAGGAGGGGCTGGAGGTTCACAGGGGAGAGGGTGTGTCTTGGCTTGGAGCAGGGGATGCTCTGGTTAGTAGCCTTGTGTATTCTCCCCTACTCGGTTTGAACTGAAGCTAAGAAAGTCCCCAGGAGCAGGCCTGCAGATCCTCAGGCCTTGTCTTTGTGCTTCCCCACACGTGCAGCGCTACCTTAGCCAAGTCAGAAAATCTGCACGCGTTGGATCCAACATTTTTTTCCTCCTCAATGGCTTTAGACATCCTTTTATTACACACATTTCTGTGCCAATAGCTTTTGTCATCGCTGGCAGAGCCGAGGGCGGATGGAAGCTGTTATCCTCTGCACATGAGCAAAGCTATCGCTCCTTCCCTCCATCCCACACAGAGACCTTTGAACCACACTGGCTTCGTGTTCCAGAGACAAGATGAGGAGGCTCTTAACAAGCTGGGCCCTTTGCAACATGGATTCATTTCCTTAACACTTAAGCTCCATCAAGATGCATGTACTACCTATGAAACAGAATAATCCCTGGTTCAGTTCTGCAGGCAGTTTCAGGAGCAAGAAAGGAGGAGATTCTGCTGTGCTGGCTGATGGCTCCATCACACTCTCTGATCAGCCTCTCTTATTAGGCTGTTTGCTTCTACCCACAGCTAGTGCAGGGTCTTCCTCAAGAACAGGGTATGAGCTGTGTCATAACTTACTTGCTACCGCAGGTGAGCTGGGAGCAAACATACCACACCTGCTGCCACACTCACAGCGTGATGCCCGAGACTAAGGACCCTACTGCACCAGAATAAGCAAGACATTTCCCCATTACGAACAGGGAAAATACACATATTTGATTATTTTATGTGATCAAAAGAAGAAAGACGTGCTAGAGTCCACACATGTCTGCTCAGAATCCATTCGGCATAATCTGCTTCCTCTCAGAGCAGAAGCAGCTCCCATTCACACCAGGGGGATTTCTACTTGACACCAAAAAGGAACCTGAAACTTAGTCTCATGTGACAGTACAAATGAGCAACAGAAAAAGGGACAAGGCTTTCTTGGCCTATCTCAGCTCCTGATATTCAGCCTAATTTCCTTTGCTCATTTTCAGCCCATTTATTCCTAGATAAACCCTCTGGCACTACATTGAATAATCCTCTTCTCTCCTGGGATTCAGAGTGAAAAGGGAATATGTCACCCTGTATGACAAAGAACTGCCAAAAGAAAGATGCTAGTGAGGATTGAATTTTTAGCATACGTCTCCTTCGGGGTGTGAATAGCACCAGGACTCAGTAATAGGGGCCACGTACTTCTAGGTCACCAGGTCACGTCTGACTGCATCTTTCAAGAATTTTGACAGCCTGCCATCTGTGACACAAGTAGCAGGTGTTCATGTGGCTCCTGGTCAGCACACGTCTGCTAGCCAGGCTTCTGTTTCTAGAAAATCAACCATTTCCAGCAAGCACCAGTGCAACTCTGGAGTCTGCTGCTGGACTCGGAGCCCCGCTGCCTTAAAAGGCCAATAATCACCACAGCTTTAGCCAGGGCTTTCACAAAATGCCAGTGAATACACAGCACTAAAGCCTTGCTGGATGGCAGGTGAAAGCACCACGGCTCCTTCAGAACCTGAGGCTGAGGCAAAGCAATGGCCAAAAGTCCACTGAAGCCTGCAATATGATGGTCTCCTCCACTGCCTCCTCTTTCTCTGTATGGCCATGGGGAGCTGACTGGAGGCTGTGCTGATGGCAACCAATTCAGCCTCAATGCCTACGGGAGAACGGAGTTGATCAAGACTTCAGGTGCTGAAATCAAACTGCTTCTGCTTTAGTAAGTACAGGAATTTGGATTCACAGCTTTCCAGACAGGCCCCTTTTCACTCCGATTCTGTGGCCCACAGACTTAAGTAAACATAAATTAATAAGTATAAGGTTTCTGAATAACATCTCAGGAAGTCTTCTGAATATTTTATCCTAAGTACTTAGATACACATGCATGGAAGCTTGGCTTATTCATTCTAGCGAATAGTAAGACCCTTCAGGGATACCTGAGGACTAATTGGTTGTGTCTGTGTTAGTGTCTAGTCATATCATGAATCAGGCTACGCTGAGATTCCAGCTTAGACTAAGAGCTCCCTACAGATAGGGAACTAGGCTGGGCTGTCTGGCGGTGTAAGTGACTTGGGTTCAGAAGTTCTTCAGCCCATCCATTATTACTGACCTTCCCTGCATGACACATGGTTGTTAGACAGAATAACCTCATGCAAACACCCTAAGTCAGAGTAGTCTGCAAAGGCAATGAGGAGTGAAGCTGGGAGTTAAACCTCACCCCGAGCAGTCTGTGGGGGGAGGCGGAGAAGGGCAAAAATCCTGCGGGCACAATTCCTCTGCTAGGGCTTGGGATCCAGACCTGGCCTCTGGGTATCAAACTGGGAGATTTATGCAAGGCCTGCCAAGCCTCAACAGTTAACAGAAGCACTGAGAAGAAAGGACTGAGAAAAAAAAGATGCAAACCAGACATTGTTTTATTGTTAGGGTTTCATGCAGCAGGGAGGGAATACAGGACTCGCCTCTCCTTCATTTGCTCAGAGCCTTTTGCAGGAGGCAGGCTACAAAAAGCACTGGCACCCATCTCCTGCTCCTCCCTCTGCTTTGCTTCAGGGCCAGATCCCAGCATGACACGAGTGCACGAAGCTGCTTTGTCCTGGGGTTACTTCAATGCAGTTTTCCAGTACCCACAAGAGCAGCCAAGTACAAAGTCTCAGAAGGATGGGGAGTTTGACACCCCACCCCTCGACATGTGTAATAACACAACTCAATTTGCTTTCTCTGTAACCTTGAACCTCATGCCTCAGGGTGTAAGTTAACTATCTCCAGGGCTCTAGAGGGAATATTTTCTCTCTGATCTTTCAGCACTGCAGATGTTGCTAACTACACCGTGGAGGTGTTCACCCTGAGCATCAATTACAGATTACAGCCGTTGGAGGCTCTTGTGTATTTTGGTATACATGTTTTCTAGGTCACAGTGACACAATTGCATTAATATAATCAATATTGCCACACTATCTTGGCAGAGTTTGGCCCACTGCTAGCACTGATATTTCAGCAATGAAATTTTAATTAGTTTGTTTCCAAATGCCAGCTTAAAATCAGTGCAGCAGCTCCCGGTTCGATTGGTTTCTCCAGTGCAGCTTGTATGGACACATCTAAAGTAGCATTTTACTAGCAGTGCAGTACTAGGAGCTACTTTATCAACAACTTTGGCAGCTTCGATCCCAAAGTCCCAACCTTGAACCTGTTGTGAGCTTAGTCATCCTACTTCTCTCTCTCCAGCTGCTGCCCGTCCTCAGTGCAAGTCATCTAAAATGAAATGGCAACTTCTTCTCTGGACAGGAGAGGTGGACTGGCCTCCGAGGCTTTTGCTTCAGCTTTGCAAACAGAAAGATGAACTTCACGCATCACCTGCCACATGAAATCCTTATCAAAGCAAAGACTGCTAGAGGGGACTGTTTTATTAAGACTAGAAATTCTTGCAGGAGCACAGTCACAAATGCCCTGACATATGAAAAATGTATGTAATTTCATCTGGTGAGACAGCCAACACTCAGCTGGAGCAGCAGCACTTTGTCTGGGCTAGGTAAACGCCAATGAATGGGTGACTTCTCCCTGTGCAAGAAGATTTCAAAGTCCAGAGGAGATCTTTGCACGCTATTATGGCTAAAAACCCCATTCGGTTCCCTGCTTGTTGACCAGAGTATCTGTATTTAAAAGGAGCTGAGGCATACAAGCATTTCCCCACTCTGAACAGCACCTTATTCTGCTTGTTTGGTGATGCTAATTGATGGGTAACAGAACGGGGTACTTAGTTAATTAACACATGGCAATAAATTTAGAGGAAGAAAGAGCAGAAGGAATTCCATCTCTTAATGCTCAAGTACAACTGAACAAGCCTGATGAACTTCTGGTCACAATCCAGAGTATCACGCCCCCAGACAACCACAAAAAAACAAAGGAACTGATTTTTGTTGCTACAGCTCTTCACCTGCTGAACAGCTCACAGACTTTGGGATACAAGACAGCAGAGGAAGAAAGAAGTTCAGCATGTACAGAAGACACTCACTTTTTTTATAAGCAGGAATGGATGCAGCCAGACAGCAGGTGCAGAGCAAGGTGCAGAAAGCAGAAGATGGGCAGTAGGCTGTCAGTGGTGGAACAGCCTCCTCTTCTCCAGAAAAACACCAGTTTATTGTACATCGTGGCAGGAAAGAAGCTGAAGCACAAACAGGACGTTTCATCTCTACAGTATTGGCATGGTCTAGTTTAGACTACTGCACTCAAAATAGCTGAATGCAACTTCATCCTGTCTCAGATTCAGTTTTCTAAGTTGGTTTATTATCAATGAGGCAGAAACTGTCATCATGTGTTCATAAAGTAGGCAGTGGTCCCAGGAATCCAGACGTGTTTCGGGCACTGGAGACAACTAAATTTAGAGAAGAGGAAGAATCTACCAACACAACTGTTTCCAACAGGATCCTCAGATCAGACCAAATTCAATCCTGCATATGTATATATTAATTATGTGTATTACACCTCTCAATGCAACAGCAGTTATAGTCATGAAACCAAGTTCTGAGTTTGATCCACTGCAGTGTTTGCTTAAGGCACTGAATTCTTTGACCTGTACCATTTCTGTATGGCCAGGAAAGTTCAAATGTTAAATCTCTATCGTGATTCTCTGGCACAGCTCATTTTGGGACAACCTGAAACTCCTTTTGAGTTCTGGGGTGTCCATCAAGAGGTGATGATACACTCCAAGGTGGGAAGGAGCTTGTGTACAGACGAACAAGGCCCTAGAAAGATGTGCAGAACAAAGTTAAATAAACTACTTAAACAGGAGATGCTAATTTAGCAGTTTCAAAATGGCCCTATTTCTACAGACAACCCAAGCTATAAAAAGAAACAAAATTTCCTTAAAACCCTGTAACCTCACTGTTGTTTTGAGCACTACGTTTATTCAAACACATCCCATCCAGCTCTCAATTAACTGCTTTCTCACTCCAAATGCAGCAGGTCTTGCAGCACATAGCAATGTAATTATTTACACACCGCTATCGGTGCCACCGCTGTCTGCACTTCTAAAGCATCCTGATTACTCTACTGATGAGCACCATGGAAATGCCTATAAATAAAATAATCATCTTCCCTCATTAAGTTACAGCTCCTGGACTGAGGAAGGATGATTTTCCTTTGTACATTCTTTTTGTAAGTTTTATCATTTCACAACAGAGGGAGCAACGTGCCTCTGGTGACACTCAAAGAGACAGACTGTCAGGATTCTTGACAGTATTTCAGCTTTGAGCAGCTTGTGTTTTTGCATGAATATTTTCTCCTGAAAATAAAGTACCGTTTGTCAGAATTAGGCATTCAAGAATCTCTTGCTGGTGTCAGAATCAGACATGCAAAACCCTCTAATATGGTGTCAGAAGGTCACATTTTGTCGAGCAATGTGTCATGGAAACCCTAACAGCAAAGACTGCACCCACAGCAGAACCTCCTAGCTCTTGTTTCAACACTGAGAACACACATAGGTGGAAAATTGCAAATGAGCTTAGATTAAAAACCCCAAATATTGAAGGAAACCTACCAACAAAACCAGTTTACTGAAATCACATTTCTGCAACAAAAAGTGATGGTGAAGTTGTCAGGTTTCCCCACTCGAAACAGTGCTGAACTAAGGCACCAGTCAGCACACGGCTACCAGAGCCCGACCCGAGGAAAACAAGGTTGCCTTTTATTTTCTGATTCAAAAAGAGTCACGTATGGTGAGGTGCCCGCTATGGGCAACAGTCGGCAGTAAGAATTGCTAAATGACATCAACCTTTGTGCCCCTGGCTCAGCTGTAGCCCCACGCACAGCAGCCACTCCAACAACAGCTCGCAGGCCACCCCACAGCAGCACTGCTCCGGATAATCTGCAGCTTGAGGGCAAGCAGCATTTCCCAAACCCCACTTAGGAATAAACAGGATTTCACAGGCTGCTCCAGTCACCAGGCCACAAGCTCAGGTCAGTTTATGGGCTGATCTGGTTTTGCTTCTCAGTCAGAGGTGGGGGAAACAACATTTATTCCTGTAATGAGCTAAGAGGTGAAGAGAACGGTTTGATGTAAGCTCTCAGGGCATCTCTGTTTCTGCACAGTGTGCAGAGCAACATCTCCCCTCCAAAACGCTGGCTGTTCTCAAAGAACTGGGGCAATTTACAGCTTCAGATTTAGATCCTCATTCACAACTGCAAGAGCAACAGGACTCTGTGTCAGCATGAGTAGGCAGCTGCTTTCAGGCCAGATCCATCTACTAAACACTGTGTCAAGTTGCCATGATTCAAAACGCATGGTCCTGTGCCCATGTGTGAACACCTCAGTGGAGACAGACAAGTAGACTCTTTCCTTCCTCTTCCCCCAGCCACCTCCAAGGTTTCCAGTAACTCACTCCTTGTATCACTGCTTATTTACATCATGGTTCTGTATCTATGGACAATCTAAATGTCATGCATTCATGTAAAGAAAAGAAAGAAAAGCTTTGACAGGCAGATGAGATTTGTATGTATCTGAAGCTAGAAGCAGCCATCAACTAATGTGCAGGATACAGAGGTTGGCATGAAGCAAGAATATCAGACAGGTTAGAGCAATGTGCTACATTCAGATCCCAGACACTGCATCTGGACTGTGCAGGACACTTCATGAGCCTGTACTTGGGGTTGGAAGGATCAATATTTTCATATGTAAAGTCTGCATATTAGTTGAGGGCACTGCCTAGGGTTAGGGTCGTATTTCAAGGCCCGGTATTTTCTCCAGAGATAGGAAAGGGTTAATTTAAAGCAATAGCATCAATTCCTAGAATAGCCAGTGTCCAACCCCTGCACAAGAATCACGGAATGTTAAGGGTTGGCAGGGACCTTGAAAGATCATCCAGTCCAACCCCCCCTGGCAGAGCAGGATCACCTAGAGCAGGTCACACAGGAACACGTCCAGGTGGGTTTGGAATGTCTGCAGAGGAGACTCCACAACCTCCTGGGCACCTTGTTCCAGTGTTCTGTCACCCTCACCATGAAAAAATTTCTCTGTAAGTTTACATGCCACAAGGGCACATTGCTGGCTCATGGTCATCCTGCTGCCCACCAAGACCCCCTGGTCCCTTTCTCCTACACTGCTTTCCAACAGGTCAGTCCACAACCTGTACTGGTGCCTGGGGTTGTTCTTGCCCGGTTGCAAGACTCTACACTTGCCCTTGTTACAGCTCATGAAATTTCCCCTCACCCAACTCTCCACTGAATGGCAGCACAGCTGCATCACTCCAGAATCTGGAGCAAGAAATATAGTGACAAAATTAAGACCATCCATCAGTTACAGAAGACAGAGAACTGTTAAATCGAGCTCAGAATTGTCCTTGAAGAATCTAGCTCTTCCCAGTCCCCAAAGTTATCCTCCACATTCCTTTTAGGGCTTTCATAGATACAGCAATATGAAATGGCTTATGGCTGTGTAGCTGCTAACAAGAGACAGATGTTCCTTTCAGTTCCAGGAAAATGTAGACATGAAGCTCATTATGATGACCCACTAAATATTTCAGACCCAGATCCCTTTCTGCATGTTATCTCTTCATGCATTTAGTTAAGAAAATGCAACACAGCTCCATGCGTTTCCTGCTAATTACTGAGCTAGCCAGAAGAGCTTGCTCAGATCAATCAGTTTATCTTCCAAACCTTCATCTGAGGGCAAGGAAAGTCAAGCAACACATTTTCACTTTGTAAATCCAAAACTCGAGAGTTCTTGCAATTACTTCAGAGCCAAATCAACTGGTGGCTGTGAGCCCAACTCCCCACATTATTTATTGAGCTAGCCTGGAAGACGTGCACTGCGCGCTGGCGTGCGGGATGGAGCATCTGGTTCGCTCAGACGGTTGGCTACATTCTTCACTTGATATTAATATCAGTGAAAATTTAGTAACTTAACCACTGGCATGAGAAGTTCTAAGAGAACAGATGGGAGCGATCATCTCAGGTTAATTTTAGTCTTCAAAAATTGTTCTGAGTCAGCAAAGCCTCAAGATAAGAAAAAGACATAACATCTGTAACATCTCCTACCTGTTTCCCATCCAGGGTATACAGCTTTTTGACCACTCCTGTCTCCAGCTTTATAGCTTCAGTGATGTCGGTGAGAACTTGCTCAAACGAGTGGGCAGTCTTCTTGTTCAGGAGCACACGGACTGCCTTCCGCGGCTTCACCCCGCTGCGGATGATGGTTACCAGCTTGGGACGCACAAAATCTTTGTTCTCCTTTGCCTGGGCGCTGTTGCTGCTGGCCAGAGACTGAGGTGCTTTCTGGTTGGCAGATGTCTTCACGTTGACAGACCAGTTGGGATTGACATTCTTGGTGTATTCCACCTTCTTGAAGAAGTTGTCAGATGAGCAGACGTAACTCTCCCCTTTTGAAAGAAACGAATGTCAGTCTAATTCTACCGTTGGAAAAACAGACACTGTATTTCCCCCACTAATAATGCAAACCATTAATGATTGTTTTCATTAGCACTTCCACGACAGCTTATGAAAACACCTTGTCTCATTTTAGTTTTTATATTTATAGTTATTTAAAATGTGACTAGTATTTCCCCAAAGTAAGCAAGTCAGCCATAGGTTGCACCAGCAGATACCTAGTACCACTCAGTCACCCGATGCAGGGGTTAAAAAGGTTGAGAGTTATAGAAGTATATAGGTGCCTGAAGATGAAACTAAGCAGTCCAAAAGCTCCTAAACACCAAATTTATTTAATCACCTAAATTATTTTGTAGATTTGCCAACTTCCTCTCCATCTTCACAGACCTAGCTACTACTACAGTCTGGCAAGCCCTGCCAAGAGGATATCAACATTCATCCACAAAATACCTTCTTTTTTTGTCATGCCTGTAAAATAATGAAAATCCAGTACTGAATAGTCTCTACCAGAAACAGCTTTGATAAATCTAGCAGGCATAACAAACATGCTTCATTAGAGTGTCAGTGGTTTATTAGAGGACAGACCTAGTGGCAGCTGAGATAAAACACTACACCAAATACCACTGCTTGCTTTTACAAAAATACATGAAATCCAAATTTAGACATGGCAGAGAAGGGTTACACAGTCTCATTAGTAATTTCTAAAAAAGCCCTTCCCTAGCCCATCCAAAATTAGTTTCAAGCTTTGTCTGTAATTTACAGGATTGTATCTATCTAAGGTTTTAGGATCTTCTTCGGTGCCTGCAAATCTAGATGCTACAAGAGTCATTACTAGACTGAGGCTGTAAACTGGTATCCCTAAGGGAATGGAGCTGTCTAGTCTGAAATGACTCAGGCTGCTGAGCACTTGAGGATGCACTGAAAAAAACTCAGCCACTGCTAGAGGAAGGAGGTTTTGTCTCACCATTAGATAAAATTTTAATAGCAACCAAAGCCATAACATGGGTACTTGTAGGATCTTACAGAGTTTCTTTTGATGTTTTATTGGGTTGATCTTACAGAATGAAGTGCTTCAAATATCACATTAAGTTTGAAATCAGAATGCATTTTTAACTATTTTGAAGAAGAAAAAAAAAGAATCCTTCATATAAACAGACTGGCTGCATTTCCTTATCTGTTCCCTTGTGCAAGCTCCAGGGCCTGGATGTCTCTGCAAAGCCTACCCAGCATCCGAGTCTGGCTTTGCATTACAGGATCTCCAGGGCAGGATCTGCCATCCAATTGACAAAGGTGTCAATATGGATTTCCAAACAGTCCATTGATTCCCACAGGACTCTATGGTCCAGGCATGTAACATACCCAGTATAACGTTCATATAATCATCCCTTCTGCTGAATAACTTGCACTTTTTCATGGAGGCACTGAGATCCCCTCATAGAACATATGGTGAGACCACTAACAGGTACATAAAACCCAGAAGGCTTTAATAGGTTTAAAATAATGGTCTGTGTAATATTTATGTCCTTAGTACTGCCAAGCCTTTGATGTCACAAGCAGTCATAGAAAACATGCAGGATCGTAACTTCTTTTTAACACTGATTTTGTACCCAGTTACCAGAAAGCAATGTGTACTCATGGCACTTACATCATCAACTACAGCTTTCCTCCCTTTCCCCAGTTGCATAAAATGACCCAAATCATTTATCAACAGGAAGCAGATATTCTATCTTCCCTTCTGAGGATGGAACATAAATGCAGAAGGCAGAAGAGAGCTAACAAGGTTCATGATGAACGCGCTGTCAGTTGGGCATTTTATCAAGCACCCCTCAATCTAAGGCAATAATCCCACCAGGAGGATCTCCTGATGTGAACAAACAATAAACCAAATCTGTATTTGAGGTATGTATGCTGTCACTAAACCCCTCAATAAACTGGCTGTGTAGTACCCAATGCTGATGCTCCTTAATTCCTTCTATATCTTGAATCTGACTCAACAGAAACATAAAGCTAGCCCACAGAGTACCGTACATTACCGAGAATGCCCACTGGAGATATTGTTTTCCAGAAGCGTTGAATACTATAAATCTTTCTGATTAATAAGTGATAAGCTGTGTTTTATTCATCTGCTCCAGCTAAGTAACACCTGGTGCAGAGGGGGCCCGCCCTTCTCTCCAGTTTCACAACTGAGTGCAAAGTGCAGCAAGGGGAGTTGGAAAAGCCCACAGGGAATCAGCCCTGGTAAGAACCCGAGCCCCCCAAGCCCCTAACCCCTGGCTGGTGGAGCCTCCGTAGGCGTGCTCCACAGAACTGGGGCACTGTCATCCTTTGGGGAAAGGGATTTCCATGTTTAAATGCAGTAGGAGGGATAAATGAGCTGAACACTATTCTCACCCCTGCCCTGGGGATGAGGAGTCCCACAGGCATCCCAGGGGTAGCTCCTGACCTCACCGTACCCCTGTTTCCTGCCTGAGAACCAGCAGCAGCAATTCTCTGCCACTGAAGGGCCATGAGGCTCGACTTGTCACCTGTGTTTGCCTAACACGTTGGGAGAGAAGATGCCCCAGTGAGAGAAGGTATGTATTTGTGCTGCCTTCTATAAACACATGAGGTATTGGAGCATATTTTCCATTCGTAAGTTCCCTCTTTTAAAGTACACAGAAGAAATTATTGGTTTCTTCAGTAGAGCACTTTACTCTTAGCTCCGGCTGAATTGTTTGAAATCCTTCACTGCCCACCCGAGCTGTCTGGTGTGTTTACAACAGCGTAGGCTGGAGGCAGTAGTGGCATGAAGGCAACACTCTCCTCCTAGACTTTGCCCCCACAAGTGTGATGTTAGGTGGTTGTGCATATATAGAAACACTGGCCTTTCACATCGTACTCACGGTCACAAGTGGCAAATGTCATTCACCCTCTCTCATGTTGTTTTGTTTCACCAAAACCCTAGCAAATATTTTAATTGCATTCTAGAACCAGCCAGAAATTTGCTGGGAGTGACCGAGAGCAGCAGTTCAGAACAGCAGCTCTCCTCAGCATCATTTCTGCAGTTACAGCTCCGGGGAGGAGGAGCTTGTCTTTCCTTCTTCCCTGACCTAATGAGGGAACCTGAAGCTTTCATTTCATTTAAAAATCACTTCAATGAATGTCTTCCCAGACTCAGTTTACAACCCTCAAATAACAGCAAAATCACCATTCCAGTTCCTCAGTGAGGCACATCCCTTTTGCCATTTGCCAGCCAGGAACATGTGATATTTCACTTCCCACAGCTGAGTTTTATCCAAACCTTGCCGTGAGGCGGTAGCAGGATTGGGTAAGCGTGGTCTGTGAACCTTTCAGCTCTGAACGTGCCTACTGTGGCCAGATCACAAAAGAGAAATCTTATGGGGACTAGTGCTACCATAGAGAGCAGAGTGGTTTCTTGGATCCTCTGCTGCTTCTATCTATGCTAAACTTACAACAAGAAGTCAAGGTATGTAACTGCACCAGTCAAAGAAGTGACTGATACACAGCACGGTCGCAGAAGATGTGCACAGCGAAGCAGAAGGAAGGGGGAGGATGTGGATAGGCCATTTTATCAAAAGCAAAAGAAACAACTCCAAGAAGTATATTGCTCCCCAGCCCTAAGGATAAAAATTTGTGTACAAATATTTTCAGGAACACGTCTTTAGACATCAAGCAGCTGTGTTCATCTGCTGAAATCCAACTCTAAGTTGTGAGAAGGCACGATGAACAGCCACATCACTTGTTCCAAACCAACCCCCAAATGGGAGCCCCAAAGAGACACGCTCTCACATTAGGGGTGGGAAACTTCTGTAAGAGTGAGAAGCATCATCCTGAGAAGATACAGCCTGCTGCTGAACACCAGCCTGCTGGGGGCTTGACACCCACGGTGCTAAGGACAGCAGTGTTGTAGTGCAGTGCCAGGTCAGCGCAAGATGCGCTTTCTGCACTGCCAAGCCAAAGCCCTGCAGGATGATGTGCACTTGTCATCACACCAGCACGCTCCAGAGGGGTCACAATTCCTATCGTGCCACCAAACCAGCCAAAGCATTTATTTATTCCTTCTATCCTGCCCTTAGCAAGAGATGAACCGACTGTAGACCTTTGACCCCAAGCCATCGGCAGCGTATCTGCCATTTGAAGCCAGGGCTTGTATCACGCTGAGTTACTGTGGCTACACTTTGCTGTGCTACCAGCTTGATAGAAGCACAAGGCGATTACTCAGCTCCTAAAGGGATGATCTCAGCAAAGATAAAGTTTGCCTTAGAGAAGGTTTCTTAGAGAAACTCTAAGCTCAAGATGAGCTCTAATCCTTCAACCCTCTTACAGCAGCTCCTTGTGACAATAGCACAATGACAGGCTGCACTTTTGGAAAAAGTTATCTGTTCTCACCATGCACCAGCAAATTTTCAAGTATAATGAACAGCGGGCAGAAGTCTTGTGAGAAAAATCAGGAAAGCTGGATTGAGGCCATTCTGAAAGAGTAACTGCTAAGAGTTATTCCAAAAACAGTCTCTGTGGGCTGCAGTCAATTTATTTTGGTTGTTAGTTCTGCTGTTGCAAAGTTGAGATTGTGCTACCGTGCCCAGCTTTCGTGTTTCATGGGATTTACTAGAACTTCAATGGGAATTAAGTTGACTTAACACCTTGCAGAGTTCATTACGTATGGTGTTAAAGCAGGCCTTTAGTTTCAACTGCATCAACTTCCTGCTGCCTTCTGCATTGAAAAGGATTTTCCTCTGCCTCAAAACCTACTCCACCTTGGTAAAATGGGCTCTTGAAAAGCTTCCTTCCTTTGGCTGTTCCACGGGGAGCTCTCCCAGGACAAAAACACCTCTTGTGGCAAAAACCAGAATGAAATGTGTTGTTACCAAATCATTACCACGTGATGCCCATAAAGAATCCATGGGACCGCACCAGTCTGAGTGTGACAGCCAGGATGAGCAAGCAAATAAAAGAGAACCACGAGGGTGGATTTGCTATATAGGATGTAATTAGCTGAGCTGTCAGGACACCGGAAAACAATGCCACGCGTTACCAAGGCTTCTGCATTGGACTCCGTGAATTTCAGTTTTCCAGGCAAACTGGAACGTGCACACATTGGGTGGAGATCTCAGTATAATTCCTAACAGCCCCTCCGTCCCAGCAGGCAGAGGCTCTGTAGAGCTCCAGGGTGGGGTCCCTCCTATGATTACTTTAAAACGCTCCTGGACAAGATTTTGGAAAAGAATCCCCAGGCCATGACCGGATACAAAGCTTGGAAACACTTTCTGGAATATCTCACACAGCCCAAGAAAACTTGCAATGAAACCTTCCCTAAACCCTAAAAAAAAAGTCCTATTCAACTTTTTCTAGTGTTTAATCTGAGGCAAGAACAAATTTCAGAAAAGTAGCCCAGCACAAGGAGATAAATCCACCCTCAGATGGCTGTGCCCTCAGCAGCCTCAGCACACCAGGAGCTCAGAAGGCACTACCTCTGCAGCTTCAACTAGATGTTGAATCTCTTGAGTTCTAGTTTTAATCTGTGACTACCTTTACTGACCATGTCTAATCCATCCTGTATTTATGTTTGATGGGTTAATTTCCAAGTGTATTCCTGACCCTGGCCATACACAGCAAAGGACACCTAATTCACATGAAATCAGCCACTGACTCGAAGCTGGTTCTAAGTCCAATTTTAATTAAAAATCTGAAAGATCTAAGTACCTCCAAAACCACTGACCAGGCCCTGAGAAAGGCTTGGAAAGGGAATGAAAGCTCTTAAAGAAGAAAGCTCAGAGCTCCAATTTCCATCTTTGTCTCATCTACAGACTTTGGACAAACAAATCAGACTGCTTTCCTGCATCTCAGCTCCCCACCGGTAATAAGACCTCCTTCCACCTTGACATGTTCAGACCACAACATCCCTGGGAAGGACCTTGCTCTTCTTACAAGTTTAAATAGTGCCTTGAACGTAGGATGCTCCATTAGGTTGGTATCTCTAAATACACCGTGGCCAATGTCTAATCTTTACAGTTTGGGGATCTGGCTTACAAGTTCCCTCCAGAGGGAACAAACCAGTCCCCACCACGAGGTTAACTTGAAGCTGCAATGGCTTCAGCAGCCAGGAATCTGCCTTGTGCCTTTCCCTCGCTCTCAAGTTGCTGTCCCTTTCATTATGTCAAGAAATTGCTAGTGGGGCTCCATGGGAAAGCGGCAAAATTATGGAGTGGACTAAAAAACCAATCTTTTGTCCCACAAAGAGCTCATTTGTGGGACAATGGGGACAGCAAGTTGCAATCTGAGTTTGGAACATGTGGCCAAGAACAGAGTTTCTTATCCCATCTCTTCTGCTGAGGTCAATGCGTAAAGTCAGCTTCCACCTTTCTCCAGCCCTCCGTTTGAAGAAAAAAGCAGAGGTGAGGCAGAGAGAATTTGCCATCCCATCCAATGGGTCTGCAAGAACAGAGGCTCAAAATGAACCAAGGAACAAGCCACCATGTCCAGATGTCGAAGGCAACGGGATTCTAGTAGAAATTTAGATGACAGTGTGACCTGCTCTGCCATCAGCTTGAGCAAGGCTGGAAAAGGTGGCACATTTTTTTTCAGTATCTTTGATATTTAAGTTCTCATAGCACAAGGCACAGAATCAACTGTTACAACAGTGGCTCACCAATAATGTATAAAGGCAGCTTCATCTGTTGACTTCCTAAAGCCTTGGTCACTAGAACCAATTATAATATGAAAGGGAATAAAGATCACATGGTGATCTTTTTTTTAAGAAAAAAATCACTTATTGACTAAAACAACTATGATGGAGTCACACTTGGGCCCAGTATCCACTCCTGGCTCAGCCAAGAGAGTACACAAGTGGGAGATGCTGTCACCAGTGTACCTGCAGTCAGGATGAGCTGTAATGGTGCGTCAAACCAACAGGTATTAAGGAGAAATACAGTCCTAATCAATGACAGCACGTGCATTATTTACAAATACATTCAAATGGAATGCTGAAAACAGGGAGTTGAGATTAAGACAATGATTACAGTGATGGCAGGGTGGAAAGGGAGGAAAAAATCCTCAGACAGGTGGATTTTAAGAGAAGGTTTTTGGGAGACATGGACATAGACAGCTCTCTGGTACAGGAGCCAATGATGGGTGAGGGAGAACTCAGCAGGCAACAAAAAGCACCTGTGTGACAGAGTTCTGCTGGGCTTCCAAACTGTGAGGCATTAGAATTCAGTACAGGAAAGGACCAAGGGGCACATCCCAACTGGCAGATAGGAGTGACGTGATCAAGGACTAAGAAAGACTTCCCTTGTTTCATCTTAGACCGGGAAGTAAAATATCCATTCAGAACCTTATGAGAACAACCCTTGAAAGTCAGGGAAGAAAAGACTACCAAGTCAGGGTCTGGAGACAAAAAGGGTTATTTCCAAGTCCTCTTTAATAAGCAGCACACCGAGTGGGTTTTGTTTACCTGAAATGTCTGTCTCAAGGATATTGGTATTGTGCAGTATCATTCTCTGCCCTCTGGTTTGTGTATGTACCGCTCCGATACGTCCCAGCACACATGCTCTGAAGTTCTGGTTTTCCATGCATGTTAGAACCAGTACACAGTTAACCAAACACCCGAGCTCACTGCATGGTTTACCACAAGCTTAGTTACAACCGTGATATTATAAATCTGAAGTAATGTCTTTCCCAGATTGCTTTTCTACACCAGATGCGCAGGTCATCCTCAGAAATACAGGAATATGGCTATCATTAAACTGTCAATAACAGCATGCAGATCTACTTTTGCATTTTCAAACACTGGATTCCTTTGTTTCACTCTGCTCAGACTGTGTTTTCCTGGCTGATGTTCTGCTGAGGACACAGCCACACAGACACTATCATCTTTGGTTTAGTGACACTTCTTCAGTGCGTTTTCCAGATACCATTTTGGCAGAACAAGGCCAGGACCCAAATGCCAGCATCTCCTGCCTCTACCTGAACCAGTAAAAAAAACATATTTCCAAGAACAAGATACCTTCTTACCTGCAGCAAAACCCAGTGTAAAGTATAACAACTAAAGGTTTCTTAACTTCACTGACATAAAGGAGGAAGGGTATAAAAAGAGAATAAAGAACGGCCTTTTCTCCTGTGGAGTTATTCCAAAGATTTACATAAAACCTAGGACAAGCAGGCCTGAGAGCTGCTGTTAAAGAAAGGCTGTGGCCGTATTAAGAGATCACAATGAAACATGGCAGAATCTCTAAAATTAAGGGAGACCACACCCCCATTTGACAGCTGTAACTGCGCTGAGAATAACTCCACTAGGACTGCATCACCTCTCTGAAAGGCAGCAGTTTCTTCCCAGTAAAACTCCTCTGTGGAAACCAAGATTTATTCTTTGTGCCCGACCGCCCCCCCCCAAGTATTTTGGGGAAATGAGTATCCCACTTGACAGCTCAGGAATTCTAGGGAGAGAGGCTCTAGTCAAGGTCACACAATGACTCGCTGCTGAGGCTGCCCCTGCAGTTCAGTGCCTCACACATTCACATCCATTGTCTTTTATTAAAGGCAAAAACCTTGTGGATTTTCCATAGTCACCAAATCAGCCAGATCATCCACTGGGAGGAAAACATCAAGGAACAGGGAAGAGCAACTCCCCTCTTGCAACAAAGTACTCAGGCTTTTCTAGGTCCAAACAAAGGACAGAATATATGAATTGCTCAGGGAGGAGAAAAGCTGGGGGGCTATGGGTGTCCTCTGTGCACCCCACCTTGGCTGCATCGCCAGCAGAGCTTGCCCATGGCCATGGCTTGGCCAAGGAGGCAGGACTGGACCCGTAGCAGTTTCCTTCTGGGGTTCCTCCTGACACTCCCTGGGAAAGGCAGCAGCCCAGGCAGCAGCCCACTGCTGCAGAGGCAGCACCCCAGGCACAGACAAGGCTGGCAGCTGAGCTCCACAGAAGCAAGCCAGCTTCAGGCCACCCCCTCTGGACACAAGGACTGATTTTTGACTCATCCTTCACCCCACAGTCCAGGTGACACTCGGAGGAACAGGCACGCAGGATACAGGGATGCGGGTCTGAGAGTCCTTCCCCAGACCTACCGCAGCAACCCACCTCACCGCACACGGTCTCTGCAGAAGCGCTCCACAAATACACCCCCTTGCACTCCCCAGCTCCAGCTGACCCTCTCAGTATAGTGTACCTCCCTTCCACGCAAATCCTGCACGAACCGTATTCAGCTGCAGCACGTGAACTCCCAACGCCCTCTCCGCACGCATCGCTATGCGAGACCCCCCGGCACTCCCCTCACACACACACAGCCTGAGCGCCAACGCCAACGCACACCCTGCGCGTGAACCCCCTCCAGGGATCCCGACACCCCCCCGTAGTTAACCCTCCTTACACCTTCCTATACACACACGTATCAAACCCCAAATTTCAGCGAGTGCAACCCCCCCCAAACACCTCGTTCATTAACTCCCCCCCTCTAAACATTCTGTACGAACTCCCAACACACCCGTCTGGACCCTGGCAAGCAGTGTGAGACCCCTAACGGCCCGCCTTCCACACACCCACCATGCATGTGCTGCACGCGCCCCCAACACCCTGCTTCACACACACTCAAACCCCTGACCACACCCCTACACACACACTGTGTGTGAACCCCTCAAACCCCCTTCCACGGGGTGCATAAACCCCTCCCACCCCCAGTACACACACACACCACGGATTCCCCCGGCACCCCTTGCTTTTCCATTCATACCCACCCACCCCAGCGGGAAACCTGCATCGCTCCTCAGCCACCCTCTGCACCCATCTGGGACACTCCCACATCCCCCCCATCCCAGACAGACATGGGGACACCCGCAGGCAGCTTCCCTGGGTGATGGACACAACCACATCTAGCCAAAAGTAGACAAATCCCTCTGGCTCCTCAACGGCACCCAAGCGAGCGTGCCGGGGGACACGGCGGGGGTGTCAGCCCCTGCGCTCCACCCTCTCCTACACCTCCCCGGAGCGGGAGGTGAGCGGGCAGGTTCAGCACAGAGAGGCAGAAGCGTCCCCGCGCTGGAGAAATGTGACCTTACCAGCAGCCCCAAGTGATGCAGCCCATCCCACCCCGCCTCCTCACTGCACCAGACAGCGATGCTAATTACCTTCCTCCAGCTCATCCATGCTCCCAATCTTCCGCGAGCCATCGATGGTGTAAATGTAACGGACTCCCTGAGGCAGATTAATGTTGTCGGACAGGGATCGGGTCAGGTCAGCCAGGAGAGCATCAAAACTTCGGAAGCGGTCAGAGGACACTGCATATACAATCCCCTTGAAGTAGCGGTCCCCATTGCGATAGAAACGCACCTTCTTGGCTTTCTTCTCGTTACTCAGTGCCTGTAAGGTCCTGGTTCTGTAGAAGCTACAGTGAGCGCTGTGAGTGGGGCTGGGCAACCCGTTCATACGTGAGCCTCGCATGTTTCTGGACGCCTTGTCTCTTTCGTCAAAGTGTCCAAAATCAAGTTCCATAGTTTGGTGAACCCTAAAGATCTGAAGCTGGGAGCGGGAAGGAGGTGGGGAGAGAAGGAGTGCAAAGGGACAGGTTAGAGCCAAGCAGAGCCACAATACAGAGAGCAAAACAAGGCTAATGCAAGAGCTGCGTCTGGAGAAGGACAGATGTATTTGGGAAGAGCCCCCTCCCCTGACCCAGATTTGTATTGATTCTGGGGACTGGGCGTAGGAGGGGTCCTCGCATTTTGAAAGGGATCCAAGTACTGCGGGCAGGGAACATGTTTGTAGAGAGCTGTCTGCTCCTGCACCTGGGAGTTTTCAAAGTGCTGTAAACTGGCACTTGGAGCCAAAGGGATACATGGCAATCGCAACTCAGCCCCAGAAAAACTCATCCAAACACCAGTTGGCAATGAATTAAACCTCTGAGCCCTGTGAGGTTTCCTTTGGCAACAGAAAACAAGGAGATCCCAGTTAGTCAGCCCTTCAATCTGTCGAATCACAGAAGGAACCAGAGCATCTGAATGTTTAACATCAGAATAAACTGGCATTTATGAAAGAATGGTCACAGGGGAATAAGCAGTTTCTTTGTGACAGCCTGTTCAATAAGGGTTAGCAATGAGATCCAGCCCACCCTTCCCCCTATCCGCAGCCCCCTCCTAGCCCATCAATCAATTCCCAGGACCAGCCTACATCTCTAAGAAGAAATGACTGGAAAGAAAAATCTGTCATTGAAACGAGGCTTCGATAAGCTCTTTTCAGCCCGAGTCTCCTCTGAATTGCATTTCTGCTCCCGTTTAATGAGGAGGAGAAAATAAAGGGGTTATTTCAAACCCCCCCCCTTCCAGCCTTAAGTGATTTAATTGCTGGAAGTGCCCCTTCCCAGGGGACGTGCTGCCCCCGCAAGCTCACCTTTCATTGTTCTGAGCGCGGGGGCTCCCAGCGCAAGTGACTAGCACAGAAAAGCTGAGACTTGAGCTGACACCCAGAAAGAAGGAATTTCTGCACCGTCTCTAGTATATGCTCAAGAACAACCTTCCTCCTGCACCAAACCCCAACACAAAAGGAGGAGGAACCCCCAACCCTGCAATAGAAAGACCTTTCCACTCCTCTAGCACAGCCAGGAACATGCAACTCACATACGCTGCTCACATGTTAACACAGGGCAGAGAGGGGATTTCAACCAGCACTTGGCAGCCAGGTATAAATCTAGGAAAATCTGTTGCTATCTCTTCCCCACCCCTTACATTTGCCAGAACGAAGCTGCCTCCCTGTATTTTCCAATGTCAATGTGACCTGAGCAAGAAAAATCATTGTTCCTGGTCTGCAATAAAGCAGGAGATGACAATGCAGGTGATGTGCACAGAAACCCCAAGCTGGAAATCTTTTCCCCACGATGCCGGTTGGGGTACATTCGGTCTGGTGTCACACACTGAACAATGAAACATTCAAGCAACTTCAGGAATGAATCAGAGGATGCTGAGGGTTTTGATTTTAAAATGAACTGCGGATGCTGTAAGGTTACTATGAGAAAGAATCCTCTTTTCTGTCTGACATCCATTACTTTTCTGCATGCAAGTCACTCAGGAAAAAAAAATCTCTACTCACCGGTTTTCAGCGCGCAGGGTGGAGATGCTGAGAGAAAGAAAACCAGGCTCACTCTGCCTTTGTTGTCTGAGCTCCAAGCAAGAAATTCCTGCCAGGGTGGATGAGACGCCTCCTAGGTCCTAGTGCCTTGTTCGATCCCTTCGCGGTAACTTTGCCTCAGTGCCTTTTAGTCTCATCATCAGTCATTTGCTTGTAGTCTTTTCTGTATTTGAGGGGGAAAAAAATAAAAAGAAAAAAAAAGGGTGTGTTCAATCCAGCTCTGGATATGTTAACACATGTGTAAAAAAAAAAAGTTTAAAGGGGCAAGTTTTGGGGTGATGTTCTGAAGGATGCAAATTCTTCCTTGGCTCTGCCTTCACCAAGAAAGAGTCTGGCCCCACTAAAAAAAAAAAAAGAGCAAAATCAGACTGATGCACCAATGTTATAGGATTACCAGTACAGGGAGGTGATGGCTGCAGTCTCACAGTGTGCTGCAATGCTGGCACAAGACTCCTGTGCCTTGGGAAAGCAACTAAGAAAAACGTTGACCAGTGGAACTGGGCACAGTCTTGCTCCTGTACTGGTTTTACACAGCACTCATGGTTTACACTGGCAAGCAGAAAGGGAGAATTCACTTGGTGGTTCTGCATGTGGTGCCCCTGAATAAGTTTTCCCCGTTAATATTGGGCACAAGCCAACGCCAGTGCTCTGAATCCCAGTTCATTCAAATCCCCGAGGAGTTCAGGATGGAGTCATTCGACACAAGCTTAACCCAGCAGATTCAACTTGGCTGGTATCCCAAGCTAAGAGAAGTTTATTTTCCAACTCCACTGCAGGAGGACTCAGCTGTTACAAAGCTGTACAGGGCTCTTTCACTTGGACAGCATATTCTTTCACCTGCTTTCTGGGTGGAGGTTTCTCTGCCACAGTTGGAAGAGCGGCACCACTGACCCTGCTCCTAACCACAGCGATGCTGGTTCCATCTTTCCATCAGAAAAGAACAGGATTTGGAAATGGGAGGGTTTTCTCATCTGTAGAATGAAATCTTTCCTAACAACGCCGTGTCTGTTTTGAATGAAAACATCAGATTTTGTCATTTTGGCACACAGCAGCGGTATCACATTTACACAGAAGTCGTCAGTATTTATTCCAGCTTTGTCTGCCCTGGACCTGATGGTCCAGGCAACACTGGCACACAGACACTGAAAGCTCATCGTTCTTTGCCAGCAACTTTCACACGTGACATTTGTAAAGTTTCATATTCCCTGGAGCCATCCTTTTACTCAAAGTCTCCTGCCCACCCTCCGCTAAAGCTGTTGGATGCTCCATTATGTGCTTGGTGGGATCGCTACAGAGGAGACCACAGATCTGTTCTCCTTGTGCAGCACTTGGGAGGACCACAGGGAAGAAGCAGGGTCTGTGTTCTCCAGGGCATATTTCAATAGGTCTCTGGATGCAGATGTGAGAGGTAGGTAGGACTAAGCCTTCTCCTTCCCATTAGATCCCATTTCAAATTAGATAATACTTGGCCCTTCACCATCACACGCTTAATCTGCCCAGGATTAACAATTCTTCCCTATACCCCAGTGCTGCTGTAAATACAGATTTATTCACACCACAGACAGAAATCATTACACATGTGCTAAGTACAGGAACAGCAACAACAGAGAACAGGAAACCAAATTCAGTCTTCAGTGGTACACAGAGCTTTGTCAGAGAAGGGGGCAAGCTGGGATGATGTCTAAGGATCTGGATACTACACCAAAGTAACCTGACAGGATGATGTAAAGCCATGCAGTCAGTAGAATCGTACAACAACTTCTTCATCTCCCAGCTTTGACTTGTACGGAGAATTCTGAGGACAGCAAAGGGTCTCAAACAGCATTAACAGATGGCTCTTGACTTCTTTCCACATCTGAGACTATACCCGCTGGTGAGAAGATGAAGCATGTCTACATGGATATGTCTGCTCAGGACACTGCCAGAAGCTTTCTGGAGCATAGGCACTTCCTTTTAAAAGCAGAATTAAACCAGCAAGAGACCTGATATTTGTTCCAGGCTGAAGGATAAGGTTTCTATAGCCACTGAAGGTAACGTTCATCTTGGGTAAAAGCTCAAGTTTCTCGTAAAAGGTGCCCACATCACCTTCAGTATAGTTGTCCTCCTTTAATCCTGCCACGAGACAAGAAGGATCTTATCAGCCAGAGCATCATCGGAGGTGAAGAGCCCTGGAGCCATGTCACATGTTCTCAGTAGAATCACACCATATTTGCTTCTCTTCAAATGAGAACAGGATCACCTCACACTCCAGATATTGGCTGAGCTATGCAATAAGTCACAGAAATAAGCAGCTCTCTCTTGACAAACTCAAGGGCCTGCTCCTGAATTCATTTCTGTTAGTCAGGCACAAGAGCTGCTTCGCTGACCTTCAGGAGTTAATGCCAGTCAAAACCTATTTACATCAGAAGAGACTCACCCCCCAAGACACCATAATCTAAACCATTTTAGGCAGCAGGAGCGATTGAGAATTGGGAAAGAAAATTTTTCTTCCCATCAATAATTTCATGTATCTAAAAAGGAAAGATAAATTCAGCTCTTCAGATTAAATGATCTGCTTTAAGTCAGGTGAATCATCTTTCCTCCAGGAAGCTAACATCCAGACTTTTGCCTGTGTAGCTACATCTGTATAAAGACGTGTTTGTTGATATCGCTGAGTAACTGCAATACTTTGGGGAGGGACAGACTGCAGGTAAAAGGCATTTAGTGACTGCTTTGTGCTAACGTCTTCATATACACCTAGAAATTCCAGTTTCTAGCATCAATAGGATTTGCAGTCTGGAGTACTCTCTGTGTCAAGGCCCAGCTGCTTTGCTGTATGTCTTCCTGACTGCTAGAAGAAAAACTGCATCTGGGAGATGTGCACACAGCATGTTCCCTGGCCAGGATCTACGTTAGGGTGATACGTAGCTGGGGCCTGGCTGCACCACAGTTGAGAGAATTCTGGAAAAATTGAATTCAAGTGAGCATTGCTCTTGAAGGAAGTCTTAGATCAACATTTTCAAGTCAGTCTATTTAGATGCACATGTTTAATTATGTTTCTTGTTTTAACCTCTGTTCTTCTGGACTGCTTTGAAAATGTCATCCCTGATCGGTGCTTTCAAAGCTTCGCTTGATGCGAACTGCACACCAGAACCCTCTGAAATGACAGATTACAGTTTCAGGGCTCTGCCAAAAGTGTCAAGGCACTTAAAACTCAAAGCCCATAAAGCCAATGGGCTTTAAACCTGACTCTTCAAAAGAGCTGGCAGTTCATAGAAGAGTTATCCTGTATCAGACTATAGAGTTAAGTGTCTCCTACATAATACTATGGAGCTAATAAGCAAAGGGGACTTGGCAGACTTTCACCACATAACATTTGTTTCCTGTAGAGATTTATTTTTATAGGGACCACACACATCTGAAAGTCTTTTAAATACCAATGCTAGTGAGCCAAAGTCAGCCCAGCTGCCTGGGGAGAGAAGGGTGGAGGAACAGCTCCATAGCATAGCTTGTAACCATCTGCAGAGGCTATTCAGACCCTGATGTCCAAGGGCTGGACCCTTCTACAATCGGAATCACTGGAAACCCCAGGGAGCAGTAGGGACAAAGGTTTCAGTCCAGGGAAGGAGGAGAGGGTGGAAGCAGAAGCCAGGCTCCAAGGTCACCTCTAGCAGCTGACCAGTGTGGGGTTCCTCACCTGAGCTCCACAGCATCTCTTGGGTGAGACCTGCCAGTCCTCCAGATCACAGGGGCTGTGCTAAATCAGTGCTACATCCCCACACCCTTGGCAGATGCCCTCAATCTCAGCAGATTACTTTGGATTCAGATAAGCTCCTGCTGAAATCTGGGAGAAAGAGGCCTTTACATCCTCCGAGGGATAAACAGGCTGCAAGTGAAAAGAGCATTGCCTGTGCTGATAAACCCTTTGTAAGTATCTAGAAATGATGCAGCTCATGAGTTATTTGATGGACTCACTCAAGACATTCCCAACACATCCAGATATGAGAAAAAATTCTAGTAGTGGAGTTTTTCCATGTATCACATTCAAACACACAACAGTCATCCAAAAGAAAAATACCTTCTGCACTACATTTCTTCTGGCTCCATTCCCTCCCTACTACAAGCAAATCACCACAATCAATAAATCTTTCCCAGCTGAAACCAAATTCCCTGGCAGCAGAAAATGAGGCACCCACCACCCCATGATCTCTTGGGTAAATCCTGCCAGACCCAGTAAATTCCACCAGCCAGATTCTGGTGGCAGTTCAGTGGCAGCATTTTCCCTTAACAGCAATTTGCAAAGCTTGCAGAAGGTGATGGAAACGTGTCCCACGTGCATTGCCTGTACCTTGGGGGACATGCAGAACCTCACAGAGGTTGTCTGCACATTTTTGCTGACCAAATTATGTATCATATGTTGTCTGAAAGTCCCAGCCAAGGTCATAACAAATGGAACCATAAGAAAACCAGATGTCTTCATTCTTTGAGGTTGTCCACGAGCTACATCGTAGCAGTTAGGAGACTCATGACCAAGAACTTAACTCCTTGAAAATTTCATTTTATACGGTAATTCTAACTGAATATAAGATTGCCAGCCTCTCTCAAAATGCCTGCTGAATGTAATAGTGGTTTGAAGGACTCTCCCAATGGAATAGAAAATCCCATCAAAGCCATCACAGGGAATCATGTCACATTCAAGTTGGAAATGCAAGATACTTCCTTTCAAGCACAGATCCTATCTGCCATTATGAAGGTACTGATAGGGAAGTCTGGTGACACTGGGAAAGCATCTGTAAAAGATAACCAAAAAGGCCATCTTATAAACTTAGAAATCACAATAAGCCATTTCACAAGTTTTACACAAGACCTCCGCTCGGTACGCTCAATGTCATCCCAAATCAAGCCCAACAGAGGCTATGGGCTTAGCCATGTAAGTGTTCTAGGCAAAAACCTTCTCATTATCAAACAGTGAATGTAGGCGATCTAAAAAGACAGCATTTTAAATAGAAGACAAAAAGATGCCTTCAGTGGCCTTAGGAGACAATTAAGAGCTCTGATATTCAGCATGACATAGGACAAAGATTAGAGGTCACAAGAGGGCAAGTTACACCAGCCTAGAGTTCTTATAGCCTCAGTTTCATTTTGAACTTGAATATTACAAGCATTTATATTATATTTATACTACATTTATTTTTAATATTACAAGCTCCAACAGTACCTTTGGAGCACCCCCCCCTTCCTGGCAGAAGGCTCACACTCTGGCACAGCCAGTGTTTATGCCAACACATCTGGCCTCTGGCAGCAGAGCTTGGGTGCTGGAATACTCCCCGGGTAGCTCGAAGGCTCTAAGGAAACCTGTCTCTTGGCAGAAGATGAGAAATCAGTACTTAGAGTGTGGATTCTGGCTGAGCTCAGCTGTTGTGTAGAAGCTTTGAGCTGTCAGCTACATAGTAGGAGTAATTGTCATTCAGCTTGCTCACCTCCTACCAGCAGTTATCAGCTAAGAGATAGAGGTTTTTCCACTCTCCAGAAAAGAAGAGAGCAGAGCAGGGAAAGAATGCTTTGTACTGGTGTTTTATTATTTTCAGGGGATGGTTCAAATAGGGTTTATCCTAAAAATACATAGAGAACAGTAATAAATGGTGATTTTTCACAGCTGCAGATAGCACTTAGCTGTTTTGCTGCTGTTCTTCGGGCACACATATCATTTATCTGTAATAAGCTATTGATAATCATTGCTTTGCAATTTAAAGGTAGCTACAGCAATGAAAAAACCTCATTTAGCTACATCAAAAGAAAAAATTATCTGCTCAAAGTCTCATGCAAATCAGAATACCCGAGCACACTGGAAGACCATTGTTTAAACATCAATGAACTGAGGTTTCTTGTTTGCATAGCTGCAGTCTCTCACTCTGGGCAGACTCATGGCAGTCAGGCAGGAGGAAAAACAATAAACCACACGATAACATACAAGGTCAGCACCGACAGCTTCAGCCCCCTTTCTCCAGCAGCCAGAACCCACACTGCAAATTCTACCCTAAACTAAACCAAATCTGCTGCTGCTTCCCCCAGAACTACTGCCAGGCTTTGAAAAGCTGAGTCTTGGATGCAGCAGCCAGCAATACCTTGTTTGGTTGTAGTACAAGGTCCCCTCAAGCACCACGAGCATGGGAAGGAAGCAGGTTCACTCAGTGACATTCAAAGCCTTGTCCCCAGTAGCTGTTGATGCATCCAGGGATTTTAGGTACCTCCTGTGAACCTACACAGAGCTATGTGTATGTTTTCTCTTTCAAGCAAAGGTTACAGTATGGAAACACTGTAAGACACTCTGCCCTCTAAACATCTCAATTCAAGTACTGAGACTGATCCAAATTTCTGCAGCTCTTCTCCTGTTCCCTCAGTGCCTACCGGAGTTGGGCTGACAAGTGAGAGATGGCTTCAGGCAGAAGTTCTCCTCCTTGTCTACAGTGTGACCATTAAGAGGCAAGTATGGGGCATCCTCCTGCTCCATTACTGGCCCTGAACAGACTCACTGGAGAGGAGCATCTCATCCAGCAGGGAGACAATGACTATCAGTGCTTTGGTGCTGGCTTTTGGTTTTGGTGGTGGTGGGGGAGTATCCTTTTCTTTTGTACATCTGTAGGTCACTGTTTAACATTGCAGGGAAGTACTAGAGGATGATTTGGGAGCTATTGGGCTAGCAGCTGACACCAGAAACTGATTCTGATGCTGTTTTATTTTCAAATTATGCAGGTTCTGTTCTTCCTCGTCAGATGATATTTGCAGCCTGGAAAACTTTGTGAACCACAGTATGATTGAGCAGGAGAAGAACCACCATACCATAACATCAGGACTAGTATCCTGATGGTTGGATCAAGAACCAGATCAGAAGAAATTCCTGGACTTGTTTGAGGGTGCTATCAACTACACTTCTGATTCCGTGAACTCTCGTAAGGGCTACCCAATGCCAGATACAGAAACACCCAAAGTGAGCAGGGATAGTAGGAGCTCAGGCACCAGATAAAGCAATTTTCTCTTTTAGACTCAGTTCTAAGCAGTTACTGATCACACCGAGCTAGAGACACGAGGCAGTTACTTGCAAGCCACAAGGAAATATGGATGTTTCCACTTTTGTCTATCTCCTGCTTTATCCTAGCCCCCAGAGAAGGGCAGATCAGCCGAGTGCAGCCCCACTACAGAAACAGCCATAAATATCAGCAGGCCATTGTTTTGTTCTTTGTACCCACGAAGCGCTTTGCTGCTCCGAGTTAAATTTTTATTCTGTTTCCAATTAGAAATCCAAGCTGCTTGTTGGATTAGGTGACTTCCACTCACTAAGCAACCCAACAAATATTTTCAGTTTCCTCCTTACAGTTATTAACCCTGAAAGCACACGAAGCACTCTGCTCAAATACCTCTTACTGAAGATGAATCCAAGGCCCACTCCACAACATGAATAGCCTTTGCATGCCTTCTGGGCACAGTCATGACTTGTTTCATTGTGGTCACCCTGCAACGATCCAGCCCTCAGCACTGCTGACTGGCCCAAATCTCCAGTTTGCGGGCTAAGTTGGTAGACATAACCTCGAGAGAATTATGAAAGGCAGTGGTTGTCTCACTTTTAGCCTACACAAGCCCAGCCATCTCCAGGCTGGTTGTGTCAGCGATCCTCCCATTCTCTTCTTCACAGCACTCTTCCCTCACTTCACATTGAGATCTCCACTTCAGGCATCCTCTCCTCTTCCAGTGTGTGAAAGGGGGGGATTGGAGAGGTCTAGTACTTCCTGCAGTGCTCATCACCAGTCTGTGCGCAGTGAGGATGTTCTCATAGATGTAGCAAGACCAACACACATTGGTGAGGTCGGCAGATGTGGCAGGAACCACCCGTGAGGCACAGCATCGGTTCCGCGCACAAAGGGCATTTCCACCGTGCCTCGCCAAGCAGCACAGCCCCGCAGAGCACCCAGGCGAGCTCCTGCGCTGCCCAGCGATGGCACCTCTGTCATCCGGCTGGCAGACGGCAAGGGTGCCACCCTGTGGCAAACCCGAGCATCAGGAGGGGAAACACCGATCCCCGCTCCGCAGCTGATGGGCTTGGAGCAGCTGCCGCTCACCACCCTGTCGTTGGGTGCCTAGAAAGGAAGGACACATGGGGACAACAAGGTCTAGCAGGACCGCCCCAGGAAGGACTTGGAGGAACAACAGCTAATCCCTATTTCTGTGAGCTGCTACGGCAAGAGAGAAAGGAGTCTGCTCTTCCTGGCACCCCCCTGGCACGGCAGCAAGCAGCTAGGAAAGATCCTGGCTTTTTGGATTGGTGATACACAAGGACACTGGAAGCTCCGAACGTGCCCACGGCCCCCCCAGCCTAGCAAGCAGTAGCTCAGGGCTCAGCTTGCCCAGCTACAGGTCTGAGCACCGTGGAACAGCTGGGCAGCATCCCCTTGCGTCCTGCTAGAAGTGATCACTTGTGATCAGAAATTCAGATAAAGCTGAGCAAGAGTTTATTTGTTTAATGATAGTGGATTTCATCCAAAGGAACCAACAGCTGATAGTCTGGTGTTTCAACTTCCTCTTCACAATCTGATTCCTGTAACTTGGTTATTCTTCCTGCAAATTCCAGCATAGATGTACTGAGTTTGCGGGGGAAGACTTTGGTAGTAGGGAAGGCTACAGAGACCCCCTCTGCAGCCCATGGAGGACCCCGTGCCAGAGCAGGATGGTGCCCAAAGGAGGCTGTGACCCCACAGTGAGCCTGTGCTGAGCAGGCTCCTGGCAGGGCCTGTGAAGAGGAGAGCCCACACCAGAGCAGGCTTTCTGGCAGGACTTGTGACTCCAAATGGGGACCCACACTGAAGCAGTCTACTCCTGAAGCTCTGCACTCTGTGGAAAGGACCCACACTGGAGAAGATAATGGAAAACTGTCTCCCCTGAGAGGGACTCCACAGTGGAGCAGAGGAAGAGTGTGAGGGGGAAGGAGCAGAGACAACTGTGATGAACTGACTACAGTCTCCATTCCCCCTGTGCTGCTTAGGAGGAGAGAGAGAAGATGGGAGTAAAGTTGAGCCTGGGAGGAAGCCAGGCCTGGACCACTGCCTCTTGTCAAGGATGCAGATAGATTTATACACACCTTCAGTGTGCACATTGCAATTTACCATCTGGAAAGTGGAAAGGGAACACAGACATATGTTGGGTTTTGCCTTACAGGGCCATCAAAAGCAGAATGGCCTTTTTCTTAAGCTATGCTAGTTTACAATTTGAGCTATTTATAAGGGAAAACAAGCTTCAGAGATTGAATTCCAGCTCAGCCGATACTGCATCGCAACAGTAGCTCTAATGTGACTTATTTGATCCAAGTCAGACCAAATGAAGGCTTTGCAGAAGCTAATTATTGTTTTGTTTCATGTGGCCCATTGGGTGATGACAGTAAGAATCCATTGCAAATTAGAACAGACACCAGGAACAGGCTCCCTGCCCACTTTGTTTCCTTTAACACAGTGTCTGCTAAGCCAGTGCAGACAATTGGCTGAAGGACTTCCAAAACCCTTGAAGAAAATAAGTTACTGGGTGCTTTCACTGCAGGCTTGCTTGACCCCCTTCTCTAGGTGCCTTTCTCTTTGCTGCTCCCAGTAGGAAGCAGTTAAGTGCAGTGCCAGCAGATGGCAACCCAATAAGAGTTTCTACCAGCTGTTTAAGCCACGCAGGCCAGGCTGCCAAAAGCTTCTGCGTTCTTACCTCAGCAATGTAGCAAGAGGATCACAGAAGTTGTATTGTTGCAGTTAAATCACTGAACGAGCTCAGAGACCAAAGAGAGTGTTGGGGTGGTTTAGAGACTCTAGCCAACCACTCTGCAGTAGAGACACGTCTGTGGTATTCCTTGAGCAACTCATTTCAACAGCATTTAACCCATCCCATAAAATTCTGACTAGCTTCTCAACGCTAACACGTGGGGAGTTCACACCACAGGGACGTGGTCACTGACTGCCCTGACTTTGCAGTGTCAGAGTCTCCCTTTTCACTTCAGTGCCCTGGCTGAAAGGTGGTTTCCTCTGAGCAGCACTGTCCAAAGCACAACTCTGAATTCATAACATTGGCATTTCAGGCAGCATAAAACCACATGCACACAGCATATTTCCTACCAGTCCCCATGCCCAGGACTTCCTTTTGGCTCGCTGTAGAACTCCTACTTTATGCTCTGAATTGCTGTCGAGATGCATTTCCCTCTTCCTTCAGCAGCTCATGGAATTAGGTGGTTAGGGTTTACAGGCAGAAAACATTTTCAGTATTGCACTAAGCATTTGGAGTCTTCCTGGATTTTTGGAGACTTCAGCAGCAGGTCTGATGTTCCCCACAGAACTGAAGGGCTGCCTCCTCTGAAGGAGCAACGCTTGCCCACAGCCACAGGACCAGGGTGCCCAGGGACATGATAATCACAAGGACTGAAGCTAGAGCCCAAATTCAGACAAGCCACAGGCTTTTCGTCCCCGTTTGTCAGCCACAACTCAAGACTCCTGCTCTGACTGTGCCTTACCAGCCTGGCCTACCCATGGCACAGGAGGAACCCGCTCAAGATGACAGCCCTGTCTATTCTTGAGCCTTTGCACTTATAAAGGGGAGACTTTAGACCTGAAACTGTGAAAGCTGCTCAGTCTTGCCAGCACTTGAACAAAGCCTAAACCCAGGCACATGCTTCAGCAGTACAAGTTTTCCTGAGAAGGGATGAAAAATTGAAAACTAACCCTATACAGGGTGTTAACTACCAGGACAAATGCATATGGAAGAACTTCTTGAAGTGACCACTTCAGAGTAATTAAAGAGGATATGAGTGAGCTGGCTAGCGAGGGAGGAGATTACAGCAGTATCTGGCTAATTAGTAGGGTAGGAGATAAGAGGTCCCATTCATTGAACTACTGATGAGGCCGGTGCTTCAATTAGGATCTGGCGTTGCTGTGTTGGAGGGCTGCTTACCCAGGATAGAGATTAGCAGTAGTTTTATGTTAATTTATGCTGGCTGAAAACCTAGCAATTTTAGGAGACATTTAGATTTTGGAGAAGGCCTGCTTATTAATATTCATCTCTGCTCCTATAAATACATTTCTAATCCACTGCAAGACTCAGTAGGTTGGGGATGTCAGATGTGCCACCGTGCACAGTCATTTTTTCCACAGAGCAGGGGTCATGAGAGTCTCAGAGCCCATGCTGTGACAGGGATGGGCGTTAGCTCCCTGCTGTGTGGTGTGGAAGGTGGTGTATCTGTGCTTCTGCTACAGTGACAGGGACTGTTCAAGTCCCAGGACAAGCACACATGATGTCTCCTAAGCAGCTGCCACAAGGAACAGTCTTTCTTAATTTCTTGAGCTTCCCATATTTCTGACTTCTCAAACTCACTTCAAGTTACTGCTTCTTAGAGAAGGCAGAGCTCAGCTTTTTCTTATGATTCCTCAGAGCCTCTCATCTGCATAACGACCCTTCTCTGTCTTGTGTTTCCCAAACACCTTTATACCTTTTTTGCCCTCAAGAGTTATAGATTGCTCTAACCCAGACCATACTTGTTAACACAAAGCAATTACTCATTACAGTTTCAACTTTGCTACTCCCTACCAAAACCCTGCTCTCTGGTTTAGCAACAATCCATGACACACAAGACCTAAAGCCCTGGATCCAAAGAAGTTCTCTAGAGCATAAAACAAAGAACACTATATGGGTAAAGTAATTCCATTCCAAACAATCACCAGTAAGTTACTCTGGTTTGGAGAGGCTGCATCACACAGGCTGGGAAAAGGGTTTTTAGTTCCTTTATGTTCTGCACACCAGCTGGAACAAACAGCCATGGGGTGGATAAAATGAAGGGTGAGCAGTGCTGAAGTGACAGTCATCATCAGACTAACACCACCAGGGAAGAGAGGTGCTACTGCATCTTCGTTAGAAAACAGTCTGCTCCGTGCCTCAGTCAGGAAGGCCAGAGGGGATTCAGAGTGACATTATGAAAAGATGTCTCAGCAAGCAGGGAACACATCATCCTTCAGAAACAAAGGGGGGCAATAATTCCTTCTAGTGTAAGTATTCCCTGAAGTAAAGAGCTTTGGATTTGTTTCTGGAAGAGCTAGCTTGCTACCTCAGCCTGTGGCAGAAGCAGCGAGTGCCAGCCATCTGGAGTGCTACATGGCCCCTCGCCAGCAGAGCTCTGATGCTGGAGAGGAGATGGAGAGCAGGGATGAGTTAGAGCAAGGAGCACACATACAGCAGAGACAGAAGGGAGAGCAAGGGAAGGAATGTGTAAGAAAAAACCAAGGAAGAGAAAACTACTCTTGAAGAGCTTGTAATTCATGTTTAACTAAGAGCCAGCAGATACAGGAAACAAGATCTTTTGCAGTCAGTTTGCTAGCATGAAGATAAAGGAAAAGGTGAGTAAGCGGCAAGCAAAGTTCAGGGAAAAAAAACCCAAACAAAACCCAACAAACAATCAAAAAACCAAAAGGAAAGCACTTAACTCACTGTACTGAGTCAGGAAAGCCCTATTCAGTGAAAATACCATCACCTGATCATGAGAACCAAAGCAGGGGCATCACAGCACAGCTCTCTGCCATACTTGCAGCCATAAAGCTTGTCTTCCCTGCTACAGGAAGCCAGAGTCTGGAACACTCACCACCCAGACCTGTACAGCCTTTGCTTGGTGCCTTTGGAACAAGCCATCACCCAGGCTTTCCTTACATCCTTCTGATACTACAGTGCTATAAACACACGGGTGAAAACAGATCTTTTCCACACCCCAAAGTAGTGTGGTTTTTCTTTACAGATTAAAATCCACCACCAAGACTAGTTTTTCACCATAAAAGCAGCTACTATCTAACTACACACAGACAATTTTTAGGAACTCAGGCGTAAAACACAACACAAAAAAAAAAACAAGACAAAGAAAAACTAACCCAAAGCCAAACACCTCTCTCCCTCTAACAAAACTCTAGAGACATTGCCCACTACCTATGGAAAGAGATCTCAAACCCACCAAGTGCTAATGACTCTAGCAAGGCAAAAAAAAATAACAAAAAGGGCTTCCAGACCTTTTAAAGAGAGGCTTGTTGGCAAGGATTGGTTCAAAGCAAAGGCCAGGTGTGGCCATTCAGAGTGCTTAAAGGAAATAAAGGGGGTAGGATAGTTTCCTTGTTCTTTTCCTAGTGCTTCCTGGTATTAATAAGGTCAGGTTGTTCTAGAAAGTAAGTAATGCTTTAACAATGTGCAAGTTTTACAGCAGCCTGCTTTTTAAAAAGACATTTTTTATGTTGTTATGGGGTCTTAAAGTCTAAGCTCTTTATGTTGTAAGGGCCTAGGCTCAAAGTCTGAATAGAGAAGTCTGGGTAGCTGAATTTGCCTTCTGTTGATATGAGAACATCAATCAGTTTGTGGTACTCTCCTCTTGAGAAGTCAAAGCCTCTAGGGAGTGGCTTTCTCCATTTTTCTTTCCTGTTCCCTTAGGCTTCTTAAAGAAAATTGTTTGACTGTTTAAGAAACTGCATGTGAGAGTCATGCCTGTGGAGAGCTAGTGTGATAGTCCTGTGCTGCAGAGCTGGGATCTCCTTCTCTGGAACAAAGCTTTTCCTGTAAAGGACAGGCAAGCTGGTTTGGGCTGATTCTAGGAAGGAAATGATTAGGAGGCCAGTGGGTAATGCTTGATTTAGCTAATCACAAAGGAGGAAACTAGGTCAGATCAGGGTTTTTCTGGTTTGGTTTGTCACAGACAAAGCAAGATAGATACTTCTGAAGCTGCTGTAACATCTGAGTAGTAACACTTGGACAATAACCTCTCCCCAGGCTGCTTGTCAGCCTCAGATGGCTGGTGGCTGCTCTATATTGTAAAGCTTTGGTAGCTGCTGATGCTGTAGCAGGAGCCTCTTATGTCAGCTACCAGCCTTTGAGGGCTTGGTTTTCAGTTGTACTTTCTGCTGAAGAGTTCAGACTGTTAAGTACAGGGTTTTTTATTCTTCTATAAATTTAGAAATACTTCTTTTGTAGCATTTGTCTAAATACCTTGCTAAATGTTCTAGAATCCTTGACAGGATCCAGAAACCATGACTTGCAGAGGTTTCAGCCAGCATCCACTATGCAAAGTGGTTGCCACTGGATACTCCTGGCTTACTGCCTATTGATGCCTCTTGCTCTTTACCCGTGAATATAGACACCAAATAAAGCAACATAATGGGATATGCAGTGAAGATGTGGGTGATATTTTGGGCTTCTCACATGCCAATCCATTCTTTTTCAGTGACAGAAATCGCAAAGGTAATGAAATTATCAACCAGACTGTGCAGACAGTGAGAGTTGAACAACCCTGTTATTGCTGCAGGGATTTCACAGATGTAAATGGAAACAGAATGTTGTTCTACTCCCTGCACCCCAGAAACTGCCCTGGACAAAAAGCTGGGTGGTAGGGCAAAAAGAGCCCTGGCATTCAAATGTCTCACTTGGGAACCTGATCATGCGGTTAAGGGAACTGGAGAGCTTCTGGATACAGCAAAGGGAAACCTTCAGTGAAAACTCCTGGCAGTTTCTGCTATGAATCCCAATGTATTTTGAGTTCAGAGACAATTAAAACTGAGTATTAGGAGTGTTTCAAAGGAAAAGGGGCAGGTTGGTGACTTTGCTTTGTGGTTTTTATCCCACCTTTGCACTTCCCACCTACTTTGGCTGCTCATCCCCTGGGCAAAGCATGGCTCTAGGTGGCAAATTTAAGGATTGGTCAAATCTCAAAGAAAAAAGTAGATAATGGAAAGAAGCAAAGCCCTCAGAGGAACAACGATCCTAAGTGGAGATAGAATTTCAGGACTGTCCAACACAAAGCACGTTTCCAGCCCTTTCTCTCTTCCTGCTGACCTAAGGACTTCTTGGTAGTTGCTGATGCTGTATCAGGTCCCTTTAATGCCAGCTATCAGTTTTGGGGCCTTGGTTCTCAGATGTACTTTCTGCTGAAAGGTTGCACCAGCAGTTGCTATCCCAGCCTAGTTCCCTGCCTGGGCCTCGTTCTCTCCCGTTCTAGCCGTCGGCCTCAACTAGATTTGCTGTTACTTGCATCTCGTGGGTTTTAACTTGTTGTCCATTATTCATTAAACATATTAGTTACAGAGATGATTGCTTTTATCTGCTGCAGTCCCAGCGAGATTTGGAGAGTCATGGTTGGATAATGCAGTTTGCTATCACCTGCCTCTGAGGAAGGGAGAGTGATGGTTGAGAGCTGGCAGGTTTGCAGGGAATGCTACTGAAAGGCATCCATATGATCTCCAGCCCTTACAGATGGGAAAGTAAAATCTCCTGACAATTGTTTTAGACCATTGCACAGGTCATTAGGGTAACTCAGGAGAGATTTCTCCAGTTGTCCCCAAGGCAAGGCAGGGGTGGGTGGGCTAGCAAAGAAATGCCTGTTGCAGCAAGGGAAGGGTATAGCAGCCTTTCTTTGAGGCTTTGGTATATGATCTTTTTCTGCTCCTGCTTTCACCTTTCAGATTGGCACAGCTTCCATGGCAGGTGCTTTGGTGCTGCACCACCTTCCTGCTGGGCAATATAAAGTCTAGCCTAACCCAGGCCCAAAAGAAGGTGCACAGCCATAATGTCCTGGATATGGAGATTTTATCTTCATATACATTGGTAGTTTGTGGAAGTCAAAAGGAACTGTTAGATGCTCGAGTACTTCATTGTATCCTTAGTGTAACATTTCAGTAAGGATGCAGAGCTTGATAGTTGCTACCCCACTAGGATTTCTAATAGAAAGCATCTTGTCCATGGGTTTTGCTCCCAGTGGCACCCTGCATGCTGTTGCCTTGTCCCTCTAAAGTAGCTGGGCTGTGCAAAGGGGAGAAGGAGATGCTGCCTACAATAAGTGACCAAGGAGTTCTTGTACCTTTCTGTCTTCTTTCTGAGCTGAGTGTATCTCCCTTTATGGAAGGATCCCCAGGACCTCTCTATTGAAAAGCTCCTTTTTTCTTTCCCTAAGGTCATCTGTGCTGGGAAGAAGGCTGTGCTTTGTTGATTTCAGCCATCTAATTAGGAAGGGGGTTGCGTGAGTAATCAGGTAGCTCGGGAGCTGATCTTCTGTGAACAGAGCAAATTTCATTTGTGAAAAGAGAAACGTGGGGCTTAGGCTGAATTAGCAAATGAATTATAACAAGAGATCACTTGCCTTTGCAGTGATTTAATTATCAAAGATTTTCTAAATGAAAGGGGGGAAACATGGGACCAGAAGAGGGACAGAGCATTTCCTGAGGGAAATGTCAGCTTGCCACTTGCATCCCTTACCTAGAGACATCGGGCCAAGGTCATTAAGAGAAGGTGACAGTGTGATCATTTGTGATGGTTCATGTTACCAAGCGCTGGCTTTTCCATGCCATGGCATATACAGCCATGTAGGAATAAACGTATAAATCAATGTATTCAGGTGAGTATTTTGAGCATGCAAGACACTCTTGTCCCCAGAACAAAGACCATTATGTGTATTAAAGCCACATCAGACAGAAAGATGGGAGAGCAAAGAATCAAGCCAGTTTCAGAAGCTTTTAACTGAGTCACAGAAACGAAGTGCTGTGAGAGAAATCTAGGACGGTGCTTTGGGCTGCATCCAGAAATGGGCAGGATCATCAACACACCACCAAGTACAGGAACCATTTCTAGGAAAATAATGTTATTGGTGGATATTTGCAAGATTAGCTAGAAGGCACCCAAACTTCCAGTTTAAAGCATCAGAGGAAGATGAAGGATGCTGAAGACTATTGTAGGCAAGCTGGTCTGCACCAGCCTAGTAGCAATACAGAGTCTGAAAACAGTGGGACCAAAAAGTGTATTTAAACCTTTTAACCATAGAGTGAAAACTGGCAGCATTCCATGGATTTCTGGGAGAAACAGCAGTGCTAAGGAGATATAAGATGAGAGTGATGGACACACCAACATGACCTATTCTCTCTTAGGATATTAGACCTCTGCCTCTAGCTCCATTCCCTTATAGGGAAACAGGTCGTGAGCCATCAACCAGACATTTGATACCAGCTCTGTGGTTCTTTCTGGTCCAGTCACATTCTTCTTTGGCCATGCCCGGAGATTTTTCAGCCTGGCATTTTTTCTGCTGCATAGAACCCTAGTAACACATAGTTGTAATTCCCAGGAATCAGCAGCTTGGCTCTTACTGTCTAAATTTGTTACCATTGATGTTACTTGCTCGTGAAACAAGTTCCAGGCCTGGTATTAAATCAGGAACTGAGCTCAGTTCAGATTTATGTACCAGTTAAACCAGGCAGCACCCATCTCCCCCTTCATTAGCTTTAGAGGGCAATAATCAGTATAGCACTTAAATTCAATCCCAGTTTACTTTACCCTGAAGAGTTGAACACTGTTACATCATTTTAAACAGCTCATTCTTCTGAAAAGGCTTTGGCTTGGCCTTGCACCACTTTGTGCTGCTAAAGGATTGTGTGCACAAATCAGGAGTAGAGTAAACCATAGAACTGCAAAGTTAAACACTGTGACTTTGGACACAGACAGACAGGCATTTAAATGGCCTTCTGTTCTTGCTGCCAAGCACTGTCAGTAGGGATACTCTCTGAACTGCCTCATCCTCTCTGGCACACTGGTTCACTTCAGGGTTGCAGCAGAAGGCAAGGAAGCTTCAACAGTACACCAGGAAATGAAAATGGTGCTCAGGTCATGAGGAATATTGGGAAATACTTCGACGTATTGAGTCCTGAGCAAGATCAGGCTGAAATTTCAACTGAAATGCTGTTCTTGCTGCTTGGATGAGTGGCACTGGAATTCTTCTGCACATGTGCACTCTCTTCAGTTGCTTCTCAGTAGTTCTTTCTGGCAGACTAACATGTTTCCTGTGTGAGGAACTTACCCTCTTTCTCAGATGGATTATCCAAAGTACCACAGACCCTTTAACATTCCTTGTCAGACTCATAAAACAAGTCTCACCTCAGCTGGCAATGAACCTGATGTGCTGTGACAGTCACAAGCAGGGCAACAAAGAGAATCATTAAATCTCAGTAGATCTGAGAAAGACCTCAATGTCCCAAAGAACAGGATGTGTCTCCAAAAGTGACAGTCCCGATTGCTGCGTACAGGAATGTGTGAATGTAGGGAATGATGTGCCAAGTTCTATTCACGTGAGTTTCCTTTGAAAAGAGTTATTCATTTGTGGACCTTGTCATACCATGGGGTCTGAAATTGTGCTTTTCTGTGACAAAGAGCAGGAAAGAAATCTCCATTGTCTTCATTCCTTTTAAAAAACTGTTTTCCTGCTCACAGGAAATATTTGATGGGAGAAGACAATCCTGTACCACAGGTCATGCACTGCAAACTGTGTACATCTTGCAGAACATGAAGGTAGCTTGTGGAATTAGAGCCACTGAAAATGAAATATCTCAAAATATAACAGGGCAAGAGAAATTTTATGGCTAGAAAAAATAGTGGTACAAATCTTCCTGCTACTTTAAAGATCAGCTGGTTCAGGAAGATTTAGAGATATGAGTTCCCTTCACTTATATTTAAAATAGCAGAATTGATTATGCTGCAGGGTGTTCAGATGTTCTTCAGCCCGTGGACTTTACTCACCCCCACTGGAATTTAAACTACATCACTGAAACAGAAAGACTGATCAGAAGAACCTTCTAAGGCAAAATCACTGCCAGCATAGAAAATACACTTCACCTTTGCTGTTTCCTCTTAACTGCTGGCAAGTGCATTACTTAAAAGTAGACTGGGTGAAGTACTTGTAAAAGTACTGCAGGGAAGAGCTTTCATGGTGACAGAGATTTCCCATCCTAACACCTCTGGCAAGAAGGGAACTTGTTCATCCAAGTCACTGCTGAGTGGACACACCCAGGTGCAGAGAAGATGCCAGTTTAACTGTGGGACTTGTAAGACTGCATCTTTCTTTTCAGGTTTTTTTCCCCACCTGCTTTTCCCTGCTGCTGGCTGGACTGTTAGAATAGCCTCTGCTCACCAGAACATACAGCAGGTGACAGAGCTAAGAACAAACTGACTGGTGTAAGGAAGCTTCAAGGAGCTGCAGCCCACCACAGAGGGAGATCTCTTGATGTCCTTAAGGTTTTGCCTGGAATACAAACGTAAATACCTGGATGTCAGCCTGGGTCAGCAAGAGTGAATTGGCCAGTACATTTCTGTACTGTCCTCAGTTCTGTAGTGTGATTTAAAACCTAGTAGAGAGGCAAGCTAAATATTTTTCCCCCTTTTTTTTTACACCAGAGAAAAAACACATTCATTTTCCTAAGAGCAACCAGCACTCTTCAGTTGAGTACAGCCTGGAGCTTTCCTACAGTCCCTATGGGAAGGAGGACAGCCCGTGTGCCTTGGCTGTAGGAGTCACTTGCAGACAATTATGTTCTGGAAGGAGCTAAGAGCTGCTGAGGTTTTGCTGTGGCAGGGAGTGATAAAGATTAGCTGACCCTGCTAACAAGATATGCAGACACTTAGTCAAACTCAGAATTCAGGGGCAGTTGGCTGATACCCAACCAACCCAAAAAGCAGATGCTAAAACCTTGTTTAATATTGTGCTGACAGCGCTGTGGAGGTTACACAGGAATAAATGGGAAACAGCTGCCCACTGCTGCTTTTCCACTGCAGCCCTGTCCAATACGAGCCACTCACTGAAAAATGAACATTGCAATGAATTGGCTTTGCTCCTGCAAGCTCTGTGTGAGCCTGAGGTGGGCTGGGGGTGGGGGTGAGATGGCTTGGGAAGGATAAGGATGGACAGCATACAGAAAGAGTTACAAGGAATAGGAAAGAAAATGAAGAGGGTGGGTGGGCGAGTGTATTTGCAGAAACGAATACTGCTAAAGCAGGGAGGGGTAGCTCAGACTTGAGGAACTAACCAAATGCTAGACCTTGTAAGAGGTCTGCCCATTCTTGTACGAGCATTTATCCTGGCTGCCAGCAGGTTCTGAACAAGGCTTCTTCAGTGTCACAAGCACGAGCTTCTATTTTTTAAGGTACAAAGCCAGGTCCTGTGAAACACAACAGGCCAGTCTCTGCCCTGTGCTGAACAACAGGAACTCGTCAGGGGGTTACACCAGCCTGTTCCTGGCCAGGGGCCCAGAGCTTTGACAGTGGCAACAACCAACACCGATACAGTGACTTTCAGAGGGTCTACCACCTAGGTGACATGAGGTAAGCTAATTCAGTCCCCAAGGAGCACAGCACCTTTGTGTGCTGCAAGGCACCTGTTAGCCTCCAGCAGCTGAGCAATTCACCTTTGCAAACAACCGAGGGACCAGGAGTACATCAGATCTCACTCTACTCGGCGCTGGTCAGGCCATCCATGGAATACTGTTTGGTTTTGGTCCCTACTATACGAAAAAGATGTGGTCAGGCTGGAGAGGGTCCAGAGAAGGGCCACAAAGATGATCCAAGAACTGGGAAGCCACCATAGGAGGAAAGGCTGAGAGAACTGGGTTTGTTCAGCCTTGAGTAAAGAAGACTTTGGGGAGTTCTCATCACCATGTTCCAGTATTTAAAGAAGATGGAGACTCTCTTTTTTACAGAGTCATATGGAAAAGAGGAAGGGTGATGGACGCAAAGTACTCCTGGGAAGATTCTGACTGGACACAAGAGGACAGTTTTTCACAACAATCAGCCACTGGAATGAGCTCTCCAGGGAAGTGGTGGAGTCCCCAACATTGGACACTTTAAAGATTCAGCTGGACAGGAGCTGGGCCAGCTTGTCTAGAGCAGGCTTTTGACAAGAAAGGTTGGATCAGATGATCCTGGGGAAAGCATGGCTCTACCAAGGAGTGGTGGTGGCACAGCCCAGCTGTGTTTGTCATAGCCTGCCACCAGCTGTACAGAGACTTTGCATCTGGGCAATATCAGAGTGATCTCTTCAGTTACCTGTATGATTAACTCAACTTGTTTGCATTAAACTAGGGGAGGCAATCACTGCAGCCTGGTGGGGCCCACACACAGGTATATCTACAGAGTGGTGTAAAAATCTTACAGGTGATGATCTGGGGTCTGTCCCAAGCTCATGGAATTCCAGATGTTCTCATTTTAAAGCAGTGGCCCTTAGAGGTCTAATCTGTTACAATGTCACCCTATTTAAATGCATACATTTATTCCCAGGAGCCCTGTGGGTGGGTATGCTGTCCCTGCTCCTTTTGCAGCTTCAGAAAGAGACCCGCAGCTCTGGTCCTACATTTGCTACTTTTTTTTTTTCTGGATTATTCTGAGCCTGCCATTAGAAGGAAAGCTGAAGCAGGAAGAAATGTGTATAACAAATTGTATGCAGAAGCAGATAATATGCCTTCTCCTCCCTATTGCACAGGACTAAAATCCTCGGGAGCAGAAGCAGGGATTTTGGTGGCATTATCAGGTAAGAGAGCAAATAACTATCTGTTCCCAAAGTGGAAATAGAGCATTTGAAAGCTTTAGAGAGAGCAGCAGTAGCACTGAACAGGCAGTGACACAGGCTTAACATTTCCTAAAGCTATTGCCAGAGAAGGGTCGAATGATTTTGCATCTCCAGTGGGAGTCACACGGGTGGATGGAGAGTGGCCCTGGCCCAGAGTATTTAAATGTCCTTTAATCTGGGTGGATGGAACTGCTGTTTAATTAACAACAGGGACCTGCCAGAGAAAATGCTGGGGCATGGATAAAACCTCTTGCTTTCAGGGAGAACTAAGCAAGGTTGTGCAGAGCAAGGCAGGGTATGGTGTGCATTTGAGGCCTGAGAAGAAAAGGACCAGGTGACCAAGCAGTGGACTTCATGTGTGTCATGCAGGAGAAGCATGTGGTGAATTTTTCTGGGTAGAGCTCTTTGTCCGAGTTGAAAACATGTCTTCATCTATGAAAAGTGAAGCAATAAAGCAACTTTTGTTGATAACATCCTAAAAATAGAGAGAGATCAGTCTTCTGATAAAAAGGAAGGGATATTCAATAAGCTTTTTGTCCAGTCTCTTCACAGAACAGTGGCTTCCCAGATAACTTGATCCTGGAAACAGAAGGGAAAGGTATTTTGTGGCACATAGGAGGGGCATCAAAACCAGCTATTAATAATCAGGCACATTAGTTAAGCACAGTCACACAGTGACATTTATTCTTTGTTTCACCAAAACTGAACAATAATTAAGTGGAACGGGCCAGTGAGCTTGTTCTTTTACTAACCCAGAGGCTGGGGAAGAGGGAACTTGTGACTGCTATTAGACCACAAAGGCATCACATGGAAACATCCCTGGCTTTACCATAAACATATAGCAACTGCTGGCATGCTCAAAGTCTGTCTAGGCTGACATCCTGTCTCCACTGGTGGTGGAAAGTGGTAGATGCTGAAAGTTCTTGTATAAAGAAGCCTCCAGTGAAACAAAGTGGGAACTCAAACACAGACGCTATGCAGTTGTTCTTCATTTGTCTTCACGCTGTCTGCTCCTCTGCTCTCTAGTGCTCCAAAAGCACCAGCTGGGGATTGAAGTTTGGAACTAGGGCTCCAGACCCACATGCTCAGAATTCACTGGCAGCACTGGTTCCTATTATTGTGCCTGAGATGAGTGACAGTAGTGCAGCATCTTTTAATCCAGTGAATCACAAAGGATTTCAAAATTGGTTTATGTGGCATAACTCTTCTTCTGCTCCCTCACTATGGTAGAAGAAAGTGGGACACCACAGGACAGGATTCCTGTGCATCCAAAGGGAGGGCTTCTTTCACTAGTTTTCACCGGTGGAAACTGATGGCAGAGCAGAAATGGTGCTGTTTGTATCTATAAACAGCTTTCACTCTCCTGCTGTAAAGATTTCATGCGTGTTTCCTCCAAATGGGTTTAGAAAGAGTTCATCCAGCCCTGGATGGAAATGCTGATATCTGAAATGTTGAAGTGTGTGGGTGGGCAGAGTTCTCTCAGCTGCATATTTTGTAAATGAGAACTGAGAAAAGGGATTTTCTTCTTTAAGACTGGAATTAAAACAAACAAACTAAAGAAATAAAAAGTGATATAATGGGGTCGTCAAAAAATTGTTTTCATTTCAGTATAAACTGTCATAATTATTATTTAATGAGAGCAATTGAAGAACCAGGCCCCTCTCAACATAGGCATAAGCCCATCTGTTAACTGTGAATCATGCAAATAACGTGACGGGAGATTTCAGAGAAGGGTTTAATGTTTTGCAGCTCACATTCCCCGTACTCCACCCACTGTGCGTTCAGCTTTATGGTCCGGCTGGGAGGGTTTGGTTCGAATTCAGAGAATATCTGTTCATATTTTAAAGATTCAGAACTTACACCTCATGGATCCTTGCCAGTATTGAGCTAGTGAATACTTGAGTCTGTGAGCTCTGGGCTGAGACCAAAATACCGTTCTGTGTAACAGTGAACTCCAGCTTTAGGATGGTTCTGCTCAAGAGCTGAACTCTGAAGGAAAAGCCATTTACTTACCAGCACTGTAGTCACAGTGCTGCCTGGCAAATTACAGTGGTACCTTAGACTGTAACAGGAGGAGAGGCACATGTTTTAACATGTGTGATTGTATCTGAGACCTTCCTCACATCATCTGTGCTGTGAAAAGCACCTTTCAGGAAATCACATCTAAGCCTTAACCCTCCAAGCTGTTCCTGCGGGCAGAAATCTGCGTCAAGCCCCCCGGGAGTCAAAGGGCTCTTTGCACACAGACAGGCTCAGTTCTAGGTGGGATGAGCTGGTCTGTGTGGTGACAGTGTGCTCAGTGGCTCGAGAGTGACTCACCCACTCGCCCGTGGACCACTATTAATAACGCTGAAGGCAGCGCTGTCCATATCCAGAGCATGGAGCCAGGCACTGGGGAAATGAGGTGGGAATAAAAAATGAGCAAGTAGATTTGCAGGCCCCATCAAGAATGTCCAGAGTTTCAGGAAAAAAAAAAAAAAACCACCCAAACAGCATCAAAGCATAGAAAAAAATGTCCGTTTCATGCATATACACATTTCAGGTGTTCACCCTGATACTGAGGTCCATGCCAAGTCCCCTCTGGGGCACCAGCCCTGCCACGCAGAGAGGAAGAAGAAAATTCCATGAATGACCCAATTCCCAACAAACGCTGCACTATCCACATGGATTATTTGTCCAGCATGCAGAGAAACAACCTCGTCTCCTGGAAGCCAGTCTGTGATCTTGTTGGTAAAATAAGATCCAGTTGTTAGCTTTTACTGGGTGTTGTCATCAGTCACCTTAGGATCATCTGGTAAGCAGAGCAGATGGGCTCTAAAGCAAGCTTGGCTGTGAGTGTTAAAAACAAGCGCTTGTTTTAACTGCCTAAAGCAGAGTGGCTCACACTGTCTCTCAGGTTGTATCTTAGCAACTGGCCAGCCAAAACCAGATGATCAGCACATCTGAAATCTTCTCCAGACTCACCCGAAGCTCTTGGGTCTACAAATTGTGCTGAACTCCCTAAAAATAGGCACTGCTGCAAGAACTGTCCTACTTCAGAAGAAATAATATTCCAGGTCATGGGCTGGAGAACAAAGGCTCTGTTTTGGGTTCTAGCCCTCTCATTGTTCAACTGATTTTTGCCAATGCACGCAAGGACCTGTGTGGGACCTTGATGGAGGGTGGCTGAGATGTACTTGCAGGTTGGATCCAGGTGAAACCTACTTTTTAGATAGCCTTTGCTCCAAGGGTTCTCACTGGAATTCTCTTCAGTAAGTGGTGTTAACACCATTCTGCGGATCTGCGACACCTTCTTCACAAGCTCACTCACAAAAATGAAGCTTAGCACTGTTTCAGACAGAATCCTGTGCAGGACAATGTAGTTCTTCACTGACAAAAGTAAATCAAATTAGAAATGTTCCTAAAAATTAGCAGTAACCAGACGAGGCTGAATTTCTTCAGTTATCTGTGGGAGAATGAGTTTCTATAAATAAACCGAAGCACTGCAATATTTTTGATGAAGGAAGTTCAAAACAAAGCCAAATTGTCAAAACAGCCCGAAGGCTTTTAAAGGAACAAGTCTCTTTCAGTTCAAACACACGAACATTTTCAGGCACTCTGTGCTGCTCAAAACAAGACTGTGTGGGAATGCAGAGAGGAAAGGCACTGGGCTCTGCTGGGGCAGCAGGCACATGACCACATGCATTTGTGTAGCACTTGGCACTGACGGATTGTTTTGGGGGGGTGAGGCAGCTTCCTTTGCTTTCAAGGTTGCCATCCCATGGTCTGTGGTATTGGCCCTTAAAGCTGGTGGCAGCCAGACCTATTTCATGCAAATCTGAATGAGTAATAAGTATTTGAAAGTCAAAATATTCATTAGAGACTACTGACTCAAAACCTACTGAAAGATGTTTTTTCATGTGTTCCACAAGGCTGTTTGTGGTACAGATCATCTGCCACTCAAGTGCCGTGGCTAGAAAGACAAAACATATTAAAACAAAACCATATTTGCAACATATTCCACTCTGCCAAGACAAACAGCGCTAAGTGCTGTCACTTGTTTCAACATCTCTTCCATAGTGACTTAGAATCATAGAATCATTTTGCTTGGAAGAGACATTTAAGATCATCGAGTCCAACCATTAACCCAGAACTGCCAGGTCACCACTGACCCATGTCCCTCAGCACCACATCTACACAGCTTTTAAACCCCTCCAGGGATGGGGACTCCACCACTGCCCAGGGCAGCCTGGGACAGCCCTGGAGGGGAAGAAATGTTTCCTAATAATGCCCAACATAAACTTTTCCTGGTGCAAGTTGAGGCCATTTCCTCTTGTCTTATCAAAGACCTACCCTCTTGTTCATCGCACTTGTACAGTTCTAGGTGGTGACTAGGAATCATCCTGATCTTTGGAAGAACAACTCCTCAGGCAACCACCTCAGGCAGTTCCAGTTATCTAACTCTCCTCACAGCAGTAAGGGGTCTCCTCTGTGGATGGCCAGGGCAGGGGTGGGAAGGCAGGTGTGGATGCTGGAAAGCTGCTAGCAGAGGGATTGTCTCAGGCTCTCACAATATTGGGTGAGAGCCCTGCCTTTCTCACACAAGTTATGAGAAACAGTAGGATGGTTTTTGTGAGCTGGACCAACACCTGGTGTTTTGCTGAGTTCTGTTTATGGTACATTGGAAAAATATTTTGCACTGGGTGCTGTAGGACTTTAGCCACTCACCCTGGGAGATGGGTGATCACTGACCCATCGCCCTGTGGGGCTGGGGGATATCAAATGGGGTTATCAATTAATAAAGGGCCCTTCTCTTGCTGAATGTGTGTGTTGCTGCATCTCTCCGCTCCCATATAAACAGCGACAGGCAGGAAAGGTAAACAAGTCTTTATCCATGTAACATGTCTAGTATCAGCTGGGCACCTTGGGAATTGGACTGTGTGGCCTCTAAGGCTAAAGAGGGGTTGGGCACTTCTTCAAGGGGGTGTCCCATGGGTAGCTACACTGCACAGCTACAAAGCCTGCAACAGCCACAAAAGCTGTGAAAAATCAGGCGCTTGTCCGTGCTCTTCAACACCATCCGACCGTACCTCACTGCGGGACTGTCCAACTGGCAAGTGTCTCAGAAATACAGAAGTGCTAACTATGATTCTTATTGCCATAAGTAATGACTAGAAGTTCAGAGTGTGGAGCTGATTTCTAAGCCATCTGGTGCAGGTTTCTAGCAGTGCTCTCAGGGGAGAGGTGGGTGAACTCCCCCTAAGCCCTTCGAAAGCTTGTGAAACTCCAGGCAAGGCAAGCTGCCTCTGCTCAGCACGCCAGCTCTGGCAGCCCAACTCCCATGCAGGCAGTGATGAACACGCAGGCAAAGGAGAGAAATTGGTTTAACAGGAGGGAAGGGAAGGACAGGAATGGAGAAAAGTGAGGGGTATTAACTGCAACCTCTAAAAAACAGGTGGAAAATATGTCCAAACACAGAATATGCTTCAGACATAACAGCTCTGAGTTAGTCTGCTCTAATTTAACACATTTTCTGCCCTTAATACTGAAAACTCAGCCACTGATTCTGTTTTCTCTGTCACCTTTGATGGGTGCACAGGTGCCTACCAAGTTATGGCTCTTTCCTGCGTTCAATATACAGCATCTACATCAGCAAAGGAGACCTGTGCTTGGCCCTGGCCCTCCCACACACAAGCAGTCCCAAACGGTGGAAGCTGAGTGCTTGAATAAACTATTCTGGGAAGTGTCGGCTATGAAATGGATGTGAGGGAGAGAAGTGCACAGCTCCTTCTCCATTCACTGCAACGGCTCTGAAAGTACTTTTTAAAGACCCAAAGTATGGATTTACTATGTTTGTAGGATTCCTGAATTTGGAGACCGGAAGAATCCCTATAGGAACATACAGATTATATTCACCAACAAACATTCAGAGACATATTTGCTCCTTGTTAAATCCAAATTTCACTCTAGGACCATTATGAGAAAGATGAGTAAAATGACCTGATGCAAAGCTTGAGACAGAGGTCAAATAATGCATGGCAAGAACCTAACAAGCCTCCTGGCTGGGTTTTTTTTTCCCCCCCAAAATTCTTAATGGCTGCTTTGAAAAATTACTTTCACTGGGTTCATATCTTTGTGTTTTACCAAGGGGATTTGCACGCCCTCATTTTATGTAGCACAAATTTGTCATTGATTGGCCCCAAAATTTACATAGAGAGAAAGCCTTGGATACTTGTCAACAACTCAGGAATTCAGCAATCAGTCAGTCAAGCACTCATCAGCCTCAGCTGCTATAAATTGTGGCATTAGCTCAGATTCATCTGGCTTTATTATATCCTGCCACAAAGGAAACGAAATCTAAGTGTACCCATCCAGCACACAGCAGCTTGGTCCTACAAAAGGAAGAGATAATTTACTGCAAAATCAACAAAGGGGGGGAGAAAAAAATGAGCAGAGAAGCTGGATTGCATGGACAGGGAGAGAGAGAGCCTTTCATTTCAGCATTGCTCATTAGCATTATATAGAAAGCAGGGGTGCAGGATTTCAACACGTCTGTCTCTTCTGGGTCTCGCAACTCAACCAGCAATGTCATTCCTGGTTAAATAGAGCTCTCACTTGGACCTGTACCCAGGGTTTGGAGGTGCTGTCGGGTTGTTTGTTGGTAAAGCAGTAATTGTACAGATTCCGGGGGGGGGGGGGAATAATCTGGATTATCATTATACTTTCATTCCTACGCTCCTAGCAGGGAATGGTGGCATAGACTGCAATCCAGGGCACTGCACATGCTATTACAACAAAGGAAATGTGAAATAAAACCAGCAATCAAAGCTGCCTTAGAAGTCCCGGTTTTCCGAGAGTTCACCCCGCCACAGAAGAGCAGAGGAATTTCATTTTTTCCAGGGACTGTTGTATTTATCTAAATAGTGCTGCACTGCAATAATACGCTGTGCCTGTGAGCTCCAGAGATTGAAAGCCCTTAGAGAGATGGATTTATATACAGCCCTTCACCCCAGGAGGATGAAAGAGTTGTGCAATGCTGGGTTTCATTACCCTTTGGCCCCTCTGTGGCCATGGGGAAGCAGAGAGGGAGAGGATTCTGAGGAGACAGCTTTGAGATTAAATGTCTCTATTTTGTCACACAGAAAGCTGCAGAGAGAGAATGAACTTGTCTTTCCCCAACCCCTGTGTGCACTTACTTTCCAGAGGGGAACCTTGCTTCCAGTGCCCTACACACAGCCCATAAAATACAACATGTATGCACTGGGGGCTACCACAAGCCAAGGGGCCATCGTGGGCCTGCAAGTCTAGTTCAGTCCAAGAGATGTCTCCAGCCAACCCACCTGCTGAGGCACAAGGGACATGGACATGTGAAACACAGCTGCACGCAGCTGTACCCAAACTGCAGCTCCTCATCTATCTGCTGGGCACCTCCAGCCGTGCTGGTGAGACCTTGGGGTTTGCTGCGATGCATCCCAAACTGACACTCACCCCAAAAGACCGAGCCACGCTCCGTGAAGCAAAGGAAATCTTGTTCTCCATCACCATTCTGAAACACGCACACAACTAAACCGATGTACTGATATGGTTTAACCTAGTCTGTGTTGTAACTGGATCAGGATCACAAAACATCCTTTCTCAGACAGGGGGAGCTAAGAAAAGTGGTCACAAGGTGAGGTAATCAGAGGGATCAGGATCATTTGGGTTCTCACCCCAACCCTGGCTCCTTCTGCCTCATCTCTGTGGTGCTTTGTAGGTAGATCTGTGCTTCACACATTTATAAACTGTTAAAAATCATTTCTGCCCACAACACTGCAAAATTGGGGTTATGCTTATTAATTCAGATTTTCAGGCTACTCAGGGGAGGGAGGACCTGCAAACTAAAGCAGCCACACAGCCCTTCCCAAACCACCGAACAATAAGCACAGGGACAAAAATACATCAGAAGCTCTGATGCCAAAGAGCAACGTTTGGGGACTGTCCTGAGGGTCTCAGCTGAAAAGTGACACTTGTCCATGGCTCCAGGCAGGAACCCAGCTGGGAGCCCTCACCAGGTAACCCTTCCCAAGATGAAAAAAAAAACAAACCAAAAAAACTTCGCACCTTCCAGAAAATTAGAGAGAAAAACTGATAACCTGTCCTCCATCTGACTCCACAATTAGCAGACAGCTCAGTCTTGTTTACCACTTGCAAGCACGAAAGAGTTAAGATGAACCTTGCACAAACTTTGCTGCGAGCTGAGCTCAGAACCTCCCTCCCTTCCCTCCTTGCCTGCTGCCGAGCTGCAGCAGCACTACAGATCCTCTCCGCTCCGACTGTTGCCTACCACTGCTGAAGGAGGGGACCTGCTGTTTCCATCCGAGCAGCGAAGCTCATGAGAAGGCTCCTTGCCCCCTTCTCCCACTGCCTGGGAAGGAAGATTATCAGCAGTGATGCTGTTCAGTTAGACAGATGACATCTCAAGACGGGGAATAACTGCCATGTGAATTCAAGAGCAGAGAAGAAAGTGCACTTGGCGTGTCTGTTGCTGAAAAGAAAATATCCTGACTCCAGCAGTAAGACAGCAAATCTTTTCTGCACCAGCCCCACTACCTGGGAGGAGATGTTCCTAGATAAATCATCGGCAAGCTCACAGGCTGAATCAGCTGCTCTAGTGCCTAGCCCCAACACCCCTGCCTGCTCTGGAAGGTAACTATGCTTTATTCTGTTCTCTCCCTATGCACTACCACAGCTCAGACACTGACACACTATCTTGCACTTCAGCATAGGAACAAAAAACTACCGTCCACAACTGAAAGGGACACCCCCCCTTTCCTCTCCCTGGAGAAACTGCAAGCCATGGATGGAATTGATATTTGAATGTTCTGTTTGCATTTCTTCAATGCTGATTTTTTTTCTCTAAGGGTCACCTAGACAGAATCCACCCCTGGTACTGTCTGTGTTCAAACCCAAACCTTTCTGCGTTTGCCAGCCAGTTCAGTGCAGTTTAAACTGATGGTCTTGGAGAAACGACGCAAGCGATTGTTCTGGTTTGTCCCACTGAGCTCTTTGGAGTAGTTAGAGTGTCAGGGGGAAAAGCAAAGGAGAACTCAGAAAAGTTGCTTGCACTTCCAGAGGTGCCTTGCTGGCAAGTGGCACTTAAAACCAAGGAAGGGAGTAAAAGGAAGAACCTAGGCATTCCAAGGCGTTTACTGCAGCTGCAAGATCAGTTTGTACTGTCTGTTTGCACTGTCTGGGCGAAAAATCTTTCTTTCTCTCTGCAACCTACCAAGGTGCAGAGTAGGACTATGCAGGCTTCATAAAATCTCCCCAAACCCTGATAGTTGCAGTGGGAGGATGGTAATTTCAACACCCATCAAGTTCTGGCTCATGAGTTTCCTGTCTCAGTGACACACTGAGAAGAAGCTTTCTGTTGTTTGGTATGAGGCTTATCTTTTCATTACTGCTTTTTATTAGATGAAAAATGTTGGTTTGTTTTGAGGGGTTTTTTTAATTCCTTGCTTAAAAAGAACCACAAGCTGATAAAAAAAAAAAAAAAGTTTTTGTTTGGAATCAAACTGTATCCGCTGAGCATCAGTGAACACTGATGGTGCTGGGCACCTGGATCATCAGCGAGCTGGAGAAGAATGACTAAGCCTTGAACAACTTAGCTTCCAGGGAATGTGGGCTCTAGGTCTGCTGCTCTGCTCTGTGACAAACTTCTACTTACTACCTCTCTCCATGGACTTGAGGGTTTCTCAGGGTAAGTAGTGAGGTTTTGCTTCCCATATACTGTCACACAAAGTTACAGTACTGACCTGCTTTATATACATGGATTTTTTCAGAATCTTTGTGTACCACTTATTTTCACATGACCTTGGTCTCTACAGTCTTCAAGATTCTGTTCCTTGAAGGGGAGTGTGCAAAGCTGAATCTACTAATACCCGCAAAGATGTGCTCCATGAGATAACCGGTAGATTGAAAAGCAAAATTATCTGGGGTTGCCTGGAGCTACTGATTTATTTCTGGGTCCTTTCTGGAAAAGATGTCGTTGATTTCACAGTTTTTGATAGTCTGAATAGTCCATTGCTCCTAACAACTCTGTAGTTGAGCTTAAAAAAAACCCCAAACAAAACCAGCTGTGCCAACTCCCCATTGTTAATACTTTTTACTATTAATCCACTCCTTTTATCAATAAACGCCCAGCTGAGCTTTGTTAATTCCATGTCTTGGTTTGTAGTTAATTATTGATCTTCAGACTAATGTCCTTAGCATTCTGCAGCTGAATTTTATGAAGTATGTGAGGCCATTAGGCTCTCTGCTCCTTAAGGAGAGAAACTATCTCTGCCTTTCGCTAGCAGTCAGGTGGCAATGAGATGGTGAAAGACATTGCTCTGTACTTTAACTCACGCAAGTGTCTGTTTCTGGGCTGACTGCACTTCGTTATCAACAGAGAAATCAGATTGTAAGAACAGAGGTTTAAGATGGCCAGACTCCTTCACACCCTCTGTTTCCCACCTGCTGGGTAACCTAAGAATATTCTCCATTGAGGAAAAATTTCCATTTATAGGTCTGAAGTGTGAAAATCACAGGTTTTGCCCTGTCACTGACAGCAAAAGTGCCTGTTGGCAACAAGAGCTTCACTTTCACATCCCATGTTTCTGCCTCAGCACCAAACCTGCTGCCGGCTCCAAAGGGGTTGGGTCAGCCCCTGGAAAAATACCGAGCAGCCCTTTTCTACCGCGCTTGCCCACAGCCTCCCGTGCAAAGCACAGCACAGAATCCACTACCCAGGCAAGGACTGCAGAAGTCAAATCCCCTGGCAATTGTTTCAATCAGCAGTTTGGCCCAGCCCAGCCAGCCTATTACTATGCAGGATCTGGCTCAGTATTCCCTAAACTGGATCTCTGTTATCTCAAAGGCTTTGATACTGAAGAAGGTATTGCAGGAGCTGAGAGGTGAAGTGAAGACAATCCCCAGCATCCCTTCTCCAAAAACTCAGCACATCAGATGTTTCCCCATCACGTGAGCCAAAGTAGGTCCATCTTGCTTGTAATGAAAGCCTGAATACCAGTTCCTTGATGACTCAGGCCTCCAGATTTCAGTGACCTCTCTCTGAAGTACAGCAAGGTGTTGTTCCCATTGGTGCATGAGGAGAACACAGCCAAACATCGTCAGTAAACCAGCTACATTTTACAAACTGAAGGCCCATGAAAAGTCAGAATGTTTTGCAGCAATGTCTTTTAGGTGAAACCTTCATCTAAAAACATCAGAGCTTTTATCATTTCGACCTAATGCTTCGTTTTAATCTGACTACCATAGTATATTACCATATTAATGTTACTCTATTTACGTCTCGTATAGGTGTATATTACAAGTGCCTGCATCACTTTGTTTCAGTGGTATCATTCTTGCTCCAGCTAAAACCAAAGTTCTGGTCTCATTTCAGCAGTTACATCTTTTCTTTCCAGCTGGAAGAATTGAAAATGCTCAAACATTAAGATTCCCCCCATTTCTAGTAAGTTCTGCTCCCAGGAGGTGAGTGAAGTGCCATATCCTGTGGTAAAGTTGCCCCAGTGAGACAGGCAGGGCTCTGGCTGCCTGTCAGATGCATCCTGCCTCAGAAACAGAGGGTCCTGCTAATAAATAACACACTGTGGAAGACAGTGGCTGGTTTCCTATCTTTCCTTCCTCTGTGATATCTAATTCCATAGGCCACAGGGCCTTCTCTTACCGATAAGTAGTGAGTGTTACCAGAGGAGACCTTAATGATTAGATTTGCACAGGCTTTCTCTAAATACCTGGTGCTTCTCCTGAGCTCCAGGTGTCTCACAGGAGCATGACAAAGGTTTTCTGATCTGTTTAGTCTAAAGACATCACATCTATAGGCTTGGCTATTCCAGTATCTGGTTTCATCTGTGTCTCTCCCACTCTCTCTCTCCCATTGTTTTACTTTTAGAAAGCCGACTTTTTGACAGCTCCTAATGAGAAACAGAAAACTCCATACTCCACAGCAAGTATCAATAGCCCTGGATTAGGAGAAAAGAGATCCCCCAGCGGTCTGGCAAAGCAGAAAACAACCTTTCCCAGCTCGTACAAGGATAAACCACCTGCTGTGGGAGAAGCTGGGCAGAAAGCTGACTCACTCTGTTGGGAAAACAACACTTATAAAGACCAAAGCTGTGGGAACCTTTGCAGCTCAGTTTGAGGGAAGCACCAAAGCTTTTCACCTATCAAAGGAGGTGACCCACCAAAAGAAGGACCAAAGCATTTTCAGGACAAACTAAAAGCCAGATGACGGTGTAAAACACAAACCTAACGCTTGTCATTGTAACAGCAACTTGCAAAACTATTTGCAAAGACCTGTCTCAGGCAGTCTGCTTAATTATGTGAACCAGCAGTCTTGAGAGCAAGAGGATGGAGCATTTCTTGCCAACGCCATTGTGCCATCTGTCTTAAATTCTCTCTCTTGACCTCCTTTGTGAGTCTGGTGAGGCAAGACAGGAAATCTTAAGATAAATAAGGAAAATGGACCAAAGCTGACGGAGAGCAATGACTGAGATTTATTTCAAATTCCATGGGAACCTGACTGGCCGTGTCCACTTTCCAACTCTGGCTACAGAAGTAGACACAACAGAAGATAAATACTCCAGCCTCTACGTGTACGTGGGATTGTTCCTAACCCTTCTGGCTATCCTCCTCATACTGCTGTTCTCCATGCTCTTGCGCCTGAAGCACGTTATTTCCCCAATCACCACCTCTCCAGAGAGCACTGAGAATGCCCAGCAGTTCACAGATGTGGAAATGCACAGCAGGATTCCTACCACTTAGAGACCCCAAAGCAAAGAGGGCTCTGTGCTTGTGAAACAATGTTTTGTTGGGCAAAGTGATGGTGGAAAGACTCTCTGCCTGCCTAGTGAGCCCTACAACTTACTGCACAACCATTACGAGCAGCATAGAGCATCTGGAGAGTGTCACACAACTCAGAGTGACTGTCTGGGACCCACTGGCTGTTGACACTACAGGCAACGTGTGCAACATCGTTGATAAAATTTACATTACAGAAACTACTGCTGTCAGGGGAAACTCCTGTCCCTCTAAAAGCCCTTGCAGAAAACCAAAAATTGTGGTAAAAGCCATAATAATGACAGCCCCAATCCAAAGAGAGACAGACCAGAATGTGTCCTGAAACCTGTATTTGCTGACCTATCTCTCTGCCCTTAAATTCCTTGCTTGTGAAAAGAGTTGAATCAACAAAGTTAAGTGGCGTAAGTGGGAAGAGCCCACGGGGCACATACAGAAATGATCAGTGGTTTGGAAATTCTCATACGTTTCTCCCATTCAAGAAGGAAAACTTTAAACTGCTTTTTTTTTTCCACTCAACTGGCAGATTTGCACAATGGAGTTTCAGAAGAATCAAACATTTCGTCACCTGCTGGAACTATCGGTTTCTGACATTAAAAACCATGCAGTGAATAGTTGCATTCCAGATACCATGACTTCTATAAGAGGAAAGAAAATAAAGATAAAATTTAACAATGGTTTAAAGTGAAAAGAAAGCGTCAGCAGGAAATGAGCAGCAGGAGAGAAAATATTTTAAAAGACACTGTACCTCTCTTCCTTTGGTCGCCATTATAATAATGGAGCTGAATCCAAACATGTTCATGCCTTTCAGCCTTCCCAGTATCACTCAGTAATTAAAATACAGTGTAAAGGTTGAGAGTCAAATGGACATTGTTCTCCTAACAGACTCAAATTCACAGTGACATTTCCTCTCATATCCACCTTGGATTTTCTTTCTCGAGAGACAGACCAGTTCTTCCAAAGTTTTTTCATTTGCTTTCCTTCAAAGAAAGCTGAAGAAATGCCAGGGCCTGGCACTGCAATAATGAACAGTGGGAACAGCTTTGGACAGAGATGAGTAGGGAACTTGTGGATGGAAAGTAAACTCACTGAGCACTGAATGATAGGACTGGGTTCAAACATCCTGGTGGATCATTTGGAAGAGCAAGGAGAAAAATGTTTACTTAATATTATGAAACAACAATCTAACCCAATCCTCTTGTCTATGAATGATGTACAGAGATAAACTTCGCCTCTGTGGGTGGGAAAGATGGAATCAAATAGGGCCTATCACTTCTGGGAGAGTCACTGCCTCTTACAGAAAAACCTTCAGCAAGATTGTTTCAGCTGTATCTCTAAAGGGCACAAATTTGACCCAGCTTATCTTCTGTATTACAGCCTACTTCTAGTTTAGCAGTAGAATCCCTTGGTGCTTTCCACATTTATACACACTTGTTTGCCAATCCTCCTTTCTCCAAGGGCTTGGAAAGTGTAAACTCCCCATGCAAAACCAGTGCTAAAATTAGAGAGCACACTGACTCTGTGGAATTGTGATGGCAACAAGAAAGTGTTTCTCAAATGCTTTGAGTACAACAGGTACTTTAAAGGTCTGCACACAGGTAAGAGGTCTGGACTAGGAATACGGCTTTGACAGCTGCTTGTGTGGGGCAGGGGGGAGCAGAATGACAAGGAATGTCCATACTGGGTACAGTTGGTCCACGGGCAGGACCACTGGTTTTCTCACTGATGTATTTAGTATGCAACTACTTTTAAATTGCTTCCTTATATTGAATAGCACATTTATACTCCACTAACCCCCACATAAGCAGGTTTAAGCTGTGAAATAGCACAGTGACTGTGAAGGGACTCCAGCAAACAATATGCTCCCAGCAATATGTCCCCAAGCCGTGATTGGCTGTGTTCTTCTGGAAGAGAAGACAGGAGGCAGGTTGTCCTCAAGCTTTCTGCCATGGGGACAACACACTGATATCACCAGGAAGGATGGTGGCTTCATGCCCCTGATAAAGATTGGCTCCCCAAGCAGTGCTACTCTTAATACTGCCCAAGAGCCCAAATGCTATGTGATGATTTGGACATTAATCCGACTAAGAGAGACAGCTACTGAGTTAGCCAATGACATTTAAATTTAACACAAATCTCTGCAGGTTTGGTTTGTCTCATTCATTCAGCCATCATGAGGCAGACTAGCCCAGGCTCCACACCTGCCTTGGCCTGTACAGCCTCTCAGTTTTCTTGATGTGCCATTTGAAAGCTACAGCTTAGACCATAAATGTTCTAACATACTAAATCAGCAACTAAACCCCATCAGCCTTCCAGCACAGCTATTTGCGGGAAACTTATTTCCAAGAAGCTGCAGGACAGATTCAAATACTGACATAAAATATCAGACCTACTAATGGAAAACGACAGTATCAGAATCCAAGTTGGGATTCAAATTCTGCTTACTCTGATCTCAGCTGAAAAGCTCCCCAGAGGTAGGTGTCAAGACTGTTTCTTTCCACAATACTAAAGAACGTTACTTCAGAAGAGTCTCACAACCCTTTAAAACATATTCAGTAAATGTACTGTAAATAAAAGAGCAATCACTTTATATATCATTATGTTATATCACATAATATTTTGGGGCAGACTGCTTATTTCCCTATGATACCACTAAGGGAGGCATCCCTATCTTCCAACAAAAAAATGACAAGTTTTCCTTTCTGAAGCTTTGTTCCATACAAAGTGTCTGTCCCACGTGATACAGTCCCAGGGGTTCTTAAGAGTGCCTCATTTGGGTGTACAACGCCAGCAAATTTTAAAGCCTTTCCCATTCAGAAATAAAAGAATCTATTTTGCCCCTTTGCATTCTCATTTGTAAGGTCCAAGGCCTGATGTGTCTGAGAAAAGAGGCTGCTGGGATGTGTTGACCTGGGTGTGCTGGGTGGGCTTTAGTGGACTTCAGCATGCTTTGGCTGTAAGGAGTGGTTATTGGAACTTCTGCATGGATTTTGCTGGATCTTGGAGAACTGCAGGTGTCATATCCATACCCTTACCCTCCAGCAGCCTGTTTCCTTCCCACTTGTCCATCTGCTACAGAAAACTGGGAGTTTTTACAAAAATAAAGAGACAAACTACTACCAATGGTGAGTCACTGACTGCTCTGTACTATTCCCATGTGTGGATCTGAGACACCAGCTCATCTGCAGAAACAGGCTCCAGGGGTGCTGCTCATTCCCAATTAATTGTTGGCGTCAGGGGGCGTCTGTGTAAGAAGCCCCCCTACCAGCCTGTGCAAATATTATTTGAACCAGGGCAGTTTGCTCCCACCTTTATTCCCATCTTAGACATCAGAAACGAATATGACTGTAGTAAATTCATCACCTCCTCCACTCCCTGCCTGCAGGGGAGGACAACTGCCTGTTGTTCTGAAGGACTGTGCATTGCCATTCCTTGTGGGTGGGACTGTGAGGTCAGAGTAAGGATACAGTCAACTGAAAACCACCACCGCTACCAAGTCTCCCAGGGTATTTAGTCATCTAAAGGACCTGAGTTTGGTGTAACTCTCCAAACCATATATATGCTACAGGATCACACATCTGTTCTGCAGGATCCTATAAAAATATCTAAAAGGTGAGTGTCAAGAGGATGGGGCCAGACTCTTTTCACTGGTGGCTGACAATAGGACAAGGGGCAATGGGAACAAACTGAAACCCAGGAGGTTGCATCTGAAGGGGAGGAGAAGAATCCTTCACTGTCAGTGTGTCAGAGCCTGGCCCAGGCTGCCCAGAGAGGCTGTGGAGTCTCCTTCTCTGGAGAGATTCCAAACCCACCTGGACACTGCAACCCTGGGCCTCCTGCTCTGGGTGACCCTGATGGAACAGGGTGGTTGGACCAGATGATCTCCAGAGGTCCCTTCCAACCCCCACCATTCTGTCGCTCTGAGATTTATGCTTGGGTAACCTCATCCACATGATTTCCATCCATGTCCATGAATTTTCTGTATTAACAAACCCTTAAGTTTGTTAATACAGAAAGAGTTGCTATGTAGAATATGTTCCCTCTCTGTGTCACAATACATAAATGTGTGTATTTTAATAACCTCACAGGGCTGCAGAGAAGAACAGAATTTTGCAAACCACATCACTCACCGAGGATCAACCTTGAGCTCCCTGAGAGACCTTTTCTGATTTTACTTGAAGAAATACATGTCTGAAACCCCAAAATTATGTGAAGTCACACATCCATTTGACTGTCAGCATTAATGAAAATTTACTTGTATACCTTGCTTTCACTAGGAAACAAAGTATGTTCTTACCCTGCAGTCACAAACGTGGTAACTACTTAGGAGGTAAAATCCTACTGCAGACAGACAGCTATGGCTTTAAAGCAGGGTAGCAGATCAGGAAAGATGCAGACAACTCCTGCTACTTACGCTCTGCTGCCAGGAAATGCTAAAAGCAATTTATTTACTACAGATTAGGCAGCAAGGTAGTCGAGATTGTGGAATGATTGTGTTGGGACGTTTTTTCAAAGAAGATTAATCTTTGTGGTGTGTCTATACTTCAGCTTAATTCTGGTATGGACAGAAAGTTTGCTCACAGTCCTGCTTATTCATGTGTCCTGCAAAAAATGTGCAGCCTTTCAATGACACGCATGACTAAAACCAAAATCAGATGCAGATATATCTGAAAGGGGGGAAAATCCCAAATGGTATTTTCTTGGTGCATGAGCTGTCAGCTTGATTGTTGCCATTTTGACAGAAAAATAAACCTAGAGATGGTGAAGTGTGCTTGATGAGCAGGCTCAAGCAGTGAGCTTAAAACAGAATGTTAAGTAAGAAGCATCCAAATACATAATTCTATAAACAAATGCTAAAGCTACAAGAGAAGGCCTAAGACTATATCCTTGCAGATATAATTACAGTTACTGTTCCTGACACAGATTTCACATTTGTTCACAAAAAGGAAGTGCATTTTATACAATCCATCTATCAAAAACCTAACCCCATAAAGCCATCTGAGGCCTTCACCATCCTCAGCCTTTTACAGAAGGCTGTGAAGTTCCAGCATCAATAAGAGCAGTCTTCTATTCCTGATGTTCATTCTGTGGGCACAGGTATCAAAACAAAGCCTGGAAAATCACAGTGATAAATTGCTCCCTTGCACACTTGCCCTCTAGAATGCAGTATATGAACATTTCATCCTTGTTACATGTGAAAAATAATCCTAAACTGAATTTAAATTTTGATAGATTGGATTTTTCAGAGGTACTCAAGGATTTCATCACCCTAAGGCAATAAAGTTGTCCACCTATAGGAAATACTAAGTTGTGAAAGCTGATCTGGCTACAAGAGAGAAATGTCCGTAATTCATATGTAATTAATAAATAACCCACTCCCTCTACTCCCACCTGAATTTCATGTCTGTGTAAACTTGTCAAGTGGGAAATAAACTATGAATAATTCAGAAGACCTTCCCCTCCCTTCCTTCTCCTCTAGATTTATTAACCCATTTTCAAAGTATAATTTGATCAAGATAATGCCCACAGTCTTCCTAAACTGACTCTCTCTGCATTAATTCTGTCTCCATGGCCATAGTCCTACTCTTACGGTCTCATTTAATAGCAATCGATTAAGATACAACAACAGGAACCTGCACACCAAGTAACAGCTCAGCAACATTCTGTGATACTTGAAATCTGCTCTTCTCTGCAAGGAAGACATTGCATTCATTTAATCTGGGCTGTTTTCCTGAACCTAGATCCTCGAAACGCTTGCACCACAATAGCTACTGGCTGATGTTTATTCATGTAGTTTTAAGAAAAAACACACACCTACCAGCAATACTGGAGGATAAAGCAGCACCTACCTGGGATACTTCTATGTACCCTACACGTGTGAGGGAACATTAGGTAGAAAAGCTCTTCCTTAAAATGCAGCAGAGATTCAGAAGCAGACTGGGCTTGGGCTACCCATTGAACTACGTGGGCAAGCAGGTGTGGAATTGGGGCACTCTTTACAGGACAACGCAAACCCATGAACTGGATTTGAGTGTATCACAGGCTTTGGTATCCTCCAGCCCCTTCCCACCTCTGTTAAACATTCCCACACCAGAATCCCGTCTTTGGCCCAGAACTCACAAGAGGGTGTTTCTGTGGTGCACAGAGCAGCCAAGGATGGGGTTTTGAAAGCTATGTAAGCCTGTATTATTAGCTTGAAAGACACAAACCTGGACGTCACCTGCTGAAGTAAATTTACAGGGAAGATCTCCCCTCTACTCCTTATGCCTTAGTAATCCTAATTCAAACTCATTCATGTTCATAGCAGTTAATGTGCAGCACTCTTTATTACTCCATAATCCTTAGGTTACTGGGGACCTGTCCAAACAGCTGCCACATGACTGGCACAAAATGCCCCAGGAAGCTCACATCTGGGCCAGGATGAGGCTGCTGCAATACACACAGAGGCAAATCTTCCAACTTGTCACGACGCAATCAGACTGATGTGGCTTTGCTGTTGTTCATAAATTTTTCATGCTTCCACATCTTGAAAAAGCTCTGAACAGCCCCTTCGGCACCGTCTCTGTCAGCGTGCGGACTGCAGGAGGTAACACCACACCAGTCTGCATTTACTTCATGTTGGCACCCAGTGGGGAAAAAAAGTGACTTGCTGTTGTTGAATACATCCAACAAAGAGAGAGGAAAGAGAGGAGCACTCCACATGCACTTGGTTTTGGGTAATGTGTGAAATTTCAAAGCTGTTTATTGTTGGAGAGCATAACAGCACTGGAAGGGACAGCTGGCAGGGAACTACAGCACAGCAGCACTCTCCATGTGCACATCTGCCAGCTGCTTGGCAAGAAAGGAAACCACTGGAGTCTAGGGCTGCTTTTCCTTTGACTTTTGCTTGTAACTATCCACCAGTTCACTACCAGACACACCATTGCCACACTGTTCTGCTTACTTCCAATCCAGATTGCTCAGCACCAGTTTAGCTGACATGAGGCTCAATGATAATTTGCAGCAAAGCAATCAGGGAAAGATACGCTGAGAGACTGAGCATACACTTAGCCTGGGTGAGATTTTGTTTGATTTCTGCTTTTCCAATTAATTTTGCCTGGCTTTTTCCAATTAATTTTTCCAATTAATTTTGCCTGGCTTCAAATTCTTAAAACATCTCCAAATGGATACTGCTCTAGTGGAAATTCAGCGTCTTCAGTGCCCAGGCTAGACAACAGCAACAACAAAGAGATTAGGAAGAGTTTATCATGCTTTGATGAAGTGGGATGGGCCAGATGCTGCCTTGAAGGCCTTTCTCTGAAAGCTGCCTTCAAGGCCTTTCTCTGAAAGCTGCCTTCCATATCGACGAGCAAGTTACAGTTCAGACATAATGCTTGTAGACAACACCTTTAAATGTGGTATCCCTCCTGCCACTTAAAGGCTCAAATAAGCCTTCACGTTTTATGAATACTGATTAGTTCAGCATCATTGCCTCTTTTTTCTCCTGCTGAGGAAACTGAGATCACAGGAATTACTCACACCTCAAGAGCAGGGGCCAGAGTAAGATGCTTGCAATTAAAACTTCAGGTCAGAGCGTCCAGTTTGCGCAGGCACAGACTTATCCATGACAGAGCACAGTAATCCATACAACAGGCATGCAAGGCAAAGGAAGCTCTGTTATGTGATTGTAGATTTCTCCTACCACATGTTTTACTTGTGAGCAAGCTCTGAATCCAAGAACAGGCGGAAGAGACACGCAGTAAATCACAGCAGAGCACTAGGGGTGATCACATAAAGTAAAAAGACAAAATTGGTGACCAGTTGCACAGCAGACAAAGAAAATCGGGACCTACAGGAGGACCATATCACAGCTTTCTCAGCACATGCTAAGGTTTGAATTTCTAAACAGGTGAACTTGCCCATAACAGTAAATAACCTGCGGGATCGAGGAAAGGAAGCAGAAACCGATTCTATTAATAAAGCTCAAAACTCAACACCTTAACAAGAACAGCTCGTTAAACTTTTGTTTTCTAGAATAACAAATAATAGCTCACCATAAATGGAACAGTACCAAGAATAGGCTGGCTAAGTAGGAAACTGGATGATGAGCTGTAATGTGCTTCCTTTCTAGCAGATTGGTCAGGAAAGGTCCATGAAGTAGGGGACTAATCTTGTGTGGAATACAGTAACGGCCAAAAGGGATTAGCAGCTCCATCAGCAGGAGGTACCATACAGCACTTGAGCTCTGTGCCCAGCTAAAATCACAGTAGCTCATGACAGCAAAATGGCATTAAAATATGATGTTGTTGTTTCTAAGGAACTTAGATTGAAAGATACGTGTTGTCTTTGTGCTAAACTGTCACATGTGATGGCAATGTCAGTAATCCATTTAATTATGAGAAGCTTATGCTCTACTAGCATCACTCACAGAACTGTTCTCAAAGAAATCAGAGGGTGCTGCTAGTCTCAGAGGCAAAGACAGTGTCAGAATCAATTGCTCTCTTGATGGTAGAGCTGATCTTTTTAGTCCAATGCTTGGATTTTAACACCACTTCACATACATTCACCACAATTAACTGCACAAACATTCCTATGTCTCCTCTACAGGGAGAAACTAGACTCAAATTGGATAACGGACAGTGCAATTGCAGAGGACAGTCATTGCTTATTTACTTCAGAGCCATGTGACTTCTCACACAATAGGCAATAGGCTGAGAAACCAGGAATAGCCCAACCAAATAAAAGAGTCAGTGCTGCACTGCCAGCCAAAGACTTTGGAATGCAGACAAGAAGAGTGGTTTTTATAAGTATAAGCTGCTTTGGAAAAGTATCTTTCATTGCATTGAGGTCAAGCACAGCAAATGCAGCTGAGCTGTACCCAGTTTGTCTCTGTGCATGTTCCATGTGCTTCTCCTTCCATTTATTCTTGCATATCTCTGTGTCAACCATTCAAGAAAGAACACAGGGAACTGATAACAAGAAATTATCTAAATAAAACCTTTACATTTTAAAATTTACTTTCTCTTTGAATGAGGCAAAATGAGGGGAAGCCAAGCAGCTTTCCCTGGACTGTTATCCATGTTCTGCTTTCAGCATTATTGAGGCAGGAAGACCTGTGAGTTGCTCGGATATTTTGTCTTTGTGGGTGTATAAATTCTCTCAATTGTTTCCTTCAAGGAAAGACAAACACAGCAAACAAATGTCCCCACAGCCAGGAAGCAGTAAGAGGTGATTAAATCCAGGTATAGCAAGTTTTTGCTTCCCAAGATACCACTTTTCAGCAGTAATCATCATTTGGTTTTGTTTGGGTTTTTTTAGAAGACCAATCTGTAAACAAATGCAACATACAGTCCTCCTCTTGGGAAGGCTGTTTATTCTTTCTTCTGAGTGAGTCTGAAAGATCTTTCATTCAGTGTTATAATTCATTCTATTGAATGAAAATAAGAGTTTGGACTCGGTTTCAGCAGACAGCTGGGGAAGGCATGTTTTAGGCAATTTCAATGTTAAACACTGCCTCCGTTTCATATTCCAGCTTTAAAAATCATAATAGAACACTAGGCAAAATAAAGCAGTGCCTGGCGATATGTGTAGGTGTGGTTATCTCACCCCTGAGTGACCATAGCCTATTCTTTACCATGATCATCTACAACCATCCGCTGTTGTGCAGCTCTTCTCTCTGCTGCCTTCTTTGCCATTAAGCAGTCTTTTGAACAACCCACTGTAGAGCTTTGCAGCTTAATGAATTATCTTAGGTTTGCAGAAATCCAATCAAATCGATGGTGGAGCTTGGTCTGAAGAATAGGACTGGGAGTGAGGAAATTAGAGGTTTTTCCCTTTTCGATCCCAGGCAACCCATTTCATGCTGTACCCTGCCTGGTGACAGAAACTACAGTATGCAAAGCTCACAGCATGCCTCAGTAGTCTGGGTACCCACACTGCTCTGGCATTTCCCAGAACTTCTTAGGAGTGGAGTAGAACTTGTTTTCAGTCATTTTCTTCCAAAGTCTCTCAAGTCCAACATTATTCCTTGCGTATATGCCAATAAATCTATCAACTCTCAGTTGACAGTAATGTTTTTAAGCATAGATCAGTCATTATATTTAGTATCAGCCTAGATGAAGGATGAGAGGAATTTATACAAACTACTTCACATTCCCTCTTTGTCTCCCAGGGTAGTCCTTTTCTACATTTTTTTTTCTGTGGTAAGTGGCTGGCACAGGCTCTCTCTGGCTTTCTTTATCTATTGAGAAATAGTATTATAATTAGAGTTCTTTAAGATTTTTTGTGTTTCTAGAGGGAATTAGTTCTTTACAGAAGAAGGGTTTTCTCCATTGTGGGATTCATGCCATAATTAGACAAAATGATGGGCTAAGTCCCAGTGGAAAAAAATGCAGTGTAACTGGTGTTCATTTTTGTCACACAAACCCATGGAGATCATGCTGGTTCCTCCTACTGCAGCCACTTCTGAAGCACAGCATTCAATTTAACACTGATGTATCATTATTATTTAGTGCCCACAAGTATCATCCAGACTTCAGCCATCTAAGAAGTCTGATGTGAACCTTCTTCCTCTGAGAAAAGTAAAATGTCCCAAAGAAAACTGAAGATCAGTGGCATTTGCACTGCCTAGTCTCAGAAGCAACAGATTACAGCCAGCCATGCTTTGCCTCATGTTCCTTGCTCAGGAATCTTTGATCATAAGTCAGAAAAGAAACATTTGGCATGGCACAAATCATACCTGTATGTCAAAAGTAAGATGCACAAAAGAATTTCTTCCAGCTTACAGAGTACATAGGCCAAGAAAATAGCTGATTATCATCACAGAAAAGAGGTAGCGGCCACCAAAGATGGTATTATTGAGTACAAGCAATATGTGGCCAGACTTCATGGAAAGTAAATACAGATATTTAATGAGTATGGGTGTTACTGAGAATTATCCAATTTGTTATTGAGAATTTATCCAATTTGATGAAAAATATCGGCCTCACAAAATTTTGTTATTACCTTGCTGATTTCAGAAATTCAGGATGCTCACAATTAAGCCAAGCTGTGAAATTCACCTCAGCCACAAATGTATTTTTATGGAGGAACAAAACAGTATTCTGTGTATGTGCAATTCTTCTAGCTAATTAGCACCTTGGGGTAGGCTGTTCATAAACAGAGAACAGTAAGGGACCTGCAATATATCCCAGCAGTATCTGGTGTAACACCAGTCTCCGAATCAACGAGGATTTCATCTGAATCCTCACCAAGTCACTGCCTCACAAAATAAAACATAAAATTTCAGGTTCAGAGAAACCAAAGGGAATGATTTTGCCTATCTTGACAGAAATCTAGGGCCCTGGAGGGAAATGGGACACTGTCTGCTTCAGAAGATGTTTCCTTTTGATCTTAGACATGAATCATTTCTTCAATATCAAAGCTCATTACATTCAGAAAAAATAATTTATTTTACTAGTTATGGCAGAAGTGTCATTGCATCAAGTATGGGCTCTGGCAGGCGATTATATCCCTTTGATAAGGGACAGAAAAAGGACATTATTTGCTTCATGGCAAAGGCATTGGGTCAAGTTCAACACTGTCGGATAGCAACCTGCTGCTGTTCTATACAACGGTTGCCCAGCAGTCTGCAAGTGTCCTCAGTCCAATTTCTGATGGCCAGTGGCCGATTTCTCCACTGCAAGCTCAGAGCCATGACTAAAAGGATTAGAAATGGACCATGCTGTGAAGCATGAAGAATATTCTCATCCTTAGTAGTTCCATCTCCCAAGCAAAGCAAAGGAAAGCTGCTCTGTCTGCCAAGTATGTTTCACCTCACTTTTGGATTGATTAAAGACTCAGTCTGCCCTCAGCTGTCAGCCTGTCAATCTGTAATACTTTTAAAAATGAGACAAATAAAACCCAAGGCCCTTCATTTGGACTCCTTTAACCACGAGTCACCATTTTAGCATGGCACAGTGACAAGAACAGTACTTTGTAGTGTGCCGCTAGCAGGAAACACCGGTACACAAAGCCTGATGTAAAGGAACAGTCCCATTTGGTAGGTGAACACCTCTTGAGGGAAAGGGGCAGGCAGTGGCCCTGTAGATGGAAGCACAGGTGGCCATGCAGAACTATGCTGCTGGCTGAAGCAAACGGGACTGTCGTGAGTTTAGCAGAGTCTTCTCTAGGGACAAGATAATGTAAACCAGCCTTGTTTTGACACCGGTGCGTGCAGCAGTAATGACTCCCAAATATAACACTGAGCTCTGTTTTAGAGCCAAGACAGTTAAATTACACCTGGGATGAATCTGCTCCAGTATTTCTGAGAGAGTTTTAGTGAGAGTATTTCTGTTAAACAGCTGAATGTTATCCTGGAATTGCAATGCAAGAAATCCTGAGAGAAGATTCACCATTTTGTGTTGATACCTAAATAAGAGTAGGTATTTGTAAAGTGCACAGGCACACACACTCAAAACTGTTTTCCACTTGTAAACATGACTATATGTTTCCCTTATGCATCTCTCTGCATACATCTTTAGGATACTGAAAAATAAAACCCACAATTTTTTAATCTTTACATCTTTGTGAAGTTCACCACATAACATGAACCTTCTGGTTTGTGTCTGCATAAAATATTTCTAGCATTTCTGGTGGTGAAAAGAAGGCCATAAAAAGCAAATGTGTGCAAACAAAGATGTTTCTGGTATTGATTCTTCTCAGTATGATTTACTGCTATGTAAACATGCAAGCAAAAAAAATGGTGGCCCAGACAGAGCTGTTAAAGAATCTCCAAGTTGAGCTCAGTGGTTTTGATAAGTATCTGGTGGCTACTTTGATCCCTAACGTCTAATGGAAACTAGACTGCCTGTGAAGAATAAGCTGGCTATCTTATTAGTACAAACCAAAGAAAGGGAGAGATAAATGAATAGTGACTCTGACACTGCTATTAGCACCTCTGCTGCTATTGCAGAGGCTTGGAAGTGATGCAGAGGGTGCAGTTCCTCGGAACAAGACTTACTGGGAACAGGCGAGTTGGGTGCACGAAACACCGTTCAGTCTCTGAGCCCTTGCACAGACCTGCATTGGCCATCTCCATCGATGGGCTGGGAAGCGAATCTCAGGCGCTTCCACTGTTTCACTTTGGTTTTGAGAGCCAGCTTGAGAAGAAAAAACAGGCATTGAAAATGTAAAGATGCTAATACTATACTGAAAAGGCCGAGCAAAGAGAAGCCTGAGTGCTGGATGCCTTTCGATCCCTCGATGCGGTGTCTGTGGGCAGCTCTCTATTGGTAGGAAGCATGGATCATGTTTGCCCAGCACTGGGGCTGAAAGCAAACGCTGTTTTCTTTTCAGGCAGAATTAGAGGAGCTTCTCATTAGCTGTAGGATATATTCAGCTAGGCTACATACTTACAAAAATCCATTTTTTAATCAGTGGACTGACTTTGGTGTTCCTGAATACTTCTGAAAAGCAATTCAAAATGCCTACATAAACTACTGCTGCCGAGAGCCAGCTATTGGAGAAGAAAAGGCAAACGGACAGAGGGGACATTGACTGGCTTCACGGGTCACCTCCTTACCTATTTTTATGCTGCATGGCAAAGAGAGATATTTGTAGGTATGTGTGTAATTGAGACTGGCTGGGAAAAGGGAGGAACTCTGCTCACTCGGAGCTCCTTCCTGAGGATCTAAAACTGTTGGTTTACTTGAGCATAATATTCTAATTTCCTTTAAAAATGCACATCAAAAAGAATAATTGAAACATGAAGCCTATCTCAGTGCTTGTAAAAATGCACGCGAGGCACCTCAGGATTTGATTACATGTGCACCAGCACAAGCTGCCTTCAGAGAACAAAGCTCAATTGATTTCAGGGAGTCTGCTTTGCCTGGATGAAAATGAATTTTTAATAGATTTGGTTGTCAGAGGCATTATGCAGGAATATGAAACGGCAGGGCATTCACACCGTGGGTTGCTGTGGAGGTGTTTGCTGGTGGCTAGCAGGCAGGAATAGTGGCATGTGTTTCCCACAGAAACAAGGAGCAGCGCCAGGCTGTCACAGGCAGAGGTTCCCTGGGGAGCTGAAGGGACCAGTTGCCAGGAGACACCACCACATCGAGCCTTCACAGCCAGGCTAGTGTTCCTTGCCACAGACCTCAAGCTCCCTCCTACGTCTGCATACCAGCCTGGTTTGCAACCACTCTCCAAACCATTTCATTTACAATCACCCAAATATTCTGAACACTCACTGAAAATTACCAGCTTTGAGAAATTTTATCTGATATGAAGCCCATTTACGGGGTTTTTTTTTAGTGCAAGGATTTTACCCTTGACAGAAACAAAGCAGAGACATCAAGCATCAGTAAACATCCAGTTCAACAGCTGGTACAAACCAGTTGAGCCACACTCCTTAGAACAGGGATTGAAACACACTATGTGCTATATCCCAGAGTAGAGGTGACCTCCTGCTACATGGGCAGGGCAAAGACCAGAAGCACTTTACCTTCATAAATTAGTAAGCTCTGACCTTCCAGAACTCAAGTCTCAAAGAATCATGACATTGTTTAAATACAAAACAAAACAGGAGTGATAAAAAGATACACAGGTATAGAAGTATAATAAATATTATTTGTATGTTAGTCTTCAGGGTCTTAAGATTCAGCGAGTCATTCTCTCCGTCTCCTCATCAGAAGCTATAAAAATCACAATTCCATAATTCCAGAACCTGAGGCTTCAAGGCATGCCATCAAATAGGGCAAAATGAAAAAAACACCCAACACATTAGAGCTGTCAGATCACAGACACTCATTCTTGCTAAGTCACTGCCTCCCCTCCACTTCAAATATGAAATATTTAGTCAAGGGCCACAGTTCCTCAGTGTGGCTTCAGCACCTGTCTCCTCCTAGTGAGCTCTGAGGAAGAGGTGATTGAACATCCCCTTTGCTGTCTCCAACCAGTCTGAGCCTTTGTCTATCTGCAGGCTACCTGCCAGTCCCCTGTGCTGAATAACAAGCCCCCAAAGAGACAATTCAAAGGGTGTAGAAATGTAGCGATGACATATTTCAGAGGATCCTATTTCAATTTGTCTGACGAGTGTTATTTTCCCAGACCAAGCATCTCTGAATCACAGTAATATGAAGGAATGATTCCCCAGAATATTCTCCACCTAATTTTCATCCTTTCCTATGGTAACAGGAATATCATCCCCATATAGGCACAGCACTCTACATCTAAATGAGAGAGGAAAAGGAAGCGAACATTTTCCAGTTAAAATTTATAGAAGTAAGACTATCTTTACTCATTTTGCACATTCATAAATATATAAAAAGAACTGAAATAGAATGTGAATTTAGTGTGGAGAAGTCTAATCCCTGTCTCATGCCTCATGTCATCCCCTGCACCATTATATCACAAGCCAAACAAAACAAATCTGTGCACAAACTACAAGGTAAAGGCAAGGCAAGGTTGCATTTTAAACCAGCTGCTCACTGTCTTTTTTTTTTTTTCCTTGAAAGAAAACCAGACTTTGTAGGTTTACATGGTGTATAATTTTAGATTCATTATGATTCATTATTTGATACACTGTCTCTGCAGCCCATGCATTTCAGGGGTCATCAGAGTTTTATTGCAACAGTTTATAGAGTCCCTGGACTTCAAGAGCAAGCTGCGGACAGTATCTAGTTTTCAGAAACCAGGATGTGAACCAGCTACTTCATTTTCATGCATTTTCTTACCCATGAACAATATAAATATGGAGCTTTGAGGGCAAAAACTGTAGCAAGCTGAGCTGAATATAAAGCAACAATGCTCAAAACTGAGCCATCCAGAAACATTTCAAATGAAGGCTAAGGAGAAGGGAGGAGGCACACGTCACTTGTCACCTAACACAAACTAGCTTGTACTCATGCCATCTTCAGTTTCTTGCCCAGATGTTGTCATGGGAAGAAAATATTGGAATATAAATTATGCTATATAAAGCCCAGATAGCAGCAAGCTCTCACAAGAACATATCTTCCATTTTAGCCCTTTTCTAGCCTCTCTCTGCAGTCTTGGGCTAAATTATGTCAGATTGAACTTGTATTTCTTGCATGTCCCTGATAATATCTCACACGTGTATCTTGGAGAGAAACAATTGTCACTGCAGAAAGAGATCTTCCAGCCCAAGCAGGGACAGGTTCACCAAGGTTTGCCTCAAAAGAAATGGGCACTCAACTACCTGAGCTACATGGCTTGGAGCATGCAATAACAGCTACTAATGGCATTGAAGGGGTAGACATAAGTGCAATCCCACAGTTTACACCAATCTAAATCCAAGGTGCCATGATTTTGCCTCCTTCCTTGTGCTGTTAGTGGTGTTTTTACAACTCGGGGAACTGATCTAAGCAGTTCTCTGAACCAGATCACTATGTGGTTGTATGAGTATCCGTAGAAACAGAGCAGGGGTAGCAACAAATGGTCAGAAACAGGGCATAGCACAGAGTCTGGATTACAGGATCTTTAACTGCCTTAAAACTTCACAGGATCAACTCCAGGCATCTCATTCTGCGAGTGATCTGTAGTTCTCATGGACCAGAGCAGAAGTGCTTACAGATAAATAGGTACAAATCAGCATGAGATTCTTCAAAGCAAAGGTACAAAACAGGGTCCTCTAGAAGCAAAACTCAGCACTGATACAATAAAAAGCAAAAGAATCAAATGCAAAACCTGATGTATAATGATTCTGAACATACTGCATTTTAAGAATATCAGTTTTAGCCCTTATTACGAACAATAATTTTCACTCACACACACATTTTTCATTAAGAAAGATTCCATTCCTCCCTTTGAGCAGTCCTTTAATCACACAGAAATTAGTCCAAATCTCTTCTTAAAACTAAGAAGTCAGTGAATCTGTTTTGTTTTTCTTGAGCTGGGTGGGTTTATTATTACCTAACATGTCATTCTCCCCAAAGTTTAATTCAAATTATGAATACCATAAAGCACTGACAAGAATAATCAAGCAGAGTCTAGAAACTACCACCAAACAGACACCCATCGACTGGAAGAATAATAAATTTTTCTGTATGCAAACATTAACAGCCAGAGCAAACCTAAATACAGGAATTTAACTCCAGTTCCTCTCACACTTGAGGATTAGGAACATGAGGATTATTCCAAGTTTCTTATTTTTCTAAATATCCATTTTACTCTGCTGAAACTTAAGGGAGCAAACAGTGAGACTACAAACAAGTTGCTGTTCATGTATGGAATACTCTCTTAAGCATGCCTCACTTTATAGGAACTTTAAGTTATGAGTGGGTGTCTGAAAGCAAGGATACAGCAGAGGGACAACTTCTGTAAACCTGTTGTAACTGCAGAATGAATGTGTGGACTTACCTCATCATGATAGGGAGTTTGTTTTTCTACTTTGGCAGAGCAAGAGCATGCATGTGGTGAGTTATAGTGCTTTAGCTACAAATGAGTAGTAATTTCCTAAACTACTGTAATTAACCTAATATAAAATAATGATATCAACAGGAAAACACTCCAATACATTTAAATTATATCATCCTCATTAAACAACAACAACAAAAAAAATTACAATCATTTAATTATGCCATCCGTACCTTTTCTCACAAAGAGGAATGTGCTGATCCTCATCTCTGACGCACTGGAAAAATTTAGCATCCTTCCATTCATCCCAAAGTCTGACTTCATATCTATCAGCTGTCCGGGCCTTGGTGGAACTAAGGGGTCTTAACTGCCCTGAGCAGCCTCAGCTGGATCTTCTACACACACCCTCTGATGGGGACTTCATTTAAGCTTGGGTTTTAAATAGAATCAGAGAATGATTTGGGTTGAAAGGGGCCTTAAAGATTAGCTAGTTCCACCTGTCTTCACTAGGGGCAGGGACATCTACTAGAACAGGTTGCTCAAAGCCCTGTTCATTCTGGTGTTGAATATTTCCAGGGAGGGGACAGCCACAGCTTTTTTCTGGGCAACCTGTTGCAGTGTCTCGGCACCCTCACAGTAAAAAAAAAATTACTTCCTATATCTAATCTAAATCTACCCTCTTTCAGTTTAAAACTGTTACCTCTCATCCTATCACTATACTCTCTGATAAAAAGCCTCTCCCTCTCTTTCCTGTAGGCCCCCTTGAAGTACTTGCAAGGCTGCAATAAGGTCTCTCCAGAGCCTTCTCTTCTCCAGGCTGAATAGCCCCAACTCTCTCAGCCTGGCCTCGTAGGGGAGGTGTTCCAGCTTTCTGATCATCTTTGTGGCGCTCCTCTGGCCCTGCTCAAGCAGTTCCATGTCTTATGCTAGGATGACAGAGATGAGCTGTAGGTGTCCTTGCTGCTAGTTCTGCTCCTGAATTGCTATTTGGGTTTTCTAAATCATTAAAAAGATGTTACCTTGTCTTCGCCTGATGCTCCCTGTACTGCTGGCCCTGTTGCTGCCACTGCTCTGCTGGCTTTTCTCTGGTAGGGTCAGACTGTGTGCTGATGGTGAGGTCTTTGCTTGTGCTGTGGTCACCCTCAGCTCCTGGCTTCCTTGTTCTGAGAGAGAGCAGCAAGAGCTGGATGAGGCTGGTTGGGGCCACTAAGGCCTTGTGAACTCAAGACTCTGATATCGTTTTACTCTACAGCATCTTTCCTAAGATAAAGTGCTACTCTCCCGTGACCGTTCTGCTGTCAGCACCATTTGCTTTAATCAAAAAATAAATACATTTCAGTGTGGCTCATTATGCTAAATGAAAGCAACAGGGGGCTAATGAGCATTGTGAATGAGCCTTTAACATGGCAATCAGAGGTATCCTCAAGATAGCTACAGCTTTTCTGCATCTTCCTTGGAATGCTCAGTAGCATGTACAGATGTGATCTCATCTATTAAATTTAATTCAGGGAATAAATAGATTTAGATGTCTAACTTTATACATAGTTTCCTTTTTGCAGAACTGTGCATTGCGTTACACTTGTAGTTAAGAAAGAGATGTGCTCAGTAAGTTTGTGCAGCTGCTAAGGGGTTCTTAGCCTTCAGTGTTAGCAGATTTAATAGTTGGATTTTTTTGGAAACTAAAATGTTATCTCTCTCCCTGACCTGGGGTTTTAATCCCAGAGGTAAAATTTACCTGAAAGAGTAAATGTACTGGTGACTTAATCTTTGAAATCGATTGAATGTGATTTAGCACTGAACAGTGTTTTTGTTTTTCGGAAAGGGTCTTCACCTCCAGCCTCAACTCCTGCCTGATTTCCTGTCCCTTGGCTCTCAGGAAAACATTCCACAGGGAGCTGACCTGCTTTTGCTCAAGGGAGCATTTTTCCTCAGTCCTCATAAGTAGTAAGATCAGTCTGAAACAGCATCAGAAAGATGTGTGCTTAGAGAAGGGGTAATAGAGAGGAGTGGAAACCTACCTGCATTCAGTGGTATTGACAATGGAGCTTTCAATAGGCCAAGGGAAGGAGGGTAGGCAAAAAAAAACCTATTCAATGTCTTTAAACATTTGCTACAGTGAAGATTTTGTAAAGACTCAATTCTCTGAACATTAATATAATCACCTGGAGAGAAAGCTTTAGAGATAAACTGCTAAACACTGCCTTGCAGTGGGGGAAAGAGAAAAGATGAGCAGCTCCCCAAGGTGCTAATGCTGGTCAGTAGCAAAGTGAGGAAAGAGACCAGGAGGATACAGATCCTAACTTTGATTTCAGTCTCACTTTCAAGGTTTTCCTTGAGTGGTAATCTCAGCTCCTGTGACAGGCTCATCTATTTAGGCCAAATAACTTTTTTCTGTCTGACTTTGCAGAATCAGCTAAGAGCCAGCAGACAGCAGTTTCTGTTGGAGTCTGCAGCATTTCTGGGATTTTTTTGGGGATGGGAAACAGTGTACATAGCCAGAATCATTAAAGCTCTCTAAACAAAACAGAGAATGCTGAGTTCAAACTATATTTGTCTATTTTCCTTCTGTATCTCCTCTTCACTAATCTCTGTGGTATCGGTGGAAGGATGGCAAAACCACACAAGCTCACCTGCTGATAGAAATGTATGCAACCTTCTCCTGCCTTCAGTCATTCGATAGTAGGCTTGTATCCCACACATTTGCCCTGACATGTCTCCAGGTGATGCTCTGACCAGAAGCGAATTGTGTCCCTCAGTGAGGCCCAGTGCTGAGGGGGCTGTCAGACCATTGCTCCTGTGCTGCCATTACAGGACCCACTGCAGCATCAACCCCATCAGGCCACAGTTGTCTGAAACATCAGCCTTTCCTCTAAAGCCCAACTGACTGCCCATCTGATACTCTCCATTTGTGCCGTTACTCCCACAGCGGAGGCTTGGGCCAGACTGGGCAATCCTGTGCCTTGCCCAGGGAGTTATCAAGACAAGGGAGCTGTGGCCACGCCACAGGCGACGGCAGGCAGTGAACACACCCGGCCCCAGCTAAAATAACATGCCACAGGCAAAGCTTTCTGAATCCCCTTTTCAAACAGGAGTGTTTTGGGTTTTTTTTTTCGGCACTCATGGCTACATCTCTGAGATGGCTGAACGCTGCAGGTGACCGGGCTCGCTACATAGAGCTGGCGCCGTCCCTCCCGGCCCGGCTGCCCCGCGGCACCTTGACCACCGCTGGCCCTCTCGGCCCGCTCTCCTGGGCGGGGACAACGGATCCGAGCGAGTCCGGAGGCGCGGAGAGGGGCAAGGGGCGGGCACCTCCGGCCCCCACAGGCCGGCGGCCATTTTGGGCAGCGCGGCGGGAGCGGGCGGTGAGCGGCGCCCTCTGGCGGGTCCCCGCCCGCAGAGCGGCTGGGAGGGGGCCGTCGCCCGCCATGAAGTCCGTTTTCGTCACCGTGGGCACCACCAGCTTCGACGACCTGATCGCGACCGTCTGCTCCCCGGCGACCCTCGAGGTGAGGCGGCGGAGCGCCCGGCTGGGCGGGCGGCGCTCCCGGGCCTTCCCTCCGCGGCGCCTCAGTCGGGCGCGTGCGCGCTGGGCGCTGTCCCGCCTTCTTCCCGCCGCCGGGGCGCCTGGGGGAGCGGGAGGCGGTGGGTGCCGGGCCCGGCTGTGCTGAGAAGTGGCCTAGGAGGGTGGCGGGGAGGAGAGGGTGGTGAGGGACCGTCTGCGGCGGGAAACGGGGTGGCAGCATCCCCACAGGGCCGGGGGCTTCCCGCTCCCCGAGCTGGGTACCCGCACCCGCTCCCCGTCACCCTCCTCCCGCCGCAGGTGCTGCGGAGCCGCGGCTACGGGCAGCTGGTGCTGCAGGTCGGGCGGGGCGAGCTGAAGCCGGCGCTGAGCAGCAGCCCAGGCCTGGCGGTGGAAATTTTCCGCTTCAAGGACTCGCTGGCCGAGGACCTGCGAAGGGCGGACCTGGTCATCAGCCACGCAGGTAGAGCTCCCGGTTGTCTGCCGAGCCTGTTCCGGAGACGGGAATGGAAGGTGGTTGTGTGAAGCGTGTCACTCTAGGACTCGGGGGTGGGCTGGCAGCGAGTGTTCGGGTCTGCAGCTAGAGCTGAGTGGCTAAATGTTCCCCTTCGGGAGTCTCCTGCCTCGCAGGAGCAAGTAGGATGGTATTTCACCTGTCAGGGCAAAAACTCATTGTGTTTTCTGTTTCTCTTGTAGGTGCAGGTAGCTGCCTGGAGACTCTGGAAAAAGGAAAACCACTAGTAGTAGTAATAAATGAAAAGTTAATGAACAACCATCAGCTTGAACTGGCAAAACGGCTCCACAGAGATGGGCATGTCGTCTGTTGTAACTGCAGGTACAGAGCTGCTGTGGCTGTCCTGACTGAACAGCCAGTGTTCAGCGCCATCACCCAGTGTGTTATTACAGTGTTGAGAGCACAACGAGGGAATTCACATCCTTCTCTGTAACAACCATTTGTTTGCCAAGTAGATTTTCCACAGTGGATAGATTAACATTAGGTGCTACTTTACCAAACTTATCAAGCCTATTGACCATGATTCATTTTAACTTTTTTTTAATTTAGAACAAAGTCTAGGAATAATGCATCCCAGACCATCAGTTTGTAACCATGAGCCTTCAGGAGTAAATTGCTCCTTGCAGACTTGGGGACGCCATTTCATCATTTTACTATGTGGATTTGCCTTGTAAAGGGCACTGAAGTTGACTGCATAGACCTCCTGACATAATAAAATTGAAAGTATCTGGAGTGTTTAGAACAAAACATAAGAATGATTTTACAGGTAGGGAACAGGAGTAGCTCAGTATCCTGTTTGCAGTGGCCATGTACAGATGCCCAGACAAAAGCAGAAACGGGGCACGAATGTACGGTACTTCCTCGTGTTACTTTCCCTCTAATGCTCTTAAGTGTTTGGATTCAGAGGCATTCCTAAATCAGATGCTGTCTGGTTAGGAACTTTAAATACTAATGTCTTTTAAGTACTTATTCAGGCTGCCTTTTAACCAAACCTCCTCTGATAAGGAGTCTCAGAGTTCTATTTCCTGTCAGTTTTGTGTGGGGGGGAATCCTAACATACTAAGCCAAGCCACCCAACAAACACACATGCAGGCCAAATAAACTACAACCACCAAAAAACCCATCTTTTGTTTGTGGTCATACAGACTCCTGTTAGTTTCATTTGCTCACTTACTTTGACCATATCTTACTGTATTATTCTCTTTATTATTGATTGCACTCTCTAAATAACAGATGACTGCTCAGTCGAAGGCAGAGGAAATGCAGCTCCCATTATTTAGTCTGCATTTTGTTCCTTTGCTCTGCAAATGGGATTTTGCATGTTTCAGAAGAGCCTTCTGAAAAGACCAGGGCTGGGCCTGTCATTCATTTGTGTTGGATAAGTTTCTTAACTTATTATCTCAGTGCTTTTGACAACTTTGGAGACAGGAAGGAATTTTTCTTTTTTTTTTTTTTTTTTTTTTTTCTTTTTTTTCCTTCTTTTTGGGGAAAGGAAGGATTTTTTTTTTTTTTTTTTTTTTTTGTTGAGCCTTATTTGCCATCCGATAATAGCAGGGAACAGGTTGATTTAGCTGTTCTTTCTGGCTCTATGCCACATGTTCAGTGATGAATTTCCTGGTATAGCTTCTGATGAAGATCCTCAGATCTTGTTCAGTCTCCCAGCACTGTGACTGCAGAAGATGAAAAAGTTAAGAGTTGAGGTTGTCTGTCAAAGCCAGGGCATTACAGACAAGTGTCTTCTCAGCAAGGCCGCCTGAGCTAGTGATGGTCGGGGCTCACTGGTTTGTGGGGTCTCTTCTTCCTTCATGTGTCCATATTTTTGTTACCATGCTATGTATGAATAGAAGAAAAAATGAAGGGGGGGGGGGAAGTTTCCCTTTGGGATGGATTTTAATGTTTGGATTTGGTCTGTTTTTACAGCACTCTCGTGGAAACGCTGCAGTCAATGGACTTGTCAACTTTGAAACCTTTTCCTCCTGGACAGCCAGAGAAGTTTGCTTTATTCTTGGATAAAGTTGTTGGGTTTCAGTGAACAATACAGTGGAATAAAAATGCCAGAATAAAACCTTTCTCCTTTCCTAGTGAGGCCTTCCCTACTTAAAGAGCTCACCAACTGGGAGAAACCCTCAAAGAAAATGCCTGTTTAATATTAAGAAACTATTTAGTGCCAGTTTAAGGTTCTCTCACGCTTAAAAGAGCACAGTGCCTAGAAGGGAGTGGGGGGAGCATGGACTGTGTAGATTCTTGGACAGACAGATATTTACACCACAAAATCTGTGCTGATTTGGTAATTGCAGTGAGGAGGACAAGCTGAATTAACAGGGGTGGCATACACATATCGTGCTCTGACTCTATTTGCCTGGTGGAACTAAGTTGTCCTTGTTGATGTTCCTCCAATGTTCTGCGAAGAAGCAGATGCCTTCAGCTCTCATTTCATGTGTCCACAGAAGCACTGAAAAGAGAATTTAAATAGATTTAAACCTTTTTAAAGGAAAATGATCATGTGGTGAAGCTGGGAAAAGTGAAAAGCTACAAACCTGCTGCCAAAACCGCCCACTGGGTAATTTGCTCCCAATGTAAAATAAACCTACGGGAGAGGAACTGGGATAACAATACAATCACTCCACTTGTGGTGTTGCTGTCCCTTAGTTTGGGCTGCTGTGAAGTGTGGTGTTTCCCATCAGGTGCTGGTTGCAGCTCCCCTTTCAAAGGGCTGAAATTGTCAAATGTGCTGAAATTGTCAAATGTGCTGATGTCCCATCAATTTAAGTAAATATTTTGAAAAACAAAGTGGGTTTATATTTAAAGATTCATACAGGCTGTTTGTTTGGTCCGTAACACCCTACAGCTGTGTCAGTGCACCATCCTCGGTGCTAACTGCCCTCCCTGCAAGCACTTTGTTTGTTTGGGGTTTTTCTATTGCTGTTGTTTAAAACAAGACAAACTCCTGAATCAGTGCATCTGATGCCTGTGTGCCATTTTTACCAGCCAGCTAAATGCTCCTGGAGGCACTCTAATCAGATCAAGCACAAGGGGGATTTTTGTTGATGGCTGAAGTTTCCCCCCCAATACTTTATGAGGAGCAATTAATATTTGCACCTAACGATTTGCTAGAGCAGTTGTTGCTTCAAGCTCATCTCCACGTGGGGATGTCACGGGAAATTTTAAGTAGCCGTTTGACTGAGTTTCCTCGTTCTTTGCGGGCACCCCGCACGACGAAGCTGCGAGTCGGGTGAGGGAGGGACTCCCTCCTCTCCCCGGGGCCGGGCCGGGGGGGGATAGGATCTACGCTGCTAACCGTAGCTTAACGCACACACACCCAGAGCTCCGGGGGCGGGGGCTGGAGGAAAACACCCCCGCCGCGCTCGGACCGCCCTGGCAGTCATTGACCGCGAGAACGGGACAAGGTATTTGGGGCTCTTCGCGGGCGTCGTGAAGCGGCTGCTGCGGGGAGGCAGCTCCGGCGGGCAGCCCGCGGGCTCAGCGGGAGGGCAGCGCTCGCAGGCCGAGGGAACCGGGCTGGGCTGCGCTGGGTGCGGGAAGGGAGGGGAAGGGAAGGGAGGGGAAGGGAAGGGAAGGGAAGGGAAGGGAAGGGAAGGGGGATGCCGGGGGTCGGGCCGGGCCGCCCGGCGCAGGTGCTGGCATTGGGCGCGGCCTCTCATTAGCAGCGGCCACGCGCTCAGCTGCCACGCGGAGCCGCCGTTTCCCGCCTTTGCCGCCTCAGGCGTCGCCGCGCGGGGAGGATGCAGAAGGGCTGGAAGAAGTACTTCGGGCAGAAGTCCTTCAGCGAGGTGGCCATGGACGAGTACCTGGGCAGCCTGGGGCTGTACCGTAAGATGACGGCTAAAGACGCCTCTTGCCTCTTCCGAGCCGTCTCGGAGCAGGTGGGTTCCAGGGGCGACCCAGGCGCCTCAGGCGCTTGCCGGAGCTGGCGGTGGCCGCTCCGGGCCCGTGGCTGGGGGTTGCTCCGGGAGACGCCTCGTGTGGTGGGTGGAGAGGGGTGCGAGAAGCCCCTGAGCCACTGGGCAGGCAGGCGCTGGGTTACTTGGGCTTTCTTCAGCTCCTCCTGGAGCCTGTGACCCTCTGTAGTATCTCCTCTCCCTATTTTGTCGTCTGAGGTGGTCTTAGTCTATAAACTGAAGGGTAAAGTAAGCCTAAAGCGAAGCATAAACTAAACCCCGTGATTTTTCTCCTTCGTTCTTTCATACCCTTTACTTTTTCAGCTGTTTTCATCTCAAATTCATCACACGGAAGTTAGAAAAGCTTGTGTCTCGTTTATGAGGCAGCACCAGTATAAGTTCGAATCTGTAAGTATTGTGTGTGTGTGAGGCAATAACGTGGGATGGGGCGAGTGGTTTAGCCATAAACATACGTGTTGAAACCGTGTCATGCTTTGCCATGCGTGTAAGAAAAGATGGGATTGCTTGCTTCTCTTTGAGTTGTGCTCACACAAGTTTTATTGGTCTTTATATTTCTGAAGTTCCTGATACCAAGCCAGTTACTAATACCCAGGTAACCAGTAGGGTGACAGCTCCTTGTGTAGTATATTCTCTGTGGAGCAACTATTGCAGAATTGTAGTAGGTAGGAAATATGAAGAAGTATGAGAAATGAATATTAAAAGGTGGTAGAAAACTCCAGAGTGTGTTTAAATGTTGCATAAAGCCTTGTTCTTGGGAGGCTTCTTTGGTCGGTTGATTTTGTGTGCATTGGTGTGTGGTGTGTGTTCCCCCCCATCTCCAATCACTATTAAGTGCTTAATGTAACCTAAGAGGGCTGTGAGTCACTATTAATCAGACTGATGCTCCTACTTTTTTTAGCATCTCTTGGTGTACCCCAAATCATTCCCATGCTCTGAGACAGGGAACAGCTGAATTCCTACTTCCAGTCAGACCATAGCCCTTTAAAACCCCAAAATTATATGAATTTGCAGACTAGTCCCAAATTTGGTGTCTGTTCCCCCTTCCCTGTCCTCCTCCTGTACAACAGTTAGTAAGGTCTGGTGTAGTGTTCAGGTTAAACTTTGCTTTCCAACTGGCTGAGCTTTTGTATTTTTTTTTCTTTGTTTTGTTGAAAGTATGTAGAAGGATCATTTGAGAAATACCTTGAACGACTAGGAGATCCAAAGGTAAGACTGGTCTAACATTTGTCAAGAGATTAAAATTTGAGAACTAGAACAGAAAAACAGGTTATGGTTTAAAACATGGTACTTTGGGGTTTAGTGGTTTGGTTATTTTTCAGATAGGCCCAAATCTGAGGGTTTCATTTGCATGTGTAGTATTATGGGTTTGTACTGAATGTTCATATGTATAAATAGTGTAAGTTTTAGTAGGGAATTTGTATTGGTGCAGAAGCACAATCTGCACAGACTGGAAAGTAAAGCTGAGGCCTCTCTTGGGCTTCACTCATAATTGCAATTCTTCTTTAGGAAGGAAAAAGCAGAATAACTGGAGTGTGCCTCACATCAGATGTTTATCACACTTTGCAAGCCCCTTGTTTCTTTTACCTTCAGGTTCAAATACTGGTGTTCAAACTTTAATCAATAAGTGTGGTGAATGCAGCAGTCTGAAGCAAATGTAATTGTTTTAAGTTAAGAAAAAAAAGTATCTTGAGTGATATGTAAGTTATTGCCAGAACTAGCTCCATTTTATTCAGCTTGGTAATCACACACATGCTGTGTTGCAGACTTCTCCCTCTCCCCCCAGAAAATCTAATATCTCAACTCTCAATGCACTGATTGTTTGTTTTAACAAACTGATGTGTTTGGTTACGTATTTTAATACTACAGAGGGATAGAATAGAGTTCTCAGTGTTGAAGAGGGCTCTGCTGTCTCATGTAATCTCATAATCTTGCATAGGAAAGCGCTGGCCAACTGGAAATGAGTGCTTTGTCCATGATGTACAAGTAAGTCTCTTTCTCACAAGTTTTTCTTCGTTTTGGACTTGATGGTGTGGCTTCTGGCCCTAGAACCTTTAATTTGTTTGTTGCTGAGGTACTAATGCGTGAAACATGGTAAGAAATGCTGCCCTAGCAGAGTGACTTAAACTAGCATGTTGCTGAGTGCCACCCCAGCTTCTCTTCTCACAGTGTGGATTATGGGGAGGGTCAGTTTCCAGAGATGTTTGTTATCTTTTTGCTAATGTTAAACTCCAAAGTCAAGTGTTTCCTTCTAGTGGCTGAAGGACAGAAAGTGAGGGGGCGAAGAGTTGTGTGAGGGGGAGCACTGTGTGGTTGTTACAGGTATGACTAAAGCTCGTGCAGGTGTTCTTGAAAGCTCCACTAATGATGAGTACTTGCCCTGCGTGGTGTGTAAATGCTGGTATTTGTTTCAAAGGTCACCTCAGTGTGCACAGGTGCTGCTCTTTTGCTAAAAATGCTGCTCTCCTGCAACCAGCAGTTTGACTCTCTGGGAATAGAAGGAAGAACCCTCCCTTTGCATGCTCGTTCTGTTGCACTGCTAAAGGAACAAGCTGAAGTTTTGCAAGAGTTTCCAGCTCCCTGTACTGAGGCTCTAATCCTTTTGCAGGGTGACTAAATCAGACTTAAATTGTCTCAGTGGCTGAGCACCCTGCTGAAAGCATTCACTATTTGACCTAATCTGTGACTAAGTATAGTGGTCTTTAACAGGTAATTATTTATTATATTTTTTCCTCTAAGATGGATGATGTTTGCTCATCTAGCTACTGCTGTATGGTAGCATCTATTTATCAGGAAAAGTATTCTGATTGTTCTTTCTATAAACCACCAGTGGATTCTCAAAACAGCTCCCTGTGATCTCCTTCATAGCATGGTTCTGCTAAAAGTGTGCTCTTTCAAGTCTGTTTTTCCCTCTGCTTACCCAGGCAAGACTTTATTCTGTACCGGTACCCTGGAAAACCACCCACTTACGCTACAGACAATGGCTTTGAAGACAAGGTGAGCTGAAGTGAAGCAGCTGACTACCCCTGAAACCTAGTTACCTCCAGTCCTGCTTTATGTGTAAAAACTCACCACTGGTGTTGAACTCTTGTAAGTCGAGTGCTCTTGCATACCTGAGCAAAACCCCAGAGCTGACTTCAGCTCATGGAAAAAGCATGGTATTTGGACAACAGTTGACTTCATGTGACTAGCTTTGCTTTCTACCCGAGGCATGCATTGGGTGCTATTCCCCTCCCAGTCTTTGTTCCTCCAGCTCATTATTGGAACAAGTTTAGTTTTGGTGGAAGAGGTAACATCACAATTCCAAAATATTTTTTCTTGTTTCTGTAATCTCTTGGGGTAAAAACACTTCCAAGTGGGAATTTGACTGTTCTTACAGGGTAAAATGAAATATAGGGGTTGTGTAGCAGAACAAGATCTTGGTGAAGAGAAGGTGTTCTCCCCTACCCTCGGTGCATCTCTTCCTGAAGTCAGATGAGGTGTGCAGTTTTCCTGAAAAGGGGAAGTTAATGGGAATGCACTAACAAAATGATTTATTTCTATGGCATGCAAACTGAGCCCAGTTAAGAATGGGAGCTAATGGAACAGCTTATCTACACAGAGATTGCTTCTGGGGGCAAAAGGAGGAGCATAACGGAGAAATAATCAGTATTACCTCCTATCTGATCCCTCTTGGGTTTTTTTTCTGCAGTCATGTAGCTGTGCCCACACAATTACATGGCTAGCTTGGGCATGGTGCCAGTGAAGCTGCTGTGGTATGGATTTCAGTGCGGACTATTATATTTGCCAAAGTGGCTAGTCTGCTCTGAAATCTCTGCTGCTGCAGCTGCTGTTCTCTGCTGGTTGGTATCACTGGCTTTGTTTACATCTGCTTCTTTCTTTTTCTATGTAGTTTCCTGTATAGCTTAATCTAATTCCAAAATGATCTAATTTTAAAAGTGAAGCAGTATGGTCTGAAAGCGTGTTTGTCCTCGAAGGCTGCACCACCAAAGCTCTCATTAAGTGCTGGCAGCTGTCTGTCATTAGACTGCATCTACAGGCAGTGTCTCTTCCGGGTGTTGCTCGTTCTCACCCTGAGATCAGTGCTTCTGTTGGCAGAAGACACAGTGCATGCTGAATTAAGAGCCCTGGCATCCAGGTTCCTGGTGGTTCCACTGGGAAGCATCCTTGCTGGCAAGGTGCTGGCAGCTGCTGAAGGGCTTCTTCCTGCTGTGCTTGGCTGTGGTCACGTTCCAGGATGGCGTTTGATGGGATTTGATGGGACGTGTTTTCTTAGGGTATCAATGTGTATGTTGCAGAAAACACACATCTTTCCAAAAGGAACCATAATATTGCTTATTAAAAGCAAACATTTAATGTTTAATGCATCACAATGTACAAATTGATAGTTTTCTTTGTATAAAAGACAAACTTATTTATAAACTTTACCTAGGATTCAATTTTAAGCTGATTCCACAGCTTTTTTTTTATATTTCTGTTGAGTATTTATTGTTTTCTTCATGTGTTTGTGCCAGCTGTAGAATGAATGAGTAGTGTCATCTTAAGCTAGGATATCAAATAGAATGAGTTAGGTTTTACATCATTCCAGCCTTAAAGACTTTTTTTTCCCCCCCTTTTTTTTTTCTTTCCCCTCCCCAGATTTTACTGTGTTGTTCTGGCAACGGGCATTATGACTCTGTGTATACAAAGCAATTCCAGGAAAATGCTGCTATTTGTCAGGGTAAACTTGAAATAATTTTTCTATAAAAGACATTCCTATATTTTCATGTGTTTACAAGAAGTGTTTGTTTTGGTTTTCAGGGTTGGGGTGGAGGGAGATGGAAGCTCATTTGTTTTATATTAATATATATACACTCATTTTATTTAAGTGGGGTTTTTGGACTAAATGATTTCCAGAGGTCCCTTCTTCCCACCTGAATTATTTTATGATCCTCCCCTTAATTGAGTATCTGAAGATATGCTTACCTTGAAAACTGCAGCAGTTCTTATAGATCTGGTGTTATCTTAATTTGGTTTGAGCTTTGTGTTGATTTGTTCAGCTGCATTATATGAGATCCTGTACAAAGATGTATTTGGCATGGATGAGGAAGAATTAAGATCTGCAGTAGAGGTGTTTCGAAGTGGATCCAAGAAGAACAGAAACAGTGGCTCTGTAGGAATTGAGGATGCAAACTTTGATTGTCTTCATGAAAAAATATCCAGAATTCCGTCAGAAAAGAGGTAGTATTTTGGGAAGGGGATGTGGTACAAGGGAAGCAAAAAAAAAAAAAAAACCCAAGCCCTTAATATTAACTCTTCCTATCTCGTGACACACACAAAGCTGAAATGTATTGTAGAAGAGGGTGTGCTTTCTTTGGAGCTGGGAAGCACCATGTAATTGAACATCTCTGCTGCTGGCTATGCTATACTTGTGTCTTACTCTGTAAAATAACTTATTTGTAAGAAAAATTGTTCCTTAAGTCATGAGAATAATTTTTTTTTAGTGAGAAACTTTCTACTCTTCTAAACCTCTACAGCTCTGCAGAGTCTATAATGTATTGAGGAAATGAGTGCCACGTTATTTTGTTGTTTATCCTTTTTCAGTGGAATTGTACCCCAAATAGACAATTCCATGGTGGCATTATGAAGTCCATTGGATCACTGGTGGTGAGGGGAACAGACAGAATGTGCCTATAGATACCCTCATATATCTTGTGTTGTTCAAGTCACTAGAAAGGCTTGAAGGGGGTGCCTGTGACCATTACAGAATGCTCCTAGATTACATTGGTTTGACAGGGCGCAGAACAGGGTGTCATCTTGTACTTGATAGCACGAGATAAATCAGTCAGTGGGATCTTCATCCTTTCCTAATGGAAGCAGTAGCCCTCATTAGGGTGGTGCTGGAACAAGGTCATACTCTTGGAACTAGGAAAAGCGTTGTCCTGTGCTACATCACAGCCATGTCTGGTGTTTAAGGCAAAATGTACCACTTGATGGCACCATGGTGCTTTTTCAGATAGTACAAACAGTTCGTTTTTAATCCTGGCTAGAAATGGTGCATTTTATCATTTTGTCATCTTATTTTCAATTACTTAGAGTGGACAACTGGGAAGGCAATGATACTGACAATCCACAGGAAGATAAGTTCAGACAAGGCATTGAAGAAGAAAAGGTTTGTCAGTTAGGGAAGAATTCCTTATGGTGGGTTGTGTTGTTCTTGTTGTATGATGTTACCCTTGTCAGGGCTGAACTCTCTTTTCCACTTATTAAAAATGACTTTTGGAAAGTGGGTGGCTTATTTCTTCCATCTGCTTGTCTTTTGGTTTTGCCCTTGAGTTTCTATTACATTGGATAAGCCTTTTTCCTTTCTGAGATTTTTTTCTTGTTCTTTTCTAACATTTTTTTTTTTAATTCCCCCAAAGATGGAGCTTAGCAGATGTTTCCTGGTCTGCTGTTTATTTTTCCCAGAAATTATTTAAATCAATTCAGTTGTGTTTTGAACACAGTATAAATCACTTCAGAACAGTTCTAGAAACTATATAGAAACCTGCTTTCAGATACAATAGCTGAAATGCCCACCAACTTTTGGAGCTTCATTGGTCTGGTTAGCTTCCTTCAATTCCTTTTGAGTAAAGAACGTGCCAAATATTACTCTTGAGCCTGTCTCTAATCTTTCCAGAGTCTGTTTGCTCAGCTCCTGAACACCTAAATGTGTTTTTATGTTCTTGAGCTTCAGTTTTTAGGCAAATACAGTGGAAGTTAAAATTTTGGAAAATAACCTGTACATCTCAAAATGGTCCTCAGGTGTTGGCAGGATAGAGACTATGCTGAAAACATTACATGCACTTGTTAATGCTTCATTTCAACTCTGGTTTTAGCCTCTGGAAAATCCATCAAAGATGCCTGTTCCTTATAAAGTGCTGAAAGCACTGGACCCTGAGATCTATCGAAATGTGGAGTTTGATGTTTGGCTGGACAGCAGAAAAGGTATCTTTAAAATGGGAAAAATGAACAACTTTCTGTACTAGGCTCGGTGTTAAATTCGTGCATCTAAGGTCTATGTCATGTGTTCTTCACAGCTGAACTGTGAAGATTACTGCTGGTGAACCCAGCAGATACTTGTAGGTAAAACATCTTGGTTTCTTGGCTTTGTTCCAAAGTATGGAATACACTGTTTCTGACACTGTACAGGGGTGCTAAGGTTGCTAGAAAATCTATCCTCTGCTACTTATTGACTGTACTACAGGAAAGATGGGGACTTGAAGCAGAGTACAGAATTCTATGTAACCATTCTGTTGTACTGGAAATCATTCAAATTTGGGAGATTGTGGCTTTGTTTTTTTGGTTTTTTTTTTTTGTTTGGGGTTTTTTTTCTGTTGCAGCATATGTGCAAGGACTTTCCTTTTTAAAGCATGATTTTGGCTTCAGAATTGTATAATAATCTCAAATTTAGTATTGAGATCTGTGAAGTGAGATGAGTTTTTCTCTCTTGCTTCCCATCCACCTGGGCTTGAACAGGAAGAGAGATTTCATGGTGTTGGTGGCTGGAGATAGGTTGCTGCTTCTTGGCGTATGCTATGGCTGATCTGTAGAGCAAGAAGTTACCAAGAAGGTTAAGTTCTGAAGTGATGGTTGATGTCTGACCCAAAGTACTTCACATACTGAAGAACTCCAGCATTTTGCAACTGCATAAGCAGTAATGAGGGTCATTAAAATTCTTGGAACCGAATATAGTAACTAATTATCTATGTAGAGTACTGACGTGCAGAGAATCCACGCAAGGACTGGAGAAAAACCTCCTGAAACCTAGCAGCAAGGAGACTTTAAGCAATGTTAGTTTTTCCTGGATAATGTCTCATTTTTGCCAAGTGCCACCAGTACTCTGGGAAGACAAGACACGTCCAACATTCTTAATTCTAGGATTGATATTAAATGCAGGATTAACTCGGTACCATCACAAAAGACATGGTAGTATTGAAGTGGTAGTGCTACTTACTGCCTTATCTGGATATTATTGATCTCCTGTGACTTCACCTGGTTATGGTCTGTTAAAAAAAAATCTACAGTTACTTCACTGTTACTGTGGGCAATGTTCAGATGTACTTAGGAAATATTTAATTCAATTGGCCTATAATTTGTAGTTGGATGCTGTCATGAAGTACTCATAGGGTTACTTGAAGAAAGAACAGTAGTTTAAAGGCTTCTTCCTTTTTATTTATTCATTTATTTTTAGAGCTTCAAAAAACTGACTACATGGTGTTTGCTGGGAGACAGTACTATTTAGGAGACAAGTGTCAGGTTAGTACTCAAATGGAGACTCAGTTATGATAAACTATTAAATCTGCTTTAAATGGAGTATGGTAAGGCATAAAACTATTTGACTTCATAGAGTTTTCCAAGGCTTTTCTCATTCTTTTCCTTGTAACTATTAACCTGACTTTTTTTACCGAATTTCTTTCTAAAATCTACATTTAAACATTGGGTATTGTGAAGGAAAAGGTGCTTGAAAATTCATTGTGAACCAGTGATACATATTCTATGAGTGGAAGTTCCAGATGGAGAGCTCAAAATGCACAAGGTGTGCATCTGAGGTAGTTCTCTGTCAGCTTTTTCACTGGGGGTCAGCACCAAGCCTGTGCAGTCTTCTCAACAGTAACATAGCAAGTATTTTTATAAAATAGATAAAAAGGGAAGAGTAGCATGATCTGGCCAGGAGATGCTGAAAGGAAGGTCAGCTTTCTTTGTATTCCAGTGTTGTATGTAGCGAGGGCTTTTTTTTTAATATCACTGTTTGAGGTAGTGCTGCTGATTCACTCAGCGACTTGTTTCTAGCTGAGCAGAGCTTTCCAATTTCCTGTTTTATCTTCTGTTCTCCTCGAGTTCTTAAATAGCGGTCTTCCTTGGTACTTATCTGCTTGGCACAGTGTGGGGGGGGGGGAAGTTGGAAAGCAGGTTTCTTTTTACCTCTCGGTCACTCACAAGACAGATTTTATTTTTTTTACGTTTTTGTAAGGTGTTTGTTTTTTCCTTCCTCCCTGAAGTTACTATATATTTTGCCTGCTACTTTGAAGAAATATTTGAGACTCCTGGGCCAGCTTAGTAACACAGCAAAGGCTACTTCTAGCTGATCCTATTTGTGATTTATAAACAGTATTCTGAATCCCCTGGTAGAGTTTGGCTTTTTTTTTTTTTTTTTTTTCAGAGCTTCACTTTTCTTTCTCCAGGTACGTCTGGAGCCTGGAGGTAAGTATTACAATGCTCATATCCAGGAAGTTGGACAGGATGGCAACACGTTGACTGTATTCGTTGAGGAGCTGGCAGAAAAGTAAGCAGTCTGGTGAAAACTTCGTATTTGAACTCTTTCTGCTAGAGTTTGTTTATTCACAGATGCTTAAAATAGGATTGTTAAGATGCTTTGAAAAGAAGCAAGAACATAGGCTTTTCAATGCAAAGTGAGACTTTGCTTCCTTTTTGGCTATCACTCCACAAATAGAATACTGCAGAATTTTTTTTTTTCCTCCTGGATTTCTAATGCTCAGAATCATTATTATACTGCTTTCCGTGAAATCTCCTGGCTCTTTCTTCTCTGGAATATATGAGAGATCTTTGCAGTTTAGCCTTAATTCATGGATACCAAATTACCCTCTGCCATTGGTTTCTCTGGAGTTTTTATATGGTACCCAAACAACTAAATAATTGTCACTTCTGGTGAGTCTGATCGCTGTTTTCCACGGTGCTGTTCAAAGCATTCACCCTTCTCCAAGCCTGAAATTCATCTTGATGACACATTACAAAAGTTCTGCGTAGTCAGATGCTTTCAGGTGTACCTCTGAAGGCACACGAACGCAGGGAAGAAAGACTTGACCTGGGAAATCAATACTGCTGAGGCTAATTCCTAGCTTGCCTTTTTTAATAAACAAGTATCAGTAATGTGTGTCAGAGAAACAGATTTATTTCCACAAGCTCCCTACACTTCAAGTTTTTGGGGTTTGTCTGTTTCCTTCTTAGTGTTGCTTCAGCTTACGTTGATGTGCAGTTATGCAGAGTGTATCCTTGTGGCACCGCTAACATCAGTGTTCTTTGTGTAGGCATATAGTGCCTTTGGCAAACTTAAAACCAGTGACACAAGTGGCACCTGTCCTTGCTTGGAATGTGGTTCCCAGCCGAAAAGGAGGAACCTTTCAGAAAATAGCAGGTGGATACTTCTCCGGAATAGGTTTGTATAAGGTTTCCACAAGCATTCCTTCCTTCGGGGCTGGGTGGGATGGGGGAGACACTCCTGACAGTTTTAACAATAGCAGTCTTTGGATATTGGAAGTGATTTAATCTAGTCTGTGATATAAAACTTGGTCACTGCAGGGTTTGATGTAAAGAGATTTGTTAAATTTGGAGAATAACTTTTTTTTTAATAAAAGCATCCTTCGTAGAGATATTTTAACGCCGAGAGCACTGGTTTGATACTGAAGTTGGGAAGGTATTCTGTTCACATGTGAGGTGCTTGTATTCTGCTCATAATTTGGAATGCTTGAGTCTTCAAAATAAGAGTATCAAGTTCATGTATTTGCAATGCAATTTTTCTGCAGTAGGTTGTCGGCTTTTTCTTTTGTGTGTCCAAATGTTGACTCCTCTTCAATGATAAAGAGAACGTACCTCTGGAGTCAGCTGTTTAAGGTGTAAATCTCTTTTCTGTCCTCAACTGACACAGCAGAAATGGATATGAAAACACGGAAGAGAATGCTTAAGAAAGTTCGTGGAAAGGAAGTCTTTATGACTGTGACTTACAGCAGGGGTCAGCCAGTTCTCCCACCCCGGCTACAGCACAGTGTTCCTTCGGGGCGTTCTCCTCCAGTTCACTGCTCACAGGGTGCTGGAAACATGGCACCTTATGAACCTTATCATCCTCAGCATCCTCCTCAGAGACACAGCCGTGGATTCGGGATGCCAAGGTATGAAGCCTCAAACATCTGTCTGAGATCATTTGTTTTTCCTATTCATTCTTGCTGCAGACTAGTTAGGAGGGACTTTGTGCTAGTTAATAGGTAACACGACAAATGAGTTCCATCTGAGAGGCACTTCCTGGTAATTACACCTTTTACCCTTTAAACTTAGGGGATCTGCCTGTTTTATAAACAGGCACAACATGGTTGGCCCTCAAATAACATTCTACCCCAGTCCAGGAAAGAGAGGCTGTCAGAACTATGACAATTTCTGCAGGCCCTGGTAAGTAAGTATAAACCTCTTTACAGAATATTTCTCTTAAAGAGTTGGGGAGGATGGTGGGAGAGAGATGCAGAGGGCTGAGTTAAACTTGGGCAATGAAACCAAGGTGATAGTGGTGATTCTTAACCTCCTTTCTTGTTTTTAAAGTTCGTACAGCCGTAGCCGTCGTCCGATGCACTGTGTGAATAAGGAATGTCAGTATGGGTTTGTACCAGGGAATGGAGAGGAGCCTCAAGGACCAGAAGAAACAGTAACTTTCTATGAAGTTGGAGAGGATGATGCTGCTTTTCCTACGTTACCCGTAAGCTATGAACAAAGGACATGTTAAAACTCCTCAGAGAGGGGTGGGAAAAGCTGTACGAATGCACAGCACTTTACCTAAATCTCCAGCACCCCACCATCCCTTCCTTGGAATAAGCTTTTAGCAGTGAATGTGTTTTTGAGAAGGGAAGGCAGAAATGAGTCTAGATCCTGTGAAACCTACTAAAAATTATTATTTATTTTTTAAATGTTTCCCTTCTTTCTCCCGTCCCTCCCTGGCAGCACTTATTTTCTCTTTAGTATATTTTCATAAAAGTAGAGTCAAATTTCTCCTTTCTGTTGTAGTTTGAAAACAAACCCCCCAAAAAAATCTCTTCCTAACTGTAGCTGTCTGTCTAGCTCTAAATACTGTGGGAGAAAGCTTTTCACTTGTTTGCCACACTGTAATTTATCATTTGTGTAACTAGATTGAGAGAGTGCATAGTGATAGCCTGGATTGTTCCTGTGAATTTGTAGTTGTGATGTTTTGGGCTAGCATGTTGTTCCTGAAACAGTTTCTTCTGCTACAGAAATGAGAGAATTTCAAATCTGTACTTCTCTTAGAACAGTCATTCTGTTGGATTGTAGATAAAGTGGCACAGCATAACCTTAAACTTAAAGACCGTTTTCTGTTATTTGTAGTCTGAACCTAATACAAAGCTGGAAATGCTATCAAAAATACCAATTGATATTTAGGTGTCTGAATAGGAGGGCAGACTTTTTTTATTAAAATAAAACCCCCTGGTAGGTTTGAATTTCTTTTTGCCATGTTGAAGCAGCAAACTTAACAAATGTTAGACTTGCATTGAAATGAGAGAAGGAACCTGCTCAGGGCTGTTTCAGCAGCAGCCATTTTTTTTAATTTGCCCTCATGTGCTAGATCTGTAATCTTTGCTCTGTTTTCCTCAAAGAGTGTCAAGGAACAAAGACAGATTATCCTGCAATTGTTTGGGTTTGTTTTTTTTTTCCCCTGATGTGAAATCAATAGTTTAGTAGCTTTTCCTCCCCATATTTAGACTATGTACCTGCAGTTCCTAATGCATCGTTTTTCATGTTCACGCAGTGACTTTGTTATCGTCAATGCCAAAGCCTTTTCTCTGTCTCTTCCTTGTCTTGTTTAGTAAAGGAATATAACATTTCCTGGGGAAAGATGCATCTTGCAGAAAACTCTGCCATCCTACTAGAGGCCTGGTGGGAGAATCTTCTGACTTGCCACCTCTGCTTCAACCTTGGAAATCTTACAAGCCTCTCTGAGCACTTTATCGGTCTCATAGTCACCATGTCTTCTGAGGAGAATTTTGAGTGTCACCTTAGCCATCACAAAAGAGTGAATCGCCTTTTTTTTACTCAAGCATCTCAGTCCTATATTCCTGCTTCAGAGAAATCTCTATTTTAATTGTGGTGCAGCTAAGGACTGACTTCAGTGCAAAGACAAAGGGCATGCAAAGTGCTAAAGGGGTCCTGTGGGAAACCTTGCTGGTTGCTGCTCTCTGAAAGAGTCAGGCTTGAATGTTGGGTCAAATTAGTGCAGACAGTGGTGTCTGTGCCAGCAGCCACCTGTGAGTTTCACTAGCTGTGACTAAAGAGAACCTTTTTCCAGAGTAATTTGAGTATTTGGATGAATTGATCTGCTGGTGGTGTGGTGGGAGTGCTCCAGGATGAGGGATGGAGGCCTGTGTGTTGGGGGTAGCAGTCTTGGCTGTCATCTGTGATTTCCTCTCTCTTTCCGCTTTGTTTGAGCTTGAGATAAAGCTGGCTAAGTTCTGGGAGGGAGCAACTTGATTGTATAGCATGGGACCTTGGTAGGTCTTCAGAAATCAATTGCCACAGGTATGATAGGCAGAACAAAGGGTAAAGGGGGAAAAAAAATTGTGTCCACAGCTGGTTTCCTGCAATCAAGGTGCATAGGAAAGGACACAAAAATGGTAATTCTAGTTAAGTTTCAGTTGTAGCAAACTTCGTCTGCCAGCCTGTTTGTGCTCTGTGTGTGGAGTATGGAAAGGCTTTAAACTGCTTCTAAATCCATGCTTCTGACTTTGCTTTTTAGAGCCAGGGTAGCCCTCCTTCCATTGTCCATGGTCCAGCAGGATTTTGGGTGGCAAGGGGAGGCCCAAACTCTGTTCCACCTAACAAGCAGACCCCGAATTCCTCGGAGGAGGAGGAAGAAACAAGTGAAAATGGTGAGTACTCAAAGGATTAGTGGTCAGAGAGAAAAGATAGGTTTAGAAGATCTTGTGTGTGTGTTTGGTTGTCAAAGTAGTTCCTAATTTCCTGTTTATTGTGAGCTTTGAACATGAGTGTGAGTGTGTTATTTTTCATCATTGTCCAGTAGAAATATGTCTTTCCTGTTTGTTTGCAATGTCATTGCCCTTGTGATTGCCTGGCTCTGTAGCAAGCCAAGTTGCAGCTTAAAAATGCATGGTATAAATTCAGAATGGCAACTTTGATACCTGGTGGAATAACAAAACGAGCCTATCTGGAGTGTTTCTCTACCTTTTTGCACAAAACAAGAGGATACTGAAAGCAGCTCACTAATAGATGCACTGAAATGTACTTGTGGTAACTACACCTTGAAGCTTTTTGGGTTTTGTTGTTTGGTTTTGTCATTGTTTGGTGTTTTGTTTTCTCCTGAGTCAAAGCTTCCTGTTCTCTCCCTTGTAGGGAAATTTCATGAAGAATATATCTATGCACCTCCAGGTAGGTAAAACTGTAGCCTTTACTGATAGAACACTCAGTGAATGTAACACACCTATGATGAGCTTTTTATAGTTTCTGAAGGATTAGATGTAATGCCACTTTCTTCAATTAATTTTGCCTATGCCCTCCAGATCCCAACTGTGAAACTGCAACAGTATTTAATTCAGCAGAACCTACAGCCAGTTTGGTAAGCTTTAGTCCCTGTCTGTTCAGATTAGGAACCCTTGATGTGTGTGGCATTCTTCATAGAAACTGCCCTTGGATGCAGGCATAACATAGTAGGTCAGAGTCATCTTTTACATATTCACTCTTCTTTTCCTTCCTAAATAGTGAGGTTTTTGTCTGAAGTCTGCAAGTACAGTCTGAATTGTACTAGATACACTAATGACTTTCCACTTTCCCCTCCACAAAGAAAGCATTTATTTGAGTGCTGTTTACTTCTTTTTTTTTCTCTCCAGACAGCATTTGCTTTTAAGATATTCCAGTTAGTCTTGTTCCTACACTGTGGGACTTGAGAAATCTCACCCTTGATAGAACTGACTTTAGAATATTTTTTAAAAGATGAAACTAAATCTTTAGTCACCTACTGGTCTACATTGTTTTTTAAACCTAGTCTTGTATGTGTCAGAATAAAGGTGGTTTTACTGTAGTTACAAATGACCCTCTGGTGTGTGTATAGTCCATAAATTAAAGAAAACAAAAACAGGAGCATGGGGTGTGTGTGTGACTTGTGACTCTGCCTCTTAACTGGACCATACTTTGCTTTGGAATTGCTTCAGGAAGAAGGACCCATCTCTGTGTCACCTCAAGATGGAGTGGCTGCCTACAACTATCCCCAGAAGGTAGTATCTAGTACTTTATTGCAGTAGCCCTGTGGAGAGGTGACCACTGCTTGGTTAGTGTCAGCTTCTGGGGTCCCTCCAGCTGCCCCTTACAGCATCTTGTAACAAAGAATGTCATTCCCTGTAAATATAAGCAAAACAGAAGGGAAAGAAGATGCCTTGCAGGTGTCTGCAACTCTAAACTGGTGTTTTCAAGCCAATCTTTAGAGAATTGAGATAATTAGTCCTAGATGTAAAGGCAGCATCCAAAATGCATTTATGTAAAGTGAGAATTTTTGAACTGTGACATTCTCATGGTCTGTCAAAGCAAGCTGGAGAAGCAGCCTACTGAACACTGTGACTCTTTTCCAGGTGATGGTGAACGCTGGAGCAGTCTCAACCTCAGCAGGTGTTTATGCTGCTCCAGCTACAGGCTTCTCCTCAAATGCTGCTGCCTCCACTCCAGCCAGTGTCACAACAGCAGTTCCTCCCCAGACAGCAGTGCAGCCAGTCGTAGTATCTCCCCTTTCTGTAGGGAGGCCAGGTAGAGTGTACACAGTGGCTGTGGAATTAGATTGAGTTTTTCATTACTTCTTCCTCACCGTGGTTTTTGGATTTTTTTCTGTCTCTTTTTTTTTTTTTTACCTATTCTAGACAGAGGTTGAAAGGCTTTCAAAACACAAGTATCACTTGTTTTGTCTTAAAATGACTTAAAATAGGAGTTGTAACTTCCCTGCTGACTTGTTGCTTTCATGTTTTGAAGGGGACAGTTGCTCCTGACTTTTTGTGGGAATTGGAGGTCTCTGCTTTGGGTCCCCTCCTCACCACCTTGAGCCATCACTGACAAGTGTTTGGCTAGAAGGGTCTTTTGAGAAGGCAGAAGTTCCTGGCAGCTCCCTGCTTTCAGTTTTGTACAGTTCATTTTCCTCTGGAGTTGAGAGATTGGTCCTGAGGCTTTACTGTCCCTTCCAAAAGAGTCGCTGGCTGTGATGGTTCAGGATCTGAACACATTGCTGATTCGTTCTGTGGCCCTGGGTTAGCTCCTGCATTTATTTCCTTCATATGTATGACTTGTCACGTGGTGCTGGAGCATTTCAGGGGTAACATCTCTGTTCTTCTGAAATGTCTGTTGAGGGGAAAAAATTATTTTTTCCCTTCTTACGGAGAGGACTTTTCACGTCTTTTGTAACTCTTCATTTAGCATCCAGAAAAACCCTTCACCTTCACTGGTGCTCAGTTCTGTCTCCCTTTTCTTCTTTATTTCCCCTTGGTTTGATTATTTCCACCTTATGTGAGAGTTCAGTCAGCACAGTGCTCTAAGCTGTGTTGTTCTTTAGGTGAGTTGTCTAATCACTGGTGCCATTTGCAGTAACCTGCTGGTATTGGAAGTGTGGGCCAGCTAATGAATATTTAACAGTAGTCTGTCCCAAATAATATGCTTGGCCTGACATGTCTTGAACCTTCCCCTATTTTTGTGAGCTTACTGTGGCACTTCTGATGACTTGGTGATTAATTTGTTCCATGCTGTTCTAGGACAGACAGTTACATAAGGAAAGTCTGGCCTGCCTTCTAGTGTGGAGAAATGATTGAAAAAGACATTTATTCTTAACTGGAGTATGAAGCTTGCAGATAGACATACGGTTAAGGCTTGTGAGATGGAAACCTTCCATCTGGTTTTAAAACTTCTTCTGGACTTGTTTTAAAGTGGTTACTGGAGAGAACTGTGTTAAAGCTGGTAGCTGGGGGCACTGAGATGACAAAGCAGCACACTTAATTGTGTAACTTAGCATCTTGCTTGTGTGACGTGCCATTGCAAGTTTGACTTGACTTCTGTTTCCTTCTAATTGTAGCGGTTTCTTCAGTGCCACTGCCAATTTATTCAGCTCCTCTTCCTCCAGTCAGTGAGGTGGGAGAAGCTGGTGCCGTTCTTCCACCTTACTCTTGTGATCCCAGTGGCAGTGATCTGCCTCAAGGTAACGATGGTATTTTGTGCTTTTAGTACTGCTGCTGCCCTTTGGCATGCTTCTGACTTGTGTTCTCCATGGGAACTTAACAGAATACCTAGAGTGAGCAGAAACGGCTCTTTGCAGCTCAGAGTGAGAAATAATGTCATGGATGCTTATGATAAAAATGTGTTAATTCCCAGTTCTGAATAGCAAGTTCATATCTGAGTGAAATAGTGGTAAATGGCTTTAGACAGCATCCTAAAGAAACGAATACCAGGGGTGAGGGTGCTTGGCCTGTATCATTCTGCTTCTTGGTGGAGTAATGATTCTTCTGATAACATAAAAAACCAAACAAACATAAAAAAACCCCACAAAAATAAGAAAAACCTGTGTTATTTATAAAGTTGTGCTGTTGCAGAGTTCAGTGGGACATTGTGTTTTCCTGTAGGGCTCCAAGATGTCATTCTGTGGTATCTTAAACTAGGGATAAAGTGCAGGGTCATCTTGTTCCTTGGCTGTCCACTGTCATACTTGATGATAGTATAGGAAAAGGCTGTTTAAGGTACATTTCAGCTCTTAAGCAATGCACACACAAAGACCAACATAGTACCACCAGCAGAGCAGCTCAGAAACACCTTTTGGCTTTATCAGCTGAACTTGGACTCTCCTTTTGAAAGTGGTAATCTTTAGTCAACTTATTATTCCATGGTATGCATACTTTTCAAATGTGAGGCTGCATCAGGCAGCCAAGCTTGGTAAGTAGTGCAACAGCCATATACATATTTTTTTATTAATTTATCCTCATTCTGTCATGTTTATGGCTGACAAGACATAAATAGAGCCTGTAATTCAGAGAGCTTTGTTTAATAACTCAAAGATGAAACTGTCTGCTGTCCTTATCACAAGTGAAGTGTCTCTCAGCGACAGGAATAACAGTAACCGCTTGCTGTTCTGCGGTGTCACTTGGTTTTCTCTGGGTGGGGAGTGCTGTGAAGGCCAAGCATGCTGGTGTTGCATCACTGCACACATCACAAGAAGCAGAAAAACTGTTCTGCAACACAGTGTTTTAACTTGATAAGGATTTTTGGTTGTGTGAGATTTTGGACAGCTGTAGAAAATGCTCTGCCCTGTGTATGCCCCCTGGTCAGTCTTTTGACAGTGCGTTGGCTCAAACTGCTATAAGAGTTAGAAACTTGGTCTGTAAGAGAGAAGTTGGTTGTTCAGCCTCCATGTCCTCACAAGCTTCAGCTTGTCCTAATGGGTAGTGCTCAGATTGAGCAGGAAGGCTCTGGATCTGAGTTGGAGTGCAGTTATGGTTACCTGTGTTGCCACACTGTACAACAGCTTCAGCTATTTCTGCCTTCTCTGTCAGGAGGAGTGGAGGGAAGCTATTTTTGACAGTAGTGAGCCTGAGCAGTCTCCTCTGAAGAGCAGCAGAACAAAGCTGGCTGGCTGTTTAGATTTTTGTTCAAGTAGTGGGTGTATCGCTGCACACAGGTTGAAACATGGTCTCTCAGTCCTCCCCCATACATGGGTATCTTGAAAGGCTGTGCATTGTAGCTGGCTTATTCTAATAGCCATCTCTCAATACAGCAAATGACAGGATTTTATCAGACTTACTACTTTTAGTTCCAGTTTCTGAACCTCCCATGTTCTCTGTTGGTGTAGAAAGCAGCTTTTATTCAGGGGTGAGCAAGGGAAAGACCTGGCTGCGTGTATATAGGGTCTGTGAAATCCAAGTGTTCCTTTTTGCACTGTTTTGAATACTATAGTTTCCTCTTTAACTATCTGACTTAATTTCCTCCCATCCTCCTCTCCTACCCAAAAAAATACACTCCGCCCTTGTAACTGGTATATGGCAGCTGTAGTTTTTATAGTATTAGAATGTAAAGCTCTTGGCTTGTATCCCAAACTCTCTTACTTGAAGATGGAGCATAACATATTTTAGCAATGCAAATTGTTTTCATGCTTGATTCACCGTATTGCCAAGTAGCTCTCTTGTGCCTGTGTGGGACTTTCCTTGATGTACTAATTCTAACAATCCCATCATTTCAGATAAGATAAAGAGCTACTCTTGCTACCTACAGTTTGAGTTAGCTACATCTTTGAGGTAGCTAGCAGTGGATTCTTTCAGTTTTATTTACCACATAATGTACTTGTCTTGTCAGAGCTGATCAGGAAAAAGGCAGGTTCTAGAGCATCATGTCCTGCCTGCTCAAAGGCCAGCTGCTTTCGTAGGTACTGCTCATGTGCTCTGCAGTAACTCTGCTCTCTCTGTCCCTCTCAATTCCTGGTTTTGTTCATCTGGAATATGCTGTTTCCCACTTCCCTGCTGCAGTAGCAGCACTCTAGAGGAGTCTTTGCCCACATCAGGGCTAATGGCTTTCAGCTTCAGCTGAATGCTCTTAACTGAGGTTTTCAGCACTTGGCAGAATTGGGTGTTAAGTGTCCTGATGAGAATCTGGAGTGGATGTGGATTGATAACCTTCTCAGCCCAGTCACTCCCCAGAATTTTGGTAGTGTCTTTCTTGCACATACCATGTGTTGTCACACTGCTGTAGTAGAATCTCCATGGCCTTTATGTTAGATTCAGGAGCTGTGGAGTAGTGCTGGGGAAAGTGTGTGGCTCTGCTTGACCTCAGGCTCTCTGCTTTGCTGAAGACACTCACAGGCCTGGCATTTGGGTAGGGAGTGTGACTTGGCAACAGACTGAAGCCCTGGGCTTGGGAGCACAGAAACCTGCCCTGTGCCTTAGAAGCATCCCTTGGTGTGTCTGCATTTGTTCCCATTTTCAGAGTCTCTTGGCCCTTTTTTTTGCAGGGAGCTGAGGGCTTGTGAAATGTGTTTATTCCCACGGTGACCCTGGGTGTCCTACCCTTGCCTGCTGCCTGGTATTTGAAGGGGGTGTTGATAAAGGACCACTTGAAATTAGTGTGTTGCAGAGACTGCAGCAGTGTTGAGGGTTGACCAGAGCTCTCTAGCCACAGAGCAAGCATTTTGTCTTGGTGTTTGTCCTGCTGCCTTGTGAGATGAGCTTTTTGTCCCTAGTCAACAGGGTCTTTGTTTTCCTGTCAAGGTGGTTTGCTTCTTTTTGGCTTAGCTATTGGTTCCCAAGGTAGCTGTGTTTCACTTGGGATTGACTTGATTTCTCAACTGAAAGAGGAATACAGGTTTAGGGTTAGGTGGGTAGCTGGTAAAAAGAGGGTATATAGGGTGACTCTGGAGGTGGTGTGAAGTTGGAGCCCTTAGTGGCTCGCTCCTTCCGAGTTACCTCCCTGCTTTCCCTTCCAGCTCTCAGCAGTACTGAAGCACAGTGTGTGTGTGTGCGCGTGCATGCAAACCTACTGCTGTGGAATAGGTGCCTTGTGCTTCCAGAGCCTTTAAAACAAATCTGCATTTGATTTTGAGAAGCCAACAATTTTTCCCATGCTTGGTTCCAGAAACGCATCACAGGATTAAAACACATTCTCTTATCTCATTTTGGTGGTCAACTTTAATGGTTTAAAACTGCTTCACTGGTTTTGGACAGTTGGAAATGCATTTCCCATTTGAAATTCCTGTTGCTCTTGGAGAGTGCTTTCAAAGTTCCTCCACGCAACTGGGATTGCTTCTCTGTGTATCATGTATTTGCCTGGGGGCAAATCTCAGTACCTGGAGGACAAGTAAAAGGCTACTGGCAAGAAAGCAGGGAACTGAGTACCCTTGTGAGGAAAGAAAAGGAACATTTGTTTTTACTTCCCCCCCTCCATTTTCTGACTTGATATTTCAACTGGGGAGACACCCAAAACTAGGTCATAAGGTCTTGGGATTGCTTTATGTCTTGTTGCCATGCTTTTGTGGTCAGCAAAGCTCTGAAAATGGAGATAAGTGGCAAAGTGAGACTTCACACTGGGCAGAAGCACTGTGGGGCTGGGACCTCTGGGGAGTCAGCCTGTTGTCTTCTGTCCAGCATGGATATCTGCAGTGTGTAAGTGGAGCATGTATATTATGTGTATGTTGTGGGGCAGTTGTCACTGGTACATAAGAAGCTCCTACCTGTCTGTGCTTCGAAACCTTTTCTTAGTTCTGTAGTGAGGAAGGGAGGAAGTGCTGTTAGTGGTCAGCTTAACTGAAGGGCTCATAATCAAATTCTTACTTGATTAAATATTTTTTCCTCTAAAAAACCCAGCCTTAATAGAAAACAGAATTGCTTAAGGCCTAGTTGCTCATATCACTGAAAATTATCACTTGAGTAATTGAGATGAATAAACCAAAATTAAAGCTCATGTAACTGTTGAAGCTCGATAATAAGTTTGTCTGACAAATGCTCTATTATTGCACAAATACCTAGCTGGATTAACATAAAAAGATAAGCTAGTTTTAGCAACTGTTTATATTCAAGATATATTTACTCTTGAAACTTTAAAGACAAAGTAGTTTTAAAATACTGTTATTCATTAAGAGTAACTTAAAATAAAATGCTCTTAATGTGTCTAAATGTCTTTTGCTGCTTAGTTTATGCTCTTCTGCTCTTTAATGTCCTGTCCTTTCATTTCAGATACAAAGGTCTTGCGGTATTACTTTAATTTGGGATTGCAAGTAAGTACTTTTAAAATGAATATAGTAAATTGCCTGCTAAACCTGCTGGTTTTCCTGACATATGTCCTGATGTATTTAAGACTTCCAAGTGTGCTTAATGTGCGTCCTGTGCGCTTGACTATTAATAGGTATAGACTTGCTTTGTGGAGATTAAAGTATAGCTCAGGAAGTGAAGCCCTAACTCAAAACGTGAAGTACAGTAGTATGTATGTTTAGCTGGTTTACTCTAGGTTGTGGTGGTGGTGGTTTTTTGGTTTTGCTTTTGTTTTTGCAGAGGATAGTGGATAAATACTGTTCTTCCCATGAAGATAAGGGGAGGAACCTGAGCCCTTCTTAAGAAAATCTGTATACTTAGACAAGACATCAAAGACCATTTAGAAATGTGTGATTTGAGTCTTCTAGGACTTGTACAGCTGTGTTCAGACTGGTTAGCAACATTTCTCTGTGTTCTGGGAACTCTTGCTCTGCTGAAGAGTTGTCTCTGCACCAGCAGTTGTGGGCTGTGTCAGTGCTGCTGCTCAGTAATGTCAGCTTCTGCAGCTGAAGGAATAGGAAAAAACTCTCTGAATATGACCAAGTTGATAGGTGGGAATCTTCTTTCTCTGTAAAGATTTCTGACCCAACAGCAATGTAGAACTGAGGTGGCTATTGTTGCAGGTATTGCAGCTTCTTTTCTGGTAGGCTGTATTTGGGTTGTTTTGGTGTGTGTAGTCTCTTAAGGGGCTAGAAAGGAAAAAAATGCACTTCTTCCTCATTTTAGATGTGTAATGAGTTGGAGGAGGGATGGAGAGTATGTGGTTGTATGCATGACCCTATTTTTTCTCCTTTTCTTGAAGTATTGTCATCAGAGCTATTGGCCCTCCATGGTGTATGTACAACCAGTGCTTCCAGCATCCCCTGTGGAAGTTTATCCAGCATATGCTGAGCCAGTTCCTGTCCTAGATCAGTCAGTACCTCAGCTCTACACTGATGCAGGTCGAACTGAAGTCCATCAGGTTCCCTTGGAAGCACCTGCAAATGGTTAGTATTTAAGACCACATAAATAGCTCTTGAAGTGAGGGAATAGGTACTCAAAACATGACTGCTTCATAGGAGCCACTTGCCTGCAGCTTTATCCTGTAGGAAGCAGGAGTATCTAGAATAAGCATGGTTAAGAGGTTATCACAAGCTTCTCTGCCATCTCTGGGGGTGCTTCAAGTATGTCAGTCACTGGTGTGGTCACCAATGCATCAAGGGCTTTTTAAAGCCATAAAAAGGAAGTAGTAATCCTGTTTAGGCCGGTACTAGGTATGCTAACTTTAACTGGGGCAAACATTTTCTTAAATTATGAAGGAATCTCTTTGCTTACTGGTGAGCAGTACCAAATCAGAATGCTGGTATTCGAAGTGAAGGAGGTGGCTGTGTTTTGGCAAGTATTGAGCATTGGTGCTTTAACTCCACGGGTATTTTTAAAAGATGCTGCAAACTTTGGTTTTAGGCTCAGCATGCTGAGCTGTTGTCTCTTGAGTAGCCCTTATTGCTAGCTGCAGCTCTTTCGGACTGTACAATTTACAGCAAAACTTAGTTTCACTTAGCAGCTTTGTAACAAGTTTGTTGTCACTCTTGGCAGTAAGCAGGAGGGTGGTATTAAATGAGGACAAAGGTGTCGAAAAGGTCAGATGCCGAGCTCATTAAAAGCTGAGGAACAAGGCAAATGGTCAGCGTTGGAAAGGGAGGGAACGTAACAAAAGTGCTGCTCAGAGGCATATGAGCTTACTGCTCTGCTATTTCTTCAGCCTGTTCAGCTCGGGTGGTTCTTTGGTGTAGCTGAGTATTGTACAGTCAGAGCTCAAATAGATGAAGCATATATTAGTTCTCTACTTGAGTCCCTCTTGAAAAAGCTGCCACTCAGAAGCAGAATCCTGCTAGCCAATTCTTGAACAGGGTTTAGTCAGAAGATGAGCAAGTTGTCCTCTAGTCTAACTTAGGACCTGAAATGATTTTTGACCACTCTGTTAGGAGGGACGTATATGAGTGTAAAATTATCATCTAAATGGATTCTCCCTCTTGGTCAGCACACTAATGCTGTGTTTGTAATAATGAAAGTCTGAATCAAAGGCCATAGACATGGTAAAACATAGTAAGCGTGTGTATTTTGTTCTGCTGCTTTTTTTTTTTCAGGTAACTTTCAAAGTGTGGAGCCTCCACCCCTGACCTACGGGCCAGTGTACTACCCAGTTGTGTCAGACCCCTTCAGCCAGCAATCAGTTCCTGGGTTTGATGCTTTAGTGCCCGCCTATCGCTATGTTAGTACCTGGCATCCAGTAAATCCACCCTATGCAAACTCTCCACAGATTGCTAATGCTGTAAGTTCTGGACCACTGCACCAAGTCAGCTATATTGCCTCACCTAACCCTGCACCTCATGATGTGCCTCAAGGAATGTAAATCTCTTCTGCCCTTGGTTTCTCTTGTTTCTTGTTTGTCAGCTATATGTTAATATTGTTTTGTAAATGTTATCCTCTCCTAGTGGGCTGGGTCAGTCGGTTAAACCGCATTCAAATTTCCTGTTTCTCTTTAGTTTTATGCTAGTGATAGTTGCCTTGTCAAGGTGTCATTTTAGTCAATGATATAGGAGAGCACAGGAGGAGAGTACACAAACAGTGTGGGGAAAACAAAGCTTGAATTTGCCTAAAGTAGGTGTAAAACCACACTTTCACTAAAGGAGTGTTGCATTGTGTACTTCTGTGAGGGGTTGCACTGGAACACTTGCACACCTGGTTGTTGTTTAAGCACTGACATAGGATGCTGTTACAGCTGCAGTGAAAAACTGGGCACAGGGCTTATTAGAGGATGAAAAAGTTTGACATAGATTGGCTTTTTCAGATTTCGCAAAACAAAGCTTCTCTCCCGCTAGGGGTCTTGTATTTGTAATAGCTGCATTTCTTCTAATCTCATTGTAAATAAGTTTCCTGACTCCGAAAAGTGTAAGAATACTGTTTTGATCTGTTGCATATTCTGTGTGTTTGTAAGATTTGTTTTGTGAAAGCTGTTGCACAAATGGTGGTAGTCTTGGTGTTTATTTTGCACTGCTAGCACAAAAATAAAAGCATTGAACACATGAAAATGAGTGGTCATTTATCAATGGCAGGTTATGTTCCTGGCAATTAGTCATCCAACAGCCTGGACCAGAGAACTGTAGTTGTTGTGTGAGGGATAAGGCGGCTCCAGCCTTCTTTCAGAAAGCAGCAAAAGCTTTCAACAGGGGAACGAAGTGCAGTGGAAAGCTCTAGCTGTGTTTTTGTTGATAAATTTAGAAAGAAAACATTGAATAGTCTGTGTGTGTGAACAACAGGTCTTACAAAGGAGTCTGCACAGGCTTTGTCCTTGATAGAAACCTGGTGCTCTATGTGCAAAATCAACAAGAAGCAGGTGTGAGTTGTGCCCTGTCTGCAGCCCCGGGGGCATCCTGGTGGTGTAGCCCTGTCCTGGGGTAACAAACAAGGGCACAAGTGCAGCTTATGCAGGCTTGGTGCTGGAGCCCCTGCAAACCAGCATAGATACTTCATTAACAAATCTTCTCCTTGTTTATAGAGGTAGCCTGCTGAACACTGTGACTCTTTTCCAGGTGATGGTGAAATCTGGAGCAGTCTCAACCACAGCAGGTGTTTATGCTGCTCCAGCTACAGGCTTCTCCTCAAATGCTGCTGCCTCCACTTCATGTTTTGAAGGGGACAATTGCTCCTGACTTTGTGAGCTTACTGTGGCCCTTTTAATGACTTGAAGCAATCGGTCCCTGCTCTCTCTCAGTCCCTCTCAATTCCTGGTTTTGTTCATCTGGAATATGCTGTTTCCCACTTCCCTGCTGCAGTAGCAGCACTCTAGAGGAGTCTTTGCCCACATCAGGGCTAATGGCTTTCAGCTTCACCTGAATTCTCTTAACTGAGGTTTTCAGCACTTGGCAGAATTGGGTGTTAAGTGTCCTGATGAGAATCTGGAGTGGATGTGGATTGATAACCTTCTCAGCCCAGTCACTCCCCAGAATTTTGGTAGTGTCTTTCTTGCACATACCATGTGTTGTCACACTGCTGTAGTAGAACCTCCATGGCCTTTATGTTAGATTCAGGAGCTGTGGAGTAGTGCTGGGGAAAGTGTGTGGCTCTGCTTGACCTCAGGCTCTCTGCTTTGCTGAAGACACTCACAGGCCTGGCATTTGGGTAGGGAGTGTGACTTGGCAACAGACTGAAGCCCTGGGCTTGGGAGCACAGAAACCTGCCCTGTGCCTTAGAATCATCCCCCATCTCTGCATTTGTTCCCATTTTCAGAGTCTCTTGGCCCTTTTTTTTTTTTTGCAGGGAGCTGAGGGCTTGTGAAATGTGTTTATTCCCACGGTGACCCTGGGTGTCCTACCCTTGTATTTGAAGGAGGTGTTGATAAAGGACCACTTGAAATTAGTGTGTTGCAGAGACTGCAGCAGTGTTGAGGGTTGACCAGAGCTCCCCAGCCACAGAGCAAGCATTTTATCTTGGTGTTTGTCCTGCTGCCTTGTGAGATGAGCTTTTTGTCCCTAGTCAACAGGATCTTTGTTTTCCTGTCAAGGTGGTTCACTTCTTTTTGGCTTAGCTATTGGTTCCCAAGGTAGCTGTGTTTCACTTGGGATTGACTTGATTTCTCAACAACTGAAAGAGAAATACAAACAAGAACTGGTCTCCTACTGCATGGGCTTCTGTTCCAGCACTGCACAGACATTGGTCTTTCCAGTAGCAGCTTGTGGCTTCAGTCTCCCAGCTCTTCCTTTGTACTTGTGGTGCTGCCATGAGGCAGCTGCTTCGTTCAGCTCCTAGGCTTGCTTTGCATAGATTTGCATAAACAATTGAAGAACAAAATCAGATTTTTAAAAAACACCGAAAACAACCAAGACTAGTTCCAAATGTAGATGCAGCTTCAGGTAGATGCTAAGGTGTTGGCATTTGGAGTGTTTGGGTTATTTGTAGTGTTTTGGTGACTGTGGTCATGTCGCAGCCAAATCAGCAGCACTTTTAGGGGTAAGTTTGCAGGTGTCAAATGTAAGGAGGGATCTGTGTCTACTTCCCAGAATGGCTGTGTGGTGGCAGAGACCAAGAAAGACACGTGTTTATCAAATCTTGACTTTCACATGACTTCAGCATTTGTGTTTGTGAGCTGGCTTCTGAAGGCCACCACTAACAGATCTTGTAGAGAACTGGAGTTCTCCGTATTCAAACATCCACTGCTTTGTACCAGGAGGTGCAGTTAGGAGCTTCAGAGTGTGGCACAGTTCTGTGTGATCCTGTGTGTGAATTACCATTTGCCAAATTTGAAATCCACTCCATGGGTCCATGCTACTATTTAGAGATATTTCTTTGGGTTTTTTTAATTGTACATAGCTAAGTGGTGGTTAAAAGAGGATTGACTGCAGAACTGTAAGGGGAAAAGATGTATTTCCTTCTGTATCCCTTTTAAGCAATTGTGGAAGTAAAAGCTTAATAGGAAAAATTACTTCCTTGCAGTTTTATCTTAAATTCATGCAGTGCTTCTGGTGTTGATCCTCTTTCCTTGTTTTCTCCAGTCCTTGAGACTTTTTTTTTTCCTTTCTTAAGAGAGGATAGTAACATAATCCTCTGGTGGGAGGGTTCCAAGCTTGGCTTTTGGTTTGATTCCTCAAATCTCTAATGCCTGCTCATTTAACTTGGCAGTTTAATTATGGCTTTTCAAGATAGAGGAGCCAGGTAAAAAGTCAAGGCATGATGAAAAGGACTTCTGGATAGCTATTCTGATTATGAGCTGCTGTGCTGCTTTTAAAAACAAACCAACCAAAAGATGCACACAAAATGATTTTACAAGGTAATAGGTGGCAGGTAGGACCTGTTTCTGCCTCTGGAGGGGCATTCAACTTGCACAGATGCTGCTTGGAAAAGGGTGAATCAGAGAATAGCTTAGGTTGGAAGGCACCTTAAAGGGACCCTGCTAACCCCCTGCCATGGGCAGAGACCTCCCACTAGACCAGGTTGCTCAAAGCCCTGTCCAACCTGGTCCTGAATGCATTCAGTGATGGAGCATCTACACTTTCTCTGGGCAACCTCTTCCAGTGTCTCACCACTCATAGCAGAGAAACCCCAGAGAAGATACCATGGGATTTTTTCATCTTTTCTCTGAAAAAAAGCATTCACTAGACTAACCCTTAAAGGAACCAGTAACTTACTGTGTGAACTTTCAAATGGACTAGACTGAAGAAGTACAGTCTCCAGGATGGAGTCACAAGTGCCACCTGTCATCTCCCAAATTGTTGCTATCAAGCACCAAAGTGGGCATCTTCCACTTTCAGGCTTTAGCTATGAGTAATGCCTCCTTTTTGCTGCTGTCGCTAAGATGGCCTTGCTTTTTGATACCCAAAGAGATATAGTGAAGCGCTGGTGATTTATCTTCTGGTATTAGTCTGATGTCAAGATCAGTTTGGGGTTTTTTTAATTAGAAATACTGAGAATTCTGGTACAGAGTCCATTTTTTTGAATGTTTTTCTTACCCTTCTAGCAGCTGGATTATCCAGCATTAGCCATGGCTATTGTGGATGTGTTGGCCACTTTACAGGAAAATTACAGATAATTGATATAATAATATATGTAATATGTAGCCAGTTAATATACTTATGGATTTGATCTACAGAGGCACCCCTGTGACCTGATACATGTGTTTTTGCCAGGGCTCTTTAGGCTCAGAATTAACTTTCTGAACCAGCAAGCAGGGGCCGCGGGGAGCAGTTGGCAGCGTGTCCTGGAGCTGGTTGCTGAATGCTCCCTGTAGGCCAGGAAATTCTGCCTTTTTATTAACAACAAAAGAGCTTAGAGCAGTACAGAAATTTTAGTGAATGCTGGAGTCTTTTATTTTCAACTCTGCTTTCTTGGGTTGTGTAGCACACTACAGTAGCTCTACATCACCTCCTAGAGCAGCTGCCAAAATCAGCCTCCGCTCTACCCCAACACAACCCAACCTGCTTCAGCCAGCTCCTCAGCTAGAGGTGACTGGGGCTGGCCACAGCATCCCCACACTGATCATACTCCTCCTTGTGTGGTTAAGCTACCTACTCAGAGGCTGTAAGATAATTCACATCAAAATCACCCAGGGTTCTGGGGGTTTTATGCTGGGGGGGGTGTGCATACGTGTGGTCTGCAGGTGCCAAGGCGTGGGCTCGGTGGATTTCTTGCGGGGAACCCAGTGTCAGCCTGGTGATGATATAGAATGGTTGTGTTTGGCACACTGATTATTGCTCTGTTACAGTTTGGTACTAGACCAATGCTGGTTTTTTTGTGCCCAGCAGAATCACAGAATTACTGTTAATGGAGGTAGGAGGATGTATCTTCCAGCCTCAAGCCTATTCTGTCTTTAAATAGAAGCACAGAAAAATCCATAAGTATTGATTTCTATTTGAAACAATCATTTTCCTTCAGTTTATTTTTTCTTTCTTGGGCTTCTGGAAGTATATTGCGTAATAATGATCCTGAAATGTGGTTTGTGTTTTTTTTTATTGGGGTTTTTTTTTTTGTTTTTTTTGTGGATGGATTTTCAGCCTTTAAAAGGGAGAACAGAACAGAAGAGTCGTGCAGCCAAGTCTGCACTAGTCGTGCTTGCCACCTTCTTTTCCACGCTGTCGTTTTCTATGTGAAAGGCACAGGCTCAAATTAACACTTAAAGGCTGTGCAGGAAGGATCCGTGAGCTGGCAGTGCCACAGAGCGCTCTCCTTCGATGTGAGCACCTCTGATTTCACAGCCCTTAGAAACAGCCTCAGAGATAAGCCTCTTCTCTTCCCAAACCACAAAATGAAGGAAGTGGTGACCGGATGTAGTTCTTCTACTCCACTCTGGTGAGACCTCACCTGCAGTGCTGCATCCAGTTCTGGAGCCCCTATTACAGGAAGGCTATGGATGTGCTGGAACGTGGCCAGAGAAGGGCCACCAGGATGCTCAGGGGGCTGGAGCACCTCTCCTATGGGGACAGACTGAGAGAGTTGGGGTTGTTCAGTCTGGAGAAGAGAAGGCTTCAGGGAGACCTTCTTGTGGCCTTCCAGTATCTGAAGGGGGCTACAAGAAAGCTGGGGAGGGACTTTTCAGGCTGTGGGGCAGTGACAGGACCAGAGGGAATGGATTAAAACTAGAGAGAGGTCGATTCAGGTTGGACAGTAGGAAGAATTTCTTCCCCAGGAGGGTGATGAGACACTGGCACAGGTTGCCCAGAGAGGTGGTGGAAGCCCCATCCTTGGAAGTGTTGAAGCCTAGGCTGGCTGGGGCTGTGAGCACCCTGCTCTAGTGGGAGGGGTCCCTGCCATGGCAGGGGGGTTGGAATGGGATGATCTTTAAGGTCCCTTCCAACCCTGACAATTCTATGATTCTGCTTTGGGGTGTGAGCTTCTTGTGTTGCTGAGTGCGTCCGCCTGTTCTGAACTGCTGCACATCCTTCTGCCCTTAGGAGGAGCAGGCTTTGCTCTGAGCGTGTTTGCCTGCGGGTCACCAGACACCAGAGTGCCATCCCATTCTCTGAGCACTGCTTGCTGCACGGTAAAGTAAAAACCATGGCCTTTTGGTAGAGGTGCTTGGGTCTTGTGCCCTGCTGGGGTCAGGCTGCGGGTGCTGCGCTCCTGGCTGTGCCCTGCTCCCTGCGCCCTTCTGCAGCCGGAGGAATGCTGGTCCTGCTTTAGTCTGGCTCTGTTAACATCTGCTGTGTTACTGCTGCTCCCCAGAGGCACAAGTCTCTTTCTGAAGTCTTTTATGTTGTAAAATCCATCTGTTATTGCAGATAATTATTATAAATGCTATAGAGAGAACCCACGCTGATTCTGCCTGCTACCAGGCTATTGCCAGCTATCGCTCCTGGGCTGTTTTCCCCTTAGTCACATAAGAACATCAAATCCATTCCTATGGCAAGTTGTTTCTCTACCTTGCTTTATTTTTTTTTTCACTCTTAGCTCGCAGTTCTCTCTGGATACCTTTCTCTCATATAAAACTACACTGTCAAAGACTGCATTATATACAGAAGATTCTCAACATAGGAATCCAGACCCAGACTTTCAAGTAACTGCTTTTTTCATGCAAGAGGAAGATAAAACCCTTGGACCTGGACTTCATAGCTTTGAAATAAGATCAGAGTTTCAATTTCACAGGGCAGGCCTCTATCTAGAAACTCCTGCATGCAATCAAGTCACTGCTGCTTACCAGATCGCACAGTCAGCTGCGTTGCGGCGAGGAAGAAGCAGCTCAGCTGGTGTGAGCCATAGGCTAAGAGCACGTACACCAGCAGTTACTGCCACTTAGCTCTGCAAGTGTGGTGATCTCCAGGAACCAGAACATCTGCCCGAGTCCTGACAGGGTGCTCTTGTGCGTTAGGCTCAGTTTAATGGCAATACTGTGATTCCAGATGCTAAATCTTGCCTTCTCTGGAGCAGGTAAACATTTTACCGCTGGCTTTGTGGTGCCGGGGTTCACTCCAAGATGAGCATCACCCTGTTCTCATAGCTGTGACAACTGCTTGACCTTGTTGTGCTAGAGAAAATGGTCTTTTAAGAGCAAGTGAAATATTCTCTAATGATGAAATTAATGGACCAACTCCCTCTACCCTTTCCTTTATGTATTTTTCCTGTTCCCTACCCCACCTATTTGCATTTTCCAATCGTGTCTACAACTGAGGTTTCTGACTCTTTAAACCAGTGCTTTTTAAAAATATTTGTCGTAGTTGAAAGCAAAAAATGGTTGAAGTTTGTAGTCACAACATGAATGCATGATTTGTATTACTTTTCAGGAAGTGTGAGTAAGAAGAGCTAAAATGCACGGCAAAACTTCTTCTCCTGCCTCCCATTTCCAGCCCTGGTCACATCTGGTACTTTCTGCTGCTGCAGCACATCTGTCTGCCTCTGCAGGGACAGCTAAGGGGCTGGAAACCATTTTCAGGTGCAGTTTGGTTCCTGTTTCTGGAATAGAAAGCACAGCTGAGGATCCAGGGTGCCGTAACTTTGAGCTTCTGGGCTTTCTGAGATGAGGGGGAGTGTGTACATCCAGCTGCAAAATGTCCTTTTCTGATAAAAGAAAAGGCACCCTTCTGTCTTTGTGTGGGTGTTTAAAATTCTGTAGCTGTGGGTCACTATGGTCCTGGGCTTTGCTCCAGCTTTTGGCATGGGCAGTGTGTGTCTGTGTGTGTGTGTCCACCTTGTCTCCCTTGGGCAGGAATCGTCTGCATTTTAAGGGAAGGGCTATTGCGTTGTTGAACTTGAGGGAACTCTTGTTTTACTGGAGGCTTGGCCAAGAGCCTCTGCTAGCTGGTGGAAACCTTTTGAAATGCATCTCCACACCTCCAGTCCTTTAACTTGCTTGGAGGACAGCATTACCTGAGCAAATGCCGTTTAATACACGTACATGTTGTTGCTTCATGACTTTTTTACATGCTCGGCTGTATATCCCAGTGTGGCTGATGAAGTTGTGCTGGGGGGCAAATTAAATTGGAATTGTGCTTACTTAGACTTCTTAGTACAGGAGTAGTTTCACATGGTGCATTTTATTTACCAACACTCCCAGTGGTTTGCTGTTTTGTAGACAGGATATAATAAATATTTTAGCTTGCTTTTTTTTCCCAGCCAGGTGTTGTTCAGCTCCTGCCCGTGAACACTGGCTCAGATTGGTGTGGCTGCCTTCACTGGAGGTAAGCAGGACTCTGCCGTGGGTTTTTTTATGTCAACGCCAATATAAATGTCTCCAGCCATGGAGCTCTTAAGTGCTCCTCTGACCACTGACAGCCTTTGAGCAGTCTGTGCTGAATGTGATTTTGCAAAAACTATAACATGTCAGATCTGTGGCTGTTCATAAATGTTTATTATCAATAGGCAGCTGGAAATGTTACATCTGAAAAGGTAGAAACACCTTGAATTTCAATAGGCTTACATTTTTTGGGAAAAAAAATTAAATGCTTTTTCTTTTTTTTTTCTTTTCAGTTTACAGTTAAGCTAAAAATACACATAAAATAAATAATTTTATTTATTATGTACATCATTTCATTTTTACATGTTCTATGAGGGTATGACATGGAGTCTGCACTACGGACAGAAGAGATGCAAGTAGAAAAGTACATAAAACTAAGAATTTGTTTTTGCTTTTTGTTCTTCCCCTTTTTCTCTCCCCCTTTCTCTAGGGGTGGCTGTTAGTGCTCAACTGGCAAATGCTGAGGTCCCCACTCCACCTTTACATTATGCAAAATTCTTACAATATCAAAAAGCAGTTTTGCCTGGAAAAGGCCATGAAGTTTTTGCCCAAAACTAAAATAAAGGAAGGGGGAAAAAAAAAGCGCCTCTTTTTTTTTAATGCTGTGAAGCAAAATGGCCTTCTAAAGCATGCTCTGGTGTGAAGCTGTTCCTGTGATAGCTTTTTTTAATGAAGATTTAGTTGGATATTAAAATTTGATTGCTAAAAAAAAAAAAAATCTTTGCAGAGTAAGCCCAGGTCTCTAGGGCTTGCTATGTAGAAAATAGAGTACTCGAGCATCTGCTGCTTTTCTCTGCTTCTCAAAGATCCCTAGCCCTCTAGTTCCCAGCCCTAGCTTAGAAACACATTCAGTAGTTTTTAAAGAAGACTGTACAATACCCCAAAAATAGCTAGACCAAAAAGTGACCCCTTGCTCAAAAACAACTATTTATAGTCAAAAGGCATTTCACTCTGTTGGCTAAAGGTATCACAGTGTTCTGTTAGCTCATGTGCTAAAAGGCCAGCTCCTTGTTTGATCACATCTCATCCTAAGCCCATCCTTTCTTCTAGCTTAGGAGTTACTGTTGATATGGAAATGCTTGAAATGGAAGAGGAGGAAAGAAAAAATCCCCCCAAATCAACGAAGGACTCACTAGCCAGGAGGAATGGGCTGCACTGTTTCCAGTAGTTGGGGAGCCACTGACTGAGCCAGGGCCTGTAAGTAAATAAATAACTGCAAGATCAAGTTGGCTTTTCATATGGTGGGTGGTCTGAGCTGGGTTAGGGGTTTCTATTGCTCTTGTGGTTGGGGTCTTTTTTTTGTTTTGCACACCTTAAAAAACCAGAGCAGGTAAAATGTTTTTCCCTGAAGCATAAAATACTACTAAACATTCAGAAGATAGGGATGAAACACTTCTGCCTTTAAACATATATGTTTTAGGTAAAGCATGTTCTCTTTTTGAAACAATTGTTCTTGGTCCTGAATTTATTCCAGAGCCGTAGTCGTTCTGGGTGGAGGCAATTATGTGAACAACATATAAATGATTTGTTTGTAAAAGTGTAATGGCCTGAGATGGGGAAAGAAGTAGCATGAAAATGAAATTGAATCAAATTACAAATGTTTAGAAAATATGCTCATGTGCCTTAGCCCAGAGTGCTCCCTGCCTCCTCAAAAAAGAAATCCAGTGAGGGATTGGCTTTTATAGTCGTCAGGCTTCAAGTTACACCTTCACTGAAAACTACAGATTATTTTAGATGCTCCTCCAGTGAGCTGATTTATTATTCACTGGAGTCTCACCACTTCCAATTAATTTTTCCATTACATGAATGAGAGTCACTGGTGCTTCCAGCACACCCGGGCAGGCAGCAGCCAGCCGTTCCGCCTGCCTCAGCCGGGGCTGCGAGCAAGAGCATCCACCCCAAACCAGCTCCAGATGCTTTTTAGTGAAGTAACAACTTCTGTTAATTCGAGGCAGCCTCGGTGGTTTGGATGGATTTGCTTATTTTCTGCTTCTCTTTGACTGTGGAATTGCAACGGAGGTGGGAGGGTGATGCTGTTTCTTTGGGAATCAGCCTCGGAGGTGCAGAGCCTTGCGATGGAGGTGCTGGGGGACGGTGTTAGCACGCTGCAGGGCAGCTGAACTGCTTGAAGGAGAACTCAGCCAGAAACTAACACAAAACTGCACCTCTTCCTGGTTAATTGAAAAATGCTTTTCTTTGGGGTTTTGGTATTTCAAAAAGGAGAATAGAAATAGCAGAGCAAAGCTGAGGAGTCCAAGGGGAGGGGGACATACGCTTACTGGTGTGAGAGCAGCAAGTGCTTCTGGAGTTTTCTGATGGCTAGAAAACCCAACAGCAAATCAGACCCTTGCTTTTGCTGTCAGCAACTGTCCAGGTATCCGGTGCAGACACCCTGCAACTGCTCGTGTCCTGGAAGGGAGCTCGGAATGCTCGTAGTGCCCTTACCACACACATCAAATCTCAGAGCTCCCATCACTCAAACTGGAGACCTTTATCCTGAGTAAGCACTAAAGAAAAACAAGCTGTCCCTACAGAGAAATCATGGCAGAGAGACGCTTCGAAAGGATGCAGGGGACAGCCCCCTCCTGTCCAGGAAGGGCTCCTCCAGCAGCTGTAGTGCTGGTGACACAGTCCAGCCACAGCCTCCCTTTGCCCCAGCGCATCGCACACCCTCCTGCCACACCTCGGCATTGCCAGCGATGGGGCGGTTGGACAAGGTGACCTTTAAAGGTCCCTCCTGACCCAAAGCATTCTATGATTCTGTGAGAAGTGATTACTAAGGAGGTGATGTCCTGTGCTGAAATTTTCCTAGAGCCCTACTCCAGAATCCTGCCGTGTGGACGTGCATCAGAACTGGGCTGCCTGTGGAACCTCCCCATGCTTAGAAGTGTGTCGCATCAACCGATTTTAACCTCTTTGAAAGGTAAGGGTTTATAGTTATACATTAATATATTTATTTAAATACTCTTAATATTTACAGTGGCTGTTTCTGCTAAAAATTATGTTACACGTGCCATCAGAAAAGGGATGAAACGCAAATACAGGAAGGTGAACATTGAGGGTGAGACATAAATCACAAAAGCAAAGGTGTTAACGAGTCTAGGCTTTCAGGGTATGCTGCTCCTGCTCTCTCTCTACTGCAGAAGTCCCCTAAATTCCCTTCGTGGGAAACCATGCTAGTTTTCTACGTGGAAAACTATCGTAATGGACATACAGTCAAATCCTAACCTGAATTAGTTGTAAGAAAATAAAAAGTACGTACGACTGCTACGAATATTAACTACTTACTGTATATAGCGCCTTTAATTTGAAGATCTGAAAGTGCTTATAAATAATGAACTAACCCCCCCGGCGAGGTAGGTAAGTATTATTATCCCTATTTTACAGATGGGGAAACTGAGGCATTAGAGAAGTGAAGTGACTTGCCCAAGGTCACAGGTGAGTCAGTGGCAGAGCTGGGAGTAGCCCTCAGAAGCCCTGTTTGCTAACCCTGTGCTCTGACCCCTGTGCATGCTTCCTCTGGAGGGACCACACACAAATACTCCAGTATTTACATACATACCAGCAAGTGAATAATATACAAATGCAATTATCCAAGTAACCTGCAGAGATACATCAGTTAATTTCTTGTTTCTGAAACAACTTCGTTAATCTCTGACCTGAGTACAAACACTTCTTAGCTCTATTTGATATTCTTAACCCTGGATGATAGTTGTTACCTTTTTAACTGGTGATCATTTGTACCTGTGCTGCTTTAAAAAGCCAGGTGGAAATGACACTGAGGATGGGAGGTGTGAAATGGAGCAACTTCAAGAACACGAAACCTAAAGAAAGGGTAGGTGGTCAAGGTCTCTATTATTCCTAATTCCAAATTCCTTGCATAATGTATAAGGATTATTATTGAAGCCCACAAAATAAAGGCCAAGCATGTACCTGTTGGAGCACAGCTGTGCATCCTGAACCCAAGACAAGGAAGAGTTTAACTTAAAGAGTTTAACACTTAAGAGTGTCCCATCAGCTCCTACCCTGGTCACCAGCACAGGGGTTATCAAATGTATTTTGCACAAGATACTTTAATTTCCCTCCCCTGAAGCTCCTGTTTTAGAGCAATAATTCACCAGCTGCTATAAAGTCTATTGCTACCAAAGGGGCTGCATAGATGCAATCAAACAGAATTTTGCCTTTTGGGGGACCAGTCCTGACAGTTTTGCCAGCTCCTGGACACACACATTCATCACAGCCAAACCAAGTATTGGTGTCTAAATTCCAAAGTCAGCTCAGACTCGCTCGTAGCTGGGAGAGCGAGGAAGCATCTGAGTCATGAAACAGATCCCAGGGGAGCTCCAGCCACGCAGCCGTGCGACGTCACCTCTCGCCTTTAACGTAACACGATGGAGAGATTTTTTGCAGGCTGCCTTACCCATCGTGCCATTCCTGCCCCTGCCCTTTCAGGACACAGCAGGGCTTGCGCAGTTGGGACAGAAGGGACCTGGGCTGCCTGGTGGCATTTTTACATTCCGAGGGGGCCCCGCTGCGGAACCAACCGCGTTTCGGTTTGTACCTGTTCAGGTAGCGCTGCGTCTGAGTGATGCAATAGAATCATCACCGACAGCAGCGTGCTTGCTCTCGGGGAAACTTAAAAGCCTTCCTCCTGTCCAAGGATGTGAACCTTGCTTCTGTCTCAGCCTCAAACTCAGCTGATGTCATCTCCGTAACCATACTTGAATTGTTTTCATTCTTACTCGTTACACAGGAAATACCACAAAGATTTGCTGGCCCCATGTCAAGTAGAGTTCATAAACTGCAGTGTGGTTAGGTGAGGCACAAAACGATTCCAACCCTTTCCTCCATCCCCCCGTAGCAGCTCTTGCTAATGTTCCAGAAACGTGCTCAGTTTGGGTTATTCAACTGTCGGGCTTTTATTGTGAGCTGCTTTGAGAATTGCTCTCAGTTGGTTCTGACTGCAGCTCTCGCGTATCGATGGGTTTGCCTTCTAAAAGACAGGGGTGCTGGATTTCTTCACGACCAGCGAGCTGCTTCTGACCCCGTGAGTTTGCCAGTCTCCTTGTGCAGTGCCAATGTCAGTATGCTCATCCTTTCATAAAGGAAGAGGAGATGCACTTTTAATGACAGCTCTAACCCTGCAATTAGTATGAAAGCCTAATATCTGTTGATACAAAAATGCTTTTCACTCTGCCTTAACTAACACATCTAGAGGCTTAAATGTTTTGGGCTTTATACTGCATGCTGGTAACAAGACCGGTGTCATTTATAGTCAGGGAATACAGAAACATTTTTGAGTCTCTGCTCCTAGTTGCTGATTTTTCTTGACACCAGAGCTGGCCTAGAGCCACGGTCTCCACTGAAAACTTCCAGTGAATCTGGTGTGTTGGCATCTGCAGCTCTGCTGCAGGAGCTGCTCCATTGCTCATGTTTCTCTCTCTGATGCAGGTGTGCTCCAGCATGCTGTTTAGCTAACGCTGCATAGGTGCCCAAAGGAAAACCAGCAAGGTGGTTTTCCTTAACAAGAGGAGGGAGCCAGGTTTAAAACTCGGGCAGAGTATCCAGCTGCAGGCACCCCAGCATCTTCACTGCAGGGGACTGCTGTAGTGAGACATCCCTCTCCTCCTGACCCCCTGTGCTGCCAGGAGAACTGCTGCTGCTCCTGTCCCTTGCTGGTAAAATCTGACCCAGGCAGATTTTTCCAGGATTAAGCTTTTACAAATGCTATTCACAACACTGTTCACAGAAGAGGTGATTTTTTTTTCCTCCAAGAAAGCAGCTGACTAAGAACAGCTCCAAAGTGGTGGTAAGAGCGTGCCAATCATCTGTGTTTCTTAGCAACACTGCAGAAGAAAAGTTCAAGTATCACATTGTCAAATTAAAAAAAAAAAAATCAAATCCCTGTTCAATATTAAATGGGGCCATTTTGCCCTGGGTGGGGTTGTCTTCTCCCCTCTCTTGATGCTCTTTAGGACAAAAGCAGTGACATTGCAAGGCCCTGGCCAGACACTACCACACAAGGGGAAATAAGAGATAACATCTACCGCCGCACTCCTTTTTGTTGCAGCTTAGAAAAGGAACTGCAGAGAACTTTCCAAGTTGCCAGATGCAGTTTGAGCTGCTATTGCTTAGGTTGCTCTTCAGAAACGCAGCTCACAGGCCCAGGGAAGATGATCTCTCTTGGTACTTGCCATGTACCAGGAAGATGGTTTTCTTCCTAAAGCCTGACATGCATCTGAGAGGCACCAAAAAGTGAATGCAGCAGTGGAAGTAAGATTAGGGATTTCAGACACTAGATAGAGCGCGAGGGGTGGGGTGTAAGGGCAAGGCTCAGGGCTGGGTTTTGGTTCAAGCCATTAGCAACAGGAGAACCACACTGAGGTTTGCGTTTCAAGCAGCCACGGGTGGTTTGGGGTCACTTCATCTAGACACAAGCTGGCCAGGTACTGGCTTCCACTGTCAGCCTAACTGGAAGGTCATTCTGCTCCCTACATGGGGAATTTCTTATGGGAATTAAGTAAATAAGCAAATCATAACATCTTCTAGCTGGATGATCAGAGGGGTCTCGGTAACAGTTTCCAATATCAGTATAATGAACAACCTGAACAGCACACAACCAAAAGAATCAGAGGTTGTATTGCTTTATGAAAACAAAAAAGCCAGCTGTAAGTTGAAACCCTCTCTAAAAAGATTTTAAATATGATTCCCAGCCTCCTGCTAAACCACTGCTCACTAGCTGGTTGTGTCGTTGAGGAAAACTGAGCAGGATGCAGAGCAGATCCCGTTGGATAACAGCAGTGGTGACCCAGCAGCGGCAGGGTGATGACAGGAGCACGGGAGAAACCCTTCACCCTGCCAGCAGCACATCTGAAGCTCTGGGCTTTGAAGACCAAGACTGCATCCAAGGGGATTCCTGTGGTTTACAGTGACCTTATAAACGGTGAGACCTTTAGTTTAGTATTTGTGAGTGTAAAAAAAAAGTAAAGTAAAAAAGGTGCAGATGGCTACAAAATAGGCTAACATAAATAGTTTTACTCTTTTGTGTTGGGTTTGTTTTTTTTTTTCACCTGTGGACAGAAAGAAAACAGTAATGTTGAATCAGATGAGAGCAAACAATTACAAATAGCTGGCTACGTTTTCCAGCGAGTGTTAAGAGAGCTTTGCTTATAGCCGAGTTGTCACGTGATCCTCCTGCCCGTCTTTCCACTGGTTTATAAACAAGTCACAAGCCTCTCCCCATGAATCAAACACATCCTCTGACGAGTCTATAAGTTTGGAATTAGAAGAACAAATACTGGAAGCACAGTGAAGGGAGCTGGTACAAACCACAGGGCACTCCTTGCTCTGTCCCGTGAGTCTCGTGTTCCCACTGTAGTCCACCTCATTGAGGTTAATTTCACTTCTGGAACAATTCTCTTCTTTCTCTTTATCAATCTGAGAATATTTAATGTCTTTCCACATGTAGTGTGGCTGAATAATTCCATCTGAAATAGTGTACATGGGTTCTGAATTTGGTTCTGGTACGTGTCCATTCATCTTGGAGAAGAGCAGGCCCAGTCTCTTAAAGGACTCCTTCTTGGAGCTGGAAAGTCTCTGGACTCGATTTCCGTTTCGGACGAAGGAGCGCTTACTGATCCCGTTGCTTTTTGGCTTCTCCTCCACCATATCGATCCCAGACATGGTTTTAATTAGAGCAGATACATTGAAGTCCTTTTTTTTGTTGGCTACATTGAAAGATACGCTCTTGGCTTTGGATTTTTCTCCCGCACCATCCTCGTTTGATTCATCCTTTTGGGACACCTCTGTGCTGCTTGTAGAATAACTTCTCCTCTGGGGCTTCCTGTTTCCTAAGAGGTCAAGAACTTCATAGCGAAAACTTGAGATGTCCTGTTTTAATTCCTAGGGCAAGAGTAGAAATGAGTTACAGTCAGCAGCTTCTCGTGACAGGAAAGAATGATCCCGTTCCCCTGGGAGAGCTGTTCAGAGTTGTGCAAACAGCCCATCCCACTTACAAGTACACCACGTACATCTTCATTGTTCAGAGACACACGCACAGAAGAGTAGTGGTAATCCTGAGAATCAAAGACCTCACAAGATCTTTGTCTTCAAAGGCTGTGGGACCATCCCTCTTGACAGCCCCCAATGCTCAACCCCCCACAAAAAAAAAAAAAAAAAAAAAAGTTAAATAAGACAATTATAGAAGAGGGAAAACTGCTGAAATGTAGAACTATGGCAGGAATCTTGTTTAGTTGACAGGCCCAACTTTAACTGTTGGTGAATGTTCTTCACTTAACCAACAGCCGCGTTCCTTGGCTCTGTCTGCACTGGGATTAGAAATGTGATGTTGACTCCAGTCAGATACTTCATTCCTACTATTTTCCACCCCTTTTGTCTACATAACATATTGTACATTAAAATCTGGCAGGTCATCATATGAGAAGACACTAATAATATTCTCTGCTCAAAAAACCCCACGTGCACATCATATATCTTCCCAGCTCCAGTAATGGTCCTGTTGCCACAGTAGATTACAAATCATCTGAACATGTTAGCACAGACTCTGCAAGTGGCCACTTAATATAATAAATTACTATTAAAGAATAATAAATTACCTTGAAGTTTTCCTCAGTTAAACCTTCGTTAGTTTTGGAAGTTCTTATCATTGCTGCGACGTATCTTTTCACAAGATTTCTGATCACTTCCTGGAATAGGAAACAATATGAGTGATTCCACCTCTGTTCTTACTGCATTTCACTGAGTGCTTATTGACAGTGGCTGTCCTGACTCTGCTGCCTCCAGAGAAAATCACCCTTAGAAACAGACTGCAGAGAACACTTCCTTTTAAACAGAACAAACTCTTGGAAAGGGTTATGTGCCTTCCACCTGAACGCTCAGTTATTGACTGCAGCGAGCAGGTGCTTTGTACTTGTTTTGTGTATGTAGAAGTAGTTGAGAAAGAATTCCTGATGTTCTTAAGTATCTTTTAAATGATGTAATTTCATCTGTTGAAAATGTTTAGGATGACCAGTATATGCTGTGTATCCTTAGATGCTAAACTTGCCATTTGAAGATTGTTTTTCAAGTGTTTGGAAGCCAAGGAGGGTATGTTGACAACAAATAACCTGCAGAACAGCCAGGACTCCACAGGGCAACACACATTCATGTTAAACCAGAGCTGCCAGCTGCCTGGCCACTGCTAATGGCAGGTTAGAACCTCCTCTAGAGGCTGGTGCAGGGTCTGTGGACAGTGCTGGAAGGACTGAATCACACCCTCGTTGACTGCTCTCAGGGCTCTTTGTTCCAGTACACATTTTGGGTAGGCTGAGATCCATTTTACTCTGTGGTCGTGGACCTCCTCGATGGCTTTACACAAGCAAACTGCTGCTTCCGGCTCGTACATTTATCTGTGCCAACCAATGTATGCAGAGGTTGATCTCTATACATAGAAGAGACCACTCCAAACCTTCCCTTCATTTCCCCCATTTCATACGTGGGGATAACAAGTCTGAGCCACACCAGGCACGAAGATGGCCCTGCACTGAGGTTTTACTGGGAGGGTTTTTAAGAGATCCTGCTGTTGGTAGCCACAAGCTGTGCTGTGAAGTCAGAAAGTACCAAATGTCTGTTGTCAAAGGTGACTAATTATGCTAAAACATCACCTTCAGATACAAACACTCTTCAAAAAGCAGGAGATGCCTTACATTAGACAATTTATTGATGGCTTTTTCCAGTACAGCCTAACACACCACCTAACAGTCCAGAGAATGATTTTTTTCCTTCCAGCATGCTGGTATAAGAGATCACACTGAACTCAAGTACTGGAGCTGGTGTTTTTAATACAGTTTCATCCTTTTGTAGGTTGACTTTAATGAGTACTTGACGACAGGCAGGCTGAGAATAAACAAAACCAGCAAAATTCAACAAAGGAACCATTGCTCCTTCCTGAGCTGTCCAAAACAAAAGAAAATCTCAACCGCTGTCTGAGTTAGGGATGCTTTACAATAGAGAGTAGGAGAGGAATGTAAGAGTGTGTAAAAATGCTGCAGAATCAGTTTTAATCTGGCTGGCATGACAGCCTGGTCCCTCTGATGGCAATGGGGCTGTCACCTTTGACTTCAGCAGCCAGACTGATATCTGGTGAATTTGCCACTGATCCAGCCCACCTCTAATGAGGAAATGTTTTAATCCATCATAAGCATAACCCTCTTAGAGGATCCACACTTACCAAAATATATTCTAGAAGCAAGCAAGAATCAAGGTATTAGAAAGTGTGCAGGAAGAAGTTAAAAGCAAGTTAAAATATTACGTGCTCAGGAGTTTACCTGGTAATGTTGATTCTGGATCAGGTTGTCAGCGTGCCGTTCCTGGAAAGAGAACGTGAGAGATGTTACCCCTTTAGTCCTCTCTTTATTGCTCCTTATGGCTTTTAGCAAGTTATGATCCAGCAACCTTCTACTGCACCAGCAAAGCAGTGGCCCCTGTGATCCAGAACATGCCCAAACACCCTTGAAAAGCAAAGTATTCAACCATGCAGCTCCTTACTGTGAATGTTTTGAGGTTTTCGTGCCTCTTCTGTTCATTGTAAGAGTCGTTGCCTGGGCACAGCTGATTGTGAATCCACTTGCAAAGGTACCAGACTGACTTGGGACTTGGGACAATGTTGAAAGGAGGGGGCAGAGTGGCACCTTCATCAAAGTAACTCATCCAGAGCTTTGTCCGTGCAAACTTCCACTCAATATCTGCATGGTCCTACAAGAGAAGGAAAGAGACTATCAAGGGCTTCAGGCAGGCTTCCCTGGAGCAAATGTCCACAGCTGAGGAGGTAATGTGAGCAATAAAGGATCTCTCCAGCTGCAGGCAAAGCAGTATTGCTTCTTCCATCTCCCTCTCTGGGGCTGTACATAAAAATATCAGTGTGAAGTGTAGCTAGAGGGTAAAAATACCAGCCACTGAGAAATGAGATGATAGCAATATTCAGCAGAAGAGAATTTCACATGCTAAAGCCTGGCTTCATCCTTTAGAAGTGCTTATTAGTTCAGCAATACAAGCAGCAAGAAAGCATATTTCTTACTTTGCTTTTTGCTGGCACTTTTATTACCACAAGCCATTGTTTCTCATGTCCAAATCCAATGAATTCCCACATTCTTCCCCGAAAAAAAGATCCTTCATAGTGTTTTTTGATTTGTTGGGGTTTTATAGCATCCATTAATTCAGCTCTTAAAAGGAAGCGACACGTTTTATGTGTGCCATATTTTAAATCTTGCCTCTGCATTATCTTTGCACAAAACAGGAGACATTTTGCTGATGTTTTTTTTAAGTTTGGGGTTTTTTTTCTTTTTGTCTTTTAGATTATTACCCTGCCAGCCTGTGGTGCTCTGGTGGTTTTCATCCCAACCAAGTAAAGCTGGGAAGTGAATAGCATCATTTTACAGCTGCACAGACAGGCACACGGTCCCTACGGTCACCAGGAAGGAAATTCTGACACTGCAAGACTGCACCTTACAGACTGCAGAATGATGAATCCCAAATCAAAATACCTGCAGTCCAGTCCTTGGAGTCACCGGGCTGTTCTGCCCAGGAGCAAACAGCACGTTCCCTTCAACACCAGGGCACAGACATCTGCCTACAGCCCAGGTTCGGAGGTACCGCAGCAATTCAGGATGGATTTCCCACCCTTCTGTGCTAGTTTTAAAGTTTAAGGATGCTGGTGTTTCGTACATTCTGCAGAAATTCTGATGTTAGAAAAGCATGGAGATCATTTGGAGCCTTCAAGCCCAGCACTGCTGAAGACAGCTTACAACAGCACGGGGCATTTAAATGGCAAAGCTGCCTTCTGCTAGCGGTGCCGAGCGGAGCGCTAAGCTGCCGGTTATGACGCTGTAGCTGCTCAGCATTTATGTGAACGTGTCTGACACGAGATTAAACCAAAGCCCTGATGATCGAGGCTAAATAACAGCCCAAGGTGGGAGGAAAGGACGACGTGGGATTTTTAGGTTTCTGAGGAAAGTTCTGCCAGGTTGGAACAAGCAGCCCTCTTGAGCAGGGGATGCTGGGCGGAAGGAAGGCAGCACTCAGGAACGAGCAGAAGTGTAGGACAGGGAATTTAATAAAATATGGCTGAACATCATGCTCAAAATATGACTACAGTGGCTTCCTGGGTATGCTTCAGTGCTCCGACACGGGTAAAATACGCTCACGTTTTGACAGTGAAGTGCAGCTCAACTCCATTTTAGTGGCGTATTGAAATGATGTGCAGCTCTCGATGTAAAACTCCTGCCTCAGTGGCTCGGGAGCACGTTGGTCTCTGCAGATGGTTTGACTCAGCCCAGAACACGACCATCCCCTGCCAGCTTACCAAAGGGGCTGTGTTTGAGCCATAGGTAGGCTCAGAGAAGCAGCTTGCCGTGCCCCTTTTAGCCTTATAACAGTATCAGACCCTATCAGCAGGGGAAATTGCTGCAGCACCATGAAGTGTCAGAAGCAGATACTGGGGGAAATGGAGGTTCTGGGTAGTAAAAAAAAAAAAAAAAAGCAGTTTGTGGCAATAGAAATATTTGCCAAAAATAAAAAAAAGGAGTCCTCTTCATTTTTTCTCCATCTGTCCCTAAGTGCAGGCTGCAGCAAGCTCAGCAGAGCGACTGGAGAGCGGGACAAACCGGTGTCCTGCAGCTGCTGTTCCTCCTTCCCAGACTCTGAGCTCCACAACAAGCACACAGGATGACTCCCCCTAATAACTGCTCGGAGGTGAAGGCAGAGCTGTCCCAGCCTCTTCCAGAAGCAGGGCTAGCTGCTCCCTGCTCAATCCTAAAGGCTCACTCATGCCCATCTTTCTACCTGAATGTTTCCTGATCTGGGACATCTTCTGTTGAGCGAGCCTTCAGAAGAATGACCAGCATGGCAGTCCAGGTTAGTTAAGGGGCAGCTGGGAAGGGAGTGCTGGCTGCAGAGGAGGTAGGGGATCCAGTCTCTCTTGGCAGAGAAGGGGCCTGAGCTGCAGCTTTCTGTGTTTCACCTGGGGTTGTTCAGCCTGGAGAAGAGAAGGCTCCAGGGAGACCTCAGTGCAGCCTTTCAGGGCTTAAAGGGACCTCTCAAAAAGATGGGGACAGACTTTTGAGTAGGGCCTGTTGTGACAGGACAAAGGGTGATGGGTTTAAACTAAAACAGGGAGATTCAGACCAGAGAGAAGGAAGAAATTGTTGCTGCTGAGGGTGGTGAGAGCCTGTGCCAGGCTGCCCAGAGAGGTGGTGGCTGCCCCATCCCTGGCACCATTGCAGGGGAGGTTGCCCGGGGCTCTGAGCACCCTGCTCTAGGTGCAGATGGCCCTGCTCCCTGCAGGGGGGTTGGACCAGATGAGCTTGAAAGGTCCCTACCCACCCAAACCAGTCTATGATTCTATGACGTGCTCATTGCCAGGAAAAACCCAGTGGTGGCTGCATCTTGAAAGGCTGTAGACACAAAGTGCATCGCTGGTTCGAGCATCTAAAGCTTTCTGTAGAGGAATAGCTGCAGGAGCCCAGCACTGAGTCACTCAGCTCTGCTGTGACTAAGCCTTTCTCGGGGTGTGCAGGAACTACAGAGCTGGCAAGGCTGACAGCACTGTCCCCAGAGAGAGGGAGGAGAGTTTAGGGAGAGGCAGGAGCTGAAGGAGAGAGCACAGACAGAGGGCACAAAGACATGGTTTTGATTGAGACAAGTAGATTTTAAGTTCTTTGTCAATACAGAAGTAGGTGTAAATGTCCTGCTGGGGAGTCAGAAGGGAGAAGGTTATAAATCCACCCTTCCCTTCTAGAAAGGTCCATCAAAGGTCCAGTGGTGGGATCAGGTGTGGTGACTTGGCAGCAATTTCCTTCAGCACGTTATATCTCAGAGGTGATTTAGCAGTGGAGCTTGAGTGCTGTTTGTAGAGGAGGCAAATCCATAGCTTGGGGGTTACCAATTACTTTCTGGGAAAGGAAAGAAGGAAAAAGCTAAAAATGTTTTCCTGCATTGTGTGTTTTCTTTTTGTTCTTTCATTTTAAAATAGCCAAAGGGGCCACGTGGGCTTGACCCGGGCTGAACGCGGGCGCAGGGCAGCGCTGTGAAACTCAGCGGGAGTTTCTCCCTGGGGAAGTTTTGTGGTTGCTCTGAACCAGTCCCTGGGGATCTAAAAGCACCCCTGGGTGAGGCTGGTGGATGCTGGCTTCAGCCCCACCTGTATTTCTTCCTGTGCAGTCTCAGTCAACGAGGGCAACAGAACCTCCCGTAAAAGACAGGCCCTTCTGTACAAAGCTCATAAGTATCTTTTCTTTCTCTCACTTCTCTGCTGCTGTGAATTCCCCAAGGTTTATAAACTCAGCCTGTCTCAATTATTCACCTTGATGTTTTGAGAAGCTGAGCAAATCAGATGAGAGCTCCTGGCAGCAGTTTTGTGTTGGAAATATATAGCAAAGAGACATTTCAATTTTCCTGAGAACATCTTTGTGTGCCAGGAAACCACCATTTTCTTGCTAAGAGCTCTCTTCAGCGCTGCGAGCTGTGGAACCTGCACACAAAGCTATAGCCTTCCTACCTCCCCCCTGGGTCGAGCACCAGGAGGACCACGCTGCAGCAATCCTGCCATACCCACTGCAAAGCTCAGGCACTCAGGAGTGGCATCAGTCATGGCACTGGCTGTGAACGTGGCCGAGTGGGCCACCAGACATGCTGCAGGGCTTTGACTGCAGGCCACTGGGCAAGATTTAAATATTTAAGAGCTGCCCGAGCCTGAGCCTGCTCTGCATCAAAGCTGTGGCAAAGGCTGCACGGGGGTGAACACTCCAAGCAAGCTCCTGAACACCCATGCAGTGAGAGTCCAACCCAAGGACGTTTCATTTGCTCAGCCTGGGCTGGCCACCACAGACCCCACAAAGCTGCTCAGCGATGGACTGGCATGGACCTCCTGCTGCAAGGCTCAGTGCTGATTTAGAGATGGGTCACAGGGGGTGGCATCTTGGAGTCCGCTGCTAGGGACACCAGCACGGGGGTAGCCCTGGAAGCTTCAGAAGAAGTGGGTTTCCTAAGAGAGGACAGGAGGAAGCACCGGCACTCTGCCCCTGCACAGGGAGTGCTGGCAGAGGGCTCCAAGGGGACCTCAGCAGTGCCGGATGTGCCCTGCGGTGCCGGATGTTCCCTGCGGTGCCGGATGTTCCCTGTGGTGCCAGATGTGCCCTGCGGTGCCAGATGTGCCCTGCAGTACTCCACCGGGGCAAGGAGCCTGGCGCAGACCCGCTGTGCAGCGAGGACAGGATCTGCACAGGCCTGTGCTGCCTCATACCATGTTCTGAGATGTCAACTCTTTGGTACCATGTATAAGGAGCTAAGGAAACAGACCCGCTGGCTTTGCAAGCGTGACCTTGTTGCTTTAGGAATTTAAATCCAAGTTTGGACTTCACTGTCCTCTCTTTGAGCTTCTGTTGCTCTTGCCTTTGTTCTTGTCACCATTTTCTTTCAAGCACTGCTCATCATTTCAGCTATAAAACGCTACATCTTAAGAGAGCTAAGCCCTCAAGCTCAAAGAACACATGAACTCAAAGGAGCCAGCACTCGGCTTCTCAGTGAGAAAAAACCCCTCACTGTATCACTTTCTATCACAATGCGAATGTGTCATCCTGGCCACATAATCCTCTTGCAAGTCTCTGCCATTTGAAGTGAGAATTAATCTCCCATGAAGATTTCCCCGTGGGATCACTGAAGCCACCTTCCTGTAGCAGTTGTGAAGTTTTCTAACGCACTCAAAGTGATGTGTTCACAGATGTGCCGGGTTTTAAATAATTACCTGCTATACTAATTATCCAGGATAATTCAAGCATTAATCTTCATCTTTATCTCTGTGTAGAAAAATCTGTTGTTTACGCTTTCTGAAATGTTTTCTATGAAGTTTTCCACCGCCACCTCCTTGCTGGGCCATATGGTTTAGCTCATACTCTGCCAAATAACGGCCAGCTTCCCAGCTGGTACTGAACTGGCCAGCAGAGCCCAGCGAGGGGAGGCTGGTTTGGTGCTCTGTAAGCCATGGCTACCACTGATGTTCCTCAGCTTCTTCACATGTTCAGCCTTTCAGCTCCACCACGGCTGGAAAGCTGGTGGAGAACGCTGGTACTCTGAACTTGGCACACAGGAGCTGAAGCATGGGGCTGTCCACAGGAAACCTGTGGCAAATCGGGGCGCAGGAGCCCAATTTTGTGACTCCTGAATTAGCCCCCCTGAAAGGACCAGTACCAGCTCAGGGCTGACTGGCTAAACCGGATTCTGGCAGCTCCCTGCGCTGCGCTGCTGTGCACTGGTTGGCACTGGACCAAGCTGTGGAGCCATGGTACAAACACTCAGCCCAAACAACGCTGAGCTGATGGCAACGCTGGGCAGCCAGACACGCGGAGACCTTCGTGCTTTCCCCTGCGAAACAACCACCAGACAATCAGTTGAGCTCCTCTCTGCTACGCAGGGGTGCACAGGGGCTTCTGCCCCTTCTCCGAGGAGCGTGTTCCTGGGATGCAAATCCTCCCCATGCCTCTTTGGGAAGAATCATGTGTAAGGATATCTCACATCTTTCTAGCTGGTGCAAGAAGGGCTGTGTGTGCCTTTCTTGTGGTTTATTATACAACAGTCAGTGGGCTAAGCTGGAAATCAGGCTGCTGCTGGCTGTCAGCTGCAGCTAGAGCTGGCTGTGACAATGCCCTCGGGACCAGGCTGCCTCACCATGGCTCAGTGCCTCCTCGGGAAGCTTTCCCTTTGTGCCAGGAACGCTGGCAGAAACTGGAGTGATTTCTGCACCAGAAGTAGCAGGACTGCTCTCTGCTGCTGTCCCAGGAGGTGCCAGCAGCAGCCTCAGCAGATTAAGGAGTGCCTGAGCTGTAGCTCTTTCCTCGAGGAAGGAAGAAGGAGACACAGTGTTCACCTTTAATGCACCTGCTGACATATCTTATTTGCAGCCTTTGGAGTAAGGGAGAGGCTCACTGCCTGAGAGACACGGGAACTTCAGAAGTGCTTTTTTTGCTGTGTAATTAGCTGGGCTGTGCAATCTAGGAGACATCATTAAACTGTTTAGTGTATTTCTATCTCACGTGCCTCTGTATCGCTCTGCGCTAAACCCGGAGCAGGAAGCAGCACAGAGAACACATCAGCAATGGCTTTCACGCAGCCTAGCACGAGAAATGCACACCCTTGCGTGTCCTGAACACAAAGCATTGCAGAAAGAGGGGCAGGAGAAAGTTAATCTTCAGAGAACCCGGCGTGGACAACTCATGTGCAGTTTTAAAGCTCTTAATTTTGTAATGCGCGTTGGGCAAAGTGGTAATGACATCAGCGGAGCTTGGGGGCTTAATGACAAGCTTAGAGAAGCAAGCAACAAAAATCCAAGCAGGATATTTGACGTGCTGCTCAATATTTTTCAAAGAAAAATATGTCACAGGAAGAGGAAGGAAAAAAAAAGTCTCTGAGAAAAATCAGAGCCCTACAAAGGCAATTAATGCATAGGTAATTTGGCTGCAGCAGACAACAAATGACTTCGCTTTCAAAGCTGGAGATGACATACTGAAGGATAAGAACTTAATAGGATCAATCTCAAAAATAATACAAGAAAAATTACTAAAGGAGGACAACCTAGCATTAGAGAAAGCAATTAGAACAGTTAGGGAACGAGACAGCCAGAGAAGAGATCAAAGTGCTGTCTAGCACAAAAGCTCCCGCTGCACCCGGGAAAGCCAACAGGGTCCTGACCAGCAAGCAGGCACTGGCAGCAGGGAAGCTGCAGTGGCCCCGTGCCAACCAGAGAGCTTTGAAGAGGAGCGTGGGGGAGGACAAGGCCCACGACAGACAGGAACCAGCACGTACAAGGTGCAGGGTGCCCAGACGCGAGGCCAACGCCAAGCAAAGCCCCCGCACGGGCACCCAGTGCAGGGACCTGGGCAGAGGCAGCGGCTGCGGCTTGGACAGGGATGGGGAACATCTGCTGCTGCAGCACAGAAAAGAATGCTCATGAAGCAGAAGCAGGTCTTATAGGACTACTCCTGACTAAGTACCAGCACGGGGATACGGAAGGGAATTCTTGGGCGAGGATACAGTTTCAGGAAAGAGCTATTCTTGTCTGGTAGAAGACAGAAGACAAGGAAATCAAACAGAGCACAAGGGACAAAACCCCCAAAATCTAAATTTCCAACATTTTAGATAAGCCATCAATGGGACTGTGAGCCTTAAACGCTTGAAAAGCTGATGAAGATCCCAGTCATGGCAGAGCCCACAAAAGAACACGCTGTAACAAAGGAAGTTAGGAAGAGCTCCCTTAATTTTGCAGTGTCCAAGTTCTGTCAGGTCAAACAGATGAAGGGAATGGCCAGCTCAGTGTCAACAAGACACAGAACAGGGACTGGTTTATAATGAGATGGGTAAAAAACTCCATCCTCAGACTGGAACCACCAAACCTCAGGTATTACAGCAATGGTGTAGGTCACAGGATAAAAAACTCCATCTTCAGACTGGAACCACCACACCTCAGGTGTTACAGCAATGGTGTAGGTCACAGGTTGTAATGGAAAAGAAAACCACTGATGGCTTCTGAATACCCAAGGACAAGTGAAGAGGAGGGGGATTCACTCCTGAGCAGCAGAGGAGCTGTTGCACTGGTCATCACTTCCCCCGAGCACAGCTCCATGCTGCGAGCTGCCTGATTTTCCCAGCTCTGGGGAATCAGTTTGTTTGTACTTGGAAAATGCTCTGCTATTTATATCTTCCATGTGCAGAATACATTCATAATTAATTTTTTTTTTTATTCCAGCTTGCAATGCACTACATTCCACAATGCATTTAGGTTATATATATATATCTATATCAATTACCTTTCATCTCCCACCAGCACATTAGATGGAAACAAGGCCAGCTAATGAGAAGTCCAGGGACTATTATATTTGTGAAAACACAGAGAACTGTGGATTGTGCTGGTTTTGGTGCAGTGAAATTATTTGAACTGACACTTTTTTTTTCCTTCAGTCATATTTCAGCAAAGTTCAGTTTTTATTTTAATAATCAAATATATCAGAGCCGTAGGAAGGTTGTGGAGACATACAGTGCTCTAAGAAAGCCTCAGCAGGAAGAAACAATGAGAAAGATCTCACTGAGGCTTTTTTCCCTCTGCCATCCATTCTCTCTCCTTTATCAGTGCCTGATAAGAGCCTTTTTTCATGCTGAAAGTCAGAGAGATAAGGCGCATCTGTGCTGATAATGTTAACTACCTCCAGCCAGGTCAAAAATCAAGTAATTCACACACACCCGTAGAGAAGTAGTGGGCTGAGAAGGTCTGGCTAACCCAAAGTTCTTGAGTGCCGATGACTCTGTTAGTACCATGGCAGAAAAAAAGAACTTTGCTTCATTTCTACTTGTACTATTTCCAGGAAAAAAAACCCCACCTCTTTGATCTTTGTCTGCATAGCTGGTCAGCCTGGGATTTGAATCTTCCAAGGAAGAAAAAAAAAGTCTTGTGGGAGCCAGATACAAAAGAGAATCAGGTACTTCTTTGTAGCCCTCTATTTATTTCTTTTTGCTTTGTTTTGTTTTTTCTCCAGGAGAAATTAGCCCCAAGAACCAAAATGCCAGTGTGGCTCCACCTGTGAATTTCAGATCCCGGGATCCAACCTGTGCCATTACAAGGATGTGATTTCAGCTGGGAAATGTGATGGCAGCTGCAACGAAGGTATTTGAAGGTTTATTTAATGTGTTATTTAGGGCCATTTGTAACTCTGAGCTCTGATTCTGAATAACCCCATCATTCAGCACATTTGATGGTCATTGCCACTGACTCCTGTGCTACAGAAACACCAGATCTGATCACAGTGAGCTGACCAGAAGGGTAGTAACACAGTGAATTCATTCCTGGTCTCAGCCTGGGAGCTGTTTTCATGCGTTGGGATTTCCCTGAATGAGTGCTCTGAGCCTCACTCTATCTCCCTAGGCTTTACAGCCTTTACATGCACATATATATGCAGCCCTTATATCCCTTCCTCAAGTAACCAAAAGAATGAGGTAGTAATTTCCAAACTTCCACAGTTAAGTAGTCGAACCACGTACGTGTATTCAGGTACTATATGCTTTAGTATTTTGCTCTTTTATGGCTGGTCATCAGTCTTTCCTCAGCGAAGGAGCAGAGCTGGACTATGTCTTTTACTGACCCAGTAAAGGTCATAGCACCAGTGGCAGAAGCAGGTGCCCGACACCTCTGGAAGACAGCCTGCTTGCACAGTCACTTAAACACTGGGCATGAGCTTAGCTGCCAAAAACTGAAAAACTCCTGAAAAATGAAAAAGTCCTCGCTAAACATCCCCATCATTTAAATACACCCTTGAGCCAAAAGAAAGGGGACCATTACGAATGTATGAGACTGCTCGAGTCTCCGAGTGAATCCTGAGCTGTGCAGGTAGCACTGATTCAGGAGATGAAGCCCCTGTTTCTTCCCCAGCTTCTAAAAGCAAGGTCTGCAGCTGAGGGGGACCGGGCCAGAGAAGAGAGACACAGAGAGAGCCCCAGCACAGCACCCAGGTCCTTACACCTCTTCCCGTTTAGTTGGATGGAATTGTATGGACCCTGTTTCCCTTATATAATCAGGATCAGCCTATTTGCCAGACTGCAGCGTGTGGAAGAGGGAATCTGTGAAGTACTGGCACCTAGACAGTCATGTTTCAGAGGATTCTTAATATAGCTGTGTCCATCGCTCAGTATCAGGTGAAAGCTCTTCCCAGATAAACCCCTTTTAGTTTTTCACTCCTTTTTCCTCAGTAATAATTTTCCTTTATCTTTCACTTTTCTTCTTTTCTTCTGCCTTTTTAACCCGAGTCCCCTCAATGCAGAAGCACAAGATAATGCTAATTGAGCTTGTCAGGCCTAAATAAAAGATGGGATAATGCAGGGGGCTGCAACCTATGTGGTTCCATCTGGATACTTCAACTTCTATCATGTAGCAAGAGCAAACCTTTCTGCGCTGCTTCGCACGTAATGGGCAGAGAATTATTGACCTGTCATGCGGGGCACTGGTGTATTAACTACACCAAAGAAAACAGAACCCACTCATAAAAATACCAGTACATTCCCTGTAATATTTTAAATCAGCCAGGGGTCATCTATGGATTGCAAGCTCATCTTGCTTTATAATTAAATGTAATGTTTCTGCTCCTCTAAATAAGCTCCGGAGTGGTCTGGCCAAGGTGGTACACAGGGTCAGATGAATGGCTGGCTTTTCAAAGATTAGAACAACAGAAAGGATTAACCTTCTGATCCTGCTGACAATCCTCAGATGAGCAGGGGCTTGCAGGATTGGGCCCTAGAAGGGAGAAGTAGCTTTGTCTAGTCTAACAACAGAAGAAAGATGCAGCATGTGAAGTCAGACCACAGCGAGTGCTTCCATTTAGAGGCTCTGCAAACACCAGATGAATATTAACAACTTGATTCAAGTCCATGGGTTATATGTAATTAGGCCAAAGCCAGCAAAAAGACAAACAGTTCTACACCTTCAAATGAATACTTTAGCTTGCTAACAAAAAGCAATTAAGCTGCCTGCCAGTCCAGAGCAAGGCTGCAGGGCTAATTTCACACACAGGTCTCTTGCTGTATGGTAGCATCACCACACGCTGCTGCTGCAACCTATTTTCCTTCACTTCCAAATAACTGTCTCCTGGGAGTGCCCCTCATCCAGTCACAAGCTCCGGAGAGAGAGCACGCCCTTGGGAATCAATCCCATTCCTCTAAAGATGAGCTACAGAGGAGGGAAGCAGAGAGCAGGGGTCCATGTTTCTTCACCCCCGTCGCGCCCCGCGGGGAAACGGAACAGAAACCTGCCTGCCCAAATGGCACAGAGGGCACCAAGGATGTCCAGGAGAATTTGAGGTTTCAATTAATTACAACGGCCGACAGGGATGAGTTCTGGGAGCACAGTAATTGAGATCTGGGCAATTCCACTCACACTGCAGAACAAAGAAGAGCCTGCACACAGGATCAGCCTGTGAGCAGCGGGATGGGTACCCTGGTCAGCTGGAGCCTCTGAGGACCATAAAACTGGGGGATAGAATGGTTCAGCCAGCAAACCAAAGAGATGCTGAATCCCCTTTCCTAGAGCCTAGTGGTTTTGCTACACCACAAAGAGCTTCAAGAGACATTAATCCCAGCTCAGACTGGCAACAAGAGGATAACAAAGAGCGTAATTACATTTCCTGCTGTATGACAGAGTTAAAAACCAAACACATCTCCATTTCTCCTAAGAAATTCAAATTAATAGTTCTGCTTGCGAGATGAACGCTTCCTGCTGCTTTACAACAGCTTAGTGCTGCCCTTACCTTTACAGGGGGACAATCTACCACCCCAAAACTTGCCATGTGCAGGGGCTGTCCAGCTCTGTACGTTGAATTAAGCTTATTGATTTGTAGAATTTCCCCTTAGCCAAACCACCAAGCAGTAACTGCCAAGGTCATGCAAGCAGAGGAGGTGCATCACTGTTTTTGACAGGCCTGAGGGTGATAGATCACAGTAGGGAAGAGAATTTCTGCTGCTGTTGTGAATTAAACTGGGAGCAATTTCAGCCATGGTGCTGAAGGAATTCAGCTGGTGCAGAAAACCAGAGGAATTCTTGTTCTTTGTAGACAGAGAGAAGTTTGGTACTACTTCCTGGGGAAAATCCAAAGTCATCTTGGAAACAATGTAATAGGGACCTGAAAAATCTTTATATGCCTCTGTGATTTAATTTTTTAGCTCTCATGGAGAAAAGTCCATGTACAACATCCCTACACTGCCACTGTTTATCCCATATCCAGGGCTAAACTTGTTCTATCACCTGATGACCCCTCCCCAGCTGAGAACAGGAAAAGGAGAGGAGACCCGTGGGTTGAAATGGAAACAGCATTGATGAAACAGCCAAACTAATGTTATTATTAATGCCAATATAAAGTACACAAAGTTATACTCAGCCCAGTGAGCATACAATGGTCACTATAAAAGGGAAAGCACAGCCTCAGGAGGAGGCTGATATGCTCCAGGGATGGGGAGAAGCAGGAGGAGGCTCCATCCTCAGCAAACTTGCCCCTTTGTACCAAGTGTGATCTTCATGGTCTGGGATACACCTGGAGCCAGCTTGGGGCAGCTGCCTTGGCTTCTCCCACTTCCAGTTTAAGCTCACAGCTGACAGGAAACTTCTCACAGCCTGCAGACCATGGCTGGCCCAGGACTTGGTCCCAGTGAAGCCAGGACATGCACTGACAGTCAAAATTTCCTGAAAATGATCACTTATTTTTAGCTGCACATACTGTTTCCATTTACTGTACACCTTTTGGTTTTGCTACGCAAAGTATTTCTCATTTTCCTTCTTGTCCTCCACAGTCTGTGCCAATCCACTCTACTTTGTGCCACCATTTAAACCCGCATTCCTAGTTTGGTGTCCAGTGCCCTGGTTTCTCCAATCCCAACACTGACAACCACGCTTCAGTGTGGTCACTCACATACAAACATGAAACCTGCTGCTGTCTTTGGCAGAACCAGCTGTCCGAGATGAACTAGCTTGAAATAACAGACACAGAAACCAAGAGGAGAATACAGAATCAACACATGAAACACCTTTCCAGTTGACTACTGCCAGAGTGAGTCACTGCTCCACCATCACGTGTACACCGTGAATTACACACTCGAAGCTCTAACACCTTCACTCTCATGCACAGTAGAGGTAATTTTTCTCAGCCCTGCTTTGGTGCTGAGGTTTTACCTCCCTGAGGTATTGAGCATCGTTGGACTTTCCTAAAACACCTGAAAGCTGCAAGTGCTTACCATCTCTCCTTAATATGTCAGTGGGATGCCCAGAGCTGCAGTGCTGTTGTGCACCACTTACCGCTCTAACTCACCTGGAATTTGGATTCCGAGCTCACAACCCTACAGTTTTCCTCCTGCAGTGGGGCTAAGTTGCTGTTCTTCCACTGATCTTTCTTCCCACTGCTTCTGCAGCTGCAGAGTCAGGCCTGCTGGTGCAGTTCCAGCAACTACCTCCTGCACGACTTCCCAGCTATCACAGATGTGTCCGTAAGGAACACGCTGTCAGGAAATACGCGCAGACTGCTAACTCCCCACAAAATGTCCCTGCACCCCAGGCCACCAGAGGCCAAACTGCACCTGCACCCCAGGAGCCCCAGCAGCACCCACTATCACCTTGTTCTGAGAGAATGATGAACTGGCAGAAGGATGGTATAACTCCAGATGCAGCCCTGTGAGAAATAGCCTGTCACAGAACGTCTCCTCATTACCCACTCTGTTACCTTCTGCCACTTACAAATGATGGAGCCACCTGGCTACTCTCTGATAAGTTCTATTGTCCTTCCTCTTGTCATCGTGACATATTCCTCTTCCCTTCAGCAGGAGATGGTATTTCTGTCACGCCTGGAAAGGTACTGAGACGAGAGACCCGGCAGCGCAAAACATCCAACTGCATTCCGTGCTGCCTGCACAGAACATTCTGACCTTCACGTGCTGGAACAGTGCAGAGCATATGGAAATTTCAGTGTCCGTTTGGATTTTGTTTGCTTTGTCAGTGAAACGTAGTGCCTCCCATAACCAGCTCTTGACAGTGGTTTGGCAAAAGAGAAAAATGGGCTGTGCGAAAAAAAAAATCAATATTGAAACTGCTCCAGGGTACCCCTGGAAAAATGTATTTATTGAAGTCTGAAATAGCTTAGTAAAAAAACACCAGAAGAATTATGGCAGAAAAATTATCCTTCTGTGAGTCAGGAATCACTCAAAGCTGTGTGGAGGTTTTACTCTTTGCTTGCCTTCCTCTGTCTTCCAGAGGTGGTTTCATGCTGTGTGTCTGCAGTGCTTAATTAACTACCAGGCCCTGAACCCCATGCTGGGGAGACACAACAAAAAAGGAAGCAAGAGCAGCTTACACTCCTTTTTCTAACCTCCCAGCAGAAGTTCCTGTATGTGTGAGACAATGGAGCAAAGCTAACAAGGATAATGGCTACAAATGCATCAACACATTGGTCCCTGGAAGACAGGAGGGGAGAAAGACTGTTTGCTTTGCAGCCCTGCCACTGGCTCCTAAGTGGAATTAATTAAGAAGGGAAAATCAACAAGCAGTGATGCACTCTCGTCCTTGGCTCATTTTATTTCTCTGCAAAGTACAGCACATGGCACAAGATTTCACAGAATCACAGAATCACTCAGGTTGGAAAAGACCCTTGGGATCATCGTGTCCAACCATCAGCCCTACTCTGCAAGTTCACCCCTAGACCATGTCCCCCAACACCACATCCAAGCGATGTTTAAACACATCCAGGGATGGTGAATTTCCTACTGATGTATCTGAGAAGAAGACCTCCATCCAGCTCCAAGGACTTGTGGTCCCATCCCCTCCTCCCTCCCTGGAATACTGTCATTCTACATATATTCAATGTGATGTAACTACCAGGAGGAAGAAATGCCCAGTCTGCTGCGATTCACAAAGGGGTACAATTACAGGAGGTTCAAAAATGACCCACGGTTGTAAAGCTCAACATTTATTAACAAACTGCTTTCTCCAGGGAAAGAGATTAACTGATGTTTGCCCTTAGAAGGCACACGAAGGAAACTTGTCCCTGAGAGAACGCTGTGAGCTCGCAGAACGAGGAGCTTCCCAAAGCAAGCCGTGTGAGAAGAGGCTGGAAGCAACTGCCTCTTGCCTCCCCAAGAAATGTCACTGCTTGCAGCAGCAGACACAGTATGACAGCTGAAGTGGCCAAGAAGCATCCTGTAGAGTTTTCAGTGTCACTCTTCTGAGTGGGGGGCTCACGCTGAACGTGGTTCTGTCTGTGTTTGCTGCTGAGCTCAGCCCTGCACCCTCAAGTCTCCGACAAGCAACCTCTGCTGGAGCAATTCACTCTTCCCAGCAGCACCCTATACAAAAACATTCCTGTAACAGTCACTCTGGACCCTTCACTTCAGTCAGTTGTTATGATGGGTCTCTAAGTCATGTGGGATTGTTTGTAATGTGTCATTGCATCACTCGAATTATTCAGGGAAGAGAGTGATGAGTGGTTTGTGTCCCAGTGAACAGCAAATGCTGCTATTCTTATGCCAATCTTGGGTTTGGGGTTTGTGTCACTGACAAGCCTATTCGAAGACAATAAAGGAAGGGGAATGGGAGAAAATGGCCAAGGAGAGTACCTTTGTTTCCTGCCCCTCATTCCAGCCTCGGTGGAATGTGAGGAGTAGCACTGAACAAAGAGGATGCACTTAAAGCATTGAAACGGGCTGATAAAGCAGCCATGCCTTTGTGATAAGCTGCTTTTCTGCTCATTTGGAAGGTCAACGGTCCAGTTTTTCTCATACTTTTTTAGGGTGATAAAGATCAGATGTCTGAAAGTGTCACCCATTTGCCTGGGTCTGTGCTCAGTTTGACTCCATAGCTAAACTGGGGAGCCACTTGAGTCAGCAGATGATCAACAGCAGTTGTGGAGCCTGTTCAAGAAGACAACTCAATACTGTCCTCTGTGTGCTTTAGCCAGGAGAGGAGCTCACCCAAACACTTCCTCAGAGATTTGTCCAGGAAGCTGGGAATGGAAATAGTAGGAGAGTTGGTGCTGGGTTTTTTTTCCTGTGTTTTGTCCTGTCTTTGAGACAAGAGTCATCCAAAGCAGAGAAGGAAGTCTGTATTCTGCCTGTACTTCTGAGGACACAAACGACTTTCCCGTTTCTGTTCACGGATGATGTAACACTTCATCACCTCACTTTCTCTGGACCTATCATGGTAGGCATCACAACTGGAAAATAAGTGCCCACTGGGTTTACCTTAAGTGCTGTGCACACAAGATTGAGCTTCCTTCCCTACTGTTTCCGTGTCATTTACCTGAAGATCCTTAAAATGCAGAGCTGTGCTGCTTTAGTTTTCAATCTGTTGACAAGTTTAATCACTGGTGTCCAGATTGGCTTTTAGGTACACAGAATGAGATGACAGTGGAGACACTGGTTTTGAGCATTCAAATGAAGGTAAGTTTGAAGCTGGCTCTCCAGCCAACTGGCAGCCCTGAGCTGCCTCAGCTCAGATCCATCCCGTGCTGCGGTTACTCAGGAATCTGAGATTCCGGGTCTCCAGAGTCAGCTGCCAGGAGACTGGCTGGTGTTACAGATGGAAATGATCTCATTTCAGTGGGAAGACTGTGGAATAAGAAATTACAGGACTGTGCTCCTGACACACACGGTTTCAAATGAGAAGACAGTAATAGGAGAGAGGGGAAAAAAAAAACCAAACCAACACCCACTCCCCAAGTTAAAACTGAACATCAGGAAGCAGTGGGAAGGCTTCCCTTCAGATAACCTCTCTGCTACAAAGTAAATGAGCTGCTCATCACAATGTGATCAGTGAGGTTATTCCACAGCAGAAGACAAGGGCAGATCACAGCAGATAAGCCTTTTCCAGCTAAGAAGCATTACAAACAGAGCAAAACCTCCTCCGCAAGCATGATTCAGGCTAGTGAGTAGAAATCCCAACTACCTACTGTCAAAACCTGGGGGCAGCAGTCTCCAGCATCCCAGAAGATACACACTTGCTGTAAGCCGTAGAGATGAGGCAACATGGAGAAAAATAAAAGCCAAAAGGGAGAGAGAATGAGGTAACTCACGGCAATGAGCTGGTAGGAGTTGTTCATCATGGCTATCAGCATGTTCAGCAGCACGACGAGGGAGATGACGTTGTAGGTCCCAAACATAGTGGCCCCAACAAACTCCGTGAACTCGTGTCTGGCTTTCACGTTCGTGACGTAGAGATTCAGCAGACCAAACACAGACCAGAAGAGTGACTGGAGGGTCTCGAAAAGTCTGCAAATAAAAGCAGATTTTTTTACTTGGCTATCTGACTCTGGGGGATGGAAAACAATGTCTGGTTCTGGTGGGGAATACAGAGACAGTGGGAGCCTGGAACACCACAACGTGACTCCTCAGCACAGCCAGTGCCAAGGGGCAGCCTGCACTCCAGCCACAGTGACCCACCAGCCAATGCAGGCCAGGGCTGTGTCACATCAGCAACATTTGCTACCTGTCCGACAGCCCCGGCCATGTCCTTGTGAGATGCACTGAGCCTAACTGCCCTGAAGGAACCCAGGGTTCCCCTTCCTGCTCTACACACATGCAAAGAACAGCCACGATATATTCCTTCTAATCAGCATTGCTATGCTGTGATACTGCTGTTACCTATAGTGTCTAGATAGATAGATCTCCCACAGCACAGAGAGATGTCACAGTATAGATAGGTACATCTATATCACATTATAGCTGTATCTGTGTCACAGTACATATACATATATCTATACTGTGTCCAGCTCTGAAGTTCTCACCACAGGAGAGACATGGACGTGTGTGAGAGGGTCCAGAAGAGGCCACAGAAATGATGTGAAGGCTGGAAGCCCTCTGCTCTGAGGCCAGGCTGAGAGAGATGGGGTTGTTCAGCCTGGAGAAGGCTCCAGGGAGACCTTCTTGTGGCCTTTGAGTAATTTAAGAGAGATTGTAAGAAATATGGGGATACACTTTTAGTAGGGCCTGTTGTGACAGGACAAGGGGTGATGGTTTTAAACTAAAAGAGGGGATATTTAGACCAGAGAGAAGGAAGAAACTTTTTACTCTGAGGGTGGTGAAACACTGACCTAGAGAGGTGGTTGATGCCCCATCCCTGGAGACCTCCCAGCTCAGGTTGGCCGGGGCTCTGAGCACCCTGCTCTAGGTGCAGATGTCCCTGCTCCCTGCACGGGGGTTGGACACGATGACCTTTAAAGGTCCCGTCCAACCCAAACCATTCTATGATTCTACAGTAGATATAAACTCTCCTGTTTAATCAGTGCCTGCATCACTGCCATGTCTGCAGGCGAAATGTTCAGGGAACCCATCCCCAAACGCAGCGTGAGTTAAATAGCACACAACAACGAGGCACCACGAGGTAGGAGATATGAGAAATCCTGTCCACTTGCCCCTTTTGCTCCAACACAGGCTGAGAACTTGCAGTTCTTGGGCTGCAAGTGAACCAGGCCAGGGTGCTACGACCCCTGTCCCAAGGGCTGGTCACCCTGGCTTCTCTGTGCAGCAGCTCCCACCCGCAGCAGCACTGCCCTCAATAGCACGCTGCAACAATTGATCAGTAATGACTCAGATGAAAGGGAGTCATCCCATTAATTCAGCTCCAGAGGTTCTCTTCTTCTGAAGTCTTCCTTCCATAGATGAACTAGACCTGACCTCACTGTGCTTTACAGCTGATGAGATCATCCCAGGTCTCCGTTCGCCTCAGCCACAGACAAGTGACCTTTCGCAATCCCGTCAAAATACATAATCAGCAATCTAAATAATTGCTCTGTTTGGGCATCTTTGTTTGGGTTCTCCAAGCTACGGCATTTATATCATCAAAAAATGACATTTATATGCCTGTTTAAGAGTTGCCATGTTGGCATGAGGTCAGTAGATATTTTCAAATGCTCCTACTAGAAAAATCAATACAAATAACTCAGATACTTCCCTTGACGTACGAGGAATCTGTTCCTCTGGCTTCTCCGGGAAGCTGTTCCATATGTACTTCCATGCTTTATATGGGAATTTAGTTTCTTTATATTTTATGGATGTATCTTACTTATTTCACTGGCCAAAATGATAAAAACCCTTTAAAGCAAAAATCCTTTCTCCCAAAAGCCAAGCTGTTTGTTAGATGTATTAAATAAGTGAGGTGGTAACATAAGGATTAACCAAAGAATGCTAAACATTTCTCTATTGAAAATGCTGGAGTGCCTGCTCTCTTTTAACTTATTTTAACTGTTAGCAGGAAAAGTACTGATTATGCTGTAGGCTCACAGGAGGCAGAGGTTCCTGTCACAAAACCGGTGTCAGTGCATCGTTCTGAACTCACTGGATGAACCAGGAGTGTGATTTGGGCCCAGATGAAGGCTGATACATTTACAGGTGGACGTGTAGTCCCCCGGGAAAGGACAGAACTGGTTTCTGCAGCTTTGCATAGAAGGCTGAGTTGCTCTTCCCTCAAGCTTTAATGGCAGGCCAGAGCCACAGTCTCTTCTTACGCTCTTTCAGGTGGGGCTCACAACACTTCAGAGAAGCAGCTTCACAAAAGGTAATCTGGAAATTGTGATTGAGAGCCCATCCCCTCCTCCTGATGAATACAGTTTGAATCTTAAGCAGACAGGAGAGATCTCAAAGCTCCCCCCCTCTCCACGGCAGCTCGGAGAGGTCAAGTGCCCCACTCTGCCACGGGAACCCACCCGACAGTCCTGAAGAAATGGCCCCAGTGATCTGCGTGACCACTAAGGGAGGACTGCAGGCAGTAAGTTGTGACTTCCTCCAGCCCTTTCTCCTCTTCTTCTCTCCCTTCTCCCTCCTCCTGTTGCCAAAGTCACAGCGCTAAACGTATTTTCCAATTGTCTGCCTAAGCAGCAGTCACTCTGCTTTCTAAGGGATGGTGAGGCCAAGGCACAGAACTTTAAATTATTCATGATTTCACCTCATTGCTGTCACAAAGGAATATTACTTTTCCATGATCTGTGTTTGCGGTGCAGAAAATTTCCTCACCAAGAAAATATTAAACCCATCCTTTGGGAGAAATAGGAAATAATGCACCAGTAAATAGGTGTCACATTTTAAACAGGCTGTACAAACAGGACCGGCGTCCTGCCTCTCCTTCCCTTACAAAATTAGATCTTATTGTGCCACTGCCTCGACGTGCTGGTAGGAAGCAAAAGCTTTGATTGAAAGCTTTTCACATTTATTCTTTCATTAGGGATGAACTACGAGCAAACGTGAGGTAACACCAGCTCGGACTGGAACTCACTCCAGCCTTGCTCACTCTCCCCAGCCCAACAGTATAATTTTCTGTGTTGCAGGTTGCTCTCCCGTAGCCAGTCACCCATGCTGTGCCTCTGCTCGAGGGCCAAATGTCACCTTGCACTGGGGGCGTTAATAACGACTATTTAAGCTTTTAAGAACATGTTAAATAAATTTCTTAAGCAAGTCTCAAACAAAAAAGTAACTGCAGAGCGTTCTGTCCCCTGCCAGGAGACCTCAATCCTAATGGATCCCCTCCCACTGCGATTTTGTTTTAAACAAACCTCTGCCATAAAGGCTGAGCCCCCTCAATTTCCTTTCCGTGCTGCATTCTCCTTGGCAGGGGGTTTAAGCTGAACGTTGGGGTGGGAGAACTTGTCGGCTGTATTGAAGCTGATCTGCACACTTTCTGTTAAGTGCTTCTGTATCACTTCCAGTTCCCAAGACATTACACCTTCTTACAGACTTGAGCTTTTTTTTTCTTCCCCTGCTGACCCACCGCTCTTTTTCTTCAGTCAAACCCTGCTGTTGTTTCCTCCACTAACCTGCTGATGGCAAAACCTGTAAAGCAACTGGTTTGCAGTGGTGCCAGGTCCAAAGCAGAAAGCAGAAGGAACGTATCTGTCCACCACGGCTCCAGGGAAAGGCAGGCTCTAGGCCTGACCTTTGTGGGTTTGACCCTTCCTCAGCTAGAAGTTGCCACTTAACAAACACCGTGCTCGCCAAACTTTCCTCCGCATCAGCGTGGACGTAGATCAAGGAGTAGCATTTGTTATTTCCTTCCTCTGCAAGGACAGCACAACGCATTTCTGGGGCACGCGAAGCAATTGAAACAGAAAAAAGACTCAAGTCTTTAATTCTGTTTTTCATTAGCACAGTGCAGTTCCACTCACTTCCTCCAGATATAGATGGGTTTAATGAGAAAATTAATCAAGCCTTTGGTGTTCCTGCTCTGCTCTGGAAACCAGCAGCACGTCTGGTCTATCAGGTCATGTAGGGCTGGACTCCATCCTGTGAAAATCCCCCCACTTCTTTTACAAGGGGACAATGTTGGAGCCTTTCCCTTTCCAAGCCAGCCATGGGGCCTCAGCCATCATCCGCTCTTGGTAACACTGCAAATATGGCACAAACCCTTCCTTAACTCCAAGCCTTCAGCTGAGGAAGGGTGGAGAATTATTGGGCATTATGACAAGTTTTATTTAATTTAGCACAAAGTGGTGGACAACAGTTCTGTTTTGCTTGTTTGCAGGGCGGAGGCCTTTCTCTAGACCGTGCTTTATTTATTTCTCTTCCCTTTGTCTTTTAAGTACTGTGCAAGCACCAAGAACAATCGGGTGGGGGCTGATTATTATAATTATTTCCACTATTAGTAATTAAAACAAATACATCAGAAAGACAATTCATGTTATTTTTCAGCATGTGCTATCTCTTTCAGCCCTGCCAGCTGTCACCACAGCGATTTCCATGCCAACATCTCAGTGAAGCACCAGCTTCTCCAGCAAAAAGGATTTTGCTGGGATTTGAGTCTTACGCCACTGCAAGCAAATCAGAGAAGCCTGCAGCATCATGTATGCATAAAAATGGCCTAGGTGAGATTGCTGTTATTGCTCTATCACATTATTTATTAATGCCTCTTTTTCATCGGTTTATCCCTTGTTTTCTACGTTTTTGTCTCACTTCCCCTCCTTTCCTCTGGAATCAGACAAAACAGTTATGGCAAAAGGATACTTGTTTTCTCAAATATACTGAAATTGTATCTCTGTAATAACATTTAAGTTGCAGGATCATGCAGGGAGACTCAGGTCCAGAACTAAAATGCTTGTGTCCCACTTCCAGACCTCAGAGTCCTTCTGCCAGCAAAGCTCAGCAGAATGTCTGCCCCAGTTAACTTGCTCCTTTCCTGCACAGCCACCCAGCTCACCTGGTATTTGCAAATGAATAAATGATAGGCAACAGGCAAAGGCAGGTTGGACAGGGGACAATGGCAGTCAAAAGCAGAAAGGAAAGGACATCTTACGTGGAGAAGGCATTGTTCTGTTTCTCACATCGGATCCCCTTGCAGTTGTTGGGTTCCTCCGAGGCACTGGTCTCGTAATAAAAATAAAGCTGGTTCAGTCCATTGGCAAAAGCCAGAAGCACCAGACAGTAGATAAAAAGGAATTTAAGGATGTCTAGCAGCATGCGTCCCAGAGAGATCTGCAAGGGTCCCAGGTGTGAATTTGCTGTAAACAGGGATATGAGACGCAAGGAACTTAAAATGTTGGATATTGCAAAGAGAGCTTCTGCAATGAGAGTCGGGTGCCACATCTCCCATTCCTCCCTCGGACGAGAACCGTTGTACTGAAAGAAATAACAAGGGTATAAAAGTGAGTTGTGTTGCAATTGCTCTGAGAGAACTGAAAAACCCAAACCTGCTACTGCTGACACTTCACACGCAAGCACTAACCAGGTACTGGTGACACAGGAAGAACTCCTGAACACCTAAGTCCCAGCTACAGTCAGACTAACTGGGATTGCAGCTGACCTGATCAGGACAGAGACTTTGGTTTAATGATGCCTTCTTATGAACTCACCCTACTAGAGTGTGACCCCCTGCTGCAGATAGTTGTGGGACCAGCTAATCTTTAGAGGCTTCTGGTATGATGGATGTTCTTAGCCTAAATTTACAAAACAAGCCTTTCTAAGTTTTGAGTTCACAGTTTGTGAGTTCTTCAGGTCCATGGCTTTCTACACAGCCTCCTTCTCTTTCAACACTTCCAGGGGTTCAGACTGCCCTTTAGCAAGCTCAGGTCAGAAATACCCAAATACCTTTTTTCACTTTTTCCTCCTAAATATGATCGTGCATTCAAAGCACTGCAGATTCCAGGAAGAATGTGAGAGAGGGAGAAGGGAGGGAAGAAGGAAAGCAGTGAGCTACTGAGAGTAAGAAGTGGATACTTTCCTTCCCTAGTCCTCTCAAAAAAGTACCAAAAGCCCAGAACCAAAATGCCTTCTTCATATTAATTTTATTAGTTAATTTGTCATGGTAATTTTAGGAGAGTTGCTAAAGCAGAGGCCATAATTACAGCTGAAACACTGGATACGTTTGAGTGCATCAATTATAACATAACTTGGTTGATAATGTAGCTGCAAAAGGAGCAGCATTTTCTGAGTGAAGCACAGCCAAACGCAGAGAGGTAGCACAGAAGGGCTGGCTGTATAAATGTAACTGCTCTGGCTCAGCTACCCTGCCACGCAGAGTGGACTCAAACACGGTTTAACATCAAGGAATAATTGTCCTTTTAACGTTTCTCTCTGCTCATTTAACATGCATAATAAGGCAAAAATGTACTTAGAATAATACAGCTAATCGTGTAGCCAGCGTATTTAGGACTCCTAAAATAATTTTGGTGCCTTTTAAAAGGAAATAGTGTCAATATCATACTGACAGATGAGTTTGCAGGGACTTGAAAGCTGAAGGTCCAATACACGAGCTCACAATTTTTTTTCAAGGACAGCCAAAAGCAAGTTGATATTTCAAACTATTCCTCTGTAGGAAGGAGCTGAGACGTGATACAAAGGCATTTCAGCGTGACCTCTGATTGCTTCTGACATTTCCAAACTGCTCTTTTATTACGTGAACATCATGGCCCGAGTCTGTTAACTTCCTTTGAAGATGGGTCTTAAAATGTTTACGAAACAGGCAGACATGGTAACTTTTTGCCCATCTCCAGCAGCAGGGATGGCTGGTCGTGATGGGAAAGGCTACCCTGCCTAGAGAGCAGATTGGCACTGTTGTTTGCAGTTCTCTTCTGCAGGGAGCCAGCAGCCCAGGGGCTCTCTGCTCGGGTTTAGCGTAGACTGCACGTAAAGGCCTGCGAAAAGGTCTTCTTCATCTCACATCTATTTTTAAAGCAACTTGTTAGGGTCATATTTTGGCCCTTTATAAGCTTTGCTTGGAAAACAGTAGTTTCTTCAGAGAGCCTAGCATCACAGATAACAGAGAAACGAGATTTCGGAGCTATCTACTGAAGCTGGGTATCTGGGAAGGCTGCAGTTGTTTGGGTCAGGCATCAGAAGATGAAACACAGCAGAGATATATACAGAAAAATACAAATAAGTTACACCAGGCAGTCACATTTACCCTTCCTCATTACCGGATAATTCAATGCAGCAAATGAAAACTGATTAGGAAAGTATTTTTACCTTATAATTAGCCTGAATATTTCAATGGTATTGGACAATATTAGGGCCAGGTCTTGAAAGCAGTCAAATCAAGAAAAAATAAGTCTCCACGTAAAAACAAGGATGGAAAACATTAATGTCAGTCTGCAATTTATTTTTCTGGTATTTGTCAGAAAGCTAAATGTCCACATAATCCTTTGACGTCTTAAGAAGTGTTAGAATATGGTATACTGGCATATATACCAGCCTCTTCCAGCTCAAGGCTGTTCCATAAATAACAAAAACCTTTACAAGTCACGTTGCAAGAGGTTTTGGAGCTACAATCAACATTACAAACCCATCTTGTTCAGAGCACACTGCAGCCTCTAAGTGATGTAAGTCCAAAGGGAACTTCTGTGAGTGAGCTGCTGCAGAACTACTCTTCTAGAATGTCGCTGTTTATACGGGAGCAGAGAGATGCAGCAACACACACATTCAGCAAGAGCGGGCAAAAGAAGCCACTTTATTAATTTCTATCTATTAATTTTCTATCCCCCAGCCCCACAGGGCGATGGGTCAGTGATCACCCATCTCCCAGGGTGAGTGGCTAAAGTCCTACAGCACCCAGTGCAGAATATTTTTCCAATGTACCATAAACAGAACTTAGCAAAACACCAGGTGTTGGTCCAGCTCACAAAAACCATCCTACTGTTTCTCATAACTTGTGTGAGAAAGGCAGGGCTCTCACGGAATACTGTGAGAGCCTGAGACAATCCCTCTGCTAGCAGCTTTCCAGCAGCCACAATAGAAGGTTTTAGGCACCTCTCAGAACTGTCTGACTTCAGTCCTCACCAGAAGCAGACCTTCAGCATCAGGTTTAGTCCAAGTGTACTCAAAGAGATCCATTTCTGTGAGCATTCTTTTGTGTGCTGGCACAAAGATCTTTGCAGGTCACCTGTATGCTTCTGTAGTTCTCACAGAGTATATAAACGACGCTGTGCTTCCTTTCTACCCCTGGTTTGGCTCCGAGTTTAAATCTCAGTACATGACTGTCTCAGTGTGTGGATGCACAGCTCTCCTCGTAATTTGGGTGTGAGAAAGAATGAGATTGTTAACATTTTAAGATCTGTCCGTGCATCTTACTATTTCCAGCATTTTTTCTGTATTGCTCTGGGTTTAAAGACCAACCTTTCAAGTCTAATTTCCTCACTGGGAGAAAAAAGACTTAATCCGTTCCTGCTTTGATGCTGTTACAGAGCTGCCTCTTCAGGGAGCAGCAACTATCTTAAAGCTTTTTCCCTTTGAAAAACCAACTCACCACTGTGCAGCCTTCTGCATTTTAAAAAGGCCCCGTAGCAGGACTCCTTGCTAAAGAGTTTTTTACAAAAGCCATTGTGAAGTCAAGTTGCTTTGTGAACTATTTTCCTCTTTCCCTCTCGGCCTGCGTACATGCTTGGGTGGGACCGAAGAAGGTTGCTTTGGGAAGTGCTCATCCTGATTAGCAGGAGCTGGGCTAGAAGAGGCTTCCTACCAGGGCAAACCCAACAGAGTGGCACAGCAAAACTAGAAGGGGCAGAAGTGGCCAAGAAGCAGTTACCTCCAGGCTCCTGCTTTACACCTGCCTGATTACACCAACCGTAGTGAAGTTACTGCTGAGTCATAGCAAGGAAAGAATCAGGCCAAGCACACAGCTCGAACTGAAGGCAACACAACCACTGCATAAGGAACTTTCCACGAGGTCATTTCTGCCTTGTCTGTGTCTTTGAAAATGAGACAGAAGGAAAGTGCTCCGGGCCATCCTCCGGCTTCAAAACGTACGCTAACTTGGAGCATCAGGAATTCATAAACGTGGAAGGTGCCTTTGTGGATGGGCTCTGATGTGTGTTCTTGCCATAAATGGAACATGACAGTGAAGAATCTACCTGGTGTTAAAGCTCCAGCATGCTCCTCTGTTGTTTCCTTGCCTAAAGTTCAAAACCATATACTGAAGAGAATAAATTGACTCCTTTATGTCAGATGGAGGCCTCCTGTTAGTAGGCTTGCTTTTCTTAGTAGACTTTTCACAAACTTCTGATTAGTAACCTACAGATCAGTAGGATTACAGATTATAGTTCTGGGCTGTAGATGTTTTCAGATAGCCCTATTCTCATTTTTCTCTTCCTGTTTTATTTAAAGTCATGTTTTCACTATGTGTAGCATTGGAGAAAGAGATCCAGTGTCAGTATGGAAAGCAAAAGGTATCTTTGGCAACTGAGTAGCTACAAAACAGTCAGCAAGTCCAGAGCAACATCTACCCAATGCCTGAACAATCTGCTTTGGTCTGAATCAAAGTGTCAGGATGAGAAGGACAATCATCCTCCAAACAAACTAATAAGCTTTCCAGGTGAATTTTGAAAACCAGACTGCTTGAAAAGCAGCTATTCTCTTTGATCTGCAATTCTGATTTTGATGGTTCCTACCCTGTGCATTACAGTTCTCACAAGCAAGTTATAAATTCTCTCTCCCAAGTTACTGTACCTTGACGTAGGCAACGATTTTAAGTGAGATAGTTGCAAGGTAGAGGGAGTTCATTGCAAAATCCATCAGATTCCACCAGTCATGTACGTACTCATTGAATCCACCATCCCACATTTCCTTGATTTCTCCCCAGATAAAACCTGTAGGAAGAAAGAGAGTTCATTGTCATGACAAGGTATTATTTGCCATTAAAGCACTGTGTGCATCTGATGTAATAAAAGACAATTCTAAATTAACAGCTTGGAAAAAATGTCTCATCCCTCCTGTCTTCTACAAGGAATTATACTGTTGATTATGAGACGTTTTACAACTCTGTGGGGAATGTAGTCTGGAGAGATACAAAAAAGACCCAGGTTTCCTATCCAGACCTCCAGATATACACACAAGGAGGCTTCTTGAAACATGTATTAATGATAACTAGTATGGCTCACATGAGATCTGTTCTATGTGAATAAACTATTTAAGCAGCTCTGTTTGGTATAGTTCCTAATAGATTGTCTACTCATAAGACACCATTTATTGCTCAGTTGAGCAGTACTGATTTTTCCTGACTTTCTCTGCAGAACGTGCAACACTAGTGCCTGCCTCTGCGTGCCAGCAAGTCTCCTGCCTGACCTGGAAACACCACACCAAGAAGGAAGAAGCAAATTCATTCTCAATGCTCAGTCACTGTATTTATGCAGCTTGCTGCCCAACAAGCCTGGAGGGACTCAGCAGGAGAAAGCAGCCTGGTGTGGCAGCTCTCAGCAACAGCTCACCTCAGGGCAGGTGTGAGTGTGGGTTTTGCAAGGTATTTGTTCCCAAGGCCAGTTATCTCAACTCTGAAATGCCTTCTGGTGATAATTTTTGGCACTTGCTGACGTTCACTGTACCTCCTGGCAGCTGGAGGGGTGAGGGGCAGCTTCTGAAGTTCATGGCTGGACTGCTACACTCCCCTGGCACACAGTTCTGATTTTAAGTAACTTCATGTCCTTTACTGTAGAACTGTTTAATTAATTTTTGAGAGCCTAAGTCCCATTAGAAAGCAAATGGCAGTTAGGCTCCTTCCACCTACATGCTTGAAAATGTCTTTAGAGCCCCCAGATATTTTGAATTACACAGTTTACAATATTATTCTCAAATGAAGACCTGAAACGTGTGTGAAAAGGAAAAAAAAAACCAAACAAAATACACCTCCAGGTGCATTACCAATGTAGTTACCCAAATTGCTACTGCTACCCATACCTAACCACAGGATGCTGCCCTGGGCACTGGAATGCTACTTGCAACTCAAGTAGCAACTCTGAAGAGCCCGGAACATTGTCAGGAACTGCTACAACCATCCAAGTACCAACTGTAGCTCTTCAGCTGCCAGGCAGCAGGGCAATGGTCTGGCAAGCACAACGTCATGGCCAATAAGGTAATTTTATGACAGTTGCCTCCATATCTTTGCATGCACACAAAAAAAACCCATAAAATAAAATAAATCACTGGAGAGGAGCCTGTTGAAGAACTCATACACTGTATTTATAGTGAGTTATCACTGCTGGTTACTATAGTTACAGTAATGCTATGTGTGCCTGTTCTCTCCCTCCTTTTATAGTGGAAAATATTTCTTAAATAATAACCTTTAATCTGGTGAAACTGTTCTAATTTCTCCATTTAATAAACAGTCCCACAATATCCCTATTTATCCGAAACAAAGGAGCTCAAAGAGAAGAGCAGACAGCTGGAAGAGGTGATTTTGAAAATGTTTCTTTTTAATGGATTATCTTTCTTTCATCTGCAAATCAATTTTGCTGAAATGCTTACCATTTCCCCTCAATTTTCACCATGGAGTTAGGGATAAAGCAAAGAGATCACCTAAGCTCAGAAAAGACGTTTAACCTTCTCAGCTTATCCTGAAGTTTCTACCACCACATGCATTTCAATGCTATAAATCAGTTTAATAAGATAATGAAGCTTGAGTTACCACGGGATAAAGCCGTGCAAGGAGCAAAGTGCCCTAGGTCACGATAGAGAGTGATTTGTGAACGTCTTTGCAACTCTTACTTTCTTTTCTCATTTTCCATCTGCAGTTTTAGGTTTGGCTTGTTTTGTTCAGCACAGAACCAGCCTGACCCAGAGCCCCCACAGAAAGAAGGAGCTGAGACCCAGCATTACCAGGAGAGGGAAGCCAGCAGGCACAGGAAAGTAGAGGAGGACCTGGGAGAAGCACTGAGGAGCTGTAAGGAGAGCTCCAGAGATTGAGGTTAGTGAGAATTGGCCTCAGAAAGTGTCAGTGTGGCTTTCCAGGCCACAGACCCTCCTAGACAGTCTCAATTCAGTTACCTGACCTCTGGGGCTTTGCACCAAACCGACCTGGGCTGTGTGGACAGAGGCTGGAGGAGAGAGCTGTAAAGGTGTGGAAACCATTGCACGTGATCCAGCCTCCTTGTAACGCCCCAGCTCACAGTTACTGGCACACCGAGGGAGACAGGACCTTAATTAGAGATCATGCTTCTGATGAAGACAACACTTGCTGTTGTGTTGGAGCTCCGTTTGAAAGGGTAAATTCTTCCCCCGCATCAGAAGTGTATCAAACTGTCCTTCCCTACTCTTCTCCCACAGTGGCTCATCCCCTTGCCCCATCCCATCTCTCTACCTCACCCGTACATCCTTGCCTCAGGAACAGGGACACCTCCTTTATGTCACAGTCGTGGCTGCCCAAGCCAGACTGGAACAAGAGCCTCACGTTCAGCACTCTGAGAATGAACACTCCCTCCTTCGCCTGCTTACGTCAGAGCGCTCGATACGGATTTGGCCGGTGTTTATGAGCACAGCAGAGGGAGGAGATTTATCCTCCCTTTTCTGCCTCCCCTTAGGCTATTTGGGAGCCTGGGAGTAAACAGGCCTGGTACCCACACCCGGGCTCCGAGAGCAGCTCAGTGAGAAGGCGAAGGCAGAGACAGGCTCTCGGCGCTGCCTTCTGCCAGCAGAAGGAAGCCAGCAGGAGAAGTGACACTATTTGTCACTCCTGTGACCCAGAAGCTAATTCCTAACCTGCTCCTCACCCAGAGCATGGGGGAAGCAGGGAGAGAGCTGCGTCTGCTGCGGTTTACTCAGGGTCATGTGTAAAGACATGTCAGATGGCAACATGAACAGCAGAAACGCCCTAGGCCAACAGGATCTGCTGTTCCAGAAGGAGCCCAGCTGTTTTGTGCAGTTACTGGAGCTGGCTGCCAAATCTCTTTACATGCTGATGGTGCCGAGATCAGGAATGAGTCTCCACACAGTCGCCACGGGCGCGAGTCAGGCGAGCCTGGCTCAGGCATTTGCTGTGTTTCTGACTTACCTAGAACCCAGGGCAGGATCATCCACTCCACGATGGTGGGAGGAGGCCCCTGCATGTGAAGGTCAGTCCTGACGATGTGCTGCGATGCCAGCAGGAGCATGAAGAGGAAGGTTAGGTAAGAGCCGGTGTGGCAGATAAACTTTATAAATGGCTTTTTAATGAACAGTCCCAGCCTGCTCTTCGGTGCAATCAGATACGCCACGGATAGCACAGGAAACAGCAGCCCGATGGTGACACAGGTCAAGAGTTTTACTGCCCAGTGTTTCCGCCTCCATCCTGGAAAGCCATCATACCAAAGCGTTGCTAGTAGCTGCTGGCAGTTTGGCTGAGCAACAAACTGAGGAGGAAGGAAAAAGAAAGATGATTACTGAGTGGTACTTGACGTGCATTCCCCCTCACGTACGCGGCAGAGCCCACACAGACCCTCATATAAAGTGTGGGGCTGGCTATGGGGTGTAAAAGTGTGTTTTGGAGACAGAGGGAAGAAAGGAGAGAGATTTCACTCTTCTCTTTGTGCATAGGATGTAAGGTTTCTTCTATGAGGCTTCTTATATTTGAAACATCCTTAGGTAGATCAGTCACCAGACATGAATCCTGGTGCAAAAGTGCCACAATGGAAAGCTTTTTCCCTTCCCATGTGTCTCTCTTTTAGTACACCTTTTTTTGCCCTGAATATTTCAGGTTTCAACTGCCTCAAACAAATCCCTGTCAGCATCTTATAAAAGTAACTAAAAGATAGGCAGGAGGGAAAAGGAGTAAAGGGGAGGGAGAGAGGGAGAGAGAGAAGGTCTGCAGAAGTGTGTGGGGTGCTTGCTGCAGGTGGTCCCGTGCAGGAGGCCAGCACATGTGCGTGTGGGACGGGCTGGGCAGGAGGCAGCGCGCGGGACCGCGAAGCCCAGCCAGGTGACATCTGCTGGGAAGCAGGACAGCACGTCTGTAAACCTGCCTGGCTGTTCAGGAAGAGAGAGGTTGTAACGTGTAAGAGATTCAGCAGGGTCAAAAGAAAATCTCCGATCACAGTAGCAAAAGTGACACTTGAAAGTTTACTTTCACTCTGTAAAAAATAGAGTTCCACAGGAGATTGACTGCAGCTCTGTGGCTCCACACCAGGCATGCTCAGACTGATGCTTCAGCCTGATACCTAACAGCCTTTGGAATTTCAAACTCAAGCCACAGTATTTCTGGTCTATGCCAGAAGACTTTATGTTCCTGGTTATACCTGGAGAACCCTGTGGTTTTCAACGCTTTTCAAACCCAGAGCTAATTAGAGATGTCTGCAAGACCAACACAACTCTGGTTTTCTTCACGTATTTGATTTCTACTCCATCCTAAAGAAGTTCTACTTCTGGCCTATCAAATGCAGATTTCTCACTGGGCTCTGCAAGTCCAAAAGGAAAACTCAACTACTGTTCTGAGGAGGCTTGTTATACTTACTTTGCTGTAACTAAACCAGAAAAACTGTCCTAGCAGGGGTACCCTTAGTGATAAGCATGCTCTGACTATAGCTACTAGACAACATATGAAGCTGGATGCTTATCTCTTATTACTATAATAAACATGATTGCTGCATCTAACATCTAAGTGACACTGTGCTCCAGAGAGCATCAGAAAAGAAAATCAGAAATGCATTTGATTTGGAATCAACCTACACACACAGGCAGCAGAAACTGGACAACAGTCGATATGGTGATTGAAAAAAACAAAACCAAAAAACCAACCAACCAAACAAAAAACCCCAAACAAAACAAAAACACACACACACACAAAACCAACAAGAACCCCACAAGATCTGTTGCCATCAGAAAATGGCATTGTAAAATTCCAAGTCTGGGGACAGCAATGAAAGAAATGACTCTACAGCTGGAAAAAACATCAAGCAGCGATTGTTGGTCGGTTGGTTTTTAATCTGTGATTTCAGAAGGGTCAGTGTGTGTTACATGCAAAAAGCTGGAAGCAACAGAATGTTACACTGCTCTATTTTCTCATTTAAGATGACAACCAGGAGCTGTGACTGGATGTGTTCTGCAGCAATTTACATGGTAGTAGATGCTGCTGTTCCTCTGAAACCAAGAACAACCTTTTATTTCATTTTATTTTTTAGGGTGAAAATGTATAAACACATTTTCTCTTTATCACATATGATAGAAAGCTCTAAGGGGAGAATAAAACTGTTTTTCCCTTGAGTCAAAGTCATTTGAGAAATCAAATGACTGTATGTTCCTCTGGTTGCTGTGCAACTTGTAAGCACCTTAAAAGTGCCTCTTTGCTGCCTAATAGCTCATTTCTAAAATCTGCTTTCTGTGTTGTATCTGATGTTAGTTCTTCAAACGGAGACAAATTCACACATCATGAAAGAGCAGCTTTAAAGACCAGCTTGGCAAAAGGGAATGGAAATGGAAAAAGCCATTAAATTTTCCAATCAAACCCACCCCAACCTCACTGAAAATGGCCTAAGGGAAATTTAAGCACATCACAGAGAGAAACTCTCCCCAACATCACAAACCATCAAAAGCTGTCTTTATTAAAGGTAAGGCTAAATACTTACCCATGTAGGCTTTTACCAACTCATATTAGTCCAACTTATTAATCACAGATTTAAAGTTAGTCAGTTCTGCAGCTTAGATCTCGAGTAGCTCAAGGACTACAGCTGGCTGAAACCCAAAATTTCCAGTGTGCAGAAACTCTGGAATTCTGAATGATAAGAATTCAACTAAGCCCTTGGTGTCCCACCTGAAAAACCAATTGCTTTTCAGTAACTTTGTGTTAACTTGAAAGAATACAGAAATGAGGTATTTCCCCAAGTAGTCCTGTGAATGTTGGCCTCATCTTTGCTTCTAGGTGCCGTTCCCTAGACTCAACCATCCAGGTCACTGACTGGACTAAACCACTGAGTGCTCAACTCATTAAAGATTGCCTAGGAACAATGCACATGAAATAGAAACCCATGGAAAAGCTCAGCTTTGGCCGTTGTAGGTCTGAAGTGTCCTGAATCTGTGATAATATAGTGGGTTTTTTGTTATCATCCGTAATTTAAAGTTTCTTCATAAAGTTAAGGAAACAATCTTATTTCTACTTTGCAAACAGAACTGGAGATCTGGGAAAGCAAGTCAGCTGCTCCAGCGCTACTTATGCCAAGGCCTTTCCCGAGTACAAGTTCCATTTCCACGAAAGTAGGGTCCCAAACATGTTTTTTCACCTTTTTGCAAAGCCTTTCGTTTGCCATAGCTAGGAAGGGTGCATGTGTGCATCACGGTCCTTTATCACGGCACGTGAACATGCTCTGTGTGACAGGATTTGGTGTCACTTAAAGCTTCTGCACAATGAAAAGGAGAGATCATTATAATTAAGACAAATGGATGTCGCCCCAGTTTTGTAGATGGTCCAGAACCAGAGGCAGAGGTACTGGACCAGAACCTCTCTAGTTAAGATGCCCATATGACTTGCAAACAGTGTATTGCTCCAATACACAACAAGCAAGGTGGCAAGAGTTTTTCCAAGGGCTGCTGCGTTGCAGGAGCCTCCCACCTGTACTAGAAACAGCAGCACAAGACCTCATCCCACAGATGCGGTGGAGAATGTTCTGACAGCTGCATTAATGAGAAGAAATGCTTTCAAAAGGTGGCATTTGTACTCCAGTTCAGCTACTGTAGGAACTAAACATTCACTGCCATGAAGCCCGTGGTAGTGCTGGCATAACACTGCCCAGGGTTGTCCCTACCTTGGACAAAGCCTGTAGATGAATTTCTGGGGGAGGTAATCTGAAGAGCGAGCTTCTCCATCACCTGTTGAGCAGAATTGTCCCTAGCTGAAGATACAGGAGACTAAGAGACAAGAGGCAAATCAGAGCACCTTCTTGTGAGGACACTGCCACTGTGTCACTGGTGGGTGAGATGCTCAGTCTCACAGCTTCCGAAACTGGGAATAAGTCTCTGGGCCTTTCCGAGAAGTGAGATCAGCAACTTCAGTCATGGTTGAGAAGCACTTTGAGGGTAGAGACTGCTGCAATACAAAGCCTTTTATGCTCTCCCTTTCTTCTTTCAGTCTTGCCAGGGTCTTTGTGTAACATTTGGCTTGCAGCTGGATTGTGCTATTAGAGAATTTCATTTTCAATGTCCGTCATACACACTGTCATCTGATCCTCTACCAAGGGGAAAATTTTTAAGGGAAAAAAAGCACTTGCTGGATGGAGTGTCTTTTTCTTCATATCTAATCTTTACCGAAATTTTTATGTCACCTAAATTCTACTTCTTGGGAGTGAAATGCTTTCTGCATGCTGCGGCATTAATATAAATATCAAACACAGAAATTATGTTCTACCCCCCCCTCCCCTTATCTATGGGGAAATCCCTTATCTCTCACAGTCGTAAGTAATTTAGGATCAGACACAGATGGGCTGAGATGTGAATGCCTCAGGGAGCAACTGAAATAGCTCCCTGATAGACATCACAGGGGCTGAGCAGAGTATCTCTCTGCATTTATTCTGATTATCGTGACGGCTGCCAACAGGCTCTTCTGTTTGGAGTTTGCTGGAGTCCTTTTCTGTCCTCTTGCTGCGGACGGTGATAGTCGATGCTCTTCATAGATGAATAAGCACTAATTTGTAACCGCAGAGCCCTCTGCTAATAAGCAGGACCGAGTTCCATCAGTCAGCTACGCCAGCTCCCAATGAGGTTACCACTGAGAACCCAACGTGGCGTCGGAGCCATGAAATCCACTTTAGTTCCCCTGCCTGACACTCGTTTCAGTAGGTTAGGCCTCACCAACAGCACTGCATCCCACAGCATCTGAAGCACGGCAGCGGAACACCTGCCAGGTTGCTGGGTTTGGGGTATTGTTATATTCTGCTGCCCTCTACAATTAAAGCTCTTCTGGCTTTGGAAAGGCAGGTTTCCACCTGAATGGAGCTAGACTTGGCAGCCGTGTGCAGTCGGGCAACTGCAGTGTCTGATGTAGCAGCCCAGCTGCATGTTTTAGTGAGAGCTGTAAAACATGCTGACTTCCTGGGAATCCAGTTCTGTCATGGAAAGGAAAAATGCCATTTCCACTCAGTAGAAAGCCCTGTCCCACCCTGCAGGTACTGCCTTGCCCCCTCTCTCTGGCAGACTGAAGGGACATGGTGAGTGCAGTGTGGCCAGGCAGGGCTGGGAGCAGCAGGTCCATGCCCCTCTTCCTCCCAGGGGTGACCCACCCAGGTGCAGATGTACCTACCCCCCCAAAGCAGTACTTCCAGAGATGGACTGGGGAGAGCATGGCCTTTCACACTTGAGTTTTCAGAATCAATTGGCTAGAATTCCTTCCCTCCCATGAAGATAGAGGAACCTCCTACACTGCCGGTCCTGCCTCAGGCTTGGGTTTTTCACTCCATGCCAAACCTTAACTCCTTAGCCCACAAAGCTTGATACACACCATCCAACAGCCCAAACGTGCCGTAACACCGGGCACAACATCAACAGGCATATGGATCACACCGTGCAATAAAGTGATCCTCTTTACTCTGCCTTCAGGGACATTAAATGGCATGCAAAGAAATGAACTTTGAAAATCCATCTTCCTCCTGCACTCCCAAATCCTGCTGATGCTCCTGCTCAGAACCAAGTAGCACAGCAGAAAAACCACCAAGGACAGGGGCTTCCAAGAAAGGAAACATGGCTGTTGTATCAGTTTGATTTCTCTTCAAGAAAAGACTCAGTCAGCAATACTCCAAGAGCTACATTTCTAAATTACCCCAAGACAGAAGAAACTATCTGTGGCCTAATTTGATGTCTGCTGCAGAAAGCCAGCATGCCCTCTGAGATCAGATCTTCTACATAAGAAGCACCAGCCTCCTCAAGCCTGCAGTGCTGGGAACAGTGAGATGAGTAAGAAAATCCTCTTTTGTAGCACATTTCTTTTTAAAGTTCAACCCTGTTAACGATTGCAAAGTTATTTACATTCCGCTGCTGAAGTGTAAGTTGCAGAGGGTAAACACCTAATGGTTGTTCATCCTGTTAATTAAGTACTTTCTGCAACAGGAAGAAAAAAGAAAAAGGAATAAACGAGACAAAGAGGATGGAGGGGAAGCTGCATGGCTTGGGAAAAAAAGGACTACAACTCAACATTCCTCACCAGGCACTGCCATGAGATAATTGTTTTTTCTCAGGAAAATACAGGCTGAATATCCTACCAAGAACACAGCTGCTACTCCCATGCCTGGTCCTACCAACAGTTAAGCACTGATGCAAATCCAAATAGCAACAACTCCTGCCATTAAGAAGATCACTGGCTGAGCTGGAAGAGTCCTTCAAGAAAACCAGGCGCTATTCACTCTGCTGGTGAATAAAACAAACTCCAGATCCTCCACAGAGGAACATATGGCCTCCAATTATACAGAATTTTGTCTAATCTGTTCTTAAAATATTTTAGTGATGATGACACATGAATCTCAACTAAAGGTCTCCTATCCATACCACATCCCTTGACTGGAGCAGACATGAACTCAGCTTAAGCATTTGGAAATTCAACAGTGATGTGAGTGCTGACAAAAGGAAAGGCTGAATAACCTCTACAAGCCTGCTACAGTTCCATCAAATTTATTTTGGATGGGTGTAAATATTTAAATAAAAGAAGGCCCACATATTCTAGGTCTAGGGGCTGCCCTGACCCTAAACTGTGACACTAGGACAAAGGTGGAGGCACCTACTCATGGAAGAAGAAATTATCAAATTTTTTAAGCTTGAAATTGAATCCATCTCTACTCAAAACACTTAAATGTCTACGTATATGTTTGTATTCATGGCCTGCATCAGCAGGATTTAAGTGCAGGCATAAATTCTGCCTTGAATAAAGGCAGGCTGCTGAACAGTGCTTCTGGAGGCCAAGCTCTATTAGCAAACAGCCAGGTCAGACCCCGAGCAAGAGTCCAGACGTAAGCAAAACTTCTCAGCTGATGAATAAATTCCTGTAGGATGTATTTCAGCAAGCACTCCAGGATATGGTTCTGTGACAGAGATTCAGGAGACCTAGACTGGGTTTCCAGAGTGCTGCAGCACGAGCGGGCGCTGAATGCAGCGACGCAGCGAAGAGAGAGGCAGTTGATTCACAACACGCCGACTGGTTGCCAAGACCCGACCAGGATGTATCAGACACATCCTGCAGAAGCACTGAAAAAGCATTCAGGCTAAAATCTGTTTAGAGACAAGTCTTGCAGAGTTTCCAAAGTCCTCCTGCAGGCAGCACTTCAAGAGTCCTGGATCTTGCCCATGAGTAATAGCAGGAGCTATCCCAGGCTTCAGCTGAAGTGGTGAAGGTGGTGACTTTAAGTAAGAGGCTGGGCTTACTCTCCCTGGTGCATTCCTAACATTTACATTAAATAAGTGATAAGTAAAGCAAACACGAGTATTTTAAAAGTCATTCACAAGTATTCTTAAATACATACTTATTTTACCCTATTAGTGTTAGTAAAAAGTCATAAAAATACTTCTCATCTGCTTCCTTTCTGACCTGAGTGATAGCTGTGCTGAAATGATTTAATATTGGTTTCGTTTGGTTTTTTTTTTCCTACCTTAACTCTTCCTGAATGAGTAAATTTACTCCAATACCCAGGAAAGAACAGACCAGCACACTGTAAACACTGCTCACCTTCTTGAGAACCTCTAAAGGCTACCTCTGCTCCAGAGTAATACCCCCATTGCAGAGTGAGGAGGAGATGCTTTGCTGAAGGATGTTTACTCAGCCAGATGGGGTGTGTAGAGAAAGAGCAAGAACAGAAAACCTGCAGTCACAGCTCTTAAATGCCATTTTGCACAAGATCTCAGCTGGGGAGGGAGGTGTTTATGATTAACCCACCTATCCATCTTACTTTTCTTGGAGTGAAGAACGATGAGGAAACTGTATTCTCAATCATGAGGCACACAAATGGCTTGTCTGGATGATGATGGATCTGATGTACACGTAAGAGGTGTAAGGGGAGTGGAATCTCTGTTCTTTTCTCTATAGAGTTTCTAACACTCTTCACTAAGCGACAGAAGTAAAGCTGACATTCACCAAAATCAGATTAATAACAATGGCCACTTGTATATCCAAAAGGGAGAATTCACAGCAATCTTTTTTCCATGGAGTTTATTATTTCAGGGTATCACTCAAAGTGAAGTACAAAATAACATGATATCCTCTTTGCTGCTGACATAAAGCTGACTCTAAAAGGCACTCTAGACCTTCAGACGTGGTAAGACTGAACACTTGGCTTACACAATATACAAGGCGTCGCTTCTCCTCTCCAGTTTCTGTTGTCTATAGAAAGCCAATCAATCATGTCCTGTACTTCAGCTTCAGCTTCCCAAGCCTCTTCTCTTGCTGGCAAGAAGACTGATGGGATACATGAAGTTAAGGGAACCAATGAACTCACTAAATCATTCTTGGACGTTCTTAAAGCAGTGGCAATCCCTTTAGCTTTCAACATATTTCCTGTCTTTCTCCAAGAGATCGCTTAAGTCGGAGGCGCAAGGCACCAAAAATGACTTAAAGAATGATCCAGGCACTTACTGCCTGCTGCACGTTACACTAAGACAAGCAGAGTCCTTGTCCTTGACTGACATACTGGTCTTATGTTGTTCTTTCACATTTTTTCAAAGATTAGTCAGAGATGATTTTGCTGTCAAAAGATAAGTCTTCTGCAGTTCTGTTCTGTGACAGCTGCAATATGTGGCTAACCTTCATCAAGTCAGAACATTTTGGTATTACATGAATAATATACCAAATAATGCTGTTTCCTCAAATAAACATTCAAGTCCACTTTGTCAAACTAATGAACCATCAGTTCTCTGAATATTCCTTCTTCTTCTTCTTCCAGGTCTGGAGAGAAGTTACATTTATACGCCGCTTCATCTAATTCTTGTAACACGAGGCAGCTGTAGGGGTGACATTTCCACGCTGATTTCCAGAACTAAGCAAATCACCTGGCAACCCCAGAAACCCACAGAGGAGAGGTCCCGAGGTGTGCACTGCTCACCCTGCTCTGCAGCCCCACCAGCAGAGAAGACTCTTCTAAGGGTGCAAGTGCAGGGAAGTCTCTCCACCTGCCACCCCGAGGTCCTGCCATGGATGCTGTTGGTAACAAGTCAGTACCAATGCATGGGGGATTTTTTTTAGGTGGTCATCTTCCTGCTGGGGTTGAGTTGGAGAAAAACTAGCTTTGTTTCACACAAGCCACTGTTCACACATCAGATGCTAACTTGGCTGCATACAAGAATAAGTGAATGCAGCTGGAAAAGGAAAGGTGGCATTTGGCCGTTCAGTGCTTTTGAAATCCCCAAACTCACATTCAGGTTTGTGGTGTAGGACAGATCTGGATGCAGTGTAACCACACCATCCCCACCGTCTAACGCTCTGAGGGATACGGGTGTTCCAGGTCACTAGAAAGGAAGAAAGTTTCCACGAGGAGCAGCTCTGCTTCCTCCATCGAGTCCTAATAAAGATCATTCCATGACAGGGTATGATTTCACTCTAGAAACCAGAAAGCAAAAGCCTTGTTTATTAAGCTCCCGAGCTGTGCAGGTTCACCAAAAAAAGCCTGCTTTTTATTGGGCCTTTACAGAGCATGCTACAAATATTCAGCCCTGTATCATTCTGTCTCCAGGCAATGTGGCAAGAAAACAGACAAAACCACGGGAGAATAACTGAGCACTTCCTGCAAGCGAAGAAAGATCTGTGGCTACCGTCGAGATACCTGGATGGCTTTCAAACCAGGTAAACAGGGTGCAGGAGATGAGCTCTGATTTTCACAGGCCTCGCACTTCATTTTTCATGCGTCTCTGGTATTTTTAAAAGCTCTTTTTATACACCAACTGAAGTGCCCTTAGGAATTCGCCAGGTTTATGCGTCCCCCCTGGAGAATGATGCTGTGCTTCCAACTGCAGCCACACAGTTGAGGAGAGTCAAGACACAGCTGAAAACCCTGTGGCATGGCAGGAATGATTATTCATTCACTCCAGTGATGTATCTCGGGAGGTACTTGTCTATGTTAATGTCTTGGAAAAAAAAAAAAGAGCTAAAACTTTTGAAGCTTCCTCCTGAAGCAAAGCAAAGAGCACTGGCATGGAATTAGAAAGGCAAACGATTCTACTTCTTTCCCGTCATTGATTAGAGGACGGTGAGGGAGAGAGACAAAGGTTGAGGTTTCCTGAGAGGAAATGTCATGAGCTCCTTTGCTCTGATCCAGTGGAAGTGCCAAGCAACACAGTGAGCAGTAAAATGCACCTTTTTTCCTGCGGGCCTCACATCGTGCGCGTTGCTTACGAACGGTGTAAATCACCCCGTGTCGCTGTTTATGCCGGCAGAGAGATGCAGCAACATATAAATTCAGCAAGAGCAGGCAAAAGAAGCAACTTTATTAATTTACAACCCCATTTTTATACCCCAGCCCCATAGGGCGATTGGTCAGTGATCACCCATCTCCTAGGGTGATTGGCTAAAGTCCTACAGCACCTATTTCAAAATATTTTTCCAATGTACCATAAACAGAACTTATCGAAACACCATGTGCTAGTCTAGTTTACAAAACCGCCCTACTGTTTCTCATAACACGTGTGAGAAAGGCAGGATTCTCACTGAATATTGTGAGAACCTAGGAAAATTCCTCTGCTAGCAGCTTTTCAGCATCCACAAACCCGCCCAGCCATTCGCACCCCCCAGGGCAAAGCACTAAAACCCCACCACTGTGATGGTTCTCTCCATTCTGCAGATGGGAACCACCCGTGATGGAGAGCAGGGAAGCAGCAGTGGGCTGGCTGTTCACTGCTAGTCCTGGGGCTTAGCACAATGTTATATTCAAGGAGAAATCTGCCCTTTTAGCCCCGATTCGCTGCTGCGCTGAGGTTGCTTTACGTTATTTTGGCAATGTAAAAAACCTCAGAGGATGTAAGAATGGTATTTGCACTCTGCTCGGATGCTCTAATACAGCCGTGGTGCACTGTACACACAACTGTGCTTTGTGGGACTGGCAGGATCTAGGAGATGGCTTTTCCTCATCTTTTCTTAGAAACGCAAGCAAATTAACAAATGCAGAGCTAATCTGGTGCCAGAACAGCAGGGTGAGTATTGATCCTCAACAGCTGAGCTGTGCCTTTTCATATTAAATCTTCTGCACGCTTTTCCTTCAAAATTAGGCAGGAATAAAAGAATCTGGAAAGTAATAACACGAAGCCAAACGCCGTAGACTACAGAGCATTCACGAAAAGCCAGCTCATCCCTCAGACCTTGAATTCCCATGATCCTGTGAAAATCATGTCTTTCAAAAGCGTGTTTGGGCAAAGTGGATGGTCCTGTGCTGGATCTAACTGGTCGTGTTTGGTGTTCTACTAGAGCTGTCCTCATTTTGTACGAGCAATGTGTGAGTGCCACGCAAAGCGCCGTCACCGTTATTAAGTCCTTCCTGCTGTCTAAAGAAAGGATCAGGGCCCTTCTGTCATTTGAAACTGAAGACACAACAATTCCACGCTTAACGTGAGATGGAGAGGGAGCTTGTAAACACTACACAGCGTGGTTTTAACATTTTCTGACATAAAATACACTACAGAGCTACCTTAGGGCACATTTTAATCTTTCCTGTATAATAGAATTTTTTCCTTCTGTGTAAACAGTAATTTACCTTCTATGATACATGAGCTTATTAAAAACAAACATGAAAAGGAAGAAATTTCTGCTCTATTGTTTTGGCCCTTCTCCAAAGGTCTTCTTTCTCGTGAGCGACACATTCGTCAGTTTATAAACTACTTAACACTTGTAATGTTTGGGAGTAATCAAGACTTGCACCTCCCAGGCTTTTTGATTGGGGAAAAAAACCTCAAAGAATGGGAGATTTTTCTACCCTTGTAAAAAGAAAACTTGTAGCTGTGTCATGAGGCAGAAATGCCCTGGCAGTGGCACTTAGCTGGGGATACAGGCTGAGGAGGAGCCTCTGGAGGTAGGACCTCCTCTGGAGGTAGGACCGTACCCAAGTGGTTCCCCTCGCTATGCCAGCCCTCGTCCAGGCTGCTCACTGTGAAGAACTGAGGCACTTGGGCCTCATCAAAACATGAAGGTGTTTGCACCATGAGTACGTTTACTGGACTCACTGCAGAGAGGAGGGCTTGGTGTCAGTGGCAGGGCTGATTGCTACCTGGTTGCTGAAACTTAACCTACAAGATCGGATGTTTCTCCCGTGGCTCGGTGCCTAAAGATGCAGCCAATTCAGCAGTGGAATTTCAAAATGCCTCAGCAAGAGAAGTATCTCATCTCCAACGGGATTTAGGCACTTAACCAACTCTGTTTAAAAGCTTATTGCCTGCTTACCTGCAGATTTAGCAGCCCAACTGGCTTTAAAAAGCTTTCCTCCAAGGGCCCAGGCTGCATTAAGAGCTACACGTAGATGTCTGGTTTTTCCCATTGGGACTGTTTTCAGTCCTGTGTGTTCACTGCTGGAGATCATCAACCTGCACTAGAAATCTGAATTCTCTGACTTTTCTGTACCTGCTCCTCATTATGAGAGTGCAATATGGGGGGGAAAAACAGGCGCAGTGACTTCATCTGAAATGCCCTGGAGAGAAGACCACTGAATAATGTTCCTAGTGAGGAGTATCCTGAATTCCCACATCAATGCTGGTACAAAGAAAAAGTGACTTGAAGATCTATTCCCTCCCCCAGACACACAGTGCTGCCCCTCCATCCACAGGCAACGATCTCTTTACCAATCCCCTCGTAACAACTTTTCTAGAAAGAATCTTGAAGCTGAACGTATCTGCCCAATTAAGCTGAAATGGAATAGTTTTGTATTTTGGGGGGAAATTTTGAGGTTTATTTCGCTCAGAAGGAAATAAAGCTGCAGGAAATTTGGCAATTAGTCTAAAATCAATGTAAAATTACTCATTTTTTATGCTGAATATGAGGAACTAACATCAGTAACAACTTACAGCCCTAGAAAATAACTAAGATCCACTCTGGGTTTTCATCTTAGGCTACTAAAGATTTGACTTGTAATTTTGTCAACATTAAGACAGAAAAAGCATCTCCATCCAATCCAATCTCATTTAATGTTAAGACATAAAAAGCTTCGGCGGAACAAGATGATCTGGTTTTGAAGTCTGCTGTTTCTCTCTGCAGAAATGTCTTTGACGAAACCAAACTAATTTCTATTTTCCTTCCTGTCCCTGCAGAAATTCTGATACTCTTCAATCACGACCAGAAGTCATTTCTCAGCATCTCCCTGTTCCTACTAATTTTTTTTCCCCAGAAGCTGGCAGTGATGGTTGTGCCTTGCTTGGTACTTTGCACTGGACTCATTATCATGGTAAGAAAACGGCCGCGATATTTTGTTGCATACGAAGCCCAACCTGCAGGAAGCATCAGGTACCTGTGAAGAATCAGGCAGGGTGAGGGTTTCAGCAGTGCTGGTTTCCCAAACTCATTCATTCTGTCCCTGCCCACCAGTGTTCTACCTGGAAACAGCACTGACTTGAGCTGGCAACTCTGAACATATTTGGTATCATTTTTTTTATGCTGGAACTGTCATAAATATGTCACAAAATATGGAATTTGTCCATATGCTTGGAATTCAGTCAAATATGCCTAAAAAAGGGGATAAAAACTGTCAAAGAAGCAAGGAAAGATTAAAAAACTGATATATTAAAATAAAAGAGCTTCAGGATTGTTGGGCACCACATTTCAAATACAGTGACTTCTTCAGCCTTGCAGTCCCTTAACGTGAACAGAAGGTAAGGGTAGCCACTGGTTTATGCTGGGATGTCAACAGTGACCCCAGACTGTGACAAGGCATCGGAATCAGATGTGATCTACACACCGCAGTGCCAGGGGTATCCTGGCTGCTGAAGGGGGTGTGTGGGAGCAGCATCTGTGCCTATCAGGCCAGTAAAAAACCAGAGAAGCAGAGTTTCTGGCCCTTCTTAGATTCAAGGAACATGACCTGATATACTGGATTACCCTTTTTTCCAGCCCAATTCTGCACTACTTGTCCGTGTCCCTAAAGCACTTACAGCGTTACCTAACCCTGTCAGCTGGAGTAAAAAACACAACCTGACATGCAGCCAGAGAGCCTTGCTGACACCTCACTGGAGCAGCCCATTAAGAACAGTAAGTGACCACGTGCTAGATCCCAGAAAGCCTGAGCTTTCAGCTCCAGCTTGTTGCATCAAGGGGCTGGTAACAGATCAAAGGGAACAAAGGAAACTCTGCATCTTTCACTCTTTGGCTATCCTACCTTGGATGATATGAGCAGACATTAATTCATTTCAATCCTCTGTACTCAGCTTTGGGGAGGCCACACCTCAAATACTGAGTCCAGTTTGGGGCCCCTCTCTACAAGAAGGATGTTGAGGTGCTGGAGAGGGTCCAGAGGTGGGCTACCAAGCCAGTAAAGGGTTTAGAGCATGAGTCTTATGAGGAGAGGCTGAGGGATCTGGGGCTGTTCAGCCTTGAGAAAAGAAGGCTGAGGGGAGACCTTATTGCCCTCTCCAGCTCCCTGAAGGGAAGATGTAGCGAGGCAGGAGTTGGTCTGTTCTCCGTGGTGACAAGGGACAGAACAAGAGGAAATGGCCTGAAGTTGAAGCAGGCTGGATATTAGGAAGCATTTCTTTACAGAAAAGGTTGTCAGGCATTGGAATGGGCTGCCCAGGGAGGTAATGGAATCACCATCCCCGGAGGGGTTTAAGAGCCAGGTAGATGTTGTGCTTAGGGACATGGTTTAGTGGTTTTGATAGGGCTGGGGATAAGCTTGGACTTGATGATCTAGAAGGTCTCTTCCACCTGAAACTATTCTATGGTTCTAATTAAGGGAGGTGGAATGTATCATATCAGGCTGTCCTCATGCAGGCTACCACATAAAACAAAGCGTTCAGTGTGGGGAAGACAGCAAAAAGCAGGATGGGGCAGTTTTTTCCACCACTCCTGTCACCCTCCAGACACAGAAGAATGTAATAGACATTGCAACTCAGTTCCTCAACCAAGCAAGCTAAATTCCTCCTTCAGATAACCTGGAACATCACTTGCCAACAGTAATATATTATCTACTAAATTCTGTCCAGGTTTGGAAAGAGAAAGAAAATCCGGAGCCAACTAATGAAACTGCTGTCAGCATTCTCCGTGGGTTCGTGGCCTTTAGTGAATCAACTCATCAATCTCTGGCTCTGCTGAAAGGCTCTGTGCCCTTTAGCTGCAGCATTGTCTTTCCTTGCAGGAGTTTGAATTTTGGGTAGTGCCTTCTCAGTTCCCAAACCCCGGATGAATTAAGGAGCAAGAGTCCACCTGAGGTGTCTCAGGTGTGCAGAAGTGTCTGCACGCCGTGATCCACTTCCTAGCATCACACAAGTATTTTCACCCAACAAAACTGCTGGGAACAAAGTGTCGGTGACACAGAAGCCATAAGCCACTGCAGAAAGTGCCAGCCCTGTCACCCTCAACTGTCAGCAGATCCACACTGTCACTGAGGTGGGCTGATCCTCCTGGTTCACGACCAACCCGTTTGCACGTGGTTCTCCACTCAGCCCAAACTCAGCCCTGCTGGCTCTCAGCTGGCAACCCTGAACAAAGCCATGGAGCCTACAGAAGTGAACCGTTTTCCCCCATACATGAAGCCTTCACGCATCTTCACATTGAGATCACGCTTACCTCTTTCTGGTGATACTTTATTGCTACCTTTAGCTTCGCCAAGTCGTGACACTTCTGGGGATCCAGCTCTTCGCTTTGATCATCTCTGTGATTGAGAATGATCTCCAGTTCTCTGGAACTCCGTGCTTGATCCAAAAGGTCCTTAGCAAAACGCTTGCACTGCTGTGAAAGCTCTTCATACTCAGCCTTGAACTCGTTTTCCACTTTGCTGAGCTCCTTCAGCTCCCAGCCCAGTCGGAAGGCCGTCAAGATGGGGTCCTCGCTTGATAAGGCAATCAACGAAGGGCTGGCTAAGGCCTTGTAGATGTTCAGCCTTGACCTGGAATGCCTCAGGCTGTCCACCTCCGAACTGGAGACACATTCCACACAGTTGCATCTGATCTGGTGTGGGCGTGGAATTGTTACCCGTCTTTGGACAAGCAGTTTGATGATTTCATAGTTGTTGGTGTGAGCCGCCAGCATTATTGGGGTGATATCTGGAGTGAATTCTGAAAACTGGGTGTCCATCATCAAGGTTGGAACCTATATAAAGGGACAAACCATAGTCACATTCCATGTGGAACAGCAGAAATTTCCATAACTGTCATTATTTGCATTCTACACCTGCATTAGCAGGCCAAGAACCTGCTCGTAGCAGGCCCTACCCAAACCGAACTGAGCTTTGGTCTGCAGTTGAGCAAAGCTCTTCCTCACCTTTTCCCTACTGTTTTTATTTGAAAATACTTTTTGGTGGAAGGATACATTACATAACTGCCCTCAGAATAGATCTGCTTGTATTTTTCTTTTTTTTTTTTTAATAAGGGTTTGAAAAAATTTCAATGTAAAATTAATGAGCCATAGTCCACTACAAATAAGACGCTCCGGGGTGTGCATTATTCAGCTACTGTTGCACTTCTTAAAAGATGAGCTTAATGCACACCCTGTTGTGTCTTATTACTATATGCAGAGTGCAAAATTAGACCCAAAGGCTCCGACATCCCCGGCACGCAGCGTGTTTCCATCTGCAGCGCGGGCAGCTCTCTTTGTTGTGCGGTAATCGTTACTCAAGCGCGCTGCGCTTGGCGTGCCCACCGCTCCTGCCCTGGCACTTGCCGTCCCGCTGCTCCCAGGGTGGTTGCTGGCTTTGGGGAGCAGTGGGCCTGCTTCCCCTCGCAAATGGCAGGGGCGGTTCGGAGAACGTGTTGTCAAAGGCTCGTAGTGACAGGAAACGTTACTCAGTCTGTGAAAAGTCAGAAACCCTTTGGCAGCAGGAGCCAAAGGCTGCTTATCAGACGGGCAACCTCCAGCCACCGCATCCGACCTCCCTGGCAGCCTCAGTGCCTCTGTAGCGCTGCAGAGCTGAAGAGTCCCGGGCTGCAGGCGATGGACAAACCTCTCCGCGAGCCATCGGGACACGTCCTGAGCACGGCACGCTCGCCCGGGGCCAGCAGCACGCCGAGGGCAGCAGGGCTCCCTGCATGGCTAGTGGGGTATGCTGGGGAGTAAGCCCAGGCTGCTGCCCTGGCTGGGGCACACCGAGAGTTAAATGGCTGGCAGCCCACAGAGCACAGGTGGAAGGAGGCTTTGCTAACCCGGGCCCTACAGAGGCAGCCTATAAATACAGCTCCTGGGGATGCCAGGAGGGCAGTGAGGAGTTGATGGGGTCCTGGAGAACTTGGGTGTTTCAGTGAGGCTGGAGAAGTGGATTTGGTAACAAGCAGCTCTCTTTGTAAGGTCTTCCACTTTCTTTCTTCTCCTTTACTTATCTCGTTTAGGTAGCTGGTTAAATGTTAAGAGAAAGGTGTGGGTTTTTCTCTCTCTCTCAGAAGCATACTTTTTTTAAAGCCCTGTTGTTTGTATAATTGTATTTTATCTTCCCCTCCCTTTTCAGTCAGTCACTGGCTGCTGTGTTCAGAGCCTCTGCCTCAAAGGAAGAATGCCTTCCCCCCTCTATCACTCCTATTACTGTCAAGTTTAATCTTGTTTTCCTATATGGAAGTTATTGTACCCAGGGCTGTGAAAAGGCTTTTCAGTTTTAGAGATGAGGAGTTTGTGTTGCTCGGAATACGAAACGGGCACTTGCAGACAAGGCAGTGATGTTACAGGTGGGGATAGTGCCAATCTGGTCTGCTTCTATCTACACCCAATGTGTTCTAAATCTGGATCTAGGTCTCTCAGAATGGTTGTCCTGAGGTTTGGGATCAAATTGGGGGTCTCTCTCAAGTGATGTCCCATCCTTTATTCTGGTTCCTATCACGAGCCTTCAGCCCAACACAGAGCAGTGCTTTGCTGGGTCTCGGGCAGCTGCTCTGTGGAAGGAAGGGAAGGAAGGAAAGGAAGGGGCTGCTCTCATGGGCAGCCAGCAGCTCTTTTAATTAAGGGATTAGATGTGAAATGGTGGCACAGAGGCTCCCTGGGGCCTGGGAGCAGATCAGTGTGAGGCCTCAAATCACAGCAGCTGAAGCTTATTTCTGCTCATAGCTGAGCAGCAACACAAACCAGGGAAGCAGAGCAGGGGTGGCAGCTGCTGTGGCCTCTCTCCTCTGCCTGGCTGATCCATGGGCCGTGCCCCGGCTGAAAACAGCGTGTCTTGTGCTGAATGTTTTTGTTGCTTTGATAATCCACACCTTAAACTGTTGTGCTTTAAAGCTGGGGCTATGCAAGGCAAGCCCCAAAGGCTGTGTTCTGCACCTTATCACTGGAGGGGCAGCAGAGATTCCAGCAGTGCACGATAATCACTGATGTTCCTCCTCTGACAGGTTGAGTTCATGTTTAGATCAGCTTCTTCTATGTCTTGGGTTAGCTTAGTGATGGAAGCAGAAGAGGAATAAATTATTCTACCCCAAGGACTCCGCTAAGTTCTTCCAAAGTTGTTTTTAAGTGACCTGAATAACAAATTCTTCTCCATTAGCCTCATCACCTGGCACAAGCTGTTAAGCAGAGTCCTTCAGAACCTTGCTGTCACTGCTTGCACGGGAGCGTGTGCCTCGACTTGATTTCATCTTGGTAACGTTTGCTTCAGAAATTAATGCCACCATTAACGAGCGGCCAAATGCTTGTAACCATCCTTCTGGATTTAATCCTCATAAAGGTAGCTGCTTCCCACTGCCTCTCTGCAAGATACTGCAGAGTGCAAAATCCCCTTTCTTTGGGGGGGAGGGGGATGTGAACAAGCTTAATTCATTAGAGGGGAAGAAGATGGAGGATTAGCTCACATAAAAGCACTGTTCAGCATAGCTAAGCTCTCCTCTGAACATCAAACCAAGTTTTTCAGTAAATAGTGCACTGCTGGGAAGAAGCTCTGGATAGGAAGAGCAGGAAACTGCTAATGTCAGCAACTAGTACAGCATAAGAGGAGCAGAAATAGAGAGCAAAAGAAACCCTGGCACTGAAGACCTGATGGCCTTGTCATGGGTCATTAAGTTTTACTTTGGACTTAGTCTGGTATGTGAGTGGCTCTGGAGCCCATCCCCTGGTTTAGTGCTGTGTAAAAGCAATCTAGCTCAAGCACCCCCCAGACTGCTCAGCAAGAGGAGCCACAGTGCAGTAAAAGCAGGGGGGGTTAAGGAGGTACAGCCCGAAAGCATGTTCCTCAGCCTAACTCAAAGGGCATCCTTCACCTTTTCTGGACCACGGGAGCTAATATCCACTTTTAATATCAGAAGATTTCAAAGCAAGCCACAGTGTTCCTACAGCATCTGTCATCTGCTGGTCACTCTCTTCTTGGGTGCATTAAGAGCGTGGCCAGCAGGTTGAGGGAGGTTCTCCTGCACCTCTGCCCTAGTGAGGCCACATCTGGGGTACTGCGGCCAGTTCTGGGCTACCCAGTTCAAGAGGGACAGGGAACTACTGGGAGAGTCCAATGGAGGCTATGAAGATGCTAAAGGGGCTGGAGCATCTGTGCTGAGGAAAGGCTGAGAGCCCTGGGGCTGTTCAGCTGGAGAAGACAGAGGGGATCTGATCAGTGTTGATCAATAGCTAAAGGGTGAACACGAGAAGGGGGACAGTCTCTTTTCGGTAGTGCCCAGCAACAGGACAAGGGATAATGGACACAAAATGGAACACAGGAGGCTCCACCTGAACATAAAGAAAAACTTCTTTGGTGTGAGGGTGCTGGAGCCTGGCCCAGGCTGCCCAGAGAGGCTGTGGAGTCTCCTCTGGAGAGATTCCAAACCTGACCAGACAATGTGATCCTGGGCCACCTGCTCTGGCTGGATGAGGTGATGTCCAGAGGTCTCTTCCAACCCCTACCATGCTGGGATTCTGTCATTTATCTATGCGTGTAAAAAAGACAACTAGGTGAAAAGAAGCTGTTCTGCAGCAAAGGAACTTGCCAGTCAAGTGTAGAATCTTGAGGAAGGAGCCTGGTTCTGTCTAATGACTCTTTGGGGCTGGTTTTCTGTTTCTACCTCTGTCTCTCATGCTTTTCTGTCCCTCTGTATTGACAGTCCTCCTGACTGTGGTCTGCTAACCCTACCAGACACTAGCCTCCCTCCGTGTTCAGGTCTCTCCTGACCTTTACTGGTGCTCACAGCTGCCATCTCCCCAGATAACCCTTCAGTGCTTCAGACCTGAACTGAAAAGGGTATCTAGGAAGTAAAGCAAAGGCAAACCACAAAATCCTTCACTTACAATTAGATGAACAGAACTAAGAAAGCTTCTTGGGTCAGCAGCAGTCTAAATCTGCATCCTGCCTGGCACTGAGAATGCTGCCACCTTTGCTTGAAAGTAATAATACTTTTACCTGTTACAGGTGGAATTGCCCCATTTTCAAGCCATCTCCATGCCATGAACAAGAACCTCACCTGGACCAGTGTAACAAACTGTGAGTCTGACCATGATAAACTCTAAATATATTAATCTGCCTTATTTTCATCTCGCATAACTTTCTGATACGAGTATATGCTATAATTTTTTTTCTCATTGCCAAAACAATGTTTTGCTAAACAAACCAAACTTGTGAAACCTCGCTGGAAAACTTTAAATGTAACACTTGTAGAGATGGAAGCTTTGGTAACTTACTGAGCAGGCATCTCCTATTTCTAGTTTGGTTTTCTGTGTGCAGCCCTATGGGGGAAGCTCAGATATTGTCTGCAGGCACGGTAATGGGCACGGCCAGTTTCTGTTGGTGTAAAAAGAGGATTTTGTGCTGTATTAATTTAGAGCAAGGCTCAGCGGTCAGAAAGAGCTTTAGCAGCCAGTGTGATTTTTGTTCAGAGTCGTGGTCCTGTGGTACTTGTAGCTGCAGCTCTATAAATAGAGCCTGAGAGAGAGGCAGTGTTGCTTGACTGCAGATCAGCCACGTTACCAGCAAAAGGGTCTTAAAACCACGCGTATCGGGACTGACACGACCAGCTCAGTCCACCTCTTTGCCTCAACCCGTATGCAAATCCTTTCCTTGACAGAACCTCGTGGGCATTTCTTTCCTGATGTGGGACTCTGGAAAAATGTCACATGCTTCTCTAAGTTTAATCACTCCTTGTAGGTGATGCAGTGGTGCAGGCTTCAATAACTGAGTATCTTCATCCGAGATGCCTTGAGATTTCTTGTAGCAGAGTGATGACAGTATCTGTATTAATAAGGTGGTTGGTTTCTTTCTAGAGCAATTAATTGACTGAAATGATGTAATTTGGTTAATGAAGTACAACGAACAACAGACTGATAACAAAACAGTACTTGAAGGGCTTTTGTACTGGTTATGAACAAGTCTGTAACTCTGGCATCAAGCAGCTGTGGTTGTAGATGTACTTTAGGGCAAGCTCTGCTGCTGTTCGTGAAGTATTCTGATGATTTCAATACAGAAAGCACAGAATATCCAGCTGGAGAAAAGGCTTCTGGTCTAAAAATCTACTCAGTGACTTATGTCCCTGTAAAGACAAATAAAGTCTCTGCCCCTCAGACTGATGCTGCAAAACAGAGACAATTGGTACCTTTTAGTGCCTCGTGGCAAAAACAAATGCTGATACAAGGCTGCCAGATGGTACACATTAACACAGAAATGGGTGTCTTTGAATAAAAAAAATTAGCATGATATAAGGCATTCCTATTGAAATAATGTGAAGTTACATCTGTGATACCCGGATACCCAAGTTTTTGTCTTTAACCAAAGCGAAATACAGATATACCTGCTCTAGCTTCTTCCAGTTCTAATTTGGGTTTCTCATCTCAGAGAGAACCAGAGGTAGACCCAAGGGATTAGTTTTGAGAGTGAAGCTGAAACCCAGTGCGTTTGACAGTGGCAGAGCTGCATCAGAGCTTGTTGTGTTCAGCCATGTGTTTAGGAAATGCAGCACAGCCAGAAAGACTGTCAAAAGATGTCACCATTTGTGGCTGATGCTACACAACAACTTCTCTTTTATTGGGGATTAAAAAAAAGAGGAATCCAGAGAGAACCTTTCAGAAGGAAAGGATTTGGCAAATATGCATTTAAACGGCCTATGGCAATTTATTCCAGACAGAACATTCTCTCCTCTAAGCCACTCTCCCTTTCTGATGTGGGTGGAGGAAATAAGATGAGGCACTTGATGATGAAATGAAGAAAGGAGCTCAGTCAGCGTGGAGTTGTTTCTCCAAGTCACAAAGGGACTCTGTTAAAGAGTGTGCTTGTCTTTGAACCTCTTCTATTTAAACGAAGTGCAGTCCTGGGGTCTGCTTTGCCCTGAATTCCAGCTAAGAACCAGTGAATCCAGCAGGAAGGAGGGCTGGTGAGTGGCTTAGCGAGATGGGAGCGGGGCTGTGCCGTGAGCAATTGCACCCTCTCCTGGTTATGGCTTCTCATCTAAGGATGCTTAATAAGGTCACTGTGGTCACAACTTCCATGTTTTGTCACGTTGTCTCTGGCATCACCGGCTATGGAAGGAACCTTGCGGTCATCGGACGCTCGCGTCGCGCGGGGCTAGCTGAATAACGACGCTTGTCTGGGTAAAGGTGAGACAAAAGGTCAGGGCTGCTACAAATCCAGCCACTAATGAAGCCACGAGAGGAAAAGCAGCCTCGGTGGCATCAGAACCCATCCTACAGCACGTGGTGCATCTGCCAACGCCTTGCCGAAATGCAGGTTCCCTGGCTGCTTGCTGGATGGGTTTCCTCAGCCCCTCTGGTACCAGCTCAAGGTGTAAGTCTGTTATTGCTGGCATGAGAGCAAGTTGAGTTGTCTCCTGAGGCTTGGCTAGGCAGACTTGTTCAGACATGCCTGATGCTGGGATTTTCCCCCCCTGCACTGGGAAACATAAAATGCTGTTTGCTCATTTTTTCACCTTTCTTCAGTACGGTTTTAAGAGCTGCTCTGTGGTAGGAGCTGCTGCTTTGGGTGAAAACAAAGACTAAACCCAAGCAATTTTTAATCTTGTTTTTTAGTTTGGGAATGAATTTTGTTAAGGAGCTTAGTTAAGCCAGCCCTATACATTTCCTAACTGCACTGAAGGCCTTGGAAGGTCACTGCACCTCAGGTATTTTTTCATTTTACAGATAAGCTTTCCTCTGACCCCAGGCATGCTGAAACCAAGACAGTCCAGGGGTAGCTGGCAATTCACAGGCTCTGTCTTTGAGGCAATCTTTGCTTTATTATGGCTACTCTTTTTCTAATATTCTCCAGCATTTATTCTGGAAGAATTGTCCAGCTTTTTAATTAATTTTATCTGGTCCCTGTATTTTCTATTCTTAGTGGCAACAAGGACAAGATGTGCTAATATAGGCTAATAATCATGCTATCTATAGCCTTTTATGTCATCTTTGTACATAAAATGTCCCTATTTCCTTTAATTTATTGCTGTGTGCAGAGGAGAGATGTTTCATTAAGTTTAGATGAGGTAATATGTTACTAACTGGGCTTGAAAAGGGAGGGTTTTTTGCTTGGGAGACGTGGGGTCGTGTTCCTATTCAATCACATTCCTTTAAAAAAAGAGAAGAATCAGATTCAATCATAAGACAACATCTCAGAAGAGAGTGACTGCATCTGGTGCCAGCCCAGCGCTGTCTGATCTTACACAAAATGCATCCTGATGCTCAAGAGCCAGGAGGCTGCAGTTCTCCCCACTCTGAGTATTAAGCTGTGCTTTTGGCGTTACTGTGCTACCCAAGAAGATACTGTGGCTTCCAGAAAGACCCCGGAGTTTGCGACAGTCTGGAGAGGCAGCAGGGTCTCACACTGAGGATAAAATCTGTCTGGTTCTGATCTTCCTTTTTATTATCCCTTAGGCAGTGATTTCCTTTGTTATTTCTAATGCCAGGTAGTTCAAACCAGCCAGCTAATGATATGCTCCTCATGCTTCGGAGACTGCCTCTAACTCATCATCTGTCGGCCTGGAGAGTATTTAAGTGGAGCACAGGAGCTCTCTCCCACTGCCATGAATTAAGTACCAACCACGCGCGTGATCCTGAGCTCCTTGCAGGCTTGAGCGGTTTCCCAACGTGTTCTCCCAAGGCAATGACAGAGCACAGACCTTGGACTGCAGCCTTCCCTTGCTGGAACAATGTGGAGATGTGCAGGGAGAATATTGTTCTCAGTCAGGGCCTTTTGATTCCTTTCCCTCCTAGTGTCCACCAAAAGTCTGCACACAAGCAAGCTGCAGAGGTGCCACTCTACTCTGCAAACAGCTCAGTGGCCACCTAAGGACTGGGGAGTCCTACAAAACCACCCTGCAGTTCTTTATAGATCCCAGAGCCTCGTTTCAGAGGAGCTCCTAATTTCTTATGTTCAGTTTTCCCCATACAAAGAAGCTTCCCTGCAAGTACTGCACCAGGCAGGCTCTCCCGTGTACCTGTACTGGTGAATCCATCCAGCCATGCCAAGAGCCCCTTCTGAGGGTTGCAGAAGTCACACAGACCAGAGGCAGCAACAAGTGTTGTGAGATGGCAGGGGGCTGATGTAAGGGAGCAGCTAATGCTGTAACTGGGGCTTGTGAGCTAAGGGTGGTGAGTAAGCCAGGCACGTTCATGGATGCTGGCTAGGTAATGAAATAGGGGGTTTTGAAACTTAACACCTTAATCAACAGATCTACAGAGAGACTCGGAGTTTACTTGTGTAGGAACACAAACAGGATTCTTTTCCCTACAGTTTGTTACAGGCAGGAACAGAATCCCAGCATGGTGGGTACTGGAAAGGATCTCTGGAGATGCTCTGGTCCAACCCCCCTGCTCCATCCAGCAGGGTCACCCAGAGCAGGGGGCCCAGGGTCGCAGTGTCCGGGCAGGTTGGGAATCTCTCCAGAGAAGGAGACTCCACAGCCTCTCTGGGCAGCCTGGCACAGGCTCTGACGCCCTCACAACACAGTAGGTTTTCCTCATGTGGAGGTGGAACTTCCTGGGTTCCAGTTTGTGCCCACAGTCCCTTGTCCTGTCACTGGGCACCACTGTCAAGAGTCTGGCCCCATCCTCTTGCCTTCTGCCCTTTAAGATATTGATCAAACCCCCTCTCAGGCTTCTCTTGAAGCTAAAGAGCCCCACGTTTCTCAGCCTTTCCATGGCACAGAGATGCTCTAGTCCCCCAATATTTGTAGCCTCTGCTGGACTCTGTCCAGCAGTTCCTTGTCTCTTGAACATGCAGCCCAGCCCACCCAGCTGAATCCCATGCACCCATCACTCCTGACTGCCAACACAGCCCAGCACGCTGAACACGGGCAAGTGCTAAGATTACTCCTGCACATTAGTAAAGACCATTCCCTGAGAAGCATCCCGTGTAACAGCTCATTCCCACCTTCTCCACTTGTCTGTGTGTTATTTTACAAGCATGACATGTCTGTACATGCTGTGAGACAGTTCTTGGCCTGACCCCACGAGCTCTCCTGGGAGCTAATGACAGACTGTATGCTGGCCCAGGAGGAAGAACCAGTAGCTCACTTGCCACTGTCAGGTGTCAGGTATCTGGTGCTGCAGCCTGCCAGCCGCAGCCCTGATGCTACTCATTAGGTCTACCTGACCCCAGTTCTTTGTTTTGCCTCACCTCTTTCTAGCAGATACAAGATTACTTGGGGAGGAAGGCAGTAAGGAGGGAGGAAAGACATTCCCAGTTCAATGTAATCATTAACTGAAGTGGTCTTTGATTTCTCTGTTGTTTAGTTTAATTAGATGGAATTCATTCCGAAGGCAGCCGCCAATGTCAAAGGCATGTTAACTATAGCTGTGAATTATTACTGCGTCAATAAAAATAATGAAAAGCTTGGATGCTAGCAGAGCCATTAGGCTTTGGAGCAGTAACTGCTAGTTTTCTGTTTTCAGACACAATCTTTCTTCCTTACTGTGCCTTTCAAATATTTTCATACTGAGAACTTGTGGCCAGTTTTTCTCAGCTGCTTCTATTCTTCAGAACCTGCTCTTGTTCGGTGCATCTCTCCACGTTCAGCCCTCCCATTTTGCTCTGGACTTCTCCTATTAACATGGAAATGGCTGGTTTGAGTCACAGCCACACCAATCAGCCTGTTTCCCTCTGTTACAGTGCTCCCTAGCAAGAGCTCTGTGAGAACAGGTCATGCCTGGGGGCTTCTTTGATACAGATGCTCAGGTTTCAGCAACACCTTCCTGAATTAGCTGAGCTATTGAAGCTCGAGGAAGGACACAAATGCTGCTGCTATGCAATGGATCTGCTGACACTTCGGGCTTGCTTTGATCCCTTTGCTGTACTTCTCACCTCTGTAAGGCTGCCTGGCACCTACCTTGTCCCTGGTGTTCCAGAAACACAGCGTATGCACCCAGAGTATGTGAGCACCACATAAGCAAGGCTGCTTTGCTCAGCCTATATGTCAGTGATCTCCCCACACCCATCCTCAGCTAGGAGCTAGTGCTGCGAGGCTTAGCAGTTTTAGCTGGGAAGTCCACAAGTCTCCCCTTCACCTCTAAATGAAGCATAAACCTTCTATGGAAGGAGACAGGACAATGTTTCTCACAGCTACAACTGACAGATGCTGTGGTCCTGCCCCAGGGTATCTCTGTGAGCTTCACCTGCAGGTGAGACAGACCCAGGGGAACCACTTTAGCCCCGGGGTGAGGATCACCAGCTCCTTCTAAAACTCTTCTCTTTCTAATTGCACATCGTATCAAGAAATTTACTGGATTGGGGCAAGAATGAAATGGTTTAATGCAACATGTAATATCTGGGTCACTATCGATGGTCTCTGGGCAATGCCGATCTATGATATTTGCACAAAGATTAAGGCCGATTTTCGCTCATCTGAAAGAAGATTTTTGAGATCAGATTTTCAGTTTGCTAATACTGTCAAGTGCAGCATCCTTCCACCATCACTCATCTGTGGATTAGCAACTAAGACTGAAAACTTGCCTTTTATGCTCTATCGTTTCCTCTGTACAACCCTATTCTCCCTGAGTTTATTTCTGTAAAGCTCTCTCTTTTGGAAGGCACACGGATCCGTTGAGATCTCGTTGATTCGGGAGGCTTTTGGACCATCGAAACAAACTGAATCACAGCCATAAATACTGAGATCCCTTTTCTTTTGATTCTCATTATTGAGGAATTGCATTTGTAGTCCCATCTGTGAACCAGATTAATTTGGAGCCATCTGCCACGAGCAAATTGCTAATTTTGGCAGATACCAGAGAGATGCTAGTATCATCCTTATGTAAACATTTGATGTCAGCTCTGATTGTTGTGAAGGAAACAGCTACCCGTAAAGGTGCTTATGGTTGCACCACCGAGGTGGAGTAATTCAGATGACTGATTTACAGCTTCAGGAGAGCTCAGCAGGCAGCACAGACCGTAGCAAGGTGGAAAACAAGGCGAGATCTGCGCGAGCGGAGCGGTGCCCCGCGAGCTGCGATGGGTGCTCGCTGGAGAACCGGCACCGCTTCGCGGAATTCACACCAGAGGCTGCTAAGAAAATGCCTCCAAAGACCTCAGCTGAGTCGATGGGGAAATGTGCACTGCTTTAGCACCCTTCAAAATATCTGGCAGTACAACCACTGCTAATGGTAAATTGAAAGTGAATCAAATATGTAGGAAAATGTGAATTTTCAGACATTTGTTTCCTGCTCTTTGCTGGTGCTGTTTAGGTGCAGACTCCAGCCTGGCTGAAAACACATAACCCACTGTACTGACGTTTGTAAGCAAAAAAAATTCTGATATGACTTTCAGGAAAAAAAAACAAATCCAAAAAAACCAACCCACCCAAACAAAAAAACCCAAAACAAAAGAAGCAACCCACCAAACTTCAAGATTGAATAGGTTGGGAGATGGAAGATTTTTACTGGAGAAGAGAATTTGTTCACCAGGCTTCATATAGATGTTCCCTTGCTCCTACAGGAGCACTGAATCAAAAAAACATGTAACAGTAGTTTCTAGTTCCCTGTTAATTCCAGCTCTATAGGACTACAGACAGATCTCTGGGTTTGATGTACAAAAATAGAACAAAAAGCCTTGTTCTGCCATTGTATGTGCTGGGCATGGACAAATTTGCAGCTTAACATTCCTACCCCAGAAGTGATGGTATCAAAGCACCAGACTCAGTTTGCTTTTATTTCCTGGAGAATATGCATTCACTGACTACAAATGTCAGCAGGAAAAGCATCACTTGCACATCCTCCAGGTTCCCTGAGTATTAGTTTGGTTTGTTGCTCCTCTTAGTATTCACAGATAGGCTGCTTGCTTTCCAAATGTCTGTCATCTCTTTGGGAAAACCAAACTATGCTGTGATTTAAGTGACCAATCGGTAATGGATAGTGACTGGCTGAAGAGCCCTATGGATCAAAAAAAACCTCAGAGGATTAACTGGAGTAAATTACAATTGGAAATAACAGGTGGACTTGTAAAAATCACAGAACTAGAAAAGCTCTTTTGTTATTCTACCTATGTGAGGTAGATAATTGGATTTGCCTTTATTTCCCTGAGAATTCAGCTCTCAGCGCTGTGCCAGGTCCAGGCGACGTCCCGCTGAGGTCAGCATTGCTCCCACCTCTGCTGCGGTGGGTGGGCAGGCCTGGGTCCTTCAAAGCCTGGGCTTTTTCCTGGGAGTGAAGCACATCTACACCCCTCTACAGCCTTCTCATGGTAGCAAAAGTAAGATGCTTGCACCAGGACTTAGTAGTGCTGGGTTAACAGTTGGGCTTGAGGATCTTAAAGGTCTCTTCCAACTGAAACAATTCTATGATGGCTCTCTCACCGAATCCAGAACTTCCCATAGGTGACAGTATCTTTCAAAACAGCTGTAACTTTATTAGCCATAATAATGAGTTACTCTGGCTGTAACTGGTGAAGTCTTCTCCCCAGCTTTATCTAGAGACTCACAGAGCGGTACCCAAACCCATGGGTGTAAGTTGTCAGGACCGGGCCGAACAGAGTTGAGGAGAAATGTTAAGTTCTTAAGATAGCCCATGAACCTTGCTTGGAAGTAAACCTACAAAGAACTACATCTACTCAATCACGTCCCTGTTGAGCACACTCATCTATCACGTGCCTCTAGAGAGAGGTGATTCACGCTCCCGGCTCTCGTGCGCTCCACATGTGAAGAGAGCAATTTCTTCCTCTCCCCAGACGCCCCTTCCACGCGCGGCTGCGGTGCGGGAGAAGCGTGTTGTTATAGTTACTGGCTGGGACTTACCCCTGCCATTGTCAGGGTGTTTTCAGGAAATGGTGCTTAAACAGCAGTCTAGCAAAGGGCTGCAGAATAATGACCGCCTGCGTTCGCTTAATAACAGGACACGGGCAGCTCTGCCGCCCAGTCTCTTCATCCCTTTCTCCCCGGCCCTTACGCTGTGAATGAGACTCTGATTCTCTTGCGTAAGGAACGCAACAAAGGTCACTTCTTATCTTGGGATTTATTTTTACTTCTATTCCCTGGAAAGGTCATCGCACTCAGGCAGCTTGAGAGACAGGCATGAAGCACCCAGGGCACATCCCCTTCTAGAGACTCTGGGTGGTGAGCGAACCTGCTTTGCAGGTCAAGTAAAGGAGATGGTTTGGGGTCTAATTTCTGGTAGATACAGTCACTGTAACCCCCCCAAGAGGCTGCTGTAACGCAACCTGTATGATTTTCAATCAGGACTGAGGTATGGTAATAAGCTTGTGGGAATGAGTGAAGAAACACATCCATAAAATGGGTTATGCTGAATGATGCTGCTCAGCTGCTTTTGAGATGCAAAGACAACAATTAACGGAGCTGACGTGAACAGACGCAAATAGGAACAGCTCTTCATGCCTGGCAGTTAGAGACACAAAACTGGTCTAGAGTCAAGCAACAACCTCTGAGGCAGACAGAGGGAAAATGGGAACCAGCAGGTTTTCAGAGACCCCAGACTTGGATGAGTGAAGGTGATGTAGTGAACATTTGAAAGCAAAAAGATGCTGCTTCTGCACCTCTGCCCAGAGCGCATCAAACAGCCAGCCCCTAACTGGAAACAGGCTGCTACCTGTGAGCCAAGGAGCTGCCTTCCCACAGGTTTGTTCAGGCAACTGCACCTGGTGTGCATTTGATGAATAGATTGTAGTCAACCTCATGTACACAAAGTGCTGTGACACCAGCTTACAAATTTCTCAGCCAGACAGAAACTGTTTGGTGAAGTGTGAATTTTTGTTGCTACTCCACCTGGAAAGCAGGGTTTCTGTATGGTTTAGAACATCTAAGTAGATGATTAGGACAAAGCTGCGCTAAGCTGACTTATCAGATGCTTTTTGTGAAAGCAATTAGATTTGGGATTCCCAAGGGACTTTCTGAGAAAGGGTCCAGCAAAGATAATTACTGAACATCTCTCAATACTGGTGTGGAACTAGCATCAGGAACTCGTGTTCAGAAACCCCTCCTACATTAGCTTTGTGATTTGACAAGCTAACCAACATTGTCCTGACTTTGCCTAACCAAGTGCTTCCTTCCATTCAATCTTATGTCACTATACGTGAAGTAAATATCATGCATCACTGCATGAATACTTGGGGAACCTCCTGAAATGGAAGCCCAGTCCTGCAGCCTTCTACCAGCAAACACTTCCTGCAGTCCACAGAAGAACCTGAACCACAGCCAGGGAAGTTAATCCTCATTTGTACATAGGATCTTGCATCAAGCCAGGACTAGGCTAAAACGCACTGATGAAATATTGTCTTCTACCAAACCTTGTAAATAAAGCTGAAACTGGCACTGCATCTCTTCTCCCACACACATGTTCTCCTTCAAGTTGTAAACTGCACAGCAGATACAGACCGAGCTACAGAACGACAGCTGCACACGGGCATGAGGAAAAATAAAACAGATTTACTATGAAATGTTATCACAACTAGAGATGTTTGAGCTGAATTTCAGCTGCAATAAATCAACCTTATTTCAGGGACCTCTGTCTCTTTGCAGTTAAGTCAGCAAGGCTATGAGTTTGAGTGGACACAGGTTTTAGTATTCAAGAGATCTTATGGAAATCCACATGAATCCCATCACCTGCTTTCCATGACAGTGCAGGAGAAACATGTCATTAACCTGCAGTAATTACTGGCAAGGAAAAAACCTTTTCCTCTATTCTACTTTCTGTCCTGTTGGCCTACAGGATGGTCAAACTTTCTAGAAGAAAAAGGTGGCTCATTCTCCGTATTTTGCTACTTAAATTTTGTCAGACTGAAGCCTAGTGCTAACGTGAATTTTTAGGTCTGACAGAAGAGACTTTTCATCTCTCTGGTGCTTACACTACACATTAGAATCACACTGCTGCAGCACACAGAATGCTGCCATTGCTACATGCTAAGCTGAGCGCTCTTGAATGTTGTCAGGGTTGATTTTTATTGTTTGGCTACATAAAATCACTATTGAAAAACTATGTGCTCAGGGGCCTATCCACTGAAAACCTTTTCTTCTCTGATTGACTGGTATTAATCATTTTCCGCTTTCTCAGGCAGAGGGATGTGTTCGAGTAGGCTTCAAAACAAGGCTTGATATATGAGGATTACCCAAGTTTTGAATGTTCCTTTCTAAGCAGTGAAAAACTGTCTAAGCATGCAAAAATTGTCGGCGGTCGGTAATGTCTGTAAGTTATTCTAGTTATCTGCAGTAGTACTTGGAAAGAAAAAAAAATAAGAGAAGTTAGGGATGGCGTGATACGTGATGTGAGGATTCACTCTGGTTCTTCAGAAAGATCCTTATGGCTTTGTAGCTGAGGATCCTTCCTGCATATCCTAGTTGTTCACTGCTCAGATATACAGCAGCTTAGCTCACGCTGTACCGCAGTGTTCTGCCTGGAATGTGCTGCCCAGGGAGGTGCTGGAGTCACCATCCTTGGAGGGGTTTAAGGAAAGGCTGGATGTGGCACTTAGTGCCATGGTCTGGCCAATGTGGTGGTGACAGGTCATAGGCTGGACTGCTTGATCTCAGAGGTCTTTTCCAGCCTCAGCAATTCTGTGATTCTGTGACCCAGAGCTCTCTGGAGGTGGAGACCATGATGATATGTCTGTCCTGTGTCCAAGTACCGAAACCTAGCAGACTGTTTTTGGTTATTTAGAGCTTGTGTGTTTTCAGGATTTACTTATGAGAAGAAATTCCACTTAATATCTGTACAACAGCATGGCAATATTTCATATTTATAGATGGTAATATAATTTCAGACAGCCCCAAATTCCTGTACAAAGCGTGCGTTTATAAATCAACCTATAAATCAGGATGTTCACAAACACTGTAAGGCTGAAAAGAACGCCGAGTGAAATCGAAAATGCCAAGTATTAAAGACAGTCTGGAAAGTTATCATCCAAACAGCTCTGCCCACGTCTGCTCTGGGCATTTAAAGCAGTGGGCTTCCGTTGGGGACTTTATGACTCCTGCACAGGACCTCTCTGCGCGGTATCGCTTTCCTAACTCGGGATAATAGCTTCAAACTGAACTGGAACACTTGACTAACCTGTTTCTCACCGCTCGGCTTCCTGTAATTCAGCAGCAGCTCCACAGCTCCCACCACCTCTTTCCGTATTGCATACAGCAGAGCATCTCCCACGTACACGCTGTGGTTCAACAGCAGCTCCATGATCTCCAGATTTTCATTCTCTATGGCTATTAAAAGGGCACTGCGACCGAGAGGATCCATACAGTTAATGTTGATGTTGTAGTAGATCTCTGCCTCTTGCAAGGCATGCTTGACGCTGGCATAGTCCCCCTTCTCCACAGCGCTGAGGTAGGCCTTCTCTTCGGCCGAGAGCTCTGCCTCCGCTCGCACGATCTGCAACGGGATCCGGTCTCTGTAGGGTGAGAAGTTTACCTTTTTGTAGTATAGCTGGGCCATGGTTCATAGTGACCGGGCAACCTAGGGGGGAAGGAGAAGCGTGCAGTAAGTGACAAAAGAGAGCAGCAACCCCTCTCTGTTCCTCACCAGGGACACGTTTCCCAAACGTCCATCGCCTCTGATCCCTTTTCTAAGCTGTTTTATTCTCTGCACGGTGATGGTAACACCCCCTTGAGCAACCCCACATTAAAAGGCTACCTGAAAAAATAAAGGTTATGCCACCGCTCAGAAGAGGTACACAGAATGACAGACAGTATGTTTTTGTATCTGGTTTAAACACTATGCCATTGATTTCTTCTGTCTGGTCAGAAGCATGATCTTGTTGTTTAGGGCTAATAGGTGGATCTCTCATCTTTGCTCCATTTTCCACTCAGCGTTTCACTTCCCTCCTTTTTTGCTACCAAGCCAGGTCCTCAGCATCTCTGAACTGTCAGCAATGGGAGCTGCTGGTTTACAGCCTCCTATTTACAGTAACGAGATTTATTTTTATTAATTTTTTGCTGCTGCTTCTTTGCTTCCATCTCTTAAAATAGGTTTTTATTTTTCCCTAATGTTTACTTTTTGACTAGGTCAGTTTTTGTTTTTAAAGCTTGCATGTTTTCAAACGTATTTTCTCACTCTCCCCGCTTATAAATAGGACCAAAAGACAGGTTGATGTAGAAAAGCATCACCCTTGCTCTCCAGAAGCTGTGATGTTTATGGTCTAGGAAAATGAGAAGTAAATCCTGCCCTGGAAGAAGCTGAATGAATTCCTGCTCCTTCCCGCAGCTCAAAGAGCAGGTCAGTGAAGGTGTAGGAAACAGGGGCTGGACAGGTACTCACATGGAAGGGAAAAGGAGCCGTGCTCAGCTACTCCTGTTCGGCATCAATAACCAACATCGACTCGGGACCAGGGGACACCAGCAGCTAGAACTAATTGGATGACTTACTCCAGCTCCTTGCCCAAAACTCAACGGTTTCCTGCAGCAAATTAGCCAGAATCTTGTCCCACTTTAGTGCCCTATCCAGGGGAAAGCGGAGGTTTTGACGAAGAGATAATGAGAAGGAGGATCTTGCAGTTCAGGTGCCGAACCGGGAGCGAGAGGCCACGGGTTCTGTTTTCACCAGCCCCCCGAACGCCAGCAGGCGACCGCGCTCAGCAGAGCCCATCTGCATTTTGCCTCCAGCTCCAGTGGAACGAGCCCGGTGCGGTGGGAGTGGGTGGATCTGAGCTCCAGCCCAGCTGACACTGCAAAATAGTGGGTGGGTGTAGCCGACAGCAAAGTTAGAGCTGCGAATTTCCTGGGGAGCCAGAGATCTGTAACGACGAGTTTGGCATCTCAAAAAATGTGCTCCCTCGGTATCCTGGTTTCCTCCGAGTACCAGGGAAGTTTTTTTTGTTTGTTACACTGCCAGAGTTGCAGCTCTCTGCACCTATGGTTCCACCTGAAGACACACACAAGGGTGTTAGAGGCAAAAGGACCCGTGAGACGAATGGAAGCCATCGGAAATATATTGGCTTCTTTTCTACAGAAACATTGTGCCACTAAAGCTTTTAGAAGGAAGGAACAATCTTGAGTGACTTAGGAGCTTGAAGTGTCAATAAACTACGGGTATAACCAACTGCTCTGGTCTTCAACAAGACGAAGGATCACGGGTCGTTTTTCAAACGTAGGGTTTGGAAATGTTATCCCTGCGGGAGTTCAGCCAGTTCCCACGGAAATACCGACAAGGTGCAAAAGGATGCAAAACGGGTCTGATAACGGGTCTGACAAAGAGATCTTTGGAAAAGTAAAGCTAAGCCCAAATGGGAAGGGAAATTTTGTCTTTGTGTGTTAATCCAGCTGACAGGAGCAGGGAACGCTGAACAGCAGGACTGGTGGCAAAGGACAGCAGGCACCGTGTGTAGGTCTCCAGATTCATTGGCTCCAAAAAACCCGAGGGATTCTGGCAACAAGTGCAGCTGCTAAAGTGGAACTGGATATTTTTCACTGCTCTTCAGTTTAATTGAATGTTTTGTAGATGGTGAGTAACATTTGCAATGAGTTATAACAAATGTCACCTTATGAAACATCGTGCCAGAATTGGATCCCTTTCCAACAGTTTTGTAGAAAGAAAAGAAAGCTCCAGTTAACTTCTCAGTGAGATCTCACCTCCCAGTGCAACCCCAGTCCAAGACAGCATTTTGTTCATACTTCAAGCATATAAGAAGCTGCAATAAAAGACACAAAATAATTTGCCCTGAATTATTCTTATGCCATCATCTGCGCAGCCCGACAAACACCGCTGACTGGGGTTGGAAATGGTACCAAAACACATCTGTGTCTGATGGATTACATGGAAGATTTCAGCAAAGCCTTCAGTTGTTGAGTCTGAGATCCAGCACAATTACAGATGTCCATACCTGATGTCTTTCTCTTCCAACACTGGCTAACAGAGCATCAGTCAAACGTGTGGATGGAAGGAATGAGCCCAGGGATCCCTGCTCTATAGCTGTCACTTCCCAGTACCACCAGTCTCCTGGAGGCAGCATCTCTTAGTGAAAGAACCAGATGGTCAATGCTGGTAGGCCCTAGACTACTCGTTTGTCTCCAAGTGGTACTATCTGCTCCTTAACAGTTAAAAAGATGACAAAAATATTGATGAAATCCAGGTAAGAAAAGAGGCAGGCAGTTCATAGGTGCCTGGAGAGAAGAAACAATGATGTACTTGAAAGGTAGCAAAAATAGAAACATCGTCACGTTAAAATCTCGGAATCTGTGCAGAAAGCCTGAAAACACACATTTTCCATATGAATTCTCTTCACAGAGAGGCATTTTCTGCTACTTGAGTTAATATTTGGGGCAAGGAGAATTTTTTCCAGTCTATGCCTGACTGCAGATGCATCAGAGAACATCCATTGACTGGCTGATGCAATGGTGGCACCTGCAGGACAAACAGGTGTAGAAAAAACTAAGAGAACCACACAACAAACAACACAGGATGAGGGCGAGAGGACGCACCACTCAGTTTGGACCCTATGACCTGTTTCCAGTTGGGTCACCTTTCTTCCTGAACTACTAGCCCAAATCTTCAAGTCATTTCAGCCTGAAACCACTTCTGTGTTGCTTGGCATAGAAACGAGAGTTTCAGCCCCTGAGATGTGGCTGTACCTGGCAGAAACAGCCCACCTGGTTTGGGGAAGGGAGGTTTCCAGCCACATTGCTTTGTCTCATAACACAAAGTGGTTTTACTATCCCTGTGAAAATCCCACTGCCTCTTCTAACACTCACTTCAGAAGTTTCTATCCCCTGCAGCAAAAGGGCCACTTTTCTTCGCTCTAAAGAGTGAAACGGCACCACAGCTGCCAGAGGTGGGTTTGTTGGGGTCTCCCACTGACAGCTTTTGGACTGGACTCTTGGGATGGACAGTGTACAGTCACAGGGGAATGGTTGTCACTTCAGTCGAGGGCTGGAAACAGTGGCTTTTGCTGAAAGCTAAGAAGTGCCTTTATACATGTCACCGTCTGCAGGAAATGCACAGTCAGAACCGTAGAGATGCTGCACTGTCCTCAACACCCTTGCACATCCCTCACCCTGGAGCACGACCTGATACCAAATGATCAGCTCATCACACTGATGTATCACGCCCGGGTGAACCAGAGATCACTCGAGCACCAGGAGGGAAGAGACAACAGAAAGAATGAACATTTGCTTTCCTTTCCCGTCGGAGGGAGAACATCGTGAAGATGGCACAAAGTTTAGAGCGACGTGTGGTAGCAGAGGAAAAGGCAAGGGAGGCATCCTGAGAGATGTGAGGAGAGGGCAAGGAGAGAAAAGAGCAGCAGAGCAGCACCGAACCGCAGCCATTAATTAGAGACGTGCTTAATGAAGACAGGCAGACAAAGGTCGCTCAGCCGCACTGCCTTTTGCTGTTAAAAATTTCATTGAGCTTTCACTACAGCATTTTTTAGGATCTATTAGCAGCTGAACCATCCCTCATTTCCCACTTTACACGCACAACACTCCCACGTGCCAGCATCTCCTGGGAATCTAAAGGGGATGAGTATGACTGAAAGGGTAGGAGCCAGTGCCAGTTTACATCCAGGTACTCACTAAGCCCATTAGAAAACAGGACCTTCCTGGCTTTTATCATCATTTGACTTTTCATGATGCTGATGAAGAGGTAGAAAAGCACCGTTGCTCCTGATTGCTGAGCTCCCCGTGTCCTGGAAGCAGCAGAGACTTGTTGGGGTATTGAATTTAGCTACCTGAGCTCATCCCTCCCGGCTGCCGCAAACCTCTGGCTACCTGAGGAGCAAATCAAATCCTGGATCTCAAACACAAGATCAATAGGCAAGCCTTACCTTTCCCACTTGATGGGACTCAGTACGAGCAGCCAACTCACATCACACATTAGAGCAGACAACAAAACACCCCATCTGCCAAGTTGCAAATAGAGCGGTTGGTTGTTCCCTCCTACTAGAGATTCACTCTGACACATGTTGGCAAAACTATGTGTGTGGCTTTAAATGTCACTACATCTTCTCCCTCAGCTCTGCAGAAGGGTTGATGTGCTGGAAATCCTGCCTCTATTTTCTAGTTGTATCAGCCCAACAAAAGACCTGAGCTCTTGTAACACATTTTAGTTCACTGCTTCCCTCCAGCCCTCTCTCCGAGGCTAGTTTTCTTTTCTCTTTTTTCTTCTCTTCTCTTTCTCTCTTCTCCTTCTCCTTCTCTTCTCCTTCTCTTCTCTTTCAGGGACAGTATTTTCCTCATTTTGCATTTCCAATCTGGACTTCAGGTCTGGAAATCATGGACTGTAACTGCTCAAACAGCCCCTATCATCATGCTCAGGGCCTGTGTGCTTTGCAATATCGATCCTTTTTAAAAAGGTTATAAACTTGAGTTATGAAATAGTCCATAAGGGCCACTTAGGTAAATAATATTACACGTAGTTAATAGACCAATTGAATTTGTGATTGGATCCTTCTTGTAAGTACTCTAGATCTTATTTACTAACGATGCCTGACTGAGCTTATACCTCCCAAGTCTGAAGAAATAAAATTGACTTTGTAACATTCTGCAGTTCCTTTTCTTCTGCAAATACACCCTCTTGTTCTAGAAAACTGCCTTTTTCTTGGAGTTCAGTGGGAACCAGCTTGCAACGCTAAGTGTCACTGCTTCTCTTGATGTCTCCACATCAAACTCGCCGTCTTTTTGGTCAGAAGCAGAAAACCTTCCCGATGCTTTTCAATGCAAAAAGAGCCACTACTGAATAAATGCACAACCTCGGAAGTATTTTACAGCTGTACAATTGCAATGACCTTCTGGTGTACATGGCTGTGTAAATTCCATTGAGCAAAGGCCCCGTGACCTCAGGAAGTTTATATTCAGCCCGTACGTTATATAAGCTCTATCATTTCTCTGGAATAAGCTCTGTGGATGCTGGAAAGCTGCTAGCAGAGGGATTGTCTCAGGCTCTCACAATATTCAGTGAGAGCCCTGCCTTTCTCACACAAGTTATGAGAAACAGTAGGATGGTTTTTGTGAGCTGGACCAACACCTGGTGTTTTGCTAAGTTCTGTTTATGGTACATTGGAAAAATATTCTGCACTGGGTGCTGTAGGACTGTAGCCACTCACCCTGGGAGATGGGTGATCACTGACCCATCGCCCTGTGGGGCTGGGGGATAGAAAACGGGGTTATCAATTAATAAAGGGACTTCTTTTGCCTGCTCTTGCTGAATGTGTGTGTTGCTGCATCTCTCCGCTCCCGTATAAACAGCGACAAAGCACTTCCCAAACCTTGCAGGATTGTGGTACAAGGCCAAAATGAGAAACCAACAGCTAATAAAATTGGAGAGGAGTAGTTTCACTGCCCAGGACGAGTGAAAGGGAGAGCATTAATAGAGTTACGTGATAAAAACGCAAGAGGAAACGTCCTCAGAAGACGCAGAGAAAAATTCTTCTTAGAACGTTTTTCACTCGTCGTCACTCCAGTCATAGTTAAGAATACACACCCTGGGGTACTGGGTGTAACCTGCTCTGAGAAGTGTTTGCAAAAGAAGACAACCTCAAACTTCAGATTAGAAATTTACACAAGCCAAAAGGAAATTCTTTGCCAGGAACTCAAAATGTCAAAATTTGACTCAAGTCCCAGCTGCAATTCTTAACTTCCTGGGGAGGGTGACAATTATCAAAGATATATATGTTTGATTTGGAAAGGCCAACTCTTTGGTATAATTCTCTTCCGCTACATAATCAATTGATGAGTCACGACCAAGCGCAGATGGGTTTTTTTATATATATGTATATATATATATGTGTCTATATGTGTCTATATGTATCTGTAAAAATATCATTACAAAAGATATCGTGGCTGTAGAATGCTTGGAGATACTCTTGAGCTTAAGAAAGTACCTGTTCCTCTCTGAGCAATCAGTGGTCCTAATGAAATCAATCGAATCCAACTTAGTTCTCAGTCTTCTGGCTTTAGGGTGCTCAATGATGTCAGTCCAGGATGTCTCCAAGGCTGCCTAATGATGGAGGATGGAAATCTTGGCACAGCTGAATTCTCTCCTAGAGGAATAAAATCTCTCTGCTGGACACAGCCTTCCCGAGAGCCAGTATGACTCTGTAGCACAAACCTGCCCAGGAAGCAAAGAGCATTGCAAAATCACTTTCCACTCCAGGTACAAAGCACTTGCTTTGACCTTGCCTTCTCAGGCAGAGAAGCAAAGCTACGTATGTATTTTAAAGGAGAATTACAAATTGTGACAGTCCACCACGTATGCTTAATCCCATGGGGAGAGCCCAAAAGCCACCATGTGAATCACGCTGTCTTGGTGAAGAGCTGAAGGGCTCTCCCATGCTCTAGTCATGACTAGAACAGAAGACCCTAGAGAGAAGAACACACTAAAACCAGTGCTAGGCTAAGCTCTACAGGACTAAAACATCTCATGGGTTTCACAGGGGGTTTTGCAGATGCGAGGCTGAACCTCACCATAGCTCTGCAGAATCCACATCAGCCAGCTGGTAGCCAAGGATGGTATTCAGGATGGAAAAGGAAGATTTAATTTTGGAGAGATGGAAAGTTCCATTATAACTATACTTGTCTGCAGATACAAGGAAGGAGAATTTGCAGGAAGAGACTTTTGCACTTATTATAACTAACTGCTGTAGCTGGAAAGAAAACTGACAGGTTTGCCAGCACAGAAGCACATCTTCACGTCTGGATTGACCTGACCACAGAGAAGAACTCAAATCATAAGCCTAACCATTTAAAAAGATTAGGCCTTTCATACCCCTTGCCTCCCTCTTCAAGCCAGCTATGAATTTTGTTCTGTCCTTGCAAGGTTTCTCTACTGAAACTACTGCTGCAGCACTTGAGTCCTTCACAATGCTGCGGACAGGACCAGGATGTTCTCAAAAGGCTTCTTCCCGTGGAGCTGCAGAGGTGGGCTACCACTGATTCACTGCTAGCAATGATTACCTGGAGCTACCCAGAGAAGTTCTCCTTCTCTCTTTTGCCCCCAGTCATTCTCTGTCCTCCATCTCCACCTGCTGAGCTGGATGTTCTCTTCAGCAGATCTGTACTTCAAAAAGGTCTTGTCCAGACATGGAAGTTCTGTACGTCTGTGACTTCAGCTAGTTCTTCCACAATGGGAAACTTCTTAAATCTGTATTTTAGGGTTTTTTAGCTGCATTTTAAAATACACAGTACAACAACATTTCAGTCACTGCATTTTGTCAGCTGGCTGCTTACTTCATCCAAATGAGTAATGCCCTGAGTTTTAACAGTGCATCAGAAAATGCTTCTCTGGGAGACTCTGCTTTGCCATGGAGGAAAAAGATTTGTATTTCTCTGGCTCAGCTTGGCCTACTCCTTCATTACACATGACTCTCAGGGCCTCTTGCCTGAACAGGATGTACTGGCATCATTTAAGGGTGAAAGGCTACTCCTTGCCGCTGTGATTTGCACATGGCCTAAGCAGCCATGGGTCGAGAGTCATCACTGGGTTCTGGGCGAGCATCATCCTTGGCTAGCTCTGTCAGCATGGTCTTTGCAGGGTCTAGTAGCCCAGATTTGGTTCCATCTGTCCTGAAAGCAACACACAGCTTCCAGCACATCTAAATGGAAAGGATGACAAAAAAACCCTTTGGTGCAGAGCCAGCTGTAAAGCTGCTATTTGGGAAGCAGAAGGAGGGGGGAGTATTGACCCATCCCTTGAATATTTCATCATTACCTCAATGAAAATCAGTCTGGGCTCCTAAAATGACTTCCTGGTGATGGAATGGCTGCAGCACGTGCTTTCAGCTACTGTTAGAAGAAGTATTTTTGCTGCTACTACCAGAAGTATTTACAGTTGGTAATTCTCCCACTTTTTTCCACCCAGCCACCACACAGGTGTGAATAAATAAAAATGTGCCATTGTGAGGAGCTTAAAAAAAGCCACAAACAAGTGCTGGAATATATTCATAGTATGTATCTTTGCAGATGCAGGCAGAACAGAAAGCTTCTTTTGTCCATCTGACGTCACTGCTCTGTCCCCTACTCTTTTGAGATGGGCTATCTATTCATTTTCCACCATCTCACAACAAAAAAGAGATGTCAACTGAAGGGAGGAATCCTGTCAAGCATGCCACCCCGTTGTCTTATCTCCTAATGCAGCACTAATGTGCCATGGCATCATTATCATCGCCGCGCGCTCTGTCCGCTGCTCCTGCGCCCGCTGCCTCTGCTCTCCAGCTGCTGGAGCTATTGAAGAAGAGAATTTTTTACTGGGTTTTTTGGCCTATTCCCACTCTTGCTCGACTCTTCTAATCTGCGAATCCGGGAGAGCTGCTGGCAGTATGGGCTCTCAGACCTGGAGCAAAGCACCAGTAAACCACCCGGGCACAAAGGGAAAAGACAAGACTAAGGCTCAGTTGGCGGGGTGAGGACGGGGCCGTTGCGACAAGCTAGAAACAACTAACACTGCTTCTGCTTCTCGCCTCAGGAATGGGTGGGTTTATTAGTGGTTATCTGTTAGTGTTTCTGAACAAGCTCTGCTGGAACTGCTTTCATCGGCACCCCAGTTAAAACAGAGTCAAGAGCCAGTGTACACAGCAGCCATCGCCTGCATCCCCCTACGCTGGCTGTCCCCGGGGTTCCTGTGCAGTAGGAACTCTGGCTCTGGCTCCATTTTAGTTTTGTTCCTCATTCAAACCTGACTGGAGGTTCTTGGAAGGAAGAGGGAAAATGCATGTGCTCAATTCTCACATAGCTGTTTCCCACTTGCAAGGAAAGGCTGGTTTAGACAATACTGCAGCACCTTTTGGAGATTAAAAAGTGTAAGACACATGTATCATAGAATGATTTAGGTTGGGAAAGACCTTTAAGATCCTCAAGTCCAACCATTCCCCCAGCACTACCAGGGCATCACTAAACCGTGTCCCTCAGCATCACATCTCCATGGCCTTTAGACCTCTCCAGGGATGGGGATTCCACCCCTGCCCTGGGCAGCCTGGGCCAGGCCCTGACAACCCCTTTGGTGAAGAAATTTTTCCTAACATCCAACCTAAACCTGCCCTGGGGCAACTTGAGGCCATTTCCTCTCATCCTGTCACTTGTTACTTGGGAGAAGAGAGACCCCACCTCAACACCCACCATGAAATGCATTTCCACACTATGGTAAATACTGAGGCATTAAAAGCCAGATTCCCTGCAGCTACAGAACACCGGAGGCAGGAACAGGAGGAATCTGTGCCTCAAGGGCAGTGAGCAAATTTTTGCAGTCCTTTGCACAAACAGCCCAAGAAGAGAGTTCCTGATGGGCACGGGGCGGCATCTCCCGGGAGGGTGCTGGTGCCTGGCAGCGATGCTCATCTGCCGGCGCTCAGTGGGAAGGGAACAAGCTTCCAGACATCTCTCCTTTCTAAAACCTTCACAGGAGAAAGCAAGCCAGCAAATCCTGTAGTCTGAGCCACCCGGGTGGTTGCGGGGCTGAGAAAGGGACACGTTTCTACACGAGAAGGGTCTTGCTCGGGAGCCCGAGCGTTCCAGGCTGCAGTGGCTGTGCCAGCACAGTTTATCTCCGTCATGGTTTCGCACAAGACAGGCCTGGTCCCAGCATCCCTCAGTGCCACTCTGTCGAGGCAGTCTCTTGACAAAATGACTGCCTCAGCCGTGCAGTAAAGCAGGGTATTTTACGGGGAGGTGGAAATGCCATACAGAAAAAAGAGAAATCTTCATAGAAAGAAAGTGGGAGGGAGCTTCCCCCGACCATGAGAATGAAGAGAATAGTCTGCAGATAAATAAAGAAGCAAAACCAAATGCGAGTTCATTGAGATAGCTCAGGAAAGAGCCTAGAACTGCAAACTGGACAGTTTTTGAAGACCCACAGAAAGGCTGGAGAAGATAAAGACACATCCATTTAAAATGGAGAAGTGTTTAAGCATGGGAATCTAAAAGACACAAAAAATGCTGCACAGACATAAAGCAGCATCGAAGAGGAGGAACACTTACACTGCTTGTAAGTAAAGGAATGAATCTGAATAATATCTCTCGTATAAAACTTGCCTATTCAACTACCAGATTGTTCTAACAAAGTCAAGAGATTTGGGTCAGAGATTTGCAGAAGCATCCATGTTATTTCTTAATCTCTGCATACTCAGACGTTGCCCCTTGGCTACCAACAACAGTAACAGCCACAGATCTAAAAGTACTTCCTGAAGGATGGATGCCATTCATCCTCTACTTGTATGGCTGGGAAATCCACAGCAAACAGAGCGAGGTGACTTGCTTCATCCCTTCGTGACCGCCAGTGATAACTGGCCAGACTTGCCCAGAAACACACATCTATATGTACAGCTTAAGAACAGATCCTTTGGTGTCTACTGAGACAAACCCAAATGAATGGTTCCAGGGGAGCTGAGTCACCAAGCCCCTTTGGAGAGATGTGAAATGTTCTTCCCCTGCCCAGTTGCTGCTTTCAGTAGAGAGAGAGAGCAGCAAGCAGGAGCTTTGCCTCTGCCCACGCCTGCTCCTCACCGTGCAGCCAGCCACAGTGCCCAACAGGAATCCTGCAGTCTCTCTGCCCTGGGCTCCCAGCTGAAGTTTGCAGATGTCCTGCCCCGTGATATTGCAGCGGCAGCCTCCTGGCACCCCGTGCCAATCTCATGGCCCTGATGGGGGGCAGTGAGTTCTGTCCCCCGACAGGCTGCACAAGAAATGATGGTAACAAATGGGAACATCCCACCTTTCTGGGGAAGCATCGTATCTGAAATATCCCACAGGGCTACTCTGTCATGTGGTAAAAAATCTGCAGGATAGCTGAGAAATTGGCCCTTGAAGGGGAACTTCTCACCCTAGCATAGCATGGTTTTTTCCCTTCCTCCGCAAGTTCTCGTCTGCAGTATAACTTAACACTGCTGCTTTCTTCTTGTATTTTTTTTCTTTGAGATACTACCCTAAAATTTTCTCCCATTTCCTTTTGGATCTCATCTTGCAGTTTGCTTCTCTGCTCAGTTAAGTGTTCATTCGAGATGTCTCGGCTTTCAAGAGACATCTGAGGTGAGGCTCGTCAGTTTTTCTTTGGAAGAGATTTATTTTGCACGCTCTCAGATTTAGGCTCAGCTACAGTATAACTGCAGGGGGTTCGTGTTTAACCCGCGCTGTGTTCCTCTGGCTGCAGGAGTGGGTCTGTGCAAAGGAAATGCACAGATCCAGAAATAAGGCTTGGCACGATTTCACTGCTCTACTTAATGCCGACATTTGCAAGCTCTGTTTTCCCAAACCCCTCGCTTCCAAATCCCTGCACCTGCTAATTTGTTAATTCTGTTTTCAGTGAGTTTAGACTTGTGTATTCTTAATTATGCTAATGAAGAATAAACTATTTAAAATATTAATGGTTTGCAAACTTTAAAAAAGAAAACAGTTAACAAATACCTTGCCCCTGGCTCTCTCTTCACTGTTGGATTCTCAGAGCGGTCCAGGGCATTACTTTTTCTCTCCAGGGTTCTCCTGAGTGGATGTCCTGACCTCCCTTTCTCCTTCCTCCTCCCCCTCGGGTCTCTTCTGACACAGCTTCACTCTTCCCTTTCCTGTCTGATCTCTGCTGAGAGGAAGATCTTGCAGGTTAATGAAAATCACCCCTGAAGTGGTAATTACCACAGCTGTCTCTACTGGTTTTCTTTTTCTCTCTTGATACTGATCGCCCTTCCCTTCCAAGGCTTGTAAAGGCTCTTTGCTTCTGCTCTTCTCCTAACTGGTGTACAGAACCTGCTGGGAGGTACTGAGGTGCCACAAACCTCTGTGCCCCTCTTGTCCTTTGGGCATCTCTCAGATATCTCCGCCAGGCAGGAGAGATATATTTCTGGCAAAAGAATGAGGCAGGATACTGGTGTATGATTCTACATAAAATGTAGGTCAGATCATGGTAGCCATAGATCCAAATTACGATGTACTGCACGTGAAGGGAATTGTGAGCACTGAACCTGCAAGGAAAGGTGACTAATGGCTTCATTCACCCGAACATCTACCAGAAGAAAGTCTTTGCTCTTGGCTTCTTGGGGTTCCTCCTGTACGTGCATTCCTGCTGCACCTTTAGCTGTGCTTTTTGTGCACCCGTCTTCCCTGGGTGTCTACCCAGAGCTGTTAAATCCCAGACACACACCACGTAGGGTATCGTTCTCACCATCTCCCTGACAAGACAGCATTGTTTCTAGCAGTACAGATGGCTTACACGATACCGATCTCTGCCAGCCGAGCAGCAAGGCACTATCTGCAAAGTGACTCTGAAAGGAACTGTTTTGGCATTAAGATTGAGGTTGAGGATAAACCACAGCCGGCAGGGAGGGCTGCACAGGCCTCAAGAAGGCCAGGTAAGCTCTCAGCAGAGCATCAAGGAGTTGTCTCGTTCCAGCCCAGGAGAGCAGTTTTCCCCAGGGTTGCGTGCTCTCCGTAACCGTTGGCAGCCCGCACGACTAGACTACACTAGGTAGCAGTCACGCCACTCTTGTCACTTCCTTGGGAGTCTAGCCACATTTCCTGGGGTTTATTTTCAGCCCTGAGCTTTTGGGAGTTCAATAATTACATGAGAATGTGTTCTTCTGGGGGGGAAGTTTCTAGCCTCTAGGGTGTGAAGTAAAGAGCGTGAGTCACTGAGTGAACTTCATTGATGCAGAAACCAGACAGAAAGTGTCCCGAATTCTCTAGGTTTAAAAACCTCATTTACTTGAAGCCAAAGTTTCCAGATCTGAGGTATGGTGCGGAGAGGGGAGAAATGGGGCTTTGGAGCCCATGGACTTGGCAGCCCTACAGCTGCTTGCTTTGGGCATGCCAGGCTTTCTCTGCCAGCCACGGCCCCATATTCTCTGTAAGCACTTTCCTGGCTGGAAAAAAACCCAGCATGGTCTGTGCAGCAAGAGATGTCTTAGTGCTCTGCTCTGGTACCAGGCAGGTCAGGGCAACGGTGGCATTTTGTACACTGACTCACGCCCGCACGCGCTGCTATTTATAAATCTAAAAGGCTGCGATCACTCAGTCCACACAGCTCAGAAGCATCACTGGGTATTCTCCATGAAGATGGTTTTGTAAGTCCATTAAATCAAGCCAACAAGACACCAAACCCCTTGTGCTCGCGTAGCGTCGGAGGATCCCTTTGACTCAGATAAACCAGCCACCGATTTAACACCACTTCTGGCAGAGGAGAAATGCATTTCTATACACGCCTACTGACAGCCAAGGGCTGCTGATGCTTCTCTACTCCAAGACACCTCTATTACTGCCATACAGAGCTTGAAATCATCTGAGAAAGAACGTTACGCACCAGACAACTTTATTTAAGCACGGGCATAACTGTGGCTATAGACAGCAATGCAAAGGGGGTGCATATAACCAGGCAGGCACTATTTCCAAATTTCTTTCTTTTTTTCTTTAAAGTCCTGGGCCTAAGAGCCCTCCCCCAGGCTCACACCGTAACCGCCGACTGACGGCTGAACTCTGTGAGGAGGACTGTAGGAAGACTGTAGGGGAGTGTAAGCCTTCAGGGTAGCACAGCTTGTTTTCCCTGCTGATGTTTTCCCCCGACCAAGGCAGTGGAGCAGCAGCTGTGTGGTGACGATGCACTGCTCGTCTCTTCTGACAGGCACTGTTCTCACAAATCCTCATTTTCTTTTGCCTTCCTCTTGCTTTTTTTTTTTCCTTTTGATTTCTTATCTGAAAGCTGCCATCTATGATGGCTGGGAAGAAAACCTGAAAATGTGGGTATCTGATGCTTAGACAGCTACAGGAGCTAGCGGAAAGCCTGGGAAAGGAACAAAAGGCTCAGAGATGTTTGAACAGTCCCATCCTGCTCAGCGAGGGGCTCATTCTGGAGCACGATCGTCAAGGTGTCAGCACTGACTGCAGTTCCTCACAGAAGAGAGGAGATGGAAAGTTACCGATTTGCATTAGGAATCCTTCCCACCTTGATGCTTGAGTGATGTCTAAAGGCACCCTCACCTACTCTGCCCCACCTAAAAGGGGCTGCGTGGACAACATCTGCACAAGAAGTGAACAGAAAGGCAGCTGAGCTCAGGGTGGTCACTGAAACACGGGAAAGAGAGAACCTGAAGAACTCTGTGAACTGCTGGAGGAACCACTGTAGATGTCAGACATCACTCGGGTGTCATTTCAGCTGACGTACGTTACTTCAGTCAGTAGGGACTGGAGAGGCACTGCCACCTTCTGCTTGCTCGGTCTGACCCCAGTCCTGGACTCTGCCCTACCTCCCGCTGTGGTACCATGTTCCAAATGTAATCCTCCCTTCCCAGAGTTATTTCCAGAGGAGCAGGCCTTTCGACATTGACTGGAGAAATGGGTATCAAGTGAAGATGCCCACTGTCTAGCTACCTGAGGCTTAGCTTTCCACAAACCTTCAGGGCTGTCAGGGGGGCTGGGGATGACCTCTGGCACGACCGGAGAAATGGCAAAACCACCTCAGCCAGATTTCCCACAAAATAGCAAGAGAAGCATAATTAATGTGTGGGAAATGAGATTAGGCACCAGCTCTGCTCTGACTTTGGCTTCTCATGCCAGTTACGCGAAGGGTCCGGTGATTCCCACCAGAATTGGGTCTGTTTGTTATAAAGTCATCCTCCATCACGTGGGGCACAATAAAGGATGGCTAAAATCCTTCAGAGCTTCTCTGGGGTTGAAAAACAATCGAGATTCTAGCTGGTAGTTCTAGCTGCAGCAACTGATCTACCTGACAGCCGCATCCCAGCGGCACGGCAAACTGGGGACTCTTCCACTGCCTTTCTGGTGCACCTTTGGGCAAGCAGTTTTTCAGGTCTGCACTTGTCTTTGCCTCTCTCATTTGGTTTTAGAGTAGATGGCATCACTGGGGGCTATGAGCAGGGACACCAAGACCCCTGGCCTTGGTTGCTGGAATATATTCTGTTTCTAGGCTTCATTTTTTTTGCCTTCCTCCCAGCCTCGGTGACTGTCACTGCAGAGCTCTCATTTTCAAGGCACCGTCACCACTGCTCTTTCCAGACACATAAAGCAGATCAAGTGTCTGATTAAAAAGCAGATTCAAAAGGCTAAACTCATCTTGTATAACAAACAACTGACAAAGATACTAGATGAAGACCCTGAGAATTTTTTTCACTTACACTTTCAATGGGCACGGCCATAATGACCGTGTACAGTCCTGTAATTTCAAGCTCTGTGGTTAGTTTTACACATTTTTTTTTATTCACCTCATTAGCTGTTAGCATTCTCGGACACTGTCCATTAAATTTTATTACCCACAATCAAGTTTTCATAACGTAATAGCAAAAAATTACTGCAAAAAGAGTATCCATGGAAGACATGCATCGTAGCAAAGGAAAATTGGGACTTTCCACACCTTCTGAGCTGTTCCTAGATGGGCTATCTGATTAAAATCTCGAGCCTGATTTTGCTTGGGAGTATCTAATTTTTTGACTCTTTAGAATAACCCTGCATCCCTACTGGCTTAATTACCTACAGGACTTCATTTGGCTTCCCCAGAAGTTTTCAGGTCCCCAGCTCTCTAGCTTTCATACAGGCATATGCGAGCACAGAGAAGTGCTGTGCATCAGCCACGCCACAAAGGCTTTGCTGATTTTTGTTAGTGACCAAGTTGGTTTTTCACCTCTTTGGCTCTATCTGCGTGAGCACAAGTACTACTTCCCTCCCCACAACGAGCAAGGGATGCTGCTGCTGCTGCTGCTCACCCTACAATTCCCAGGGCAAGGAACTCATCCACTCCTTTGTCAGCCTTTCTCCTCACAAGAGGAGAGCTTCAGCTGGAGCGAGAAGTGGGGCATCTCTTAAATGCACTCAGGAATTCCTCCTGTCTCCTAACAGACACACTCTAAGTCTTCTACACATAATCCATTCCATGGCAGCTGTATTTCCATGGAGGGATGAGGGCTATAAGCCCTGGGCTCTACACGTATTATCATGGTAACTACAGCTCTTCCCACTGCTCTGCTTTTGCTCCAATCTACCTTAAAATAATGAAAGGTACTGCTTGCTGCTGACCCTGCCCCATGCTTGTGCATCACACCCTGCTCTACCCATGTCCCAGTTGTTCTCTTTGCCCCAGGATGCCTGCCTGCCTCCTGCCCACACGCTCTCCTATAGGGAAGGCAGGCACTACAGTCCTGTACCCTTCCCCAAGGCCAGGCCTTGAGGCTTCAAGTGACATTTATTCAGAGTACACAGTTTGGAGGGATTCCAAGTTCCAGATGCTTTTCTACCTCAAGTTCTTCTTTTTCTTCCTAGTGCACTGGATTTTCTTTCATCCCTGGGGTGTCACTGAACAGTCCACCCTCGTACAGTCAAGGATGAGTTATTTGCTTTGGTGAAATCAAAATGTTTTGCTAAGGGTATATTCTGGTCCTTGAAATAGTTTGGGTTTTTCTTTCAGAGGGGATTATTGCCCAGTCTCCCTTTAGCTATGCTTTGAGTTTTCTGTGATGCCTTTAATGACTGAAGCACTCAAGCTCACTGTGGATGTGCTAGGTCAGGTAAAGCAAAGTGTCCCACTTGGTTAGCAAGACACCCTCTGAAGACAATAAACCTGCTCAACATCTCTTGCTAACACTAACACCAGTCCCAAACCTCTGCTGACTCAGCAAGGACATCATGTCTGGCCTTCAAGGACAGTGAGGGGGCTGGGTGGAAGAAGTTGGACTCCAAGTGAGGTTTAGGTTGGAGCTGAGGAACAATTTCTTCCTCTCCAGGGTCGTCCAGGGCTGTCCCAGGCTGCCCAGGGCAGGGGGGGAGTCCCCGTGATCCCTGGAGGGGTTTCCAAGCTGTGGAGCTGTGGTGCTGAGGGACAGGGGGCAGTGGTGCCCTGGCAGTGCAGGGTTAACAGTTGGACTCGATGAGCTTAAAGGTCTTTTTGAAACTAAATGATGCTAAGAATCCAAGAATTCCCAGTATTTCGGGTCAGCTACTGAGTCTCCTTGTAAATCCTCAGCGGGATGGTGCAGGCTGTTGCACAGGGACTGTGACTGCTGCCTGGTGTCTGGCTGTACTGGTTCCACCAACGTTATTTGGCTGACATTTCAGGTTGAAAAAGTCAAATGCTATCCATATGTTTCTCAAATTTCATTCTGGACTTCAACTTTGTGTAAAAGAAGATGAGGGGCAGTGACAGCTCCAGGGATCCTGCATTCCTGCCAAGGATCCTACAGCTCGAGCTGCCCCGAAACAAGTGCAAACGCTGCACCAGAGCATGCCACAGAGAAGGAGTGAAAAGCTGCCATGACATCCTCAGCATCCCTCAAGTATGCCCTCCTTACAGCCAGAAAAAGGTGAAACCACTCAAACAAACAAACACAAGCACACCATCCCTCCCTGGGGACAAAAACAAGATTGCCCACTCTGGTTTGTGTAGTGTTTGACAAGAACCAGGCTCCCAAAGCCGCTGCACCAGCCACTGAGCCAGGCAGCCTCCTAAATCTGTTATTGACAATGAAGCTGTTTGTTTGTCACCTCAAGGCTGAGCAGGAATGACATTTCTGTTGCAGTGCAGTAAAAGGTTAGCACTTGCATAAGCTGATAAATGTGAAGTCAAGGTGACTCTACTTCATGTATTACATTAGCATAGGACTGCAGATCCTTAGGGCACCCGGGGAAGCTGAAGTAAGCAATGCAAGCAACTATGGCATTGCAACTGAAAACACCTCAGGGGAAGTCCTCCCTTTACACACATAAAATCCCAGAATCCCAGCATGGTGGGTATTGGAAAGGATCTCTGGAGATCATCCGGTGCCACCCCCCTGCTCCATCCAGCAGGGTCACCCAGAGCAGGGGCCCCAGCATCGTATTGTCCAGGAGGGTTTGGAATCTCTCCAGAGGAGACTCCACAATCTCTCTGGACTGCCTCACAGCAAAGATTTTTTTTCTCATGTTCAGGTGGAACTTCCTGTGCTCCAGTTTGTGCTGGTTGCCCCCTTGTCCTGTCACTGAGCAGAGTCTGTCCCCATCCTCTTGCCCCTCGGGGCCCTTTATCTCTTGCTCAGCTCTCCTCTCCTCTCAGGCTGCTCTTCTCCAGCTGCACAGCCCCAGGGCTCTCAGCCTGGCCCCAGCACAGAGATGCTCCAGCCCCTCAGCATCTTCCCAGCCTCTGATGGACTCTCTGCAGTAGTTCCCTGTCTCGAACTGCGGAGCACTGAAAAAGCAGGACAAAATATCACAGTGTGTTTGCAGGCTGCTGGGCTCAGGGCAAAGACACAGGACAAACCAGTGCTAAGGTCCACGGGGTGAACGGTGCCGATCAACCAGGGAGATAACCTCTTCCATATTTTTACTTTCCATTAAGTTGAACAAAAAGACTCAAGTTCTGGAAATAGCGTCTCACTGCAACGCCTGCATGATTGGATGAATAAATCTGTTTTAATTAAATGCATTTTTTATAGTAGGCTGTAACAAAATATTGTGAGAAAGTGAGAAGCTGATAACTGGCTTTGAGATTTCAAGTAACCTTCTCTTAATTAACTCTGTATATATTTATATGTCATTTTAGTGCAAGAAAGTACTTAGAGCTCTCCTTTCTTTCCATTTCCTTTTCTGTTTTCCTTTCTAGTGTGAGTTATTAATTTACTGTGCTCTTCCTTCACATTATTTCAGCCAAAAGCAGAGACAAGTTGTTTCAAATGCATCTTACATAGTTGGAATCTCATTTTGCTTATGCAGATTCACTTATCTTGCTGACTCCAGTGATGTAATTCCTCATTGCACAAGTAAAACTGAAAAGAGAAGCCACTATTCTGGACTCCTTCCTGCTTCCTTACACTGGGTTGATGCCATGGACTAGACTCACCAAACTAAAACTCACCTCTAACTCAGCAGGGGAGGTATTGCAAAGCTTTGGTAGCACATCAAAGTCTCTCCATGCTCTGCTTCTCGTTTCGTGTCCCACCAACGTAGTCTATCACACGCTGTTACTGAACATCCTCAGTCCTCAGCCCCCGAGCCTGCCACGTTTTGAGTTAGTCTGTTGTCACTCTCACTTTTGGGCTCTATCTTCCCTACTCAGCATCCCCTGAAAAACAGAGGAGAGGAGACAGTTTAGGAGTATGTCTCTATCCATGCATCACCAGTGCTTTGCTGGGTTTGCATGTGTGCAGCAGGGGAGTTTTAGGATCAAAAGAAGCACAAATTTGCAGGACCATCTCCTGGCATCTCATCTATCTATATTCAGACATAGGGTGTCTTGGTAACAGGAAGCACTGGAGGCTGCTCTGCAAAGACCGTACTGACATTACCCAGGAAGGTAAAGAAGATGTTCAGGTCATGGTATGTTCCTGGGCTGTAACAAATCCAAACACGATTCCTGTGCGATTGGGTTCTGATACTTCCTGTGAGCTAAATGTATGGTTTTCTGCCCTGTAAGGTCTCCCCAGCTGCCCAGACATGAAAGGTACTGTCAGCAGTGCTACAAACACATACTAGGCTGGTCATGAATGGATGACTGGGTTTCCACCAGGAACAGTCCACTGCTTTGTGGTATTCATAGCATCACAGAATGGCTTGAATTGGAAGGGACCTTAAAGATTATCTATTCCAACCCCCCTGCCATGGGCAGGGACACCTCCCACTAGACCACGTTGCTCAGAGCCCCATCCAGCCTGGTCTTAGACACTTCCAGGGACAAGTGTTTATTCATCGGTTCCCCTGGATTCGGTCACTTGTGCAGACGTTCTCCAAACAGCTATGAAAATGGAGATGGTCAAACTAAAAAAGCTTTTGGTATTCAAACACCCCTCTGTGTCTCCAGCATCCTCACTGCATGGAGGTGGTCCATCCAGGTCCACCTAGAAAGAAATCTGCAGTCTGAGGAGGCTGTTTCCAGGGTTCATTTTTCAGGTGCGAGAAGTTCCCTTTAGGACCACCCTGATGCTCTTGATGATTGATCCATATGGATTCAACAAGAGTGTTGGATAAAAAACAGTAGATCAGGCCTCCGGATCCAAACCAAGATAAAAAAAGGAATTAATTTAAATAAGAGTAGGTCTACTTGTGTGTTGGTTAATTTGGAAACATACCAGTACTTTCGAATAGCATCAGTTATCCATGGTATTTATAAATGATCTTTCCTATAAAAGATTTTACTTCCACTCAAGAGAAGACCTGCCCATATTCTACACTTTTCATATCTGCAGATTAGAAATCAGTCATTTACCCCTGCTTTGGGCTGACCTTAGCAGCAATAAGATTGACACCTATGAAATGGAGAAAAAAAGATTTCCCCACGCCTCGATCCATTCCCCATCACCCAGCAAGACAAGGGCAAAGAATCAACCTGCACCCTTCTCTTCTACAGGAACTTCTACAGGAGCTGCTTCTACAAACCCTCTTCCTTGGATCCTCCAAAAGTGCTTCATAATTCTTTCAGAAATATCCTACTTTATGTTCCTGTCTTCCCAACTGCCAGTCCCATTTTAGCACCGGACACGTTCAATATTGAGTTTAAGCTGCTCAAGGCGACACGATGTGTTTTGTGCTCATGTGTTGCTGCTCTTGGCAACACGATGGGCTTTGTGCCCCGCTGGCTGAAGTCTCAGTTCTCAGTGACCTTATTCCCCATTTAGTCCTCACAAAGGCACGATGTATACGTCGGGGCTGTAAAAGATGATGAAAAGGGAAATCCATCCATCGCAAAACGTACGCAGCGTGCTGGTGTCCCTCTAGCACACGGTGCTTTTGCTTACGACTGAATAAGCTGGACTCGGAGACAGCTTTGTGTGGCACAGAGTCAAGGAAGCAAAAGACCTGGCTTTAACTTCTTGATCTCGCCCGACCATGGGTCTGTCGCCGTGTTTCCCTCTCCTTGTCCTCAAAGCGGGTGTCGATGCTGCTAATCCACCCTAACTCCAAGTTAAGAGGCTCAAGCCATAAAGCCGATTTAAACAGCAACTGCAATATGGGCCCACTATTAATGCCATTTAACATGCTTCAGATTTTCCAGAAATGAACAAGAACTGAAAATCTAATTCGATTTCTTTTGAACTTCAGCATTTAAGCATAGGAACGTGCTATGAACAGGGCAGGCTCTCAGGCTTAAGCTTCTGGATCAAGAAAAGCTATATTCTGTTCCTGCCCAAATTTTCCTACAGGCATCACAGAAGGTTAGAGACCAGTGTACAAACCATGCCTGGACAAAATGTGTTTGGCCAAACACCCAGGAATACCAGATCCGTTTGCAGAACCTGCATCAGGTTCTGAAATGTCCATAAATCACAATGAAGTCCATCTAACAATGTAGGTGCTGTGAATAATCTGCCAGCAGCAGAGATCTGACAGGTGTCTGTGGTCTTACCCCAGTTCAAATGTAGGAACAGTCAGGTGTAGGATCCTCTCAAACTCCTGCAGCCTCAGTGCTGCAAGTTTGGTAGCTAAAGGACTTTGGCCAAGCAGAAAAACTGGATTAAAGGACCCTAAAAGAGCACTGCCATCAAAGGGGCTATGTTGCAGGACGGTGGGAATCACATCTCTGTGACTCTGTCTGGAGCAACTCCTTAGTTCCTTTCACCTCAGCCTCTCAGAGCACAAAACAACACACTCAGCTTTAATCCAGCCCTTCCTGACTCCGTGCTCACCGAGGGCTGAGCCTGAGCACAAGCCCAGGCTCCTGGGCTGAGCCAGCCCCCACTCTGGGAGGGACAGAAAGATGCTTCTGAAGAGGTCACCTTCACGAGTCGCCTGCCATGCCGCTGAAGGCAGGTGTCCCTGCTCCACGTACGCTCCTCCGGTCACTGAGGGGAAGCTCTGCATGCAGAAGCAGGAAAGAAAGAAAGGAAGAAAGACTCTGACCCCAGAAAAGTGAGCACACACCAGCCCTGAACTGGCCTGTTCTGCGCAGGTCAGTGCCACGGGGGAGGGAGCTTTTTTCTCAGCTGGTTTGGAGTTGGAGAAAGATTAATCTAAATGCAGGTGGGAAGGTCATGGCAGCAGCCCTCCTCCTTCATTACACCCCAAATACTTTACCCTGAATTTTGGTCATCTCTCAGGCCTTGAAAAAGAATGAAAATCAGCTGTTCAGAGGACAGGGAGAACATCTGGAATAAACCACTGCTCTTCAAGCCCAGATCCAAAGCTGAGTAAAGTCAGTGGGAATTTTTCCATTTCCCACTGTTGGCTCTGTTCTCACCTCCTAGGTGCAGAGGATCCCATCAGATCACACCAGCATTAGCCCGTGGCCAGTCCCAGGACTGGTGAAAGAGGACAAGCTGATTAGAGCCACATTCCCCTTCAGCCAGGCAAGAACTGGGAATTCTGAGACTTGAGCTTAGCCTCAGACTGGAAATGTCTCTGAGCAGGGAGCAAACAGAGCTAATAGCTCTGACAAATCACATCTTTCTTCCACAGACCAAAGAGAATCTGGACCAAGCCCCCGTCCCGTTGGTGGTCTGAATCCCAGCCTTTCCTCTTCTTTCCCCAGCCTTCTGCTGAGTACCAGACTCTTGGCTTCTCTAGATGCTCCATTTTGCGTAAATAATTACAAACTTTCAGGGCTTGGTGACTTACATTTATAGGCTGCAGTGACATTTTGGTAATCTGTAAGACTTTTGTAGGAAGAAACCTTATTGGAGACCTTGCTGTAGCCTTATCAGTACTTATCAGGGCCTATAAGAAAGATGGGAACAGACTTTTTAGCAGGACCTGTTGTGACAGGACAAGGAGTGATGGGTTTAAACTAGAAGAGGGAGATCTAGACCAGAGAGAAGGAAGAAATTGCTTACAATGAGGGTGGTGAGACACTGGTCCAGGTTGCCCAGAGAGGTGGTTGGTGCCCCATCCCTGGAAACCTTCCAGGTCAGGTTGGACAGGGCTCTGAGCAACCTGCTCTAGTTGCAGATGTTCCTGCTCGCTGCCGGGGGGTTGGACTGGATGGTTGTGAATGGTTCCTTCCAACCCAAACCAGCATGTGATTCTGTAATAACTCCCTTTTTCTGCCTTGTTCAGTTCATGAGTACATTCAAATCTTCGGCAAATTCAGAAGTCAACCCAGAAAGATCTGCTAGTGCTTGTGCTACCTGACCCCCTCCGTAGATGTATGGCCAGTGCAGGTGAACTGGTTTTGACTGGAGATTGGCCAGAAACCCTTGCATGAAAAGCTACAACACTTCTAAACCACCTCTTCCTTTCATCCGTCGCAGCATCCCGCATATATTCCTTTCTGCCAGGCCACTCTCACAACTTCTTTCTTTTCCCAAATGATCTCAATCGAACCACGGGGTTCACGTGGCTCCTGTGGACAGCAAGAGGTTTATTTTTCAGGGGGGGGGTGTCTACCCTCACTAATTACATTTCGTGCCAATAGCCAATGTGATGGCTTGGTGACTGCTGCTATTCATCCCCGTGTCTATGACAGGCAAGGCGCCCACTCACCAGCTGCTCAGCCTGTTGGATTAGGTTACAGACAGGGTGCTGGGAAAGCTGTGGGAGATAAGGTGGAAGTGAAGCCATCTTCTGCGTGCGCAGGCACCTCTGCTTGTAGGCTCCCCGTCCCCTACTCTCCCCATCCTCTCAGTAGTGTGTGTGTGTGCACCAGCATCCGTCCCCGTGCATGGTGAAGAAGCAAGGAGAGCTGGAAAGGTATCATTTCAGAGCTGGTGTGATTTCAACAGATCAAGAGAAACCCGCAGACTAATGTCAGAACATTTGCCCTAACATCCCATAAACACAGAGCTCCAGGCTTAAACAAAGATGTGCTTTTTAAGGCATATGCTTGGTTTAAACCTTGAGACTGAGAAGCCTGAAGCTCCTTCCCCAGCTAGAGAGCAACCTGGTCCGGGTTCAGCTTGTGCCCTTATATCCAAGGCCCAGAGCAGGGACTTGGTGTCTCTCAGGAGTATCTATCTCCCGTTGAGCATCCCCCAGACAGAAAAAGCTGGCAATAGGGTGTCAGCCAGGACCTCATGGAAGCAGCTCTCCCTACTGAGGAACCAGGAGGTTCCTCAGGGGCAGCCCTATTCTCTCCAGCAACCCCTGTGGAGTCACCGGGCACAGTCAGCTCTGGGTAGGGATCTCACAGACTTTCCCAAGAAGGAGGTTAGTCTTTGTTTTCTTGCTGAAGAAACAGGATATTGCAGGAGAAGCCAACCTAGGAAGACATTTTTGATTCTTCAGAGACTCTGTATGCTCTTCCGTGATGAGGATCCCCTGATGGTGTTATACAAAAGAGAAAGATCTGGGCAAAGGATTTTAAATATACTGCAGGGACTTCACATCTTTTGTTCCCACACACCCTCCTTGCCCTCTTCCCTAGGTCAGGCTTTACTTGATTCCTTTGCCAATGTCATGTCTCATCTGCTGTTAAAAAAATCCCTCTCCCGCAGCAGACACTTCTCTTTGAAATAACCTTCCCAGCTTTACCTCAGGGAACCATCTCACAGCCCCTCATCCGTTGATTGAGTGACCATGTCCCTACACCTAACTCAGGGTCCCAAGAGAAACAGGTGAAAAGCCAGTGACAAGGGGCTGACATCCTAGGAATCTTATTCACGTTAGGAGAAATTTTAGGGCACTAGGGCAATCTTAGAAACCTGGAGGTCTTTCCGCCACCCGGCAACTTTCAAATGCCCCAGTACACACAGTCCAGGTATTTCCAGTAACTGCAGCTGCAGGCTAAGTCAGGGATCAGCACCTCCATTTCATAACGCAGCACAAACCAGAACAAAGAGGACACAAAGACTGAATGAGAGGCTGCAATTGTTTCATCTTCTTGTCCCAGGCAGAGCCCTGAGCCCCAAATGGCTTCATCCTCTCACATGCCTTTGCCAGTAAGGCTTCGCACAAGGAAATTCTTGCAGCTTCCTATGTTAATCCATTAATACCTGTGAGAACAGCCTGAAATCTCTACTCTGGTTATCAGGCTGGAACCAAACTGCCCAAACCCCACTATTCCATAAGCTCTTTTCTTCCCTCTTTATTTTAATGATAAGAAAGCGAGTTGCTGTTTTAGCAAGATACGCGTGTTAGTGCTGGGAGAACAGAGGAACCAGTGAGACCCATGGTCCTGCTACCCCAGGGGGTTATCTCTGATGATGGGCAGCAGGCTGTGTCCTCTGTGTTTCCAGTGTCTGCTCCCTTCTGCTCTGTCCCTGCATCTGGCTGTTCACCGTGAGGGAAGGCAGAGGTTACACCCAGACCACTGTGTTTCCCATCCACTTTCTGCTCATTGTGAACTTGTCTCATCTTTTCAATCTGCTTACGCTTTTGCCCTCCACAGCATCCTGTGGTAATGAGCATTACAATTTAATTAGCAGACATGATAGGAAACATATCTGACTGTATTCAGGTGCTTAAGCCAGTCTTTCCCAAACAGTGAATGAGATTCATCTCTAAGGATGCCAAAAGGATGCAGGACATATGAGAGGGGCGATGAAATTGCTTCAGCTCTCACTGGAACACGTTCACTGCACATGAAGAGGGGGAGAGAATGAGAGAAGGGAAAAGGGAATAGGGAGAAAGTAGCTTCCTGGCCTGAATTCAGAGACTGAGCTGAGAATAAATAAGAATACGTGTCCAATGATCTAACAGTAACACCCAAAATTCCTGTTAGAAAAATTACCCTAAGTGTCCTGTCATGGCCACGGTGACCACCACTCTATAAAACCTGATGTACTCTAAAGAAAATAAAAAATGGAGAAATGAGGGCTGAGGTCTACCTGCTACTCACACACACAGAGAAACATACCTTGTCTCTCCTGTTCCTCCCCTTCACAGCCATCATCTCACAGGAAACACCGCAAGGATGCCACACCTACAGCCACCCTTCACTCTAAGGACTCCTCATTGCAGGAAATCTCGGGAAGAGCACAGGTTTTACTTTGAACAACTCCACACAACACGGCAGCATCCTCTCTTGACCACAATGAGGCAGGAGGCAAGTTAGGCAGCAGGGAGGCAGAGATCTGGTGAACAGATCCTTGCACAGCAGAAGGGGACCAGCCCCAGCTCTCCTCACTTCAACCCTGGATGCCAACACATTTCTTGCTTCCCCAAGAGGGAACTTAACCTAACTTAGCCTGAAAACACACTGAAGCGTAATAGCTCAGAGAGCTGAAAGGAATAAAAATCCTGCCCCAGCCTTCCGGTGCCTGCAGTCTCCCCCACACAGAGACAGCTCCATCTTCCCATGCCTTTTACTGCACTGGGCCTGGAGTTCAACAGAGGACCTGGCTGGCAAGATGCTTGGTTGCAGTGATTTGTGCTTACTGGTCGCCGCCCTTGGCAGTAAAACCACAGGAGAACTGCTTTGGCTTTGCTCTGGGTTTGTGCTCAGGGCTCACCGAGCTAAGAAGAAACCTGCAGTTGTTTCAGAGCCGCTGACTTGCTCTGGTACTGAACCCCAAACTGGGTTTGGATCCTTCTGCAGTTACTCATACCAACACCGCAGGAATTGGGGTTCAGAAACTTCCAGGAATCCCTTGCTAGCTTGTATTTTTCCCCAAACTGGACACTGTAGAGACTACCAGTCAGTCAGTGGCAGCATCTTGCCTCTCTGAGACAGGCAGTACCTGGTTCCCAGCTCTCACACTGGGCCATTTCCATGTGCCCAAATGCAGCTTTCGACATCAGCCGGCTCACCTTTGGACCAGTCCAAGCAACTGGAAAACTCTGCTTGCTTCCGATACTTGCAGTTAGGCACTCACTCCACACAGGTTCCAAAGCTAAAAGACTGGGGCAAATCCAGCCCTGAGTTTCTGATGGTCGAATCCTGCTGAACTTGGTGATCCCTGCCAATCATGTCATGAAAAATGCCTCATCCTTCAGGTTGGCTTTTCTCTGCTCTCTCATGTTTCCCTTTCTCTCTCTCTAGCCAGAAATGATTTACATGTTTGTTTACTCTGAGCTACATTCATCTGAGTCATTCAGCAACCCTCTACCCACAATCATATTACAGCAAATTTTGAATTGGAGGCTCAGCGAGTGAATATGATGCTGTTGTGAACATGAGAACAGGGAGATAAATTCTGGGCTGTATTCTGCCACTGGGTTTCGAGAACTGACCTTTGCTGCAAACACATCAAAATTCAACAGCATCATAATTCCCCCTGTTCTACGTTACTTCATAAAGAAGGAGAAACTCCAGGCAGAGGGATTACTCTATATTTACACCATTGTAACAGTTAGTAGGATTTGGCTCATTTTGTACAAATTATACTACTGTACTTGTAGGAATAATCTTTTCTGTTTCAAACTAATTTTAGCCACCCTCGAGGGGTGATTACCAAGCTCTTCCATCTGTCGTAGAAAAAAAAAATATATTATTTGCACATAGCTTTTGTGAGTTTTCTCCTCTGAGGTATGTTTTCAAGAACTGTATCTCTCAAACAACAACATAATCATATTATTAGAAGGACTCATAACTCAGCTGACAGTTCCCTGTCTATTGAATCCACAACATGAAACGACCGCAGAATCGACATGCTAAGAATTTTTTTTTTTTAAGGTTGTCTGAAAATAAATCTCTGCAAAAAGCACGCTCATCAAAAGAATCCTGTGTCTTGCACTACCTCAAATGCAGTTCTGAGGAGAAGCTTTTCGGAGATTCTACCAAAGCAGAAGGCGGTTAAGGAAAATAACAACGCGTTTGAAAAAGCGTATTACAGAACCAAGGAGATTGCAGTGTGCTAGAACGAAAGCGATGCACAGCAAAATATAAAGAAGTCTCTCACAATCCCAGTAATAAAAAGAAGGAAGGAATTCTGTTAATGTTCTATGTACTCGCAAGAGAAATTAAAGCTGATTGGAGGTTAGTCTCCGACTCCAGTCCTTTTCCATCTAGTCTCTTTTCACAGCCTGGGGGGCTAAAAAACCCATCACCTGGACCTTTTTTTTTGACTTTTAACTCCAGAAACGCACTCTGTAGCAGTATCCCAGACATAGTTCTTGCCTGGGGAGACTCGTTCCTAGCTGATAGCGTATTGATCATTGCTGTATCTCAGAATCAAAGTACAACCACATGGAACAGCAAAGCCACAGCACAGAGACCAGCAGGCTCACAGCGGGCCGGTTGGACGTCACGGCCAGGGGAAGATCTTTCGCGTCTTCATCCACCACTTATGGCTTAAACTGTCTAGGATTGAAGTGTTTCTTCAGCTGATAATTACTGACAAGATACCTGCACAGAAACTGGGGGTAAATATTCATGGACAGAACGAAGAGTGGCACATCTGATAACACTCAAATGTGATTATTTGTTTTTCCTGTTCTTGAGAAATGACATTAGATTTCTTTACAGGGGAGTATTCCTCAAGAAAACAGTTCCTTTGGAGCTCTCTAAAAAAGACATTTGGCTACAGTTTCAATAAACTACCTAAAGATACTGCTTTAACTTCTGAGAAGCATTTTAAAACCAGCAATAGAGTCATTTGCATTTACACAGTACCTCCCTGGCTGAAAAATGTTTTTTCAAGGGCTCCTGAGGACCTTCACGCAGCCCCGAGAAGCAGGAGCACAGGATAAGCCATATTTGACGAAGAAGGCAAGCAGCCCCGAAGGAGATGGAGAGACTTGCCCAGGATCAGGCAGGATGTCCACAGAACAGAAGTAAATAACCTTCCTCACCTCTTCTCCCACGGGGACGCGCACACGCACGCAGCGGGACCGCAACCACCCGACCATCCTCCTTCCAAAAATCTTCCCTTCCAGCTCCCCTTGCATTCTGCACCGGGCGCCGCATTACATAAGCTCTCTTGCGGGGAGGTGCACCTGACACACAACTTAAGGTTTACATTTGACCGGCCGGAAGGTGACATTTTATTTATTTATTTATTTATTAATCTATAATGCAGCAGAAAAGTTCAGAGGAAGCGATCAGGCGGACTGGAAGTTGAAAGCGACGTCGCTCCCTTGCAGCAGCGGCGCGAATGCAGGACTTCATACGTGACTGTTCAACCATGTTACCTAGAGCATGTAGAATTTCATGGCAGACTTGCAACATTACCATATTCATAACCATGACTAACAAATCTGTTGTCGATGCCACCAAAAATATCACACAAGCAGAATGTTTTCACACCGAGGAGACCACTGAAGTCACGGCTCCATAGTAAACAAATGAACTTAGGAAGAGTCTTGAAAACCAGCCCCGACTTTTTTTTTTTTTAACGCTGCGGAATGTGATAAACTATAAACTGCAAGATGCCCAACAGCCTGTGCACCGAGGGCATGATAAACGAGGCATTTCTTCTGCAAGCATCGCAGCAGAGAATATATAACAACATCCCCGTTACCTTGCCCATTTCGAGGGCTCGTGGGTCGGTGACACGACTCACAACCAGGTCAAAGGCTGCTCTAATTAACAGCAATCTACATTTGTATTTAACCCGCCCGTGTGAGGATGCGGGTGGCTGACACGGTTCGCGCTGTCATTCAGCGCAAGGACGGCTCCAGTTTCAGCACCTTCCCCCAGGCTGCCAGTCCCGGCAGCTTCCCCCCGGGAGCCCGGGCCCCGGGGCACCGCAACCGCTCGGTCGCTGCTTAACTTCCCCGGGGGGAACCCTCCGAGCCGGGGCAAGGGGACGCCTGTGCCTGCCGGGGGGTGCCGGAAAGGTGCGGCCCCCGCCAACACGGGGCGAGGGGAGCATCGAACAGACCGCGGCTCCAACTTCGGGCGGTGCCAAGAGGGGACCGAGGGGGCTTCGCAGCCCCGTCCTCCCACCCGAGGGGCCGCTCGCCGCTCAAGGTGCGATCCCGCCCGCCGTGCCAGTGCCAGTGCCAGTGCCAGTGCCGTGCCGTGCCGTGCCGCGCCGCCCCGTCCCCCCTCCCGCCCCCGGGGGAGCCGCTCACCTCCGCGCCGCTCCGTCAGGCTCTACATGCCGGGGTGCCCGCGGGCCCGGGGCGCCGGGCCGCGCCGCTCATTTGTAATCCGCTCCGCGCCCAGCGCCGCGGGGGGCGGGAGCCCCCATCGCCGCCCCTCCCGCGCCGAGCCCAACCGCTGCCCAGCCCCGGCCGGGAACGCTACGCTGCCGCCGGCGGCGCGGAGCAGCGGGGCCGGTGGCGGCCAGGGCAGGGCGGGTGCGGCATCGCGCTCCTCGCCCCGGCAGCGGGCAGGGGCCGGGCAGGGCTGCGAGCCGCGTCCGAAGAAAAACAAACGAACAAAAAAAAAAAGAAACCCAACCAAACAAACAAACAAACAAAAGCCGGGTGTCCGCGGTGCTTCCCGCTGCCTCTGACCGCCCCTCGGCGGCAGCCCCGGCCCGAGCCGGAGCGGAGCGGAGCGGAGCGTCGCGCCCAGGCACAGGCAGCGCCCCGCGCACTCCCTCCGGCACACGCCGCCCCTCCGACCGCGGATACTCCCGCCCCCCGCACGCTCGCGGGGACACGGCCGCCCCTCGCGCGCGCGCACATACACCATATACACACACATACACATATACACCATACACACACATGTACACACACACGCATCCTCCGCTCCCACGGCACCCACAGACACACAGACACACACACGGTCTCACAAGCACCCGGCACACCCCCCCACGCGCGGATTCACACTCAGGGATGCAGGCTCTCCTCATACGCACGCACACCGACATACACACCCCACGTACACCCACCCCTGCCCGTGCACGCACCGCCTGACACTTCTACACACTCACCAACACCCTCCCACAGCCACCTGCACCCACACATCCACGCACCCACGCCCCCCTGCCCACACACACACACACACCCTTCCACCAAGCCACCCCGCAAGCACATTCACAGAGACACCCTTGGAAACCCTCACGCCATGCACACGTTCACCCCCACTCACCTCCACATCCACACCTCCACGTCTCCCCGAGCACACCTGCACACGCACAGCCACCTCTGACACACACACGCACTCACACACCCCTATCCTGCCCCAGACCACCCCACTTCCCGCCCCACAACCTCTACACCCCACCACACACATCCGCATACCCACTGCCACCCATCCTCCTTCACACCCATCAAGGCTGTGGGGTACCTTCCATCCTGACCTCTCCTGGGATGGTGAGGACCCCTGGAGGGGCCGGAGTCCTTGGGGTACCCTCCATCCTGACCTCTCCTGGGATGGTGAGGACCCCTGGAGGGGCTGGAGTCCTTGGGGTACCCTCCATCCTGACCTCTCCTGGGATGGTGAGGACCCCTGGAGGGGCTGGAGTCCTTGGGGTACCCTCCATCCTGACCTCTCCTGGGATGGTGAGGACCCTTGGAGGGGCCAGAGTCCTTGGGGTACCCTCCATCCTGACCTCTCCTGGGATGGTGAGGACCCCTGGAGGGGCTGGAGTCCTTGGGCGCCCCAGGCCAAGCCCTGGACACGGGACGCACCTCACGGCCTCTCTCGGCCGCATCCAGCCAAACTGCCTGCCGGGCCGTCGGTGCCTGTCGGCACACCATCGACCGATACCCACCAGCCCAGTGACCTGCTCTCTGCTTGAACTTTCTAGCCATCTCAGAGCTCTCAGTTATTATCTCCTCTTTGTTTCCCAGAGACTTTGACACAAAAGGGTCTGAATTTTCTGTTAGATGACAGAAAGTCTCATCACTTTACTGGGAGTCAGAATCCAGTGAAATCCCATTTCAACCTTTTTTCTGACGTTGCCCACAGCCAGGCTTGTTACAGGGAGGACCGCACTGTCCCAACAGCACACGTTGAGTTTCTCACTCTGCTCCCCCATGCTAATCCCCTGTGGTTCTGTCACAGGCACAAAATCCTGGCATTAAATTGTTTTTCCTTTGCAAGCACCGCAGTTGTTACAATGAGCTTTTCGTACCACTTTACGCCTGGAAATGAGACTCGATGCTCAAGAGGAGTCTGTAATTGGCCTCATAGACGCATCAAACTCACGTCCTGCCCTCTTTAACAATCAAAATTGTTCCTGTACTCCCCTAAATCTTTCTGTGATATTAGCAAAAGGTGAATAATGCACAATGATGCTCTGAACTCACTGCACTTTGCTGACACTTCTCCTAAGAAAGCACTTTACTAGCTACAGTCTGTGCACAGGGACCACTTTACCCATCACCGAGATGCACCCACGTATAAGGTGAAACACAACAATGGCTTTAATGGGGCACAGCAACACCAGGCAGACAACAAAGGGCTGCGGAAGGGTCGGCAGCCACTCTAGGAATGCACAAGCCAAGTCTGTCAGAGCAGCGGGGCGATCTCTTCTTCCCTGCAAAACAGTTCTAGAGTCGACTCAATATTTTATCGCTGCAAATGTTTTGAAGCCCTCCCCGTCCTCCGAGGCTCCGAGCAGCGCCGCGTAAATGATTCAGGGAGAATCATTTATTCAAAGCTTCTGCCTGCATTTTGTGTCAGTCCAAGAACACAAAATGATTTGCCTCCCTGCTTGGATTCAGCCAACCCGTGCTTAAGAGTTTGTCTGGGTTTTAAAGCCAGGGCACGTGTGATGTGTTCCTACAGGAGATTCGTGGCACCGTATGTATGTGTATGTGCTGAGTGGGTGCAGTTGGCTTTGTAAATGACATCCATTTGTCCCCGTTCCAGGGGGATGAACCGAATTAACTGCCAGGGAATGGCCTCGAGCCCAAGGAGGGAGTCTCTTCAGTGGCCAGATTTAGGTTCAGGTTATGGATGAGAAAGAAAAAGAAATTTGCAGCTGTGGAGCAAAAGCCTCAGGTTGCTGTGTAGCGACAACATACAGCTTAAGGGCGCTCTAGCAATCCCTTCTGAGTGATTTAATTCATTTCCTTTCATATATTCTCTGTAGAGTTTTTATTCTGTGTTGTACAGAGATCCTGGCCCTGGGTTCTGCCCGGCCAGCTCCTCTTCTTACAAGGTGAGCACAGTTTGGAAGAGCCAAGGGTTGATTTCAGCACATATAGAAAGGATGCGATGCCGCGCCAGGGGGACGAGAGGAAAAAGTGTTGACACTTTGAAGCTGCTGAAGCTCTGCACATTGGAGACGTGGAAGGCTGGTGGCACGGCTGCCCTGCGAGCAGGCACATCGGGCAAAGCAACCAATTTTGTCTCACAAAAGATGTCTGGTGCCAGTAATCTTGAGAACAAAAGCAAGTAAAATGGGCGAGATTGTTTCTTTCCCATTTCTCTACCATAAAATGAAGCAGGACAGCAGCTGAGGCCTAAAAACAGAGAGGGGAGTAATTATTCTTAGAAATAAAGCCTCTGGAAAATGTTTTTTATCTTGCTGGAAAAAAATGTGTATTCCTTCATCGTGCAGAAAGGGAGATTTTGCGTATTTTAATTAGATCATTTGAAAAATTGAGAGGAAAAAAAAAAACCCCTGCTTTGCTGCCAAGCTCCTTAGTGAAAAAAAGTTCTGAAAGTTCAAGAACTTGAAGACAGCTTTAAATATCCACAGCTAAAAATAATTCATCCCTTAAGAAAATGCCATGGATTTCCTTTTCTTTTTCTTTTTTTTTTTTTATTTTTAAATTTTATTTTAATCGCTGCCTTATATGACTTCAGGTCATCACAACATGGAAATGAGGCTCGGAAACTGTAAATCTTTGTAACTTTCTGCACTTGAGAATCTTCTCGCCGCTAACCGGGCAGCGGACAGTCCCTGCGGGGCTGCCTTTTCCCTTCTGTTCACCAGAAGTGGTGCAGCCTGATGAAATACAGCTTGACAAGATGTTCAGGGCTACAGCTGGTGGATGCAGACATGAGCAGGAGACTTGGGTGCATCCTCTTCGGGACTTTTAATTTTTTCACCGGTTTAATTTTATTTGGAATCCCATCTTTTTTTTCTTTTCATGCTCAGGACAGCTCGGTTCGCCTTGGTGGAACTGCACCGATTCATGTCAGCGGAAGATCAGGCCCCAGGACTTACACCTGCTGCTCCCACAAAAATGTATGGAAAAATGAGTTCAGTTCCTGTTGTTACTATATCCTGTAATGGATGTGTAAGCCCCAGGACAGTTTGCCTCAGTTTATTTGTTGAGCTCATGGTCCTTTTTTTCCTTTTGCTAATACAGAATTTACATCTTGGCTTCCCGCTTGCACACAGCACCAGCCTGTCTGTCTGCTTGCATCCCAGAATCCCAGAATCCCAGCATGGTGGGGGTTGGAACGGCCCTCTGGAGATCATCTGGAGCCACCCCCTGCTCCAGCATCATCACCCAGAGCAGGGGGCCCAGGGTCACAGTGTCCAGCCGGGTTGGGAATCTCTCCAGGGAAGGAGACTCCACAGCCTCTCTGGGCAGCCTGGCACAGGCTCCAACACCCTCACACCAAAGAAGTTTTTCTTTATGTTCAGGTGGAACCTCCTGGGTTCCGGTTTGTTCCTGTTGCCCCTTATTCTGTCACTGGGCACCACTGGCAAGAGTCTGGCCCCATCCTCTTGACACCTGCCCTTCAGATGTTTATAAACAGTGCTCAGCTCCCCTCTCAGGCTGCTCTTCTCCAGGATAAAGAGCCCCAGGGCTCTCAGCCTTTCCGTGGCACAGAGATGCTCCAGTCCCCTCAGCATCTTCATAGCCTCCACTGGACTTTCTCCCATAGTTCCCTGTCTCTCTTAAAGTGGAACTGGATACAATACTCCAGATATGGCCTTGATAAATAAACAAATACATAAAAATAACCTCAGGATGGTTATTTTCTAGCAAGGCTGACACTGAGCTGTACAGCAGGCGAGTCAACCAAAATTATCCCTTGGAGAGACAGCCTTAAAGCAAGTTATTCCCTTCTTCAGCTTTACTCCAGTCCTTCAGCATAAGGCAAGCCCACTTTGTCCCTTACCTGAGCGCACTGTTTCACGCCTGCTGCTACCTGCAGGAGCCACCAGCCAGACGACCGTGAGCCGCAGTCACTCTGCTGTTTAATTGATCACTGCTCATTAACTTAATGCCATTTGCTCCATGAGCGCACGTGCCTCCCTCTCCCCGCGCACGCAGGTTGTGATGCTTTTGCTGCAGCCTCCTCACGCTCCTCAGGCACTTGGCCCAAGCCCGCAGCTCTTCAGGACCCAGTGTGGCTGGCAGAGCTCGTGCTCCTGATAGCCTGGGCTCAGAAATGCCCTGGCAATTCCTCTCGCAGCCAGAGATGTGAGATTTAGTGCACGCTTGAATTGTCAGAAAGGAAGCAAAGGCCTTGAGCTGGCAATAAATGCCATGGGCAGAGCACGGTGTGACCACACGCAGACCTGGGGAGATGCAGAGGGCTTGGCAGCCAGGGGTGCTCAAGCCTCTGCTACTATTTGCAGGCATTTGTGTGAGACCAAGGGAGTTTCATTTCCATCTTCCCACAGATCACCTCTAATTTTAGCCTTTAGGAGGAATACCTTTGAAACTCTGCCTTTATGCTCTCTTGTCTGGTTTGGATATACGTCTTCAAACCTGGGCTTTTCCTAAGTGTGCCATTCTTAATTCTTTAAGAAAGGGATTTAAAAAATAAATAATTACTCCTGAGATAGTCATGGTTCAATTTGTATTAAGTGACTCAAACTATTCTACGTTCCCTCAGTGCCTCATGTTATTATTGGTCCGTTTTGTCCTTGGTTCACAACCTTCCTTTCCCCAGCGACCCTGAGCCTTCATTTCAAGAAAACCGCTGAATCTCTAGGTGGAACTGGAAACTTTTTGGCAAATTCATTTCTTTCCTCCCACGCCAGCTGGGCAAGAGCAAGTGCTGTCAAACGCTTGCTCGAGAGGGCAGTGGGAAGGGTTTGCTCTCAGCTCTACCTGCAGCAGCTGCAGCGTTTCCCCCGGCATCGCATTCCCCATCCGCAGCCGCGGGGTGAGCCCCAGGAGAGACCCCAGAGGCAAGAAAGGAGTCAGGATTTTGGGGCACAAGCTGCTTGAAAAGCCAGGTTGGAAGGTGATCACTTCTGTGCTGGATGGTTTGTGCCCAGTGCTGTAGAAATAGAGAAGCCATTTGCAAAATCCACAGTTGGCTCCAGCTCAGACCCTCAGCACTGTCAGAGCGGAGATATTTTGAAGGGGATCGGCTACGGGTGGCAGCTGCCAGCTGAGGCAGATTTGAGAGTTCAGCCAGCTCGTTTCTTCTCAGACAATACCTCCCAGTGCTGCTCAACCACTTAGCTATATACTCTGCCTGTCCCTATATAAATCCATCTCCAGGGAGTTTACCAGCAAACCGACGCAGCATATCCTTGTCCGTGTGTAATTCGGGTTTGCATATTGGGACATCAAATCCAGTGCCTTATCCTTCTCAGGGCTCTGTTCTAGCTGAGCTAGAGGAAAAAAGAAACCAAACAGGAAAACGCAATGTGGATGCAAATGGAATAAACAACCCAGAAAAAAGGCATCTTCCAATCTCTGCTGTCAATCGGCTTCTGTGCTGAAGCAGGAGGGATTAGAAAAATATAAACTTCCTCTATCTGATACGGTGGAGAAAACTCTCACCTTGCAGATAAATCTCCCTCCATGGCATCTTCAGTGCTATTTATCTGCTCTGCATCTCTCAGGCTAATTACAGGCAGTGGCTTTCTTCGCAGGCAGTGTCTCGCGGTTCTGATCATCGCGCTCTTTGGTTTTACGTTCCGTGAAAATCACGGACTCGGGAAAATCTGCAAATGCAGAACGTGCAATAATACGGCTTATGATTGTCTGTCCTGCTTTCTGTGCATCTGTGCATCTCCTCCCCAGATGGAATTATTCCCATCTTTTCTCTCCCCTCCTCAGCCAGGGCACATATTTTAACTCAGGGCTTTTTCTTTTCATCTCTTCAAACCTCAAGTCTTTTGAACAGAGGCAGGATTGTGGTTGTCCAAGTCCCACCAGCAAGACTGATGGTGTTCCCCAGTACACCAGACTCTGGGGTACAGGCAGACTCTGATTTCATTTCTATGCAGGGTGAGCCTAAGCAAAATATTGATTTCAGTGGCATTTTTCATGATTCACATTTGTGTAACAAAATTGTTTCTGCTACAAATATCCAATTTTTCTTCTGTTTAATGGAAATAGGGTTCTCTGATAATTTTGTTTGGCTTTTAAAACTGGCTGCACTGGGGACAATACAAGCAAGCAGCAAGTATGCTGTGGAATTGAGTTTACCAAGTAAGAAAAACTCTGACTTTGCATAGTTCAGACTGCAAATTATTCTTTGGGAATAGGAACCCCTCACTTTTCTGTGACAAGCTTTTACGAAAGGGATCTGTAAAGTCATCTTCCCATACCTTTACATGGTTACTAATGAGCTCACAGATGGAGTCACAGTGGAGAGGTAATATTTTGATGATCACTTGTCACTTTTATTGCAGACTTGTCAGTGTCAGGAGATTTAGTATTGCATTTGAGGACAAAAAGAACAAGTTTGTTGGGGTTTTTTTTTTTTTGTATCTGCTTCTATCTGCAATTTCAAGCCATGGCATCAAAACAGAACTTTTAGTAGGAGCTTTTAAAATAAATGCCTTTGCTTGTGCAACGCCTCTGCTACTTTGCCCTTAGTATTTCTGTCCATTATCTTTTACTGCCTTCTTTCCTTTTTATGACCCCATTTTTATTTACAGTACAGCCCTTAATTTAGTAGTGCTGACACAGTTACATTTGCAGTAATAGCTTAATTACCATATATTCATGAATAGGGTGGTTAGGGATAGAAGCTACAACCATGACAGATTCATTTGCATTATTGTCATTAGCACGCTGCACAAACGAGGTTTTGTTTGTGAAGTAACCGTTTAATGGGGCTATATTGCTTCCCTAAGAACTAAGAGCCTGGAGGAGAACAACGAGCTGCTACTAACGCTGTACCGGTCTGAAACTTCTGCAAATGGCACTGTGATGATGCTGACAGATGGTATACAATGCCTTTTTCCAACTCAGCAGAAAATGGAAAAAAATATAATAAAGAGACTACTGAGATTAGAGTCTCTATCAATGGGACTTGAAATCTAGTGCACCATATGCCTGGTATAAAAAGAAACATGCATCTGAAAAAAAATTAAAGCAGAGCGTAGACTGAATTTATCTGTTACTCTTTGTAGACCTCGTGGATGGGTTTTAATCCGTAATTCTGAGGATAAATGTAATTGCAATGAGTAATAACGCGGTGCTCTAACATCTTTGGACATTAGGTTCTTTACTATGAGGGTGGTGGAGTGCTGGAACGGGTTGCCCAGGGAGGTGGTGGAGGTCCCATGCCTGGAGACATTCAAGGTCAGGTTGATGAGGCTCTGAGCAACCTGATCTATTTGAGGATGTCCCTGCTTTTTGCAGGGAGGTTGGACTATATGACCTTTGGAGGTCTTTTCCAACCCGGGGTATGCTATGATTCTATGATCTTCCTTGTTCCCTTGTAGCGAGGTCTAAAAATGAGACTCTCTCTATGCTGAGGTGATTTTGACAGCAGGAAGTGGGCTGGCACCAGTTGGCACTCCCAGTCCTTCTCCCTGTACCATTTGTTGATGACCTGATCTGGCACCTTCAGGGACAGAAGAATCTCAGCCAGCACCCATCTGACCTTGCAGGTGGTGGGTTGAAAGCTCTTTGACAAAGGTCCAAAGACATGCCTTCAAACATTCTCAAACAATGCTGGTGTTTCTGCAAGGATTATTATAGCTGCTTTCCATGAAGCGTTCCTTGGTGGCAACAGTTGAGGTGTTCAGCATCCTTGAAGTACCTCACATACTCACTTAGGTGCTTGAAATGTAGGCTTACGAATTCTGCTGCTAACATATTCCTTTCAGGTAGCATTCAGAGGTTGCCATCACCACTGACAAAATGCTGTGCCACCCTGAACAGCATGTGCTGCATCTCTGGGCACGTGTTCACTTCCCTGAGAGAAAGCTGCAGCTCTTGGTTCACTGAGATAGGCGTGTGCCCAATTCTCTCAGGACATGAGAAGTCCCACTCTAGTTACCAGATCAAGTATTTACTGAAGTGCGTCCACTCATCTGGATCAGAATTAAGGTCTGAGGGAATGGAGAAGCCAAAATGTTGCTGTGATTTCCCCTTGAAGGCGTGAACTCTTGTGTATTTTGCTATGAGGTAGGAGTGGTTGGGATGGCTTGATGTAGCAGTGTAGCCCAGTGATGAGTCTGCTCCCACTGGGATAAGAGAGAGATTTCCCAGCCTTATTTATGAATTTGTGGTATGCAAAACTAGTAAATTAATGCAAAACTAGTAAATTAAAAATGGTATATTCACACCATTTCCCCCCTCTTGCCCTACCTGTCAGCTAGTTCTTTGGCATAGACACTAGCCTGAGCGAGATCTTCTTTCAACCACACTTACAGGAGAAAGCAGAATTTGTTTGTAATAGGTGGGGAGGCCATTCAACTGATTTCCATTCTCTTCTGACACTTCAGAATAAAAGAAAGGAAGAGATGTGTTCGCTTTTGTTATTCATCCAGATGAGACTGCTGAGACAGCAAGGCTATTGAAAACTAAAACTGTACCTGGCTGAGCCCTAGGAAAGCTTCAGCTCAGAGAATAAATATAAAAACAAGGTGCAGCTTGTGTGAAAAACTGTTCTGGGGGAAGATGAGCTTGTTCACAACTGGGGTCTCTGTTAAGAAACACTGAAACACTTGGTCTGTGCTTTCTCTAAAATACTACTTAAGTTACTACTTAAGAGAGTGACTTGAATGACTCCTAAGTGACTCTTAAATCACTACTTAAAAGAGGGCAACTCCAAGACCTCGGTGCTTTGAGCACCAAATAGCCTAATCCTGCTCAGGCCTGGTGTCCATGGCATGATACTGAAGATGTTAGTGCCTTATCTACATTAGGGCTTTTATCAGCTTAACCCAAACTTTTTGTTCTCTTTGTTCGCAAATCAGAAAGGCCTGAACAGTCAGGGTCCAGAGATGCTGCGATTTCTTGCCTGTTTAGGTGCATACCAGCTGTGTGCAGTACAAGCAACAGAGCCTGTTGATAAACTCTTCAGTCAGAAGGCAGCAACGACCATGCTGGATCACACTGAAGATCTGTCTAGCAGACAGGAGAGATTACAAAAGGAACAAATAGGCAGCAATGTTTTCCTAGGAAATGCTCCCAAACTCCCACAGCTCACAGCCCCGGGGCTTCCCAGTCCAGAGATACTCTCTTTGTATTTAAGACACTTCAGTGATGTTTTCTTGTTTTAATTTTCCCTACTTCCTTTTGAATGTTGTAGTCTTCTAGCACCCGCAAGGAGTTCTGCTGCTAATTCACACATTCTCTAAAAAAACTATTGTTTTTTAAAAATAAAATTATCATCTACTTGCTATCTTCCCTTCCTGGAGTCTTGCTTGACTCCCACATAGGCAATCCTATGGCCCTCGTTGCTCATGGATTTAGGTTGTGTCAGCAGGATGCACTTGGCAGGGTTACAGAGGTGTTTCATAGGGATAAGCCTTGGCCTCTGTGTTCCCAAGCAGCAGAAACCACTAGATTACTCAGCAGTATATTCACCCTATAAATACACTTTTTTTTCACATTAATTCATCCTTATTTACCACAGCAGATAACAGAACTCCAGGCTCAGACTCATGCAGCAATAAAAAAAGGAAAGAAATTTCTACCAGATTATAAAGATTTGTCATGTTGTCACTATGTTTATTTTCCCCATCTATTTCTCTCCGTTCTGTGCATTGCTTTACGCTCCGCAGGGCCCTCAGGGAAGGAAAAGAGGGTATTGTTTTGAAAAATATAAGGTTTTTTTGATTAAAGGACGCAAAATTAATTTGCTTCACAGACCCTGGAAGCGTATTATTTGACAACTGTACTCCACTGGATAAACAGAGCACACATGGCCAAATTCATCACGGCGATCCCCAGACCCTGGCTCTTTTGTTCTTCAGACTGCGGAGACTTTTGCTATTAGAGAATGTGAATTTGGTAAAATGCATGTAACCACAAGTTGCTGTTTTTTCAGTAACTTGCCCAAGGTTAGAGTAATGTAGCTACAGCTCTCATTGGACCGGGAAGAGCAGAGCAGCATGACGTTGACTGTGCTGTAGATGCAAGACACCACGCAGACCAGTGCTGGAGACTGAGCCACCTCTACTGGCAAACCCAAACTGAAGCTTAGTAGCAAGGATCTAACCTGAAGAGCAGAGACATCAGAGCTAAGAAGAGTCACAGCAGTTTTCTCCAAAGAGAAGATTTTCCCATTTGAAGGATGGGAATCACTGAGGTTCAGAGTCACATCTGGACTCCAGAGCAGCACCATTGCTCTCATGCTTCTCATCCAAGATACCAGGCACTGTACTCTGAGGTTCTTTTGGATATTTTATGCTCTCAAAACAGGACGCTGCCTGTCCTTTGGGCAGATACTGTCAGCAAGCTGGGAAACAAAGCTAAAGACAGTTTGCTCCTTGGTGTATTTGTACACCAGAAAACAGGGAACAGAAATCTATGTGACTGCCCTGCCCCGGGAAGGTATGTACATACAGTGCTGTCCCTATGGATACAGCTCCTTTGGTCCCAAATGGGACATCTGCTTGATGCACAGTAGCTACATTGCCTGTTATATCTCCTTTTTGCTTTGTGTTTTTGAGTGTGACAAGGAAGAGCCCAAAATTACTCATATAGGCAGAAATTTCACTATGGAAACCACGAGCCAGCTTAGTGTAGTTTGGCCAGTGCTGACACAGCCTCTCTAATAACCTAGAGGATGGTGCAACTCTGTGCATCTGCAGGATTGCTCCCTGGGGAGCAAACCTGGCCGAGCAGGTCATGTGGTGGTGAGGGTGGCAAAACCAAATGGAACAGTGCTTCTTTCAAAAGCCTTGGGCATTGGTGCCTTGAAATCCAAACCCTTAAAGCCTCTAAAATATATATATATTCTGGGCCTAACAGACTTTATCAGTTTCTTTCTATTCTCACAGTGTTTTCTCATACTTGAAGGACCTTGGTTAGCAGAGGCTTGAGCAAGCTGGATCTGTGCAGAGAGCAGACACCACGTTCTTGCCTGTCCCAACCTTCCTAAGGAGCTCAGATCTGTGTTTCTCCAGCAGGGTGTATTTAGAAATGACATAATGTTTATATGCACATAGTGGCCAAGGTCTGTTTTCTGCAGCCCCAGGTGAGCTGTGGTCCTCGGCTCGGGACAGAGAATGTCCCACAGCACTGGTAAGCACAAAACACACTCTGCTCTAAGGCCAGCAGTGACAGTGCCACAGCAGACACATCTTGTGTGTACAGCACAACCGGTTCCGTCAACCCCGCTGAAAATAATGTTATAAAAACAAGATGCGCGGGGCGTGATTGAAACCCTGCTGCTCGTGAGCCCTGGGGAGAGCTCACCTCCCCATCTCCCTTCTCCCCGTGATTTATTTCCCTCCATTTGCCTCAATCCATGCAGAGTTTTCATAAAGATGCTGCTGTAATAATTTTCTCTGCTGCTATATTCTCCATGGGGTCTCACTCTGTAGTCTCTTGACTGAGAGATGAGCATGAGGAATATATAGAGATGAGACTCTTCCTGCAGATTAGCACAGGCTTTCCCTACCAGCACAGATTCTTATGCTTCATGTAGAGTAAAACCAGTTTAAGTTGAAAATACAATTAGAAGCAGTAAATGTGTAATGCCAGCACTTTAAATACCTTCTAGACACCTCTGTACCTGGGGAGATACTTGATGTGGCATCCAAGTGGATGGTCCCCAAAGGGTGGGTGGGAATAGGCCCTTCAGGACCCTCTTTTGGGAAGTTTTAGATAGTTCTTCCTGCTCAAGGCAAGGAACATGCACAGGGCTCCCACCACATACCAGACACCCACAGCTTCAGCCAGTTTGCCCATAGCAAAACAGTTAGTCTGACTGGGATATTTTTTGCTGGCTTTGTTGTTTTCTGGAGACAATTATTGGTGAAGAAGGAAAAGACCGTCTGTATCTTGGGCAAATCAAACCTTCTGTCTCCCAGAATAACAGAAGGGGTTGCTGACCTCTAGACCAGCCTCCCTAACCAGGCCCTTAACTGCTGCTTGAGAAGCACTTTCAGTAACGGTGAGGGTTGTAGGGGAGAGCTTCAAGGGAGGTGATCTCGCCTTAATCTTTGAGCAACACTGAACTTTTAGCTGAGACCTGTAACACTAAACTTGCTCCCATGCTGTCAATCCAGCATGCCTTGAACTGCAAGTGAAAACACAAACCGTCTGTTTTTTGTAAGATGTCCCTCAGCTCAAATCAAGGTTAGCATTCAGGGCCAATTTTGCTCCCAGAGCAGAGATGTACACACACACGTGCACACTCCCAGTACCGCAGTATCTTTTTTTTGCCACTTCTACTCAGCACTATTTCCTTAGCATGCATTAGATGATCCTTTCCAGTACAGTTGTGACCAAAAGGTAGCATCATTTTGGGAAGACATGATTTCCTATTAAAAGAAAACATATATTAGTTTATAAAGATAATAATCAGATCCATTTGAACCAGGAGCTTTGTTTCTTCTTCACCTCATCATTCCTCCTGTGTAACTCTGCTGTCCTTCACACAACCACATATCTTACAGTAAGCAGCTTAGGAGAAAATTAATCCTGAAAAGTCAAATCTCTGATCTGATCCATTTTTTTCTATGCCTATGCTGCTCAAAAGCAGTGGAAACAAATCTCCTTGCAAATCCCTGCCTTCTTCAGCCTGGGATTTCTATTATCTGATTCATTTAGTTCTGTACCTGAGACAAAATCAGGGAAGATGATCATTTTCTTCCCACTCAGGCAAGTTTCTATTGGGACTTCTTAGAGTCCAGCACTTACTCTTTTGAAGGCTCTGCTGTCACTGCTACTACTGAAAACACAGAGTAAAGCAGGGACGTGAGCCGGTGAGACGAGGAGCTGTGAACAACGCGAGGGAATCTGCCAGGCTCCTCCATGTTAGAAAACGCAAGCATTTTGTCTCCAGCTGCTCTAGTAAACAGAATGTATAATATGTTCCCCCAGAGCAAGAGATGAAATAAGCTCCCGTATATAATATAATTTCAGTGGGAGGAAGTTGTCTGAATCATTAGTTATGTTGAACATGTTCTCGTTTTCTTGCATTGTGCTCTGCTTTCGAGTCTTAAGTCTCAAAAAGGTTCCCCTTGGAGAACACTGAAATTAAAGGCTGAATCAAGAATGAATTAATTCTGCTCACTAATTGTAATGCCCGTGTTACCTGGTCCTTGGGAGCAGTCTGAAGAGCAGCTGCTGCCCTGCCATGGTGAGGTTCCGCTCCCTGCAGCCGGGGAAGACTTGGACGTTTGCTTTTCATGCTTCTTTCAGTCCCTGTGTCCTCAGTGAACACGTGAAACCTTTGCTGATGCCAAAGTGGTCCCTGTCCTGGGATAAGCTCACACAAACTGCCGGGTCCTGCTGAGCTTTGCCAGGAGCTTTTGCTCTCCCAGTATCTCTCTCCCCTGCTGTAGACCCACTTCAAATTTAGCCAGGAATACGTTGGTGAAGGAGCACCACATAAAAACTAGTTTTTCAACATCATTACATCTGCTTTCAGTCGGATGAGTAATACTGATCCAGCAGCTCTCCAAGTTCCTCTCCAGGCTGCTGGTAATCCTGGTAGGATGCTGGGGAGGGAGAGAGCAGAGCTTTGGCATCTGGTGTCACCCCCTCCCATCCCAGCATACCACGGCAGTGGAAGCTGATGGCCTTAATTTAAGACCCAAACCGTGCTGTGACAGCAACACTCCCCCAGTCAATAGCATCCTTCACAAGGGCAAGGAGTTTGCCACCTAACTGGGGAAATTACTCTAAATAACAAACTGATACACTACTTAGTCACCTCTCTGCTTCCGACCTATGCAAATGATTAATTTATTTGCCTTGTCAGCCCCTCACTCGTTGAAAGTCCTTGCTAGACACCTTCATTTGAAGCATGGAGTTGATGCACTGGGCGGCTGTGGCAGACTGCCTCTCCTCTTGGAGTATCATTTGGCTTCACATGCAATGTTCTCTGGACCTGGTTTGTAGCCAAGAAGGCAGTGGGAAAGTCTCTGGCACAGGGTGAGCCTGCAGTGTCCCTTGTCGTCACGTGTCCTGGGGAGCACTTTGTAAAATTGGATATGAAACTAAGAATAGTCCCAAGATGCATGTATCAGTGCTATTCCTCACTAAACCCGCCAATGCTTCATTTTGGAAGCATTCGTGTGCTCTCAGCTTATCAAGCTCTTCATTCAGCATAGGCTGTCTTGGACCAGTCCAGAGATCTCTGCACTGCTCAGGAGGTGCAGTGGGGGAGAAGGAGAAAAGGCATCTGTAACCTGAATGCTCCCTAAAAAAAATGTTGCCTCTAATCCAGAAATCAAGTTCTCTTTGAATTTCCAAGGTACACTTCTTCCAAAGCAGCACATAGATGTCCCCGAGCCCTCAAAAGAGCATTACGCCCATTGACTTTAACAGCACATTGGAGAGGGATCCGTAATGAACATACATTATTTTAAAAAGGCTTAGAGAAAAGTCTGAGCAAACATTTCAGCCCTGGATGCGGCAGTGTCAAGCCAAAAGACAAGCAGATACATAGAGCCCTTTTTTTTTCTTTCATAAAAGTGCACTTTAAGGGAGTGCCACCTGTATATTTTTTTTGCTCTTAATGAGAAGTTTCACCCCTTTGAAATTAACTTCACTTTTGACATATAATGATGCGATTGTTCATCTCATCTTTGATTCTGCATTAGCCGTTGGAATTCAAGACATTCCCTGCTTCTCTTTTTTGAGTGTCTCTTAATAACAAAGTTCAGGTAAAAAAAAAAAAGAACTTTATCTTCATGTGCATTTCCCATGTGTGTGTAAAACCCAGAGCCAGCATTAGAGCTGCCACCTGATATGAAAACCGTCAATGATTTCTTATAAACTGTACGAGATATTGCTGTCATTTTGTACTTAACAGCAGGTGCTATTAAAGGACATAAAATAAGTCAAATTAACCCTTGGAAGTAATGGGAGAGAAGCATCTTGGTTGCAGAGCTTTGTGCACAGTGGGAGAGTGACAAGTGGTGGGTGTTTGGCACTGGCACGTTCCCCACTGGCAGGCTCCCTGCCTTGCAGGGTGGAGAGTTACGGTCCAACTCATCTGGCACCAGCTCTTTATATGCAAACTTCAAATTTAGATCCTTTTTTTTTTTTTTTTTTGGAGGAGGGGGGAGCTTTTTATCGAGGAAAAGGCAGGGTGCTACTTTTTGTTTCACAAACATTTCTTCTAATGTTCGCAAATGGGGAGAGGAGAGGGAAGGGAAAGGAAATCCTTAATGATACAGGAGTCATCAGTCATTGTTCACACCTAATCAGCCGGGGATGTAAAGGAATCATTATCATATTAAGTGCTCCAGCAATAAGATGGTGATAGACGTTTTAACAAAGTCAGACCAGTGATTTTTGCTGTGATCTGGAAAACTATTTCCCGTGTGGTAACAATAAAAAAGACCCAGTAAAAATTCCAAATATACATCCCGTTGTGGAATGATGCTCTCTGGATTTCACCAGATCTGGTATATTCCCAAGGCTTGCCAGAGCCATGCAGGTATTACACTTATTTCCAAACAACCCCTTTTCTACTATAGTGCTTCAGACATACTGCACCATAAAAAACCCTCAGTGGCTCTGTAGACGTGTGTATATATATATATATATACACACACATATGTATATTCATTCATCCATCCCCTAATTGTTGCTCACCCCTACTACAAGACTACAGCACAATGTGTTACTAGCCCAAATTTAGATAAAAAGCAAAGCATCCTGACAGTCTTTGTCATCCTGGGCGTATCCACCAAAGCAGCATTTGTGCCTTTAGAAACCTTCTGCTGTTTGTGCAGCACATGGGGTGGAGGTGACAGCCCAGAATACTCATGGGAATGAACTCCCTTGAGGCTGAGGAGCTCTAAAGTCAAAGAAGATCAAGAAGGCGCAAAGGATAGCAGGGTGTGGCGGTGCGACTGAGGCCTGCAGTGTCTTGAGAGACCAGGAGAGGATGTGCACCATGGACTCTTGAGCCCACAGGGTGCCGAAAGGAGAGGATGGAGGCTTGCAACAGCCAGACTGCTCTACAGGGGGCTCGAGAGAGGCTGGATCGCTGGGCCGAGGCCATGAGTTTCAATAAGGCCATGAGTTTCAAGAAGGACAAATGGCAGGTCCTGCACCTGGGCCACAACAACCCCCAGCAGCGCTCCAGTCGGAGAGGGACCTGGGGCTGCTGACCAACAGGCAGCTGAACATGGGCCAGCACTGTGCCCAGGTGGCCAAGAAGGGCAGTGGCGTTCTGGCCTGGGTCAGGAATAGTGTGGGCAGCAGGAGCAGGGAGGTGAGGCCTGTACTCGGCTTTAGTGAGGCCTCACCTTCAATACTGAGTCCAGTTTGGGGCTACAAGAAGGACGTTGAGGTGCTGGAGAGGGTCCAGAGGTGGGCTACCAAGCCAGTAAAGGGTTTGGAGCATGTCTCTTATGAGGAGAGGCTGAGGGATCTGGGGCTGTTCAGCCTTGAGAAGAGAAGGCCGAGGGGAGACCTTATTGCCCTCTCCAGCTCCCTGAAGGGAAGGTGCAGCGAGGCGGGAGTTGGTCTGTTCTCCCTGGGGACAAGGGACAGAACGAGAGAAAACAGCCTGAAGTTGAAGCAGGGGAGGTTCAGGCTGGATCTCAGGAAGCATTTCTTTCCAGAAAGGGCTGTCAGGCACTGGAATGGGCTGCCCAGGGAGCTGGTGGAGTCACCAGCCCTGGAGGTGTTCAAGAGCCGGGTAGATGTTGTGCTTAGGAACATGGTTTAGTGGCTTTGATAGGGCTGGGAATAAGCTTGGACTTGATGATCTTGAAGGTCTCTTCCAGCCAAAACTATTCTATGATTCTATGACACCCAGCTCAGGACCAGGAGCTGTGCAGTCTTCTGCCTGGTGTCAATCCTATCCCCTGTGCACCATTTGAAGTGATAAAAAACTAGGCTCTGGAGGGGATAAATCAGTTTTTCAGATATTATTAGTTTTTTTCTGACTTATCACCTCCTCTGCCTGGAGACTACTGTCTCCCATGGCCAGGAATTAAGAAGCATCCCTCTAAAGAGCTTGGGACCCCACAAGAGAACAATAGAAACAGGGAGGGAAACAGGCAGGGTTGTTTTTTTCTCCAAGCAGAATCGCTGCAGCTCTTGACATATATTTAACTGGGAAAAGTCAGGGTGATATTAAAAGAATGATAATGCAGAAAAGCAAAAGCCCATTTTTCAAATTAATTAAACACATATAACTGCCTGGTTGCTTGGTAGACATGCTTTGAAATGCACGGAGTTATCACTCTTGCTTAAAAGCTGAGTATAAAGCACGTTCTTTATCTTTACCCTCCCAGCCCTCCTGCTCTCTGCAGATGAGTGTAGCTGCAGTCCAAGGAATTGCAATAAAATGCTACAGGTGGAATGAGGTGGAGAAAAGAGGATGACTCCACTGTCCCGTGTCCAAGGATCTCCCAGCGCAATATGAGGGGTCAGTCATGGGATACCCTCCGTGTTGGATGCAGCCGTGTCCTCCCAAATACCTCCAATAAAAGTGGCCCTCAAATAAAAGTGGGCCTACTTTTCCTCGTGCCGGGGTGGATCTAGAGCCAGCTGGTGTGTTCACGATGGACAAAATGGCATTTTCACTGCTATTGTTTACAGAAGTGATCCATTTACCGCAGTCTGTTTCATCTGAGGCTTTCCAGATGCTCCCGCTGTGCATCATCATCAACAGGAATCCTGAGGATGATGGGAAGAGCTGTCTGCTTGTGAGGCAGGCAACGGCAAAGAGCTGGTGCCAACAACTGGAAGATTTCTGCGACATGGCTTGCTGCAGCCGTGCTGCAAGTTTTAGTTAGCTTGTGGTTTGAGACACACCAGTTTGTCTCAGTGGGTGGTGGGAGGTGCTGGGATGAGGGCATTAGTAGGTGCCCAGTGCTTCTGGGTGCTGCAGACACGCATTTGAAACAGCAGATAATGTCTTGGGTATTCCTACAACTATCATAGATCATGTGCTAAAGAGGTGAGGTCTTACCTGAACACCATGCCTGGCATCACAGGAAGGATTTAGTTTGAGGGCATCTGCACCACAAGTGGTGGATACTCTGGTAGTGGTCTCCATTGGTCACTTCATCCCAGACTTCGTATTTCAGAGCCCGAAGGGACTGGGGTGCCGCAGGTCAGGAGCGCATCTCCTTGCTGAAAAGCTGAGAGATCTTGCTAAATACAGAGATTTCTTTCTCTCACTCATGGCAGTCAAACTTGCCTCCTCTTTGCCCTCAATCCTGATATTTTTAGCTATTTGCAGAACACCCCATGAGCCCTCACTTGCCCCTGTGGATAAGCTCAGAGAGAGAGAAACCAGCTTTGCATGCAAAGCAGCCGGGGACACGGCGATGGCTCCCAGCACACGGGCACAATCCCCCGCGATGGTACCGACATCAGGGGGTGGGCAGGGTCCTGGAAACATGGAAATGATCTGGGAGCTGGAGGAGGGTCAGAGAAAACCTGGCAAAGGTCAGGGGGTGGATTCTTTGGCAGGGCTGGAGCTGTGGGTAGAGCCCAGGGCCTCGCTGGCGCGCCTGCAAAACGCTCCGTTTATCCACTGCGGCTGCTACTGCAGCTTGTCGAGCCAAAATTCTTCATCATCCAGCTCGACTGAATCCAGTGGAAGGAGGGCAGCAGCTTTTCTGGCTCAGCAAATGAGCATCACTGGTCCATAAATGTTTGGGGGGAGTATGGGCTTGATAGTGCTTTCTATGCATGCTGGCAACATATATTTTTAATAGGGTGGCTACCCAGTACGCCTGTAATGATATATCAAATATTCTGAAGGTACCATTTGTTGGAATTGTCACTTTTATCAGGAAATCAATAACATTTTTAAAATGCTTTTAATGTTTTAGGCCTCATGTACAGCTAAAGGAAAATAATGGACTTTATCCTCATTTACCAGGAATGACATCTTCTCATTGAAACGCAGAGTTTCAAAAGAATAATAGCTGCATCAGATTTGAAACTGGATATTTGATACGTAGATATTAAGGCATTTGATGAATATCTTAATTCCACTGCTCATAGAGCAGTGTTTTTAATAATGTCATAGAAAATGGAGACATTCTTTCATGCAGGTTTTCTAATGGAAAATTTTCTTTGAAAGTTTATCTTCAAAACAACAATCTTTTCATACAAAAAAAAAACAAACCAAAAAAACAACAGGAAAAAAAAAAAGCTAGTTAATTTGCAGCCTGTTATCCTACCAAAAATCTCTTCCTGAGGACTGTTCTGCTGAGTTAAGGGCCGTTTCTTTCATCAATTCTCCTAGAAGGCAAGGGCACCTCAACAACTTCTGCTGAATAAAGCATTGACAAGAGATGCAGATGGACATTAAAACCCAGAAAACTTCTCCAAGCAGCTGTCATGGAATGTCATTATTATCAAATCTCATGTTCCGTTGGCATCCAAAACTAGGTGAAATCTTTATGGACCTCAATGACGTTTCTGTAGCAAATGGTAGGGGGTTCTACTCCCAGATCTCATGAGCTACAACATAAAACCTGCAACCTGCCAATGGCTACGGGCAGAACATCACCTAAGCTGGATTTCAACATGCCATTTTGCTATAAAATTTTACTTTTAGGTGGGAAGAAGGGCACATTTTTGTGAAAAATGTCTTTCAAAGTCACCAGAGGTGAGGAAGCTGGAGAGGGAGCTGGGAGCCCTGAGCTAGTGAGCTGGTCTGGTTGTCAGAGGTGTGTCAGCTGTACACTTTATCACATGGCTCTATAATTGACGACATAAATAACAATATAGGATCTGAGAATAAAAGCAGCTTAGCTGTGATTTTTATCTCCCACAGAGCCCATCACCATCAATTCACTGTTCCCTGAGACGCCTGGTTTATAGGTGGCAGAGTACAAAGCCCTCTCCTGACAAAAAATAAGTTTATAAACTGGCACAAACGTGTCTCAAGTCCCTTTTCTGCAGCACATTTCCCATGTCCTCCGGGCAAGCGCCTCGCGTGCTGCGAACGTTTTATTGGCATGGGCTGCAGCAACCTACACGCGACTCCCGCGTGTCCCCGCTGGCTTCCGTGCCCTGGAGAGAAAGGTGCCTGGAAACAGGCAAGAAAAAGTCCAAGCACCAAATACCCATCCTCTCCTTCCTGGCTCGAGGAAGATGTTGGAGGCTCAGCAACAGAATTCAGTAAAATGTGGTTTTTCAGCACAGGGAGGTGGTTGAAGCCAGAAGGAGCAGAACGGGGATTTAACCAGGGGAACATGCTTTTAATTTTGCCTTTTTTTCTTTTTGTAAGAGGCTTGCTGAAGAGCCTGGAAAGAGAAATAATTAATACATGAGGCCCGAGAGCAGCATGGGTAGCAATTGTAAAAATTTCATTGAAAGCCAGGTTTAATTGTGCCTGCCAGCTCTCTGCTGGCGAATCACTGCCGCGCCGAGCGCTCTGGAGGAGAAAGGGGACGGTTTGCTGAACCGCTTTGATGTTCCAAACTTTTTCAGGCTGCCCTGGAGAGCATTTGGTGGGTTTCTCTTTCCTGGAGAGCCCCAGAGGGCACCAGCTTCTCTGTCTCAGCAGCTGAGCTGAAAACTGGGGTGAAATGAGGGAAGAGTATGGGTGGTGTGAACCCAGAATGGCACAGACCTTTAAAGCGTGAAGAAAATAATGACCCAAGGTATTTCCACAGGCTTAAAGAAGAAAAACTGATGTTGCTTTCTTCAGATTTTGAAAACTAAACAGGACAGTTTTCTGGGACTGGAGCATCTCTGTACTGAGGAAAGGCTGAGAGCCCTGGGGCTGTTCAGCTGGAGAAGAGAAGCCTGAGAGGGGAGCTGAGCAAGGCTGATCAATATCTGAAGGGTGAGTGTCAAGAGGATGGGGCCAGACTCTTGTCAGTGGTGCCCGGTCATAGGACAAGGGGCAACCAGAACAAACTGGAACCCAGGAGGTTCCATCTCAACAGGAGGAGGAACTTCTTTGGTGTGAGGGTGCTGGATCCTGGCCCAGGCTGCCCAGAGAGGCTGTGGAGTCTCCTCTGGAGAGATTCCAAACCCTCCTGGACAAGGCAACCCTGGGACCCCTGCTCTGGGTGACCCTGCTGAAGCAGGGGGGTGGCACCAGATGATCTCCAGAGGGCCCTTCCAACCCCCACCATGCTGGGATTCTGTGACTGTGTTCCTCAATGTGATTTTGTTAATGAAAATCTTGAAGGTTTTGAACTCTTTAAAAAAAAATAAATCCCTCATCTCCCTTCCTCCAATCCAAAGTTATTGGAGGCACTCAAATGAGATTCATCATTAGTCCTTTGATCTGTGTTTTACGATGAATAAATTCACCTTCTAAACTCTCCTGGCTCTAGGTACGACCACAGGAAGACATCAAATGAGCAGAATTCAACAGCTTCTGATAGTTACCCCATCACTGACATGATATTATATTAAAATAGCTGCTGTGAAAACAAAAGATAGCCCTTCACTCGATGTGGCAGCCCCTCCACTTTCTTGAGCTGTTGGGAAGGGAGGTCACCTTGCCCAGCCCACACTGTGTTTCCCCCAAGTCTCTGGAGCATTTAAATCACAAAAGGGAAGGAGGCTGGGAGTGTGTGGTGCTGTACAGAGAACATTGTGAGTCTTTGCTTGTGTTTCTTCAGATGCAGGGAAGGCTTTTTGCTCAGCCTTCAATCCTTGCATTTTGTAAACTCTCTGCAGCTACACTGGAACAGAAATCAGCTCCCAGAGGGCATTTTAAGAGCAAATAGTCCCAGATACATTGCTGGCAGGCAGCAGGTTTTAGCTTTTACTTTGGGCTAGGTGAGAGCAGAGGATAAGAAATACGGCAGCAGCTCTGCAGCTGTGCCAGCTGTTGGCAGGAGGGGTTTCCTCTGCTCCTGTGGGCTTCTTGGTTGGTGCAGTTCCATAGCATCATGCCAGAGCTGGCATCAGCCTGGGGGAAGCTCCCCCAAGTCGTTAATTAATGGCTGGGTAATGAGAAGTTTCATTGCAGAAACCCTCCAGTAGCACAGAGTTAACATCCAGCTCCCAGTGTTGGAGCCTCCCAGTTGCACAAGTCCCACCACTGCTTGCTTGACTTATTCTGAAATGTTAGAAGAATTGTCACGGTGGACTTTCCAGCCAAGACATTCCCATCAGATGTGTTGGCATTGCACTGATGCTTGGCTGTGGGCTCCAAGACAAGCAGGGATGGATGAAAACTCAACCTGAACGGGAAGACCAGGACATGGGGGCACCAGATCTGGTGGCAACTTGAAAGCAGGTGAATCCAGAGAAGAAATAATACTCAGTGGTGAAGTGATTAGTCTGGAGACACCAGCCCAGGTTCCTCGGGAGCTTCTGTGCTGCCTGAACTCAATAAATGACAGTTATAAACATTCCTGGATGGCACTTGTTTTACCCAACATCCTCAAGCCACTTTGTGCATGGCCAGCTTCAGACTGTCGTCAGACCCCAGAGCAAGCCTGGCTATTTGAGGCTCCTTTCCTGAAGAACTGGGCAATTACGGCAGTGAAAGAAATGATGAGGAAGAGAAAAAAAATGCACTTTTTGAGCACGACATCATTACCTGCAAGACTTAGGTGGGACCTTCACTCCCCCCCCCACTACTACAATGTACAGTCTTCTGCTGTAGCAATAATGGGATTTTGTGTTCAAATAGAGCTTTTTAAAGGAAGAAATAGCTGCTATCCACCTTCAGGAGAAAATGGAGGTCAATTGTCCAGGGCGGTATGCTGAGACTTGGCAGAGACAGCAACAGATGAGGGCCATGGTCTGCCAAGGTGCCCAGCCTGCCCCTTGACTGTCTCAGCTGAATTGCTGGCGATTCAGTAATTTTTTTCAATTTTCTTTGGAATCTTCATCAATTGCGAGCCGTGAGGCTAAGGGCAGCGTGACCCTTGGACCAAGAGTTTAATCAGGGTTTTTTGGTTTCTAAATTTTCTGGTAGCTTAGAAAGTCATTTTTGTTGTCATATTTAGGTTCATTAGTAGCCTGTCAAATAAATTACCTCCAATCCCGCTGATGGCACTTGGTTGGGCTCCAGCTCCAAGCACACACCACGCCACGGCTGACAGCCGCCTGTGTCACTCCCAGCCAGTTGTCAGCAGGAGAAAAAAAAATCATTACAAATTTTGTCACCACCATTTGGTCCAGATTGGACAAATGACAGAAACTTTAATGTTTCATGAAAACAGAGCCATTGACTACAAGTGGCGTTTGCCGGCGCTTGCTCACTGCAGTCGTTAAGAGCCGTCTCGGATGCTTTCCGAGCAGCGAGGACTGGAGTTGAAAGGGCTGCTTGATGGCAGAGATGATCACAAGAGCTTCACCTCTGCGTATCAGCCATGTGGTTGCTCTCCACAGCCATGGCCTTGGGAGCCAGGATGAAAATCCGGAATTAAGAACGCGAAGGTCTCCTGCAAACGACTGACTTGTCGTTAGAACCCACTCGCATTTTAAATCACATTCTGGCATGTTTCCACCACCTAATACAATACAGATAATTCTCTCACAATGTACCAAAGATAATGCAATTAGCATGGAGGTTCCATAGACATGTTTTATATTATCTACTTAAAATAATCCTATTTCCATGCTGTAATCTAATCTAACTGTGACTTGGTTTGCCCTAAATGAGATATATGGTTAAAGACAAGTCAGAAATCATAAATAAGGGGGGGATAAATGCTGTATCATGGTGTTTTCATTGGGACACTATGGATTTGGAGGAGCAGACTTAGCACCATGTCTGACTCGGGGTATAGTTGCTAGTCAACTGACAACGTGGTATTTAAAGGCATCACTGGTCTCCAAGCTCAGGGAGACCAAGGCTGGAAGAATATGGCTGAGCAATTCGATCAGTGCACTGGGGCATAGCTTATGGCTTGAGGAAGAGGCTAGTGTGATCCATGGATCTCCTTCTCCACTGGACTACGATGTAAATAGCAATATAGGGCCTGAGAATTAGAGAAATTACCAGACCTTGTTCCTTAATGGCTTTCTTCTGCTCCTTAGTGTCAGAGATGCTCTACAGCCCCATGGTCTGGACTTACAGCCCCGCAAGGCAAGGGGCTGGAGCAGGGAAGGGCTATTCCTGCTTCAAGGCTGTGTGTGACCTGTCAGTGGCCAAAAAGCCTGTGAGAAAATAATGAGCTGAACCCATGTTTGTGGCCTTGACTATCACCTCTGCCTTCCTCTGGCATCTGGCTGATCCTGCTGGTGTTCAAGGTGTGGAGAGTGGAGAGCCCCTGAATGAGGAGCATCCTTCAGCAGCTCCTTGGCACTGCCAGAATGCAGCTGCTACGGTGATAAATACGGCCCCACCACCCCCAAAGATGCAGGAGGAGCCCAGTGTAAAACATTAACAGTTGTTAGTATTGGAATAAGATTTGACAAGCCAGTTAGTAGGTTAAACAGGGATTAATGGAGCTTAGCTGCCATGCTGTGTGTGTTTGCTGTGGGAGACACATATTCCCCACATCACAAACGCTGTGAATCTCAGTGCCCGTGTGAAGCATCCTGCACCATACCCAGGAGTCTCCAAGTGATGTGAAAAATTCCCCCATCTGCACCAGAAAAGAGGTTTGGGCTTTTTTGCTCCTTTCTCATCCTCTAATGATCTGTCTGCCGCAAAAATGAATTTATAGTTGTCTGAAAACTTAGATGGGCTTTCAGTATCTATCAAAACTTCCCAGTCCAACATCTGCCCTCTGCAACCACACTCATCCATCTTTTTGTCTCCTCTTGTCTCCAAAGCATCGTATCATGGATGATCAGGAAGCACGGAAATTCAGATGATTTATGTGGAAAGAAAGAAAGAAAAACGCCTTATTTACGTAGCAGATCAGATTCTGCCTTGCATTTTCATGCACCCTGTGTAGCAGCCATTGGGGTACATCTCTGGTGGGGCCTGAGCTCAAGTCCTCTCAGGTGGCATTAATGCCATAACCCGTGTCCCCAAGGCAGGAGCTCTCAGTTGTGCCCAGGGCACAGTGCTGGGCTCCCTCACTCCAGATCCTGGGAACAGGTGCTTTTCACTCCTGTCCTGAGCCCCCCAACCCACAAATGTGCTTTTTCTGTAGGTGTGTATTTTTTATAAGCAAACATACAGCCTGCAAACTCCAGACATCCTTTTGGATTCATTGCCACAGCTGAAAATCCGATGGAAAGTGGAAGGCTCTTAGATATGATCCAAGTAGCAGTTTCACCACAACTTAAAGTCAGATCAGTCAATACAAACACAGGGGCTGATCCTGCTCCTAGCATCAGAGGTGCCCCATCTATTCAAGCTTCTGAGTACCTCATTCAGCAAAGCACTTAAGCATGTGCTTAGCTGTGTGAACGTGAATCCCATCTCCTACACTCGGTGGGATTTGTGGCTGTGCTTATGGATAAATACATCTCCAAAGTGGCTTAAGTACTCAATGAACAGGGATGAAACATCTCGTAAGCTTATAGTCTTTGCCACACTGAGTCTTTAAATGGATTTTGTGGCTTCTAAGATGTTTGTGTTTGTGCTCCCCCCAGTACAGACAAATCCCCTACCCTGCGAGGTGGAGCAGAGGCTGAGTACCTGACCCCCCCGTCATCTCACCATCTCCAAAAGTCACATTTGTCCCCAGACTGGCCAATATCTGCCTTGTACCAAGACTGCCACTAGAATCCCACCACTGTGCTCACTAAGCAGACGCCTAAAACACAACCATCTTTCTCATGCTTCAGCTGTGTCTCTGCCCTAGTACACAATTTATCTGACTACCCCCAATTAGAGAGCTCTGCTTTTCCATGTTTATCTATTTAATGGAGATTAAATAATATATGCCATAAAAATCATTTCAGTTTTCAGCTCCTACTTTCCTATTTATTTATTTTTTTCTCTTTAAAATTATCACCACTGAGCTGCAGCATCCCTGATCCACACAGAGCCCCGAGCCACAGGAAATCCAGAACGCATTATTAATATACAGTAGTTTCCAAAGCATTAAGAGCAGACACATACTATGGCAGATGCTGTAAAACAGCAGAAAAAAACCCCAACTAACAGCACATAAAGCGAGAGCAAAACGTACTCCGAGAAGTTTTTTGCAAGCTGAAGGGTGATATAAAATTCAACAGGCAGAAGCATCTGGTGGTGAGGGGAGCACGAGGCGACAGGCACGTACGGAAATGCTGAGCGCATCCCTCGCCCAGCTCGATCGCAAATTAATTACTGGGGACGGGGACTCTGGGGAGCTTTGCTCTGCCTGTCTCTCTCTCCAGCAAAGAGGCTGTGAAAGGGTCCCAGCCCTTCTCTGTGGCCCGGGCCAATGCTCATGTCTCAAAGGCAGGAGCTAATGGCAGGATTTATCACTGCCATCACACTTCATTACAGCAGTTTAGTGTTTAATGGAGCGAGCAGGACTCTGCGGTTGCACTTGTCCCCTGGCTTCGGCTGGCTGGCTGGGAGCTGGGAGAGGCTGCCCGTGCCCCACCGATCAGGATGGGCTGAAGTGTTTTTAAGGGTTAATGAGTCTGTCAGCATGAGGGCACCGTTTGTCTTCATCCATCATGGGGCTGTTTTGCTCTGTCGCCGGGGTGGGATGCGCAGAACCCCTGAGCGATGGCAGCCCTGGGTGGGACACACGATCTCTGCAGGGAAACCACTTGCTTTAGGTGTGCAAGTATGAACATAAATGTGCAAGGAGGCTTTGTGCTTGCAGAGAAAGCCGAGGTGTGTGTGTGAGTGCCCATGTGCACGTGTGTGTCGGAGTCAGTCTTCCTGCTTAATGCATCCTAGAGATTAGGGGATGCGCCAGGGAGGCAAGAGGGACGAGTACCAGATAGGAAAGGAGTCTGAACAGTGCCAAGGGTGAAGCTGGTGAGTCAACACCCAAACTAGGCTCCCAAAACCATCCTTTCCCCTTCAGTGGTCTGTCTTGCTTCTCTTTGGCCCCTGTTTGCTACCCTAAAGACACCAGCAGGTACTGAGCTCATGTGCCGCAGGTCTCCATCTCTGCCCCAGTCAGGGGGGTTTATGGCTCTCGCAAGCCCCATCTCCACTCTGATCAGGGCAGGTTTGTAAAAGTAAATGTGAATAGAAACACTCAGTGATGAGAATGAAAAAGTCTTCCTAAAAAAAGAAGAATGTACAAATGATTGAACAAATAATGAATGGTTTGGAAAAGTAGAGGCAGTAGCCCAAAATTCTCCAGCATGGTAGTGTTACAGAAACTGGCACATGCTGCCACCCAGCCAGGTAATTTGCTGCCTTTAGAATGGAAACAATTCTTTTATTGCTTGAGGTGTTATCTTGATGCTGATTCCTTTTGTACCATCCCTGTTTTGTCCTAGGAAGAGTAAGCAGCTGTCCCTGTATCCTGTCTCCCCCCTGCCATGCAGTGACACTGGCCTCGGCCAGTTTGAGACATCCCAAGATCTCTGATCTATCACCCCCTCAATTCATCTACATTCTTCCAGGTACTTTGGTCAGAGGACTGAAGAGGACGTAGAGAGCCTCAAATTTGGCATCTGAGTCACGTAACGCACGCTAAAGAGCTCGGAAAGTTAAACCAGCCGCAGCTATACTGCTTTAATATTTTAAATGCCAGAGATCCCCAGAAAGCATCATTCAGAAGAATTTACCTACTTAAATCCTAAACGCTCTAATAAAACTGCTATTTAAAACATTGGGATATATGAGAGGCACTTGACAGCGGATAAAAGAGATTCAGCGAAGTAATTGTGCACACACATAAAACACTCATCCCAGTACACACTTCACTGGTTTTACATTGTAAGCTTCAAGTCGTGCCCCATGAATTAATGCTGAATGGAGTATGAGAAGTTACACAATGAAATAATGCTCAGTAGCAAAAAAAAACCCAACCCAAAACCATAAACCCAATGAATAAAGCCTCCCTTCTGTCCTGAGCTCTCCCCCAGACTTGTTCATGTTTCACCCATGAATTATAGGGCCTGGCACATGGGACGTCGGGGGTTTCATTATTTTATCAAAGATCATAAAAACTGGTTTTACAGCTACGGTGCATAGTCTGAAAAATGCCCCAGAGGAGATGGAGATGGAGTTGGAGATGGATACCCTTATTCCTATCCAATTAAATTGATTTAATCGGGAGAAGAATAATTATGAACATCTTCTCAGACTCTAAATAATCAGGGTTATTGGAGGTCTGTGGCTGTGGTACAGGGCAGCAAAGCAGCGGAGGCACATGTGTCCTCACAAGCATCCTGCCTTCCCTGGGGCAGGCTTGGTTTGACTGAACTGGCCGAGCTGGACCTCCTCTTTGTTACATTTCCATTCCAGTCTGACCCTGCACTTAATGTCTCCAAATATTTCCCTATTTCCATCAATCACTGTGAGACCTCTCGCTTCCCTGTGCTGGAAGCACCTCCTTGAAGGGGAACCAAAACCAAACCTTGTCATGGAAAGGCTCCATAACAGCCCCAGGTTTGAAGATACGGAAAATAAAGGGGACATTCCTGTTGGCATTGGTAGGTGCTGAGCAGAGCTCTGAGCCACGCTGTGCCGGCAGCTTCCTTGACTGGCAGCAGGGCTGGCAGTGGCTCAGCCCTGGGGATGCCTTGGTGCCTTCTGGAGCTCCGGGAATGTGGTCTGGGGCTCAGCAATGATTTTGCCCCTCTTTGATGCCATCTCCTGGTGCCTCCCGCGCTCCCTCCCCATCCCATGCAAAAGTGGAGAGGTTGTGGATACATGGATTTTAATAGAAGAACTGAGAACAAAGAAGTGAATAAAGCAACAAACTTGGAAGCCCTCACCCAGCCCTCCCTCCCCAAACCCATCTGACCCCACAACAGACCTACTTCCTCTTCCCTGCCCCAGCTCTGGCCGCAGGAACCTTGTGCTTGAGGCCGCTCTCTGGTGAGGAGCTTCTGTGCTGCTCCTTCCTGTGCGTGTCCCTCTGGCCTTTGCCGTGGGACACGCTGGGCTGCAGGGGTGGCAGGTCTGCCCCTGCTCCCCTGCTGCAGATGGCATTGGAGGTGCTGGGGATGCCGATGGCGTCAAAGCGCATCTTCTTCCTCGGTGGCGAGGCCAAGATGGTCTCCTCATGGGGGGTGCCTAGGGAGGTGTCCCCTCCCGGGACGATGTCCACCTCCATGGGCTCATCACTGCCCAGGGTGGTGTCACCGGCTGGGCAGGGCTCCACCTCCATGGAGACCTCATTTTCTGGGGTGCTGCCATTGCCCAG